>BSAI01000201.1:14308408-14342795 GCA_036245035.1 Adrianichthys oophorus | reverse complement strand
ATATATATACATATATATATATATATATATATACATATACATATACACATCTATACATATACACACATATATATATACATATACACATATATATATATACATATACACATCTATACATATACACACATATATATATATACATATACACATCTATATCTATATATATATATATATATATACATATACACACACACACACATATATATACATACATATATATATATACATATACACACTGTTCTGTTGGCGCAGTGCGCCATCTGCAGGCGGGAAACGGACCTCCATAATGAACAGACCAGAAAATCTTCATTCGAAGTGAAGGTCCGTTTCTCACCTGCAGATGGCGCACTGCGCCAATGGAACAGCGAGCGTTGACGTGACGCAGCAAGAAGAAGAGTACAGTGAACTTTCCTGTGTGGACGGCCTGTTCCGAACCGAACCTGGCACACGACTGCACTGGGAAAAAAGAGAGCAACGTGGGAGAGAAGTCCGTGAAATGTGCGTGAAACAGTGTTACTCCTTTACGTGCACGTGCCTTGTGAACTTTTAAGCCAGGTTTGTTTGTTCCTTCTGAACTGCCTTCTGAAAACGACTTCAGTCAGGGTAACTCGGTCCATCAATGGTGGCTAAAACGAGACAGTTGTTTACCAGTTAGAACGCTTTCCAACCAGTGCCAGGCGGGGTTAACGAAGCGGAAAAAGTCGCCCGTAGAAAGGACAAGTGTGGCTTTCAACGCTTTAGTTAATGCATTTCGCTCGATTTAAAGCTACAAAACGAATTTTAGAGGACGCGTGTGGTGATTTGAAAGTCTTCTATGACGTGTTAGTAGTTAAAAAAAAATCACGAACCGTAAAAAAACAAAAAAGTAGATGTAACTACGAAGTTAACGCTAGTTTTCCAACTTTGGCCCACTGTGGTTGGTTCGGATTGGGAGTGTTAGCATAAAGCTAACGGCAGCCTGCCTGCGCTGAGTGGCAGACGGTCAGAGGCTGCAGATTGGGAAACCTGAGCGGTGAAGTGGGTCTCTGGCTCCTCTGACGTCCGTGCTGCGCTCATTGGGAGTGTGGGGCATGAACCCACGTCGTTAACACTCGTGAACTCCCCGTCACGTCTTACGTGGTGGGTGTTATGCAGCCTGTTCCCTCCGGTAAGCTACGGGAGACAGTCCTCACTTTAACTGCGCTAGCACAGAATGTCTGACAAGTTCTCTGACAGTGAGGGGATGAAAACTGAAACTTTTAAAAAAGTAATTCACTCAAATGTATCCTCTCTTTCTTGAGTTAAAAACCACTTTAGCATCAGGTTTGAATGAGAGGATTTACTGGTGGTGTTTCTCAAATATTAATGTGAAAACATACACTTCATTTTACATATCAAAAACCTAGTCTTTGTCATGTTAAGAACAAATCAATATTAAAATATAAATTGTGCTGAAGACTCCGCCCTTTTTTGGAAGGAGGCGGAGTTTCTTCTGCTATTATTTTGAAAGTATGTTGGTCAGATACTCTTTGTTCAACTTTTCTTTTGCTAATTTGTTTTGGTTGCATAGGTTCGGTTCAGATTTTCTACTTTTGACAGAGACACAAAGAAATTGAAGAAAGAAATTGTACAGCCCCCTTCCCCAACTTCCTGCCCCTCTCTGAAACCCCCCTCCAGCCATGACTGAGGTCACTGTCGTCAGAGAGGGCTGGCTCCACAAGAGAGGTAACTGATAAAAGAACTCATGATTATTAATTGGTTTGACAAATTCATAAATCTACTAAAAATGAAAATATGTCTCACAAGATCGATAAACATTCCTATATTTTAGCTACATACGCATACATGAATGTCTTGCTTTAACTCCAGGTGAATATATTAAGACATGGAGGCCGCGGTATTTCATCTTGAAGAGTGACGGTTCCTTCATTGGTTACAAAGAGAAGCCGGATCTTGGGGACTCGACTTCTCCCCCACTCAACAACTTTTCAGTGGCAGGTGAGACTCCATTTGGATGTTTCAGTTTTTACTAGATTTGTTGCAAGAGTGTTGTCAGGCCGTAAAAAAGTTTTTTTTTTTACAGAGATTTGCATATCTGTAAAAGTGTTTTGTATCTTTAGAAAAAAACTGTCTGTAAAAAGATTTTGTACTTGTAAAGAAAAAAAATGGATAAAAAAAAAACGTTTTGTACCTGTAACAAGGGTTTTATGTGTCTGTAAAAGGATTTTGTATGTGTACAAAGAAATTGTCTGTAAAAAGATTTTGTACCATAATAAGACATTTTTGTGTCTAAAAAAACTATTTCATATTAGTAAAAAAAAAATGTCAGTCTATTACAAATTATTTTTCTGTGTGTAAAATATGATGCACACTCGAGCACACGTATTGATCTACAAAGGCAAAAGTCAAATAACAATTCTTTTGAAGATACCCAAAATATAGCATTTAATGTATTTTGTTATGACCTTGTTACCTAAAAAAAAAAACAGAGTTTATTACTATTGGTTCAGGAGATTTTGATATCTTCGCCCATTTCATCTCCTCTTCTTTGTATAGAATGAGGAAACTTTTTTTGTCTTATTTTCCTGGCATAGATATCGTGCATCTGATTGGTTGGTCAAATCAGTTCACTGATTGGTTGATTTACTGAGAAGCAAATAATTGTACTTGTAACTTGACAAATTTTACTGACACAAATCTATTACAAGTACAAAACCTTATCAATATTTTTGGAAGAAATCTAATTTTATAATTGACGGACACCATTTTTCCTGCCGAGTTGTTTACACCCTCGAGTATTCTTTTAGCTTTAACTTTTTTTTTTTTTTTTTTACCACCAGAGTGTCAATTAATGAAGACTGAAAGACCCCGACCCAACACCTTTGTTATCCGTTGCTTACAATGGACCACCGTCATTGAACGTACCTTTCACGTGGAAAGCAACGAGGAGAGGTATGGCTTGTGCTTCATCTCGTTATTGTTGACAATATGATTTCTAGTTGAAAGCCAGCAGCTACAGGGCTTTGGGATTTTTGTGGCGCTGTTGCTTCTCAGGGAGGAATGGATGCGGGCCATTCAGTCCGTGACAAATGGCCTGAAGATGCACCAACAGGAGGAGGAGGAGGAGGAGCCTATGGACGTGTTCAGCTCCCCCTGTGAAAGCAGCCTGGAGGAGATGGAAGTGATGATGTCCAAGAGCCGCAACAAAGTTGTAAGTGCATCACTTTTCAACGACAGGTTTATTTTGCGCTTGTGATAATCGCCTACAGATTACAAAATAAGTGGGTGAGCTGAGTAAGATGGATAAGATAGATGCATATGTTTGTAAACATTCTGAAAAATGGTCGCCATTCCTTTTTGCAGCACGGGATCAGTAAAATTGCTTGACCTCTGCTGTTAGATGGACATGTCTGAAATATCTCTTCAGAGTTGCATATTTGACATCCAGCCCAGATTCAGCTTAGTGACCTCCTATCAGAGCAAAGCTGCTCCATTCTTTCTTCAAAGGTTTTTTATTTTTAATAGGGTCACTGCAGAGAATGGCTGAATGGCTTTTGTTAGGGATTTTATTTTCATTGTTGTTCAGTTTTGTTTTACACCTAAAAAAATATGTAATTATTTTGAATTTAAAGTACAAACATAATTTAAAAGGAAAGAGTAAAATATAAAAAGAATGGGACAGTGGAGTAATGCTTTAAGGATAATGAACCTGATAGAAAAGACAAACCATGAAAAATCTTAAAGTATTCTGATTTATATGAAGAAAGAATTGAGACTTAAATTTTGTACTTGCAACTTTCGTTTTGTACCTGTAGCTTTTGTTTTAATAAATGAGGCAGATGATAAATGTTGATCAGGTGGCTGTAGCGTGCAGTGGAGGACCTGCTGTGGGGGGTAGAGCGGAGCTATCATCCCTATAATAAGAAAGATTTATTTAAAAAAATAATTAATTAAAAGCTGGAAAAAACTGAATTTTTCTGAAGCTTTTTGTTTTTTTTATAAATATTCTTCATCATGAGAAAATGATAAATCATCATGGTTTTCCTCGTTTTCCATCGTCATCATGGAAAAAATAAAAGAAAAATGTCTTTAGGAGTATAGTTTGATCCAGCAGGATTTCAGGTGTTCTCTTCAGTTGAAATCGGCTCACAGGTGGGACATGTCAAACTCCTCTTTATTGAGAGTGAACTGCTCGCCTCTTGCAGCGGCGGCAGGTAGGACTTTAGTGGTGAACTGCAGAGTTTCCATAATGTTTCCACAACGCTGGTGCTCGTTGTTCGAGACAAATCCTGTCTGTCTTCATCCCTAAATAAAATAATTGGTTTCATCGTTATTGAATTTCCAATAGCTGACAGCGCCACACTGACCCCCACAGCAGGTCCTCTGCCCGAAGATTAATTGGCAAGGTCTCAAGCCAATCAGGATGCAAAACACGGTGCAGTGTAAAAAAAATCTGGAAAATTGCACTGAAAAAAAATTCAGCGAGACCGCGAAAGGTGAATCGTATATAGCAAGGGAACACTGCATTCAAAACATTTAAAAGTAGAGCTACCAAGATTATATACACAACTTCTTATGGTTTTGAGTTGGAGACTTCACTCTGAGTCTAACTTTGGTTTGTTTGTCTTCTCGTAGTTGTTGTCGTTGCTCTAAATCTACTTGTTTATTTTTCAGACAATGAATGATTTTGAGTACCTGAAGCTTCTTGGCAAGGGCACGTTTGGAAAGGTGATTCTGGTCAAAGAGAAGTCCACTGGAGTTCATTATGCCATGAAAATATTACGTAAAATGGTCATTATAGCTAAGGTAAGCAAGCTTTTTACGTTTTTTTTTTAATATTTCATTCATTGGTGGAAAACATAAGAAGGACACTAACAAAGTTAAGTCCATGAATGAATGGGGTCATGTTAGAAAAGGGATACTTTGAGGCCAGTTGAAGTGCTATCATACTCTTTAAATCTGTGTTAACTGTAAAATAATTTGATTTTACATCTCTAAAAATGCAAAGCATAGAAAAATACAGTATGTTTTAACTTTAAATGGAGTGTGCAGTTGCATCCACTTTCATATGTTTTTTAGGTCAACTTTAAGCAGCATTTGTTTCTCGTGTTTGTGTTGTTCTGATTCTGGAGCCACATGTCGATGCAAATGCAGCTGATGCGACCAGAAAAATACTTTGTATTGCAAAGTAAAGCTCTTGTACAGATAGTCATTTGACAGGGCAAATGTTCTGACTATAATGAGGTTGTGTTCGTTGACAGGATGAGGTGGCCCACACGGTTACAGAAAGCAGAGTGCTACAGAACACCAGACACCCTTTTCTCACGGTAAGACATGGAAATACCGTCACTTTCAAGAGCTGAGCCAAAAACTAGAAAGAGCCAGACTTGTTTGCTTTGATAAGCAAATATTATTTTCTTTTTATTTAAGAAAGCTACTTTTCAATTAAAAATGTTCAATTAAAAACATTTGAAAACATGACAGAATTTTGCATTCAGCAATGCGATTATTATAAGATAATTGCAGAAAACCACATGGTTATTTGCAATTAAAATGTAATTGTTATGCTAATTGTTGTATTTAAATAAAATGTAGGCGTCGATTTCATATTAACACTTTACATAACAAACTCCAATGTTTAGTTTAAGGCATTTTTGGTTTTTTTTGCTTTCAGTCTTCAGATGAAGTCTGTCAATCACTGCCTCTGAATTTTTTTTTTGAATACAGATTGTTGGACACCCAAAGGCAGACCGGATCTTTACTCTGCGTCAGCTGAGGCTTTATCATTCCTGTTTACCTGGAATGTTTGCACCTTCTGACACAATAAAAACAATCTAAAGTCGGCATCAATCCCTATGATTCTGAAAAGGAAGAGATGGCTTTTATCTAAAGAAACTAAACATTTTAGGGAAATACTGACAAACTTCTAATTCATTAGGTCATTAAGTCAATTAAGCTCCAGTATTGCACTTTTGCAAAACTGGATTAAAACGCAATCAGATCATTGATTCAAATGTTTAGTGTTAAACAACAAAAACAGATGTTTGTTTTAACTGTCGTACTGCTCTCGTGTCAATTCCTTATTGTTGCAGTTAAAAGAAGCAGGTGATCTCACTGTATTTGACTTTTATAAACTCACAGAAAATAATAACATACAGTTTGTTAGAAAATATATAGAACTTCCCATTGAGCCCTCTCTGATGCCTCTGGTGTAGTCAAACCACATAGATTACAGAGATTTGTTGTAAAATAAGGAATTATTGAGCAGCCTATCATTGATATCAGTTATACCTTTGTTTATACAGCAGAATATATGGATAACCATGGCTTTCATAAAGAAAAGAACTTTTCCTCTCTGAGCTGTTGTTTAATATGATTTTAGAATCAAAAATGTGGATTCCAGTCTAGAAGAACACAAAGGAGAACTTTTATTCATAATTCATCAAACATGTATTTTATCTTTAAAACATAAAGTTCTATGTTCCAAGAAAATAGTTTGGGACTAAAACACAGAAGACAAATAAGATTCTACTCAACTAACCGCAACACTATTGTGATATCCATTCAGCATGCATTTATTCAGTCACTGCATCATTCTTTGCTGACTGTTAACACTCTTTTTCATGTGTAATTGAGGAATTCTGTATTTTGATAAAAAATGTGGTGCTCCTCCTTTTGTTGACCTTGTTTTAGCATCAGGAAAGTCACTATGGCCATAAAGACCAGACTTATCAAAACTCCTCCACGTATGGCAAATATTTTGAAAAAAATGTTTATCTTTCTTAATAAGCTTTATATTTCTAGCTTCAATTTCTAAACCTTTAAGGTTCACAATCTTTATAATTTCTTAAACAATAAAAGGAAGAAAAAGTTGATGTTTTACTCTTATTTATTTCTAAGAACTTCAGATTTAAGGAAGCCTCTTAAATAAGCAGAGAAACATCTGACTAAAAAAAAAAAAGACTAATATGGGAGGTGTTTTTAAGTTTGTTTTTTTTTTATTTGATCCCACATCCTTTGGCTCATAATTTTAAATAGCTTTATGGTTTATTTTTTCTGTTCTCCTCATTGCAGACACTGAAATATGCCTTCCAAACCAACGACCGACTCTGTTTTGTAATGGAATATGCCAACGGAGGCGAGGTAAGTCACCAGTACTTGATAATCTGCATCTGTCATTGCTAACTGAACATCTCTGACATCATTACCTGTGTTCTGTTAGCTTTTCTTCCATCTATCGAGGGATCGAGTGTTCACAGAGGACCGCGCACGCTTCTATGGAGCAGAAATCGTGTCGGCGCTCGAGTACCTTCATTCACGAGATGTTGTCTATCGTGATCTTAAGGTGAAACAAACTACTCCAAAAACACCTGACCTACATCATGCATATATCACAGTATGTGGGATTTGCTGTCAGGTACTATTTGATAAGACATCATCACATAACCCCCCCCTACACACACACACACACACACACACACACACACACACACACACACGACACAACATTTTCTGACAACTCTATCTAGGCTAAACCCAGAAGTACAGAACTCAGTAGGTGATCACATGTTCAAAGATTTTCACAGCTCACACAGTTAAGTTACTGATGGATTGTGGGATAAGGAACCATAGATTTGGGGGACAGGTCTCTGACAGTGGTTTTGGCCTACAGGCCAAACAGCAGTTCAGAGTACCCGGCCTTCTTGGCATCTCTCATAGGGGTACTGGAAAGTTACCCAACTGGGGACTTCATTGTCCACCTGGGGGACCTCAACGCCCATGTGGGCAAATACAAAGGCACCTGGAAGGGCGTGATTGGTAGGAATGGCCTTCCTGATCTAAACACGAGCAGTGTTTTGTTGTTGGACTTCTGTGCTCATCATGCTTTTTCCATAACAAATGCCATGTTCAAACACAAAAGTGAGCATCAGTACACATGGCATCAGGAGAAAGATGATCGACTTGTAGTCGTTTCAGGTGACCTTTGACTGTGTTTCTTGGACACTCGGGTAAAGAGAGGGGCGGAGCTGTTCATTGATTACAAGCTGGTGGTGAGTTGGATTTGCTGGCTGTCAGGGAAAGAGGCTGGAAAGACTTAGCAGACCCAAACGTACTGTGAGGGTTGCATTGGAACGGTTTGCAGCTGAGTTTAAAGAGGCTGGGATGAGGGTCAGCACCGCTGACTCTGAGGTCATGGTTTTTCACTGGAGAAAAGTAGTTTGCTCTCTCTGGGTGGGTGGAGTGCTCCTTCCCTAGGTGGAGGAGTTTAAGTATCTTGAGGTCTTGTTCATGAGTGAGGGGACATCGGAGCGCGAGATCGGCAGGTGGATTGGTGCAGCATCCACCATTATGCGGATCCCTGTACCGATCCATTGTGGTGAAGAGAGAGCTGAGCCAGAAAGCAAAGCTCTCAATTTACCGGCCGGTCTTTGTACCAGTGCTCACCTATAGTCATGAGCTCTGGGTCATGACCAAAAGCACGAGGTCCTGAATACAAGTGGCCAAAACAAGCTTCCTTCGTAGGATGGCTGGGCGCTCTCTTAGAGATGGAATAAGAAGCTCAGTCACCCGGGGGGAACTCGGAGTAGAGCCGCTGCTTCTCCACAGTGAGAGGAGCCAGTTGAGGTGGCTTGGGCATCTGGTCCGGATGCCTCCTGGACAACTCCCTGAGGAGGTGTTCTGAGCATGTCCCATTGTCGGAGGCCTCAGGGAAGGCCCAGGACACACTGGAGAGAAATAGTCTCTCATCTGGGCTGGGAGTGCTTTGGGGTCCCCTCAGAGGAGCTGGAGAAAGTGGCCGGTGAGAGAAGTCTGGGCATCTTTGCTCTTCGCGACTCTATTCCGGATGAGTGGAGGAAGATGGATGTATGGATGAATAGAAATATAGATTTGGAATAAAGGAAACTCCTGTCTGTATTCTGGACAACAGACACAAGAAAAGAAGAAACTCTCAGACATAGTTGATTTCTGTGACTCATGGGGATCAACCACAAACATTTTAATGATACCGAAAGCTATGCATACTAACACATTTCAAAATGTTTTAAAGATGTAATAAAATAAATCGTCTTTAGTGTGCGTCAATATCAGTCATAGATACCCTATTAGATAAAAATTCATTCAAGATAAATCAATTTGAAACTGGCTCAATTTAGGAAAGTTTCTACTTGCCACTATTTTTATCTTTTTAAAAAAACCTCCAATCATCTTTTCATTTATTTTTAAAGCGTTCCCAGTGGTCTTTTAATTATGATTTTTGCCATTCTTAGCCAAAGTTAATAGTAAAAAATTGACTTTTCCTTGGACATGGTTTCTGCAGAGCAGCAGTAGTTTGTTAGAAATTTGTCTCTGACCATTGGCAAAGAGCAACCCTGCCCCCTTCCCTTCTTTGTTACTGAGAGTTCTATGTTTACACGCTCTCCCGTTAGCTTACAGCCCCTCACACCTCCAGCCTAACATTACTGATGAAAAAACAACCATTTTGATCAGTGTGGGCCTTTAAACATTCTCCATGTTTATGTATGAACTGACCTGGGTTTGTTTCTCTTTCTTTTCTAGCTTGAAAATCTGATGTTGGACAAAGATGGACACATAAAAATCACAGACTTTGGTCTTTGTAAAGAAGGTATTACTCCTGATGCCACCATGAAAACCTTCTGTGGGACTCCTGAGTATCTCGCACCTGAGGTGAGGACAGAATTTATGGCATGTTTCAGGAACACTCTCGTGTTTAAGCTCACATTACATGTCTACTAAAACACGTTGTATAAGCTGCTGTTACTTGGGAGCTTGCGACTTCTCAATGCCCAGAAGCACATCAAAGGAGAAAGGGGGCTGGAAACTGGCAGATGAACTGGGGCTATAAATGATTCTGCAGCTCCAGTTAATACTATTTCACTCCTGCTCCTGTTACACATCACTATGAAGTTATTTATGTTTCTTTAGATTTTTTATTTGCAGTAAAAGTAAGCCAAAAACCTGTCTACAAAACAAGGGAAAATTGGTTATTTTTACATTCAGCCAATTAGAAAATAGTTTTTTTTAACCAAAGCAACTTAGTTGTTTACAATTGAGGGCTGACCGTCTTCACTAAGGACACAGTGACTGTCAAGCCTCAGATTTCAAGCCAAATAACAAGATGATTGCTCAGCAAAGTGATCTACAGCAAAGTTTGAGATATAGATATTTTTCCACTTGAGAGTGACACATCAGTTTAGATCTGTTTTTTTAATCTTTTTTTATTTTCAACAGAAGAAGCAGATTTGGGACAAATCTAGTTTAAATTTGTTTCCATGACCAAAAATCCTCATAGTTCCATTTCTGTCCATAAAAAATAAACTGCATTCCCTGCTCTCTGGTAGAAGTTTTTTCTTTTTTTGAACTACTTTTTGCTTTCCTTCAAATTCATTTACTCTGAATAAGTTTTTTGGAAGATCATGAAAAAAGCAATGCTGTTTATGGAAAGGGTTACTTAAAGCTGCATAACAACCACATTCACCACTGATTAAATGTTGCTCCTAACAGTCAGCTGTTGTTCTTTTCTCAAGCCAGCAGAACCTCTGTCAGCTGCAGGGAGCAGATTTAAAATCTCGCTTTAGTTCAACATGGAAATAAAGCTGAGAGATTTAAATTTAGGAACATTTTCTTGGATACCTGACCTTAATCAATATTCATCCTAATGTAGTTACTGAAGTAAACTTTTATTTAGCTACATTTTTTTGTAGACTAAAAATGCTAGATTTTTCTATGTGTAAGCATTTTGAATGATCTCTATAACAAGTTTTCTATGTAATTACTGCAGCACTCTGTAAATATTGTTTCATTACCCCTTATTTTAAATTCACTTTTAGGTGGTAAGAAGTGCTGATCTGTTTTCACTCTGAATGCTGAATATGAGCTCTTTAGCATTTTGTCATGACAGAAATATTTATGATATTTGGTCCCTGATACTGAGGAGAAAACAGGCTGTCCTTGCAGGAATATTTAGCTTCCTCCAACAGACTTCCTGTCTCGTAAAAAGGAAGCCTGTTGTCTCTCCTCTCAGATTATCGCTCTGAGGTCAAGCTGCCCTGACCACAAAAAACAGTCATTTTATTCATATTAAAGACTCTGGAAAAAGGTAATTACCCATCTGCGTCAGCAGGCCTTAGCTGTGCTCCATTTAGTTCTATAATATTTTCAAATCTCTCCCACTGTTTTTTTTTTGGCCAAAAGTTAGCAAACAGATGTAGAAATGAGCTGAGCTTATATCACTTTTAAAGTTATGGTCCTATCATGTTTTTGTTTATAAAATAGAAGTTTTCCCTATCTTTCAAAATCCAGTGTTTCTTTTAGTTTTAGTTTGTATTGTTTGTCATTTAGTTGAGATGATGTGATTTAAAATAAATATTTCTTAGTAAGTGTATTGTTACAGAAAATTGTAATAATTAACTCTAAAATTAGAATTAATAAAGCTTCATGTCTTGTAATTTATGGTGTATTTTGAGAAAATACGTGTGAATAACACATTTGATCTATCAACCTACTTACATATACTATATACATACTGATTTTACTGAGAAATATAAAAGCTAAAACAAATAACATAGAACAAGAAATTCTTCTGATTACAATAGTTATATTTTATACAGTTACATAATCTGTGAGTTACTTTATTCAACAGTTGGATAGTTCAATATATTGTTTTAAACTTGAGCCCCTGTATTAAGAACAAACATGGTCCATATTGGGGTTTTTTATGTTTATTAAAAGCATACTGGTACACTCACTTCCTGTCTCATCCCTGCAACCATTTTTGCTCAGAAGTGCAATAAATCATTTGTGGGGTTTTTCTTTTACTTGAAGCTGCTGCTCCCCCCAAAAATAAAGTGTAACACTACATGTCAGCTTTGCAGTTGCAAAGAAGGAAAAAGTTGGTGCACCTGGGAAATCAAAATGAAAGAAAAAAATTCTAAGCAGTGACAAACTTAAGTGCACCCCCAGATACAAAACTCTGAAACATCTGTGCTTTATAGGTCCTGGAAGATAATGACTATGGCCGCGCTGTGGACTGGTGGGGTCTCGGTGTTGTCATGTATGAGATGATGTGTGGCCGCCTGCCGTTTTATAACCAGGACCATGAGCGTTTGTTTGAACTCATTCTCATGGAGGAGATCCGCTTTCCCAGAAACCTCTCCCCTGAGGCCAAATCCCTGCTAGCTGGTCTGCTGAAGAAAGACCCCAAACAGAGGTACTGAACTGCAGCCTCACAATGTTTAGTAATTTTAGACAACACACAGTTCATTTTCATGTGATCTTGTTTGGACTGACAGATTAGGTGGAGGTCCCAATGATGCCAAAGAAGTAATGAACCACCGATTTTTCATTAGCATCAACTGGCAAGATGTGGTCCAAAAGAAGGTAAGACCCTCTGTGAGGAAAAGAGAAAATGAAACTTGGGATCGTCTTCATGTCTGAGACACATCCAGACGAACATATTTTTGTCACCTACTTCCTGAGATTTATGTTCAGACTGGAGCTCCTTTGCTGTTTGCTTCCTTGAAAAACTCTGATTTGCCAAAAACATGGGTTTCCATTTGTTTTCAAGTAAACAATTTTCACCCAGGTGTGCCAGGGCCCACTCACAGCCAAACATTTGTTCCGTAATAGAGTACATTTGAACCCCCAAAATATTTACTTGGTTGTTTTGCTCATTCTTGTTCTGTACTGGGGCATAGAACACTTGGTCTGTTTGCAGAAGTGTGCTTTGGCACTGTTCCTTAGACTCTAAAGGTGCGTCTGTGCTGTGAGTGTGAAACAGTGCCCTGCTATGAATGGTTAAGACTAGAGTCTTTCACATGATAATGGGCATCTCAGTGCATCTTCCACAAATTAGTACATAAAGATTCTGCTCACTTTGTGGCGATACAATACAGTCCAATTCTTTTAACTAAATATATGCAATCTAGATATTTATTATTCAGTTGGTGTTTAAAGTTATAAATGAAAATGCATTTCAAGAACAAAGATATTTTTTTTCACTTTTTATTTTTAATCAACAAAATTGTCTTTATAATAACAGCTTCAAACATAAAAACCTGGAATTTTGGGTCTTTTAGACTGTTTTGTTCTTTGTGATTAAAAAAAAGTGTTATGTTATTTTATTGAGATATTGTTCAAAGTGAAAAAAGATCATTTGTTTAGTGTATACAATACACATCTTTGCTGTGGTTCATATATTGTTTGGTACACATAGGAGGGCTGTAAATAAATCCTCAGACTTCAGTCTTAAAGGATGTCCTGTTTGTTTTACAGATATTCTTACCCTACCTGCAGCTTATCACTTGAATCTGGTGTGTTTTGCTGTTAAGAAACTGGAAGAGCATGGTTATGTGGAAGATGAGAAGGACTTGATAAAAACTTGAATTATAAAAAAAAGTACAGTCATTTTTTTAAAGTGACAAATCATTCAAACGCAATGCATTGTGGTCTATTTTATTATAACTTTTCTGTTACTTGTTGCTTGTTTGTGTAACACTGCCCTCTGGGGGGAAGCTATTGCAATTACAGGAAGTTATCCCACTTATGTGGTCTGCCCTAAAAGTGCAGTGTGAAACACGTTTCCCCTCTCAGTTGAACCAAGTCCGATAGTTTGACTGTGCTTTTGATCTACTGAATATCAATGAGTTGAAAGAAAAAAGCGGCAAGATCACCATAAATGGATGGCCAGCTAATTCATTTCCTCTTCGTCCTGTTCCAGTTGACCCCACCCTTCAAACCACAGGTCACATCAGAGACAGACACGAGATACTTTGACGAGGAGTTCACTGCTCAGACCATCACTCTCACTCCTCCATACAAATGTGAGTATTTGTGGACTGTCGATCACACTCTGCGATTGGGAGGTTTTCATGTCTCCTCTTTTGGTCTTTCAGATCACCCTCTAGACTGCAACGATCCCATCCAGGAAGCACATTTTCCCCAATTCTCCTATTCTGCCAGCATACGAGAGTAAACCGCCCCTGTTCCCACCAAACACACACACACACACTCATGTGACATGCAGACCACAGCCAAATTTTGCACAGCCATAAAATAATCTCTCTGTGATTTGGGGTTCAGGGACGATGTACGTGCCTTTTACTCACATTTTACCATAACGCATCCGCGTGGACACTTCCGGTCAGACAAAACGCTGTTTGTGATTCAATCAGGTGGTTCATAAGTACCTGCTGCTGCATATCACAGGTTTTATATGCTGCGAGAAGCTGATGCCTCTATCATGGGATCATGACCATGACGGAGGTAGCCTCTGACAGTTTTTCTTTTGTGTGTTCAAGATTTTTTTTCTTTTTTTTTGTAAACGGGCATCAGACTGAATGTTGTGGTTTCAGAGCGCATCAGGAATAACAAAGTATTGATGGTTTAAAGCATCTTTTCGAGGAATACTGTAATCTGACACTGCTGCATGAATGAAAACAGCAATTGGATCTCTGCTCTCTGTCAGTGTTGTCCTGCAGTCTGTGGGAAGACGTTCACCACAGCCTGTGTGCTGTTTTTAAAGCAAGGACTTTCAAAAAGTAGTTCACACTACACTTTTTTTTTTATCCCAAATTTCAAGCAACATGTTTAGGATGTTGCAGATGAAAGCCCCACATTAGAGGCACTTCTGAAGTCTGTTATCCAAGAAACTCCTCGTCTGGTGGGATATTCAGACCAAAACAACTGCCATAGAAAAATGAAGGTCAAATGTCGACCAATCTTTCTGGGTATCACCAGCCAACTTAACGTGTAGCGGCATCATATCAAGCCAACTCAACTGCCATCATTAAAAAAAATTCTAGAACCTCAACTTTAAAACGTATTGAAATGTGTCATTTCATGACAGCACCAGTTGGCAGCTTCATATTTTTTTTAATTTACTGTTGATTTAGGGCAGAGTCCACACTGCATGTGGTTGCTTATCTCATCCTTTGTTGTTTTTAAATAAATAATTTTTGTCCTCCGAACAGTTTTAAAAATCGGACTTGTACCGGGATTGAAATTCATTAAATAAAACACAATGTCTTCAACACCAGCAAATGGTTCAATGCGAGCCGCCCGTCGGTGTGAACATCTCAGACACTGCAGGCGTTTCTGCCGCAACGAGTCGAGTCTCAATAAGTGTTGAGTGATGGTGCCGTTCTTCTCAGGATATTTTGAAAACATGGTCTAAGAGCCCTCCCAGTGCCTGAATATATCAGATTTCTGCATGGTACTTGGATGTGTGTGCATTTTTGTAAAGCTTTGGAAGCTGGACGCCACCAAAGAGCTGTTTGCAAATGTGCAAATAAAGCAGCTCAGACTGGAGGGGCGACTCGTCAAGTAAAAAGAAAGGTGGAACATGCGACCGGCTCAGCCTTCAAAGGATCCTTCTGACTTTATTTTTTTTATTTTATCACGTCTTGTCATCCTTTGAGGCTTAAAAATGTTCTAAATGAAAGCAATGGATGTCTTCCTATATACATGATTATTCAAGCTGTTATTTTTTTTTTTTTTTTGTCAAAGAATGTAATTCTAAAAAAAGCAATGCAATAAATGTTTAATTGTCTATAAAGTTCTTAGTTTTTTCTATCATAGTTAGTTATTTATGATTTACAGGATTTGTAAGGCAAGCTCCAATAATTTTACAAACTTTAGTCCCACTCTGATCAATTTTGATCAATTTCTAAAGCGTTCCCAGTGGTCTTTCAATTATGATAATGCCGTTTTTATCCAGAATCAAAATACACATCGCTTTTTAGGACATAGTATCTGCAGGTGGCAGCAGTAGTTCTTGGTAATTCATCTGACTTTTGGACAGTTTGTGCAGAGCAAGCCCGCTCCCATTTCCCGTCACCCATCTTTTTCCATGCTGTCCGATTAGCTAACAGCCCCTCACAACCCCAACCTAATATTATCGGTGCAACAAAAATGATGAGCAATATTGGAGCGATCCAGCCGTACAGTCTTAAGCCAGATCCCAGCTCAGACGAGGAAAACAAACGTGCATGGAACTATCATGGAACTAGCAAAAGAATGGAGCGGAGCAGGGAGATTGTGGCATGTCCACTCTATTTTCTTTGTCACCGCTACAACCTTATTCAAACAGAAATTTTTTCATCTGCTCCTGATTCACTGTGATTTAAATGAAAAAAAACTCAAATGAGATTTTAAGCTCAATTTTCATTACATATATAATCAGAAAAATGTCTTGAAAACATGCCAAGGTGCTTTCACACTGGCCTCGACAACCCACGTTAAAGCGGCCACTTTCAATGAAAAACCTATGCAAACACATGCACGTTTTGGACTTCTGCATTCGAAACTCTCGTGTTCACGCGTCGCTACACAAGAGTCTACAATCGTTTTAAGGCTCTACGAACAAAACGTGGTCATTGAACGCGTGTTGAAAGTTAAACCAGGGCAATCTTTGACCAATAAGGGACTCGGATTTGGTATTGACGCAAAAATCCTTCAACAGAATTATTTACAAAGATAAAGTCATGAAACAGGCCTGGACAATAATGATGGCACCCTTAACTTAATATTTTGTTGCTCAACCTTTTGAGGCAATAATTGCAAACAAACCGTTCCTGTAACTGTCAGTGAGACTTCTACACCTGTTGACAGGTATTTTGGCTCACTCCTCACGAGCTAACTGCTCCAGTTGTCTCAGGTTTGAAGGATGCCTTTTCCAGACGACACGTTTCAGCTTCTTCCAAAGATGCTCAATAGGATTTATGTCAGGCTCACAGAAGGCCACTTTAGAATAGCCCAATGTTTTCCTCTGAGCCATTCATGGAGAAAGAAGCCTCTCCTAGCTTGTCCATTGTGAACACCTTGTGCTAAATGACCATTTTTTCCCAATTTCTAAACACTAAGTGCAATTCTCCAAACCAGCTAATCAAGTGCTTTAACAAATTTTCTCAAAAGCATCACTTATTTGTCTAAACCTAAAGCTATTTGCACTTAACGCACAATTTGCAAATCTCCGGGTCTACTCTTTGTAGAATCCATGACACATTCTCACACTAAAACACAGATGGCATTCACAACGCACAAGAGGCAAAACTCAAACTACAGCACAGCAGTCGCCATTAACACACAACTGATCAAAACTGAAGACACTTCTTGGCAGTTCTGGAACAACTGAGAGGCTTTATCAAATATGGATGACAGAGCAAAGCAAGTTAGACCAAGACGCATACTCACACCGAGACCCAAACCCGCACCAAGACCTAGACTGGCGCAAAGAACACAATTTCTGATGAGATCTGGGCCACAGTTTTTACCATGTGTTGGTTCACGGAATGACCATGCGGGAATCTGGTCAAAAGGTCCACCCTCAGCTCAGCAGGTTCACTGTGCCATCAATCATACGGACATTCAACAAGAAAATGACAGAAGATACAGATTTTGTTGTTTTCTGGGACAATATCAGTTCATCAGACAATACTAATCACCAATGTGTTAAAGTTTATCTTACCACGTTATTCTCCATTCCTTAATCTGATTACAGTTAAAAATTATTTCTGCTTGGTGTTGGAAAGTGTACGAGAGACAACCATACATTCTGGAAAACCTGTTGCAGGCCATGGATATGGCTTGTGATCACATTTCATTTGAGTCTTGTAAAGGTTGGATCAAGCACATGAGATCATTTTCCCCCTGTTGTCTGGCTTGGGCAAACACAGCCTGTGATGTGAATGAAGTCGTGTGGCCTGATCAGGCACAGAGACGAGGTGGTGAAGTGCAATAAATGTGAACCGGAATTTACGGTGAAAATAAAACAATTCCTGAATATTTTTATTCTATTTGTGGGTGGACTGTACTGTACATTAGCAACTATTTAGATACAGCGTCAAGTTTTTTGTTTTGTAGTGTGTTGTATGCATTTGTTAGTTTTGACAACAGTCTTGTGACCTCAAAGGGAGCTTTTGACTCACGAGTCAAGTATTTTGGACATTTAGCCTATATTTTGACAATTGTTTTTGATGTGGAAACGGTTCTAATGTATCAAAAAATGTGTTTTAGCTATTAGGAAACACTTAAATTTCTCTTCTAGTCTTTCAGGGGTTGCCGTAGCGAGTCATCTGCCTCTATTCAATCTCATCTTTACTCTACATGTCTCTCTCTACATCCATTTCCCCCTCCTCTAGATTTCCTTTCTACCAACTCAGTCTCAGTCTCTCGTCTTTTTCCCCTCAGAGCCTCCATCTCCAGCATCACTGGTCTCACCAGTGTTTTCTTGATCCTTCACTCTTGCTGACTCATTTGGTACAGATGTCATCTGAACCCTTCCTCCACCTGTTCCAACCAGCTTTTTACCACATCCTCTGATGCTCTGAGCCTTTGGCACTCATTCCTCTCCTTTTCAGGTCAAACATCCACTTTTCTAGATGTTGTCACGAAACATCACAATGTCATCTGCAAATGGTTCAGAAAGTTTTCTGTCTGACCTCATCTGTCAGTCTGTCCGTCAGCACATCAAAGCAGAAATGGTGCACCTCCACCCCCAGAGCTCCCCTGTCCTGCACCACAGCAAAATAATGTTCCATTTTACTGGAGTCTTTTCTTTTTCCAGATTTTTCCTTTTGCCTGTGGGATCTTTTTTATTTTTCTTCACATGTGGTTACGTCAGCAGGTGACACACTTAAGCCTTCTGCTTCGCGCACGCGGGAGCTCCTGCCGCGCACCCGCGTCCTCCCGAGAACATGTGCAGCGCGGCGCAGGCCCGCCTCCGCTAGCCTGCTCACATTTACCGAACACATGCGCGGCTCGCTACGTGGCCTTCACGGGCTGCAGCGATTATCGGAAACCATGCCACTCACAACGAGAACACGCGCTGATGCCGGTGAGGCGTTCGAGTTCTGACTGGAAATGAAACCTTTGAAACAGCTTGTGGAAAATATGATTGCATCTTGCCCGCTGCTCTAGATCTGTTTGCTGTGGGGGTAACATTTCTGAGCTTTATACGCAGCAGGGTGCGTTTCATTTCTGCAGATGGCAGGCTATTTCGATATGACTAAAAAGGCTGTTGGTAAAAACATCTTGATACTTTAAATTTTAGCTGAAATGTAAGATAATGGTGTCATTTGCAGCCCAGTAGCTAGCAATATAAAATGCAGAAATCACCAAGAAGCGATCAGAACTAAAATGTTTTGAAGTTACGACGAAAATCCCATAAACATAACCCCACACTACTATGACACAGCTGTATCTGCTTTTTCCAAACAGTAAAAAAAAGTTGGAACAACATTGAAGACAAGTGTATTCCAAAAGTATTTTTGTTAAATAATAGTAAAACTGCTAGCTTTTTATGTCTGCGACCCAAGCGTTTATCCATTTATCCAGCTTCTCTGTGGTTTTAAACATTTTTTTGTTGCAGGAGTTCATTGGTCTTAAACAGATGCTATAACTCAAAATAAATCATTGACCACCACTGTAAATGAAACTATCTGAAGGCCAAAGTGTCTGATTCCATTTTTAAATCTTGAAGCGGTACATTTTGATTTTTACATTACTAGTTCAAGAACTTTTTATTTTGTTCTTTAAATTAAGAGGCCCTTCTCCATATTTTGAGGCAAAAAAGTCAGACAGTAACAAATTTTGATGAGAGATGAGGAATATCTTTATGACAACATTGTCACAGCTTTAGAAACATTCTTCTCATTGAAGGCTGTTCTGTCGCAACATTATAAGTTACAGAGTGCCAGACCTTTGCTTGCTTTGCCGTTTTTCTTTCTTTTGTTTCTTCTAATCATCCCACAGACTCGTTCATATCAAATAAATCCCACATTTAAAGAGTAATATGTATTCTTAGCAACACTTTTATTTTGAAAATTCTATTTTAGTCTGTTATTCAAATTATAACATTTGGTTTTTGATTGATCATCCTCATTTGCTAATGGCACTAAGTAAAATCATTTGTCATTCTTAATGAGTACAGTTGGCAGTGTATGTTTCTTTTTTCTTCAAATAAAAAGAAAAGCATGTCTAGGATTTACAACAGCACCTGGACGCACCACGATAGTATGAATACAACCCTCACATGGCAAGTCCAACGTCACTATCTAAACACGTGCACCTGCACGGGATTGGCCAACGCGCCGGCGTTGAGTTCAGGAGGCGCACATTTTCAATGACACTGCAGGCGTGGCTACGCAAATGAGCGGGGAGCTGCGTGTGAGCGGAGCTCCGCGGACATGACCGCCGCGTCCGCGAGCACCACGGCGTTCGTTAAGCCTCCGTGGGAGATGCTGACCCGGGGAGCGTTGGTGACACCCGCGTGACTCCGTCCAGGACGGGAGGGCAGATCCTGGGGGGCTGGAGCGACATGACATTTCTCACCTCGAGGAGGAAACGCTAAAGGTGAGGAACTTGGGTATGAGGTTTGGCGCAGACGCCTTAGATTTAAATATTGTAACAATGCATTTAAAGATTGCATTTGAATGTTATAATTTTAAGTTTGTTGGGTGGAGGCGGGCGGGCTGTAGGAGTGCCATTAAAGGGCTGACTGCGGGCTCGTGTTTCCACCGCGTGTTACATAACCGTACCGGGGTGGGACCGCACACTCCACCGGACCATCTGAAGCCCGTCCTGCTGCGGCCGCGCGCACATGTGCTGGCATGTTTACACTGGGGTTTTAGGGAAACTGCCCACTTGTTTTCTTTTATCACACAGCTAAGATTAGTGTGCATTCAAATAACAGATTTTGCTGTAATGACATTTCATTGTAGAAAGAACAAAAATAAAGACAGTCTGGCTTTGATCTTCTTGAATTGCTCTTTATATTTAATAGTTTTGCTTTTTCTTTATTCTTGTTTTCCTCAGATTTTCTTGTAATACAATTATTCATTTGTGAGTAGGGAAAAACTACTTTTAGATTTTGTTTAGTTGTTATTTGATAAATTTGGTTTTCTCAAGAGAGTAAAATTGATTTTGCAAGTGCAATTTGAAGGAATACATCAATTTATCAAATTAGATCAAATTCTTAATAGAATTTTTATTCCAACTTAATAGATTAAAACTGAGAGTCTCTGTACAAACATCTACATCTACTTCTACTAATTGCATCGGATAAGGCTTCATTAATGAAATAATACATTTTTATGTAACCAAGAACATCATTAAAATATATCAAATTAAAGTACCACTCCAATCATCATTTGATCTATTGTAAAAGTGTCCCTAGTGGTCTACGACTATGCTGTTTTAACATTTAAGAAAAAAAAGGTCATTTTCTAGGACATTCTTTCTGGAGAGCAGCAATAATTCATTAGAAATTTGCCTCTAGTTTGTGGATGGGCCCTCCCCCCTTTTTGCTGAGAGTTCTGTGTTTACATTCTCCCGCTAGCTTAAAGCCCCTCACACTCCCAACCTGACATTACTGGTGCGACAAAAATGGCAGGCAATAATGGAGCTACCCAGCCGTACAGTTATGAGCTCGGATGAGGAAAATGAAGACGTACACGGATCTAGTCGTCTGCAAATGGTGCATCAGAATGGAGCAGAGCAGGAAGCTTGTGGCTCGCTCACTGTATTTTCTATGTCACAAATACAATCGTTTTTAAACAGCATGTTTTTGTCTGCTGCTGATTCAAAACGATTTGAATAAAAAAATTGAATTTTAATCTTAATTTTTTATGTATGTCCTCCGTCAACAGAAATATGCTACGAGAACTTGTTTAAAACACCAAGAACACAATTTTCATCAAAGTGGGTCTTTAAATTGTTTGGTTATATTCAGACTGGACACATTTAGTTCGCTTAAAGTGAACCAGAGTTGGTTTCCCCCGATAATCCAAAACAAATTGTCAGTCTGAATACACCCAAGCGGATCCTGGTCCGGGGCCAGGAACCACTCTCTGACTCATCTTTTGAGGAGGTCTCAGTTTGTTACCAATCGGACTGAGCTCCGGTTCGCTCTGAGTTACCTCAGTCTGAATAGGCTCTGTGCTCTGAGCGGAACAACTGAACCAAAACGGCCACCGTAGCCAGACATTACGGGATGTAAACAGAGTAGCAGAGCAACAATGAGACACAGACATTGAAATGTGGTCGGATGAATGCAGGCTCATAAACTTTTAACGTGATATTCATTGCTTTTCACACTGTTTTCCCAACAATCTATATGTCATAAACATTCCCTTGTACCTTGATACAGACGTTCAAAATTAGTCCGCCAAATATAAGTCTAAAAAAGTGAAATATCCCGACAAGGATCACAAAGCGTCAGACTTCCATTATTCTTTCTCTTGTTGCTTTGCCCCGCCCTTGTAATTCCTGGTCAACGACTGAAGTGATTTTTAGTCACATAGTTTTATTTACAAGCTTAGATGGGAAACAGAAATGTCCGGTTGATGGCAGTCTGAATACAGACGGAATGCAAGGATCAGGACCAAATTAAGTGGACTCAGTACGGACCAACAGAGAATAAACTTTTAAAAAACTATCAGTCCAAAACATAGTTTCATCAGCCTGTGACTTCATAAATATTCCAACAGCACCCATTCATAAAACCAGTGATACTTACAGCCCATATAGATTTTAACAGAAGCATGTACCACAAAGAAGTCAAAACTATCAATAAATATTGAACTGAATAAATCAAATTAAGATTTAAAACCTCATAGACGAGACAGGAATTATGTAATGAAACTGGCCCTGAAACCTAACCCACTGTATTCAGGATTACAGTACAATTATATACTGGAGGTACATGCTGTTCATGTGTTTTGCATCAGTATTGACATTTTGCAGCTCCATTCTGGAAGCACTTTAGTGGTGTCCTGTTGCAGTAAAGAGTGCAAAAGCAGCGACAGATGATTTTACCTTCAGGACTATTTTTAGACTAACAGAAATGATTCAAAGAATTTCCTTGCAGGGATGAACTCTGACTGTAGACTTTATCTGAGCTGCTCAGCAGTGTGGTGATACTGTCACCTGACAGAAGGTCACACTGGGTTCAACTTAGAGGTTCACCCTTCTGAAAGAGTTTTTACATTTGTCTTATATCAGCCTATATCATGCTATTCTTAAGACTTTCAGAGTAAACTATATTCATGTATTTGATAATATACAGTGAGGAATAAAAGTTTGGGCACCCCAGGTAAAATTTTATATTATTGTGCATAAAGAACCCAAGGAAAGATTGAAAAATCTTCAAAAGGCATCAGTTTACAGATGAGAGATTCTTTGAATATGTTAAAAAAAAAAGGGCTTTATTTCTGTCATTTACCCTTTCAAAATAAAAAGAAAACAAAATAATTGTGTGTGCAAAAGTTTGGGCACCCTGCAGAGTTAGGACCTTGTGCTGCCCTCTTGTCAAGTATCACAACTTGTAAATGCTTTTTGTAGCCAGTCAAGAGTCTCCAAATAAAAAAACAAAATAATGGTGCAAGCAAAAGTTTGGGCACCTCACATAATTTTCAGAATGCACTGCATACTGAGACATAATACACTTAAAAGCTTTAAAAAAAAAAGTTGATTTTGCATGATACAGGCAGCTTCCTCCCAAGTTTGTTGGTTACTTTACCTTGTTTATGCTCATGCTGGGTTTCAAAATAAACTATTTTCAATTATGATGTTTTTTTTTCTGTTTTGTTTTGTTTTTTATACCAAAAATATGTTTTAATCAAATTCAAAAATGGATTATTTAATTATTGTTCGGTTTGAATGGCTATTTTTATGAAAACTTTAGATTATAACCTAACAAATTCATTATTAAATTTGACAAATGATTGTAGTCAAGTCACCTTGAACTGGAAATTGAATTTTGAACTCATAAATCAAAGTTGATTTAATTTTGAATGTGGAAACAGAAAAATTGTATTTGCTTGTTTTGTCCTGCAGTAAACTCCCAGTCTGTTTGTTGGATAGCTGGTTACATTCCCAGCAAATCTCTGTGGTGCCTTATATGAAGATGCAGATCTGGAAACAAACGCAAATCAGCTCAGAATGAACTGACAAAAATTAGAAAAGCACACTAATAAATTGATAAGTACAAATCAATATAAATGTGTGGTAACAATTTACCACATTTTTCTGTCTTAGCTCAGTTTTTGAGTAGATGCAGTCTAATTTTTGAGATTATTTTTTGTTACCAACCATTTTATTGTCAACACAATTTTTTTTTTTAGAAATGACACATTCTTGACTGGGATCTATCTTTGTTGTCTTCTAATTGTGTTATATTTTGTAACCTTTCTAATATTGTATTAATTACTTCAGTGAAGATAGTGACACTTGCCCGTTTATGAACATCCCTGGAAAAGTCAACATGCCTCTCCTCAGCTGCACCTCCAACTTTCTAAGAGTTTAATAACAGCTTTCTCCAGTCTGGATTTTCCCGAGCTTTAAATTACATTTTAACCATTTCCTCCCGGGGATAAGGTACCATCCAATCTGATAAGCCTTTAATAAAAAGACATCAAGATATATTGAAAAAAGACATAAAACATTGAGGGTACAATCAAAAGTATCAAAACAGAGTTTTTACAAAAATCTTCCCCTTATTGGCATGAGATCAGTGGAACTGAGAACCGATGAGCTTGGAACGCAATTGAGAACACAACATGGTTTGACTTCAACAGCAGTTTTTTTTAAGCTTTCAGACCAGCAAACAGACCTCTGTGAGTGAGAAAAGGTTGCAGCCTTTTAGTAATAGATTGTCTTGTACCAGAATGTACTCAAAACAGGAGCAGATTGTCTCAGATATCAAACATTTTACTGGGAGTTTAATGTTCACCAGCGTAGCTGTTGCCTGGCCTCTCTCTAAAGATTTGGCTTTTTATTGTTATTTGTTTATGTAGCAAAACTTCAAGCACTCTGTGGATTACAAAGTTCTTGGCCTTCTTATGCTAAGACGACGCTATCTTCAGAATAACCAGGAGCTCAGCCTAAATGTGCCTCAGGGTTAAAAAGTTATAACTTAGTTATAACTTATAAAGTTACTTATAACTTAAAAATCTATAACTTATAAAGTTGCCCGCAGATAGCCCGTATTTAGTTGTAAGGCCAGTTATGACAAATGTTTTACTGTTTGTTCTTCCCCAGAAAACTTCACAAACTCCACCAATCAAAACCCAACAGCACACATAATAACAAGAACTCCACCATGCTGGCGCATCACTCCTGCTCTGCAGCAACTCCACGAGCTCTGAATCATTTACCCATCCAACACAAGATACAGCTTTTTAGCTACACGGCTATTTGCAAACATGCCCTCGTCTATCTTTATCTCTGTTCTGTCTGTGCACTCCACCCCCAGACTTTAGAATTCCTTCATTATCAATATTTGCAATATAAGTTAATTCTTACTCATTTCAAGCAAAACTCAAAACTCTTCTCTTCAGTTACTTACATATTTTTTATGTTGGATTTTTTTATGCTTTGTGGGGTTTTGTTTGTTACATGCTCACAGTTTGAACTATACAATGACCTTGAGTACCTGAAAGGAGTCTTTGGAAATAAAATATATTATTATTAGTATTGCAGGTTATCAACACAAACGTAACAAACCACCTGACAAGCACATTAAAAGAAAGTTAGATTACAAGTCAAACAAACACCTATGAACTAATCCATTCATGAAAGGAAAAAAATGCTTAGCTGAAGCAATGCATCCAGGAAAACAACAGTCTTAAGCACATTTAAAACCAAACAGAATGTTTGAACAATGTTTACGTACAGTATTGCATATTCATACCTAGGAGTTGCTGAGTGCAACCACAGAGACACCAGTGGCCATTGAGGAGATCCACTGTAGTGATTATGGTCACAGTTAAGCCTCATTTCCACTGAACGATCTGGTCTGGTACAGTCTGGTAAGGAGTAGCACGGTACGGTACGGTTAATACTGGCAATTGTTTCCACTCAGTTAAGCCTCGCTTCCACTGAGCGGTTTGTTTTCACAGCGCACGCGTGGTGTAGACCACTAGCGTGTTTGCGTCACTGTAGTGCGATGACTAGAAAAGCAACAATAATGGAGGTCATCCAGCAGCTCGTCTTTTTATTTCTTTATTTCTGGGACATTGTGTATACCAGAAATATACTGTTGTTTGAAAGATGATTGCGGGCGGCTAAGAGGAATACCGCCGTAAAAAATTATAACTTATATTGGCACTTTCCATAAGTCGTCATCACTTTCTGCAAATCAACGGGTGGTTACAGGGGCTCCGCCCCAACCATTCTGTTCCACTTTTCTATGGACCTACAACAGATCGGGGTCCCCAAGAGGTACAGTTCAGTACTGTTTCATGGGTCTATTTTACAATAGAAACACTAAAAATACTGGACCGGACTGTACCATACCGGACCGGGCCGCTCAGTGGAAACAAGGCTTTAGGGTCAAAGGCCTCTCTAGAGCAACATCGTTGGGTAACATGAGTGGGGCAAACACTGCAGGAAGTCTGTCTCAAGCAGGTTTTGGACCTTACCTAATTTCTTTTGATGTATTTCTCAGAATGTCAAGTATAAGATTACAATCATTTATGGTTTTAGTGGCTTTTAAGTTGAAGTAAGATGATTTTTCTTGATAATTTTTGATGAAAGGTTGTGTGCTCTTTCACAGCTCTTTTAAGTAGTAGAACTACTTGACATCGTTTTTTACCGTTTTTTACTCTGAAAACCTTACGGGCATGAGATGTATCTCATTAGAACCCCACGCTGTGATCTTGGCAGGCATTGACAAAGGCTCATACAATGATTTGCCTCTGTCTGACGGCCCATTATGAAGCTGTTTTGTTCGCTTTGGTTTGGAGCTTGTCAGGTTCAGAAGGGAAAAGTGTGCTGACATAAGCCTCCCTGTAACCAGACCAAAAATCGCTGCTTTACCATTTCTCTTATTGCTATTATGGTTCTAATATACATTAGAGAGTCCATTATATTGCTCAGCCCTTGCATGTACTCCAGCCAACACAAAACACAGTTTTGCTTAATATTTAGTAGACTGACACTATTTTTACATTTTATATTTAGCTGTATGCATGACAACATTATGATTTTAATCTTTTTTTCACAGCTCTGATATGCCTAAGGAGCAGGGTCATTCAGGGGAGTTTACTTCCTGCATCAGCTCAAAGAATGCCAAAGAAAAGAGCAACAGCGCTACCTTGCGAGCCTCTCTGGCTGGAAGCCACAGGAACCTGAGTGGAATGGGTGACATCAGCAAACACATGTTGTGTTGTGACTCCGAGAAGGACTCTGGGTATTCAGGTGAGCTGAATGATACTGTGGATGATCCTGGACTAGCATGATTGACACAGGGAAATCTGACATTGTGTGCTTCACTGAGTGTAACAGTTGTGATCCATTCTGTCATGTTTCATGGTTAAAAATGTTCACTACACTTAATGATTTGAACCAATCCCCAAATACAGTGTCAAAAATGGCAATTTACCATTTTTCTTCCTCAGAGGCTGGCTCTGATGACCAGCACAGCAGTGACAGGCAGCCTAAGAGGGCCAGTAACCTAACCACCAGCAGCTCCACATCCCATGAGGAGCTGACCCCCATCTATATCTTCAAAAACCTGCAGGTGAGATATTAATGTGCACTACAAAACTCCTGTCTAAGCAGGAATTTACAGACATAAAACATTATGAAATAAAGATACAACAAAAAAAGTTATTACTTTTTAAATACTCTGTTAAAAATATGCAATGACCTTAGCAGTCAGAATTTTTCTGGCCAAAATGTGAATTGACAAAAACACAACCTAATTGGGTGGAAAGGTGTATAATTCTAAATATGAATGTGTAAAGATAAATATTCCCTCACTGCAACAGGTTAGTCTGGATTGTATTATTAGCTTATTTTTCAGAATATGGTGTGCACCTATGCATAGTCAATCTCTTAAGGATTTTTGACCTGCTACTTACATCTGTGTCATTTTAACTTCCTCCACATCTCTGCTCTTTCTTTGTCCCTGCTCTCTGCTTGCTACCTATATAAAATCCTGCTCACAACCTCCTGGGGACAGTCTGGAGCAGACCAACTTCTACATGGCCCCCTTTCATGGGCTGGTGGTTGGCAGAGCCTCACAGGTGGAAAGGCAGCCGCTCAGCTTGTACTGATACAGCAGCCAGTGGTGCCCACCCCTTCCACGTCAAGCCTGACATCGTGCTCCTCTCTGACACCAAGACAAGCCCATGCCAAAAGAGGAGGCAACCGCACCAATCTCTCCAACAACAATAAAAACTCATACCTGCCCATTCTGAATTCTTACCCCCGCATTGCTCCCCACCCTGGAAAGGAGATCCCTGAGGGGAAAAGTGCTGCCCCAGCAATGGGACTCAAAGAAAGTGGCAGTGAAGGCCAAAGTCAGAGCAAAAGAGTTCGTACCGAGGAAGAGAAGAGGGAGGATCTGGTGATTGGCCATCCGCCTCGACCTGAGCAGCAGCAGAGGGAGGCCAAAAGAGTTCACAGCTGCTTGCCTGGCTGCTGCAGCTGTCAATCAAAACCTCAGCATAATCGCCAAAAACCTCACAGTACAGGATCTCCATCCGTCTCTAGCTCCCAGACTCCATCCCCGCCCTCTTCATCTGACTCCTCTTCCTCTCCTTCCTCTTCATCTCCTCCTTCGACAACTCACAACGCAGATTGTCCAGGTCCAGACAGCACATCCATGCGCCAGCGCCGGTTTCTCAACACAGCAGAGATTCTCAACCAGTCAGGCCTGCTAGCCATCACTCTCCGGACCAAGGAGCTGCTGAAGCAGAATGCTGCTACAGAGAGAGAAATCATCCAGCTGCGCCAGCACACCCAGCTGCTGTGCCACATCGCACAGGCCAGTCAAAGCAGCAGCAACCACGACCCAGGCAAGCTCAACAAGCTCTTCCAGGACATGAATGCGTCAGGTTCCTATCCCACTTTACACTTAGACCATGTGAAGGTGCACAGCAGCGGTGGCAGGATCAGAGATGAGGAAGACGTTCACATGAGAGTCACAACAACAAACGGCAAACCTTCCCATGTGATGTCCCAGTCCCACAGATATGATGGAGTCTCACCCCCTTCTCCATTATTTGCCCCCTCACCTGACATAGAAGAGGTGCTCTGTGAGCCTGAGTCCAGCTCAAACACTGTTTCCGTTCCCGTTCCAGCACCTGTGCAGGAGTTGGGACTGCCCTTAGATAAAGTTGCTTCTAGATTTTCAGACAACTCCGGACTTAGCTGTGTCCTGTAGCATCTTTTACTAAACGACGTATCACTATTGACTGGTTGCATTGTTGGTCTAATTTTCTCTGCTTGTTTGAATGACCACTCATTATTTAGGAGACTATTAAAATAATATATTGCTTTTTGTTCTTGACTCATGTATATTTGTGCCTTCAAGTCTTTTATCAGCCAACTCAGCTGAGTGTAGCATTTTCATGGTCCCTAAAGTTTGTTGTGCAGATTTCCAGAAATTTTTTATGCCTTGGAAGGAAAGAACACTTAAGCTCGTGTTCATCCTAGTAAAGTAAAAATTTTACTGTCCAACCTTTGTACACAGTGAGTGAAAGCAGCACATCTCATTCGGCTCTTTAGGTTTACAGAGCAGAGATAGCTAACCCTTTTTTGCAGCCTGTTTTTTTTACAGTGTAATGTTCAAATGCTTCAGAATTTCCTGTTTCTTTCAGATCATATTGTGATTGTTGCTCTATAGGTGCACAATGCTCTTAAAATGAGCTTACAGCAGTTTGAATTTTGTGAGAATGGAAGTGTGACTTTTGACATCTATGTTTGGTTTTTAAACTGTCAAAATACTAGGAAAAACTACATTTTTTTAAGGTTCAGAACAGTTATGTGATGTTTTACCTGATAAAGATTTTGAAACTATATGCACATTTTTTTTTTGTTAGTGTAAGCAGCAATAAGAAAAAGTTATCAAACTGCTGTAATACATCTGCCCCTGGCACTTTTAGCTCTTAGTTGCTATTTGACTACCGTAGTATCAGTCCTGTAAAGTGACCCCAGATGTAAATATTATGATCACATATTTGTGCCATTTTTATTTTCCCTTTGTTTTCTGTTTTTTCTCCTATTTCTAGTCAACCGATCTTTGGATGAATGTTTTGTTTGTTCAGCCACATGACACTAATCAAAGGATTATTAAAGCATAAAATATACCTATTCTGACCTTTTTTAAGTCCAGTTTTCTCATTTATAAAGGGCTTAGGCAACAGTTGTTTTTTTCACAATCATTGTAGTTCAAGTTACACCCAGTTTCTGCAGTTTAAGTTAATTAAGTTGTTCTTTAAAACGCAACAGAAAATGTGTATTTTTGATTAAAGACCCACTCCAATGAAAATCCTCTTTTTTGTGTTTTTAACACGTTCTTGTAGCATTTTTCTCATACTAGAGGACCTACATAAAAAATTTATGATTAAAACTTAATTTCTGAGTATTTCTTAATTCAAAATATGTTGGATCAGAAACCGGATGCTAGAAAAAACTGGGGCTAATGACGCAGCTACTCAATAGGCGTGCCAAAGTCTCTTACCACTATGCTCCTCCGCCCCCTTGCGCACATTCATTCTCCTGTACAGCTGGATTAATCTAATAATTCTCACCATTATTTTTGTGCCGCTAATGCTAGCTTGGGGCTATAAGCTCACGCATGAGTGCCAGACAGAGCTCATGCATGAGCCAACAGTCCCGCCCACAAACCAGAACTGTTTATCTGACAAGCTACTGCCGCTTTCCATAACGGAAAAAAATGTGGTTGGAATGGGACTTTAACTGCTAGAAATAAAGTTTCTGGTTATGCTTTCTCTATATGTTTTCATTAATTTGATGTTAGATTTGATCTTATTAAATTAACCAGACTTGGTAATCGCACAAACTGCATTACTTTTTTTAGAGGCTTAACAAACACATTCTTTGTTCTCAAATGGGTCAACACGTTTGCCACTTTCCATCCATACTGCAGTCTAATTTCACAAATTACTTTTTCTTGCAAAATGTAAGATTAATACATTTCCAAAAAGGTCTGTTTTAAGGGTGGCCCATTTTTCTTGACACCTTTTCATTGAAATACTGATAGACTTTTCTGCTGACAGACTTGTTGCTGGGTGTGCTTTTCTGTAGTATTTGCTCCTTAGAGATTTGTGATGTGTTGGTATCTAACTTTGCATCTACAGGACAGATTTACCAAGACATTTAAAAAATGTACATTGATTAAAAATGATTGTATAACACTGGTTGCATATCAGTAATCTGTCTTTAGAAGAAAACACTGTTAGTATCCTCAAGCATCATCTTAAACAATAAAATTGCTTCCACTCTTTAAAATGTTGTTTTGGTCATGCGGTTCTAACTGATGTCATTCTATTAGATACAGAGAATTAAATTCAAAGCCAGAGAAACAGCAAACAAGACTTATCTTAAGAGTAGATCTCATTTTTCCCTTAAGGGATTACAAACTACAGTTGACCAATTTACCTTGACAAGCAGATTGAATTCTGCATTTCAGTGCTTATCACACCAAATTTATTATTGGTACTTCCTTTTTCTTGCACTTGGACAAAAGTTTGCACACAAAAAACTTGAGTTTCTGTATTTTTCCGTTAATTTTTGGAACATCTGTAATTCTCCAACCCCGTCAATGATTGAAGTCCTTTAACTATCAAAACTTTTAGCTCTAAAGTATTTGCAGTTGAATGCTTGAAAGTTTTTACTTCATTTTGCCCCAATTTTTTTTGGTCATTTAACTAAAACAGATTTTTTTTGTTGGCACCACTGAAAAAATGGCAGAACTTTCAAAATCCTTAAATTGAACTAAAAACTTTGACCTCCGCAAAAAGAAAAATCTCAAGAAGTTCAAACTGTTCTACTTTTAAACAACTCAAAAGACATTGGATCTTGGGTTTGTATTTTTCTTTTTAAAACTCCTCAAGGTTTTAAGTATTTCAGAGCGGAATGTTAAAGAACTAGAGTGGAGATATCATTACTTAGAGTGTGGAAATGGGATTTTGGAAGACATATTTTTCCTGGCAAGCTGCAAAACCACAAATTAATTGTTACAAAGTCAAGTTTTTTCAGCAAAATGTAGGAATATTCCTCTACTTTAATAAAGTCGCACTCACAAAGTTCTGTGGCAATTCTTCCCTATAGCCCCAAATCTGAGATAAACTTCACTTGACTCCTATGTGAACTGAACATTTTAAGTCAAATTACTTTTCTTCATCCCAAATCCTGTCTTAAACTGGCGATTGTGAGAATAAGCTTAATACTGGGGACATTAAACCAACACACATCGTAGCCTAAAGTGTTAGGATTCTCACAAGGGTTCAATTGCTTTGTTAGGTGAAATTGATGGCAAAATATGGAAATTTGTTTGAAGTTAGTGAAAACTGCCATTAAGTCAATGTTTTGTGTGGGATTTTCAGCACAGCAGCTACTTCATCATTTCCAGCCCTTTAATATTTAAATCACTGATTACTGAAGCATGACTGGAACCAAAGGTACTTTACGATGATTAAACATGAGTCCAGAAGAAATTTTGTCAGCCAAAATAGAATTTATTTAAAACACAATAAAACATGCACAAATACATTATAATGTTTAGAGGGTATTTTTTCAAATGCAACAAAAAATGTTAAAAAGCAACAAAAGTATAAAACCATTTTTTTTACATTAAAGAATTGTATTTTAAATTAGACTTGAAAATAAATCAAACAAAGTAAAACTATTGGCTTTATTTGCCCATAATTAAAACAAAAAGCTGTTAAAAAACAGAAGCAGTAAGTACAAACACAAATACAACAATTTTTTAAAAGAACTTTATAAAGTATTCTGGTGCAAATACTCTCAGTTTTAGCATTTAAAATTGAATTTTAGCATTATGTGTTTTAGGCATTTGCTGCAAAAATTACTTTCCAGCAACATGAGGCTTCATTGCAAACATCAAAATGTTGCTGTACGTTTGCTGATCATACAAAAAAAGCTGCTTCTGCAACAAATAGGTAAAATGAACATGAACAATAGTAATGATGAAAAACTGCTTCTTATTTTTCGTTTTGGCACATTCTCTTTTGACAGGTACAGCAGAGACAGCAACAGCGAGACCAATAATGACGGAGCTGACAGAGAAGTCCTTTTGATGTTTCTGGATGGGTCCCTTCTTCCCCTCCTGTAATCTGCTCACTGACTGCAGTTATGTCCACCTGAACAGTTTGGTTGCCTTTCTCACTGGTCATAGTGTTTGGAATTGTTCCTTTAGTGTAGATATTTTCAACTTCCTTGAGCACAGTAGCTTTAAGGTGGTGGAGCTCTAAATACCTGGAATTAAATATCTCACTGCTTCTGTAACTGTCACTTTGAGTTAATGATTCTGTACTTTGGTTCAGCACCCTCACTGAGTCCTCTACAATTGTCTTTCCTTTTTGTAACACAGTTCTTTTAACAAATTGATTGACCAATTTCAGTCGTTTTTCCAAGTTGTGCCTTATTTCATGACTTCTGCTCTTCATCTGACGTATCTCCTTCTGATCTATTCTTGTGTCCTTCCAGATCTTTCGCAAGTGATCTCTTTTATCCTCATTCAAATGGTCTTCATTTTTATCAACTTCCCTCTTTGATGCTAAATATTCATCTTTTACTTTTAAACTAAACTTCTCTTCCCCAGACTTCAGAATATCTTTTGTTTCAGGATGCAACAAATCTTGTTCAACAATTTGCATTTTTGGACTTTTCACAGGTAAATCTGCAGAATCCGTTTGTACTGCTTTTTCACTTTGTAGTGTATCAGAAAATAGCCTTTTATTCTGTAGAAACTTATGAAAAGCACCAATTATAGATTTGCATGACTCTACATTAATTGTTCTTTCATATTCAGAAAACGTATCAAAATTTTGTCTGTTAATCTGTATTAACCGGTCAAAGTTCTCTGAGATTAAGCAAAAAGTAATTTCGATAAAATGTTTGAGTTTTCTTATCACGATAACTAAAGATTCAAACAGATTCCTGAATAGATGCTCACGAAACTTTACCTCAAAATGGTGGTCAGTTGCCTCAGTTAAACTAGAAATTTCAAAAGCATGTCCCTTCATAGTGCCACTTGTTCTGTCCTGATCCTGCCACTCAAGGGTCAGTTCTTCTCTGTGTTTATCAAGAACTTCTCTCCCCATATCAATTATTTGTTTATTTTCTGTTTCCATTCCATCTGTTTCTTTGTTAACATCTACCAGAGTTTGAATTCTTTCTCTTTCATTTTCAACCTCTTGCCTCATTTGATTCAATTTTTCCTTTTCTCGAAGCAGGTCCATTATGGCAGCTTCGGCCTCTTCTTTCATTTTCTTGCTGTTGTCTTTCAGAGCATTTAGCTCTTCTCTTTCTGCCTGAACCTGTTTCAGTCTGATTTTGAGTTCTTCTGCTTCAAGTTCTTGTCTCTCCATGTCAATCATTTTTCTCTTCTCTGTTT
>BSAI01000201.1:14188658-14273408 GCA_036245035.1 Adrianichthys oophorus | reverse complement strand
GGCAGCTTCGGCCTCTTCTTTCATTTTGTTGCTGTTGTCTTTCAGAGTCTCATCTTGAATCCTCTTCACTGAACTCTGTATTACTTCTTTTTGCCTTTTAATTTCTAATTGGATTTTACTTGTTTCTTCTTTGGAATTTGTGATCATCTCAGCATGTAGACAAATATGTTGTTTGACAACCTTAATTACCTCAATAAGACCTTCACAGCTTGTATTCATGTTACCATATGTCTTTGTACACATTTGCAATAAAGTCCAGTCATTCTGGATTTCTCCTGGAACTTGCGAGTCTCCTGTCATCCCCAAATTGATCATTCCATCTGTGAATACTTCCTTCTCTTTGTTAAACCTGAGCTTCATTACCTCTAGTTCATCTCTCTCTCTGATAATGCTCTCTAATCTCATATCAAATTCTTTCTTTCTTCTTTGAGTTTCTCTTTTGAGAGTATCTTTTTCTTCTTTGACTTCATTCCATATCCTTTTAACATCTTTTTCTTTTTGAATGGTCTTTCGAACAATTCGTTGATTTTCTTTTTTCCTAATCTCCAACTCTGTCACCAGCACTTCTAACTCTTGTCTTTCTCTTTTAACTTTTTCTAGAGCAACATCAAGCTCTAGTTTTTGGACATCATTTTCTGTGTTAATCATTTTATCAGTTTTTTCTTCTTTCTCTGATGGGATGATTTTGTTGAATACTGTCTTTATTTGAGCTTTAACCTTGATCACTTCCTTGCTCAACCTAGGCTTCTCACCTTGAAAAGTTTTTAGTCCATCTTTTTGTTGGTCTAAACATACTTTGAGATTTTCCAGAGTGTCTTTGTCTCCCATAATTTTAACCAAATGATCATGGATCTTTTGTTTCATCCTTTGAAGGTTTTCAATAAAACCAGCACTCTCTGTGCTTAAGTGTTCTTCCCGAATTGCCTCTTGAATGCTTTTCTTCTCTGACTTTTCCAAACTTTGTTTTCGATCTTCACTGTATACATGCAGCTCTGAAGTTTTGTCTTTGACATGAAGCTGCTGAACAACCAGCTCTTCCTTTGTTTGATTCATCTTTAAGCGGAAAACTTCCAATTCATCCCTCTCTCTGATGATTTTCTCTAGTCTTTGGTCTAATTTTCTTTTTTTCTTTCTAGTCTCTCTTCTTAATGATATATTTTCCTGTTTTATTTTATTCAACATTATTTCATTTTGCCCTCTTTGTCTCATAAGTTTTCTGAGTACATGTTCATTTTCTTTCCTCTTTCTTTGCAACTCTAACTTTAGAATCTCCATTTCTTGAATTTCTCTTCTCATCCGTTGGAAGTGCTCAATAAACTCCTGTTTCTTTTCTTCAAATTGTTTGTTCATTTCATAGCCTTCCTCAGCAACAGGTTCTGGTGAGACTCTTCCATCTACAGGTTCTGTTTGGATCTGGGTACACCTTTCAGATTCGTCTCTTTGCATTTTTTGTTTATTGTTTGTTGACTTACTTGACCAAATACTATTTATTGTTTCTGGATCCAAACTTTCTGCCAGTTTTATGACACGCAGTTTTTGCTTTTGTGATGTGAGTGATATTATTTGGTCTTCTGCATCCTCAGTTTGTTTACTTATTGTTTTTCTTGTTTGGTCATCTCTCTCAGTATCTGGTCCAACTTTTTCATTTTTCCTTCCATCACTCATTACTTTCTCAAAGTTTGATTCTTTTAATTTTTTTATTTTGGTTCTTATGTTTTCAAGCTCAGACGTACATTTTGTTTTTAAAAGGCAAATTCTTTCCATGTTTTGTTGCTGGGTGGCTTCTGTTGTAGTGTTTGTTTCTTCCAGCAGTCTTAATTTAATTTCTGTCTTCTTCATTCTTATTTTTATCTTTTCATTTTTCTCTCTGGACTTTGTGATCATTTTTGTTATGGAGCTCCAACATTTTGTCATGTTCTCAAAGTTCTTCAGAGTTTCTATAGACTCTCTCTGGACTTTTATTTTTAAGATTTCCAATTCATCTCTCTGCCTTAAAATTTGTTCTAGCTTGTAATCCAGTTCTCTTCTCCTCTTTTCCACAGCAAATTTCATGTTTTTTGCATCTTTTTTGACACACATTTTACTTTGCTCTATTGCTGTTTTTACCATATGCAAAAGTTCTTGGAACTGTTTTATTTTGTGAAATACTCCTTCAGTTTCACCATCTTCATTTTTAAATTGATCATTTGTGTTTGTTTGTGTAATTTGGTACCCAATTTCTAAAAGAAACATATTGATTACTTCAATGGTTCTGTGAATTTCCAACTCCAGCCTTTTTACTGCAGCATCTTCAGGGATGTTTGCTTCAGAAACGTCATGTTTGTCTTCAAACTTAATCTGCAGATCTACTTTTAAATCCTGATTTTGCGTTTGTTTTTCTATGCCGGCATCAATACAATACGACCCTTGATTTGCCTCCGTACTGTAGTCCATTTCATGCTGCCTTATTTGATCTCTGAAAGTACTTTTCTCCATTGTTTCTTTGCGCTGTATTTCAGTCAACACTTCAATTGCTTTATCATGGTTTGATGTGTCTGGCTCATGACAATGAAGCTCATTTATTTCTGTGATAAGCGTTGTCATCTTTTGACTCTTTTCCTTAACATTTTGTATATTATCATACATTTGCACTTTCGTGTCATATTCTTGGCCCTTATGCTGAGATATCTTTTTTTCCAAATCCACCCTCTGTGCTGAATCCATCAAAACTTGTGCCTCATCTTTACCTGGTAACGTTGGGTCCTGGATTGGTGTCTCCATAGGAGTGTGGTGGTGCTCAAAACTTTCTTTAACTTTATCCTGAGCTTTCAACGTCACAGAGGGCTGCAGCCAAATTATTGCTTTCACTTCACTTGTTTCTTCTGAAGCTCCTGTTTTAAAGTTTGGCTTTGATTCTTTCTGATGCTCTTCAAGTTCAACAGTATCCCCTAAAAAAATCTTACCAACTGAAGATTTTCTCATTTTCCATGAGTTGACTTGATCTTTCATGGAGACCAAAGAATCCTTCACAAAGAAAAATATTTTGTCACTATTTAATGAATCAAATGTTACAACCCTGGTTTCTGAGAGCTATCCTTCTACCTGTTTTCCATCTGTCCCTGACCTGCTCAGTGCTGAAAGAGGGAACACACCTGATCAGTTATAAGAAGCTGGAATAAACTGATACAGGTAAGCAGCAATGAGATGGGTAGGGATACTTAAAATAGCTTTATTGGATTCTGACTCAAAGGTTAGATTTTGCCAGTTTCTTTCACTGTAGCAGAATTCACTTCTATAAGGCCCTTTCCACTGCAGTTCTGATGGGATCTGATCTGATGACATATCACAGTCTCAAAAAAAAGCATTGGATCTTATGAGCTCATGCTAAATGAATTTTTGTTTTTTGCAGAAAAAGAGCATCAATCATACTGCTAAATGTAGTTTTAAAAAAAGTACAAGATTTATGTTAAGCTACTATAACAACATCCTCTAGCATTGCTTAACTTGAGATTTTGCTTTTTCATACAAGTGTTATCCGGTATTGCAAGCAGGACCACATTTAAACTTAGCCTTAGTCACGTGCCTTTATGGGTGGATACGGCTGTCTGCAGGCAAAAAATGGACAAGCCTGTACAGGGCATACTTGTGGCCCACATGGAATATCAAGGTCATATATTGGATAAGATAGGTGTCAATAAGAAACGTATTCATAAAGAAAAAGTTGCATTCATAAAGACAAAGTTGTACCTTATCTTACCTCATAATAATAGACAGCTGTCAGAGAGACACAGAAACACCGCAGAAGCAGCCGTCAATCAGACACAGCAACAGGAGAGAAGCTCACTGTAGCGGCCTAAATGTTTTCATGAACCCAAACATGGAGGCGTGATCACCGATGTTTTTGCAGAGCTCTTCGAAATAAATAAACCTGATCTCTCTAAATTAGATAAATTGTAAATTAGACGTGGCCGAAGCGGCGAGCTTAGGGAACACATTTTTGGCCACGCACGGGCAGCGAATTCTAATGTCTTATGTCAGGGAATTTCAGTCTCATTTTTTTCAACTACAAAAAAAAAAACACCTGATAGTTTTACTTTGAAAATGGATAGCTTCACCAACACTTTATTTTGAAAATTTGTTTACTTCCAGTGACAGTGGTGCTGTGCATTTAGCTTTTTCTAAGTTTATAAACCAAAAATCCAACATTATTCTGCTTTTCAGAGCAATTACTACATTGTTCCCAAATTGCATTTTGTACTGCACTCTACTATATTTATATAGATCAGAAATCTTGAATGTCACGAATATTCATACTCAAATTTTTCAGAGCAGATTCGAGTATGCTTGTTACATCTCTAAATGAGTCAATGAGTCAGCTCCCCATATGAGTGCATGTGACTAAGGCTTTACCTGCAGCACTGGCCATGTTAGGAGACACCAGGTAAGTGAAAGCTAACAGACAGAAACTGGCTGCTGAGATTTTATAGAGCGCCCCTTGTTCTAATAACAGAACTGATAGTTAAGCCCTTTTTAGTTTCAAGCCACAAAGAACGGTAAAGATGGGTCTAGTTATCGCTGATTTTACATGTACAACTATACCTTTAAAAGTATTGAGAAAATAAAAAAACTTACCTGGTATTTCTTTAAGTCTTTGCTGTAATCTGCCATACTTGCTCTGATTCTGAGTACGTCCTCCATGATACTTCTGATATCTTCATACACATTTTCCATGTTAGCCTTCACATTGGCCATTGTAAGGACTGAAGTCATTACATCTTGTTTTTTTCTTTCAACGTCTTGTTTTTGTTGCTGTATTTGTATCTTTATGATTTCTAGCTCGTCTCTCTGTCTTACTGTCTGCTCAAGCTGGCAGTCAAGCTCTCGTCTTCTTTTTTTTGCCTGAAAATGAATCCATTTCATTTGTTTGGCTTTACATTGATCACAAATGTAAGGCAGCTGCGGCAGACTTTTCTGTCTTGTCTTGTTTTGTCCTTCCTCTGTGTCTTGGACAGTTTTTCTAGTTTCCTCAGGTTTAGTGGATGTGTCCTCTTTTCTCTTCCTGTTACTTCTTATCATCTTTTCAAGATCTTTTTTCTTCATTTGGACTTCCCTGCTCACCACTTCCATCTCTCTGATTTCTATCTTTACTCTTTGTAGCTTGTTGTCTAACTCGTTCATTTCACCTTCAATCCTCTTTCTCGTACACTTCAGTGCATCCATTTCTGTATCAATCAGTTTCCTGTCGCTCTCTATGACCAGTCTCTCTGCTTGTATTTTCGTTTTGATTGTTTCGATCTGAGCTTTTTCCGATTGTACTTTTGTTGAATATTCTTTAAGTTCATTAAAAGCATTTTCCATGTTTTCCTGAATTTGGCATAGTTGGATTTCCATAAGGTCAAATGTAGATGTTCCGTCTGTAAGTTTATCTTTGCTTTGTGCTTCTGCATCCTTCAAGAGGTTTTTAATGTCATTAAATATTTCAGTCATCCGTTGCTTTTGCTCATCCATGGTTTCTCGTTGTTTGCAATGTGTTGCTGTTGGAGCTTGTGTCTCATCTAAAAGTTTTTTGCTTTCCGTCATCATGTTGTTCTGTTGAGTTTGTTCTGCTGGACAAAGAAAAGTAGTAATGTAGCAAATAAAAGGTGTTTTTGAAAATCCACAAAACAGTAATCTAGACATTTTAAATTAGATCAAAAGACTACTTTTTGTTTTGCAAAACTGATTAATGTAAATAATATATTTATGTTTATTCAATAACATAAAAAAGAACAAAGTAAAGACACTAATGATAAATGCACGGCAATTCTTGCATTTTAAAACTAAAAATGAGGGAAATAAAATTGTTGTATTTATAGAGTTTTTATGATAAACTATATATTTATGAAGGATAAATTAACCCCAGCAGGGTTGGCTGAATGTAATTTCTGATATGTGTAAATGTTGTCTATAGTCTGTTTTACAAAACTGTTATAATGGCTGTTCACCTACAGAGGGCGCTGCCTCCAAATGTAGGAAAAGAGATTTCAAGCAGCCGTGCAGACTTTTTTCACTACTAAGTTATAAACACATGAAAAATCAAAAATTGCATTTAGTCAAGAAACAAAGTTTTTACTAAACGAACAACAAAAGTAAGACTTTTTTAAGGTCAGAAAAAAACTTATGTCTATGTCAATTTAAAGCTTCTAAAGAAAAGGCTTGTGTATTTATTGCAATTTTTTCATTAAATCCTTTTTAAAGTAACTATTCTTAGCTGCTACATTTGAATACAAATATTGCCGTTTTTACAGTCCTCACACATGGTTTTAATAAAATATATGTGCAAAATAATTTCTAATTTTAGTGTTTGATGTTATGTGGTAATAAAGAGGTTTCCTTTGTTAATCAAATGGTTGCCAAAAAACTTAGTGTTTCCACTTATTATACAAACAATTTGACCATAGAAGGTTATAGGCCCCAAAAACCACAGCCTCGAAGCACACTAGTGTTTAGACTTTGTATTGCTTTTAGTTTAAATATGGACAATGCTCAGTGTTAAAACAAAGTCACTTTCTGACCTCCACAGGGAACAAAAGACTACAAAACAAGATAAGTTTTTTTGTTAAAATTGTTTTATAAAAAGATAATTAATCTTATTAAAAAATAATTTTAGGAATAAAAAGTCTTTGCTTTGATTATTTGAGAAATTTTGCTGACATTTAACAATTTAATTTAATTTACTCGTAGAGGTTATTGTTTGCCTAGATGCTTGTTTATATGAATTGCTTAATGTGCTGTGTGTATTGCTTACTATTGGTGAGGATGGCAGGGGCTGAGGTACCAGTGGAAAGAATTATGGACAGGCAAAGTATAAGAATGACAAATCTGGTATGTTTGTATTAATGTACGAGTTTGTGTGTAGATTTTTGATTATGTGGGTAGATGTTTGATGATAAATGTATTTAATGCCGGTGTTTGATGTAGATTATATTGTATAAACTCAAGGGATACATTTAGGGGTGGCATTAAAAAAGTTTTAACTTTTTTCTACTCCTTTTCAAACAATATTTTGATGTAAAAAAAATGTTATAATATATATAGATTTTTTTTCTTATTTTGTTATCTTTGTTGTTTGTTATATATCGTCTTGTTGCTTTATTTTTGTTACTCTCTCTGTATTGTTCGAAAAAAAATTTGAAATGAAAAAACAAAAAAAGAAATGAAACATTGATTCAAAACAAATGTATTTCATTTATTTTAACTTAATGATGATTGACAATTGAGAAATCTGTGGTTTTGTTCTGTATGTGTAAGTTAATTCAGGCATATTTTGTTTATTTACTTGGCTCCTGAACTATTTTTAGTTATTGGAAGTTTTTTTTCTCTTTTTAGTAGCAAATATTTAATCCCCACTGCAGTTCTTTAAATTATGTGTAGTGGAGGCTTTTCACCTCAGTCTAACATTTTCATTTGTTAGGGAATAAATATATATTGGGATTTAACTCTAAATCCTTCATCTTTGATTGTTGCCTTTAATCATAAACATTTCTGGGACAGCTTCAGAATGCAGGGGCAAATCCCCATTTTAAAAAGATCAAGAAAAAGTGAGCTGAGCGCATACTGTGAATTTAAAATGAAGATACAATTCATGGAACCTTACAACTAACAACAGAAAAATCCACAAGGATGATTGTGTATTTGAAAAAGGTGAAGGAGAGCATATACAGGTCAGTAAAGCTGTTTAATCAAACAATGCAATTAACTTTTTAAAACATGAGGATCACTGTTATATTTTTTTACCATCAAGGTGATATTACAGCAGCCCTTTAAATAGTCTGAAAATATTGCTAACTGTACATGGAAGCACTGATAAAAAAAAAAAGCAGACTGCTATTTATATTTTCTTATATTATAAATACTTATATTGTTACAACTGAACTGACTTAGTGAAAATACTTGCATATTTTGAAATATCTTTGCTAAAGTGGGAGCACACCCATCATGCTTTCATTATCTTAAAGGTTTTATACGATAATAAACATATAAAAATAGATTTTTTGCTGCACTGTGGTTTCATCTGTTTTACGATAATCCATAATATTTTATAGAAATAGAATAAAATTTAGGTCAGATATGGCTTACCTGCTTCAAAGGCAGGTTCCGGATTTGAAAATATCTGGTTAAGAGCTTCTCTGGATTGTGATGTATCTCCTTTTACAGCGTGAAGCAGCACCCTCACTTGGTCTGGAGGTGTCAGTGAGCTCCAGCTCTCCATGAGGACTCCAGGATCCCTCTGCCCAGACACGATCTGTGCTCTGATCTCCTCCAGGAAAATTTCCACTGCACAGGAGCTTTGACATTACTCAAAATATACTTAGACTACAATCACTAAGTTTTCTTTTTTATATATTAATGCATCAGAAGCTGATAAATATGATTGTCTTTGAGTAGCAAACTGAACATAGACTCACCATGGTCTTCTGATTTTGCCATGGCTCCAGGTTATGAACTCAGAAATGATGTTTTCCATTAGAGTCCAAATCTGCAAACAAATTACATGAAATTCAAACTGAAATTGATCAAAGTTTATAGCACATTTGAACAATTTTACACTTTAAGACATTTAAAACGCGCTATTAACACATTAAATGAAACATGAATGTTTTCATACAAAGGTTTTTATGTATCATTCACTATTTCTTACCTCAGTTTGGTTGTGCCTGAACTCCAGATGAAAACAGATTATGTGAGTGTTCTGCTGGCAAGTTCTGGCAGAAACCGCTGCAAAGGTAGGGTGTCTCTGGTTAAAACCCAGCATAAACCCAGTTTTGAATGCATGCTAACCGGCAGATTTGGGCGTCAAATAGATGTAAAACTGATGAGTAATTGGACAGCTGTGGATGTCTAGGTGCTGAAACGTCATGCTCACCAAGTCTGGTCTGGACTGATAAGGGTGGGGCTCATGTTTAGCTTTCCCCAGCTCCTCTGATGTTTTTTTAAGTAATAGACAATAACAAATAATCAAACAGAGGCTCCCACACTGACTAATACCCTCATTTTATAATTTTATTTTTAAATTAGTATTTCACAAAATATGCTACATTTGATTTGTTCCTTTGACTATTTGTACTCTACATTGTTTTATATAGATTTTTAAACCACATATGAACACTAGTTACCTTCAGAGTCTATCTCAAATGTGGGAAAAAAAATTCCTGTCTGATATTATTGCGTAACAAACACTTTTCTCCTTACAGTACACCTGCAGGTTGTTTTTAAGGGGTTCCACTAAAACTGCGCTGAAGCACACATGTACAGAACATCCGATTGTAATGAATTCTCGATTCTGACACTAATCATATCATTGTCATCTAATAGAAAATGCAGAAAAAAATTATTACAGAGATCCACCTATCCATCCAAACTATCTTTTTGGTGCAAGTTAAACTTTTTTGTAGTAACAAATCTTCTAAGCAATAAACTTTGCACAGTTACACAGCATAGTTTTTTAAATTTCTTATTTAAAAGATGCTAAAATTTTAAACTTTTTTGTATTACTGATATGAGGTCAGAGGCTGAGTATTTGGACTGTGCCCTTAAAAAACTTGCCAGATCTGCTTTGTCAGTCCCAAACATCTTGAGGAGCTCCTGTAGTCATGTGACTGAACTGTAAACAGCAGCTATTCTATTGGTAAAGAAGGAACGTAGTGTGATCAGTAAAGCTTGTGCGATAACACAATGAGTTTCCCTTTTATTTTCCGCTAGAAATCAAACAAAAAGAAACATCCTACAAACGACTCCATCTTTTGCACCACCAAAGTTTCCTTTTAACCTACATAAAAGTTCATGTCTAAAAGTAAGGCCAATGTGCAGGATAAGATCTTTCAGCAACAGCCAAGACAAGAATGAAACAATTTCAATGAGCAACTAAGCAGAAACCTCAGTGCGAGTGTAGTTAGGTCAATTAAGATATTCAACGTTCTTTTTAAAGCTTTCTAAACAAAATTAAAATTTCTGGAGTAGCAAATTGGCTAGCAATTTGCAATCTGCATACTAAACATTTGGGGATTTTTTTCTTTAATATTTGAAAAAAGTGACATGTAAACTAGTATTTTTTTTTTCATTTATAATTATTAATTTCTGAATGTTAATTTAAGAAAGGCATGATTTCTTTTTTTTTAAAAAGTTGTTTTAGTTCATAAAGAAGACTGAACATTGTTTTTGCAATAGCACAGCCTAACTATTTGGCTTAGCTAGCAAAAATAAATAAATAAATAAATTTAGCTTAGCTAGCCAGTAGCATTGTCACAAACAGACAGCAATTTAGCTAACCTGATCAAATTTCATTAAATGCGACGCATAACTTCACAAGTTAAAATCCTGTCTAAAAGTATTAGCAAAAATCCCAACATGATGTGTTTTTTTTAACCACATTACCTACACATACCTGCAGATAGGTACTCTTGTCTGAAGAGATTTTTTTCCTGCGCGGACCCGTTTTTTTCCTGCCTACCAGGAAGTGCTGCTACAGTTTCTACTGCCCTCTACTGGCCAAAATTTGCTGTTTGCAACCATGAAACGACAGGTCGATTTTCTTAATTTCATCATGTTTTTGATTAATCAAGTAGTTATTTATATTTGAAAACGTGTTTTTTACAGCGGACATTACTTAGGAATATGATTATTGTAATTATGTGTGAAATATATACTTTTCAACTATGAGACTTAACCAATTTTAAAAAACATACCAAAAAAGATTAGGTTAACAGAGGCTTCTGCTCTCGTTCAAATGTTTGTGTGGTTGATGCACCAAACTGCAGGATATGTATGGCAGTGAAATTTTTAAAGACTGTTAATCAACAACAACAAAAAAGTCTTCTTCTATTGCCAAAAAATCCTTTGTAAAATAAAATCAGAAAAACTGCCTAATATTTATGGAAAATTTGGGTAACAGTTGCAAAACCATCTAGGCTTAATAAATAAATGAATAAGTAAAGAAATAAAATCAAACATTATTTTCATCTTTGGAGAAGAGGTTCTGCATTGTAAACATTTGTTTTCACCTGGAAAACAGACTTGATCAGATATCCATCACAATGGTTATTCTGTGAGAAATTAACGACATTTGTCCTTTTGGGTCAGTCAATTTAAACAAGAAAGAGACAAGTATGTCTGCAGTTCACATCACATGAGTTGGAGGGAGGTTAAATAAATGTGGGTGTAACTTAAGAGGCTTTGAACTTTGAAATAAACTTAAAGACCCACTTTGATGAAAATTGTGTTTTTTAACAAGTTTTTGAACAATTCTTTCATGATGCAGGACTTAATACAAAGAAAATTGTGCTCAAAATTGTATTCCTTTCTTTAAATCATTGGGAATCAAGAGCAGACGAAAAAAATGCATCTTAAAAAGAGCTTATTTTGTGACGTAGAAAGTACACTGGGCTCCCTTCTCTCCGCTCTGCGAAAGAAAGAGGAAAGGGGGCGGGGTTGCTGAGTGCCAGTGGTCCCACCCTCACTGTAGACACAAAATTCTAATGAACTACAGCCACTCTGCAGAAACTATGTTCCAGAAAAACACACAGGTTTTTAAATTTTGACTAAAAACAGCATGATCATTACAATAGACCAGAGGGGAAACTTTCAAAATAGATCAAAAGCTGATTGGAGTGGGTCTTTAAGGTAACAAAATAAGTAGATCAATAAGAACCAAGATGGTTTTTATGGGAAAAAGTCTGATCCTGCATTATTTGGTGTTCTTACTTTGTTTTCTGTGCACGTTCATCTACGCTCCTGCTATAAATACTTTAACTTATCTGTCTTTTAATTGTTATGTATTATTCGGCTCACATTTTTCACGTATTATTTTCTCGTATGAAATTTTCTGCCCAGTTTGTCATTTTTTTTTGTCAAAGTAAAGTCAATTAAACTAAAATAAATGGTGGCAAGGAACTGTCGGCACATAGCTTTGTCAGTAGGTGGCGCTCGTGTGCTAGAATGTAACATCAGTAGAGCACATAGTTTTTTTTTCCCAGTACAAACAAATAAACAATCACTGAGTTTGTAACCCATAAACAGTCAACCGGAAACCGTGCTATCACAATAAAACCATTTTATTTATGAATGTTTTAATCAACTTAGTCCCCAGAGGATCGCGGCAGGAGTAGCGATGTTTCCTGAAGGCATCTGTTGGCACCACAATTCCGCTCCGCTCAGTCACCAGCGGCTGCCTCCCGCTGCCTATCTGGCGTTACGCCGGTCGTTTCCTGAAAAACACAGCTTGACACTCCTCCTGAAAAGAGCAGCCAATGCGCAGACAAAAGGCGGGATGTGCGAGCCCGCGTGCGAGTTAGAACGTGACTGTTCACAAGAAGATAAGCTCAGAATAGATTTGATTTACTCAGCATTTGCGTTCATACTTTACAAAACACTAGTCGAAAAGAAGTATTTGCAAGTGAACGTTAACGTATGCGCACTTTATTTTGAAACGAGGAAGAGGATGTAGGTTGTCTTTTTTTTCCTTTTCTTTTTTTTTTTCCTTGAGTGGACGGGAACAGGCACAGCCTCGCGTGCGTTCGGCCAAAAAAAAGAAGCAGCCCTTATCGGAGGATGTAATACAGTGGGACATGCCGTGAAGTGACTGGGCCGGTCCCGTGGATTGCTTCTGGAGCCACTCTGACCGGTTAGCGCTCCAGTGGGCCGAGTTCTTCTGCAAGAGCTGCAATTTCTGGTAAGTTCGGACTCTGTCTCCCCTCCCGTCCCACCAACGCCGTATTTATATGCTGCTGGGTCGATTGTTGAGGCTCTGCGGCCCCTCCACCTCCGGGTGAGGTAGTTCGGGTCGGGTCCAGGAAGCAAAGCGGGAAAAGTAAACGTACGTGCAGCTCCTGACAACCCCGACTAACAACTCACTTGGTTAACTGGATTAAAACGAACACTAGTTCACAGGAAGGACCTTGGTCGGGTTCTTTTTCGAACTGTAGAACTACGCACGCGCACTAATTGAACGCGTTGCTTTTGCTGTTTTCTACAAAGATTTTATAGATTCATGCACTTTTATTAAGTTTTCAACGATTGTGTGAGTGCAATATCTGAAGGGGGGATTTTTTTTTAAAAATCGATCAAACTAATCGATTTTTACTTAAAACGTGCCATTATTTTCTTTAAAGTTATTTTAATGCTTTTATTTTTGGGGGGAAAACATTCCCCTGTTTGAATTTTTATTCCAGTCAGAGCAATGAAAGTCTATTTTTTTATTTTGCTTCAATCACCAGCTATATAAAACAACTTTTCTAAAATGAAAATTAAAGAAATAAACTAAAATTTCATCTAATCAACTAACAAAATTGTGAATCTACATTGATTAGTTTCAGGACTTTAGCAGTGTCATCCAGCCATGATAATGACATTAAAACTGTAAAGTGACACAACTTGAGACATGGAATACGGTAGTAACGTTGCATTCTTGCCCAAATGTGTTACCCCTTTAAAGCTTTTTCTAATGTAAATAAATCAAAGATTAGGTTTATATTTTTGAGCCAAAACCCTCAATAAGTGAATAACTGTTTGTCTTTCACCAATCTTTAGGACATGGCAGCTGCCCTCAGCGGTCGAAACCCTGGTGGACGTGGGCCTAACAAAAGCAAGGGTCGCATTTTAGGCATCTTTGATGCAATCCAGGATGCAGTGGGGCCACCAAAGCAAGCTGCAGCTGATCGGAAAACCGTGGAGAAAACTTGGAAGCTCATGGATAAAGTTGTAAGTGTTGGATTGTAGAGTCTGTCTGCCAGATGGCTGACTCAGGCTTTGTTATCTGAAAAGCGAGTACAGATGTACGCATAATTGGGCCACGCTTTTATGCATGTTTCTTTTTAATTTTAAGTTCTAAAAAGCATTTAGTGTGAGTTTTTGTTTGACTCCACTTCCGTTTTTATAAAGCTGCTCAACTCATTCAATAGTCACTGGATTTGTGCTGGATTGTGTTAAAGACTCACTCCGATCATCTTTTATTTTAAAAGTGTTCCCAGTGTTTTTTTTTTATTATGATTATGTCATTTTTAAACAAAATAAAGAAACTGTGTAGTTTTCGAGGACATAGTTTCTGCAGAGTGGCAGTAGTCCATTTAAAATTTGTCTCTGAGTTGTGGCTGGGACTGTTGACAAGGAGCAACCCCGCCCTCTTCCCTTCCCAGTTGCAGAACTCGCTGTTTACGTGCTCTACCGCTAGCTTACAGCCCCTCACAACCCCAACTTAATATTACCAGTGCAGCAAAAATGGCAAACAATATTGGAGATGTCCAGCCGCACAGTTTTGATCCTGATGTCAGCTTGGACGAGAATAACAAAGCTGTACATGGATCTAGCCGTCTACTCGTGGATGCATCAAAATAGAGCAGAGTAGCGAGCTTGTGGCCTGCAAGCGTATTTTTGACATCACAAATGAGATCTTTTTTATGCAGCATTTTTTTCATCTGCTTGTGATTCACAATGATTTGAATCAAGAAATGCTTCATGAAGCAAATTTGAGCTCAAATTTCTTAATACGTGTACTCCATCATCAGAAAAAATGCTGTAAGAACTTGTAAAAAAAACACACCAAAAACACAATTTTTATCGGAGTGGGTCTTTGAGCAACACCATGCTGGACAGAGCAGCTGGAAATAATAATTTAAGCATTCTTGGGGGAAAAAATAGTAATTTCCTTTGCTCAGATGAATCAGAAAAAAAAGTTTGTTGATGCAAAAATGTTTAAAGGTCAGGCAAATTATTTAAAAAAGTCCAAAAGGGTCTCACATTATTATTAATATGATCATTATTATTATTATTGCAGCCACGTTCACATAAAAAGTGAGCCTGCTTAAGTCAGTGGATGCTGCTTCTCTGTTTGAGCACTTGTGCTGCAAAAGCCACACGATTATTTGCATAATCCACTTTAACCTTATAAATATCTTGCGTCTGTTGCTGTGACAGATATGGATTCTCCCCCCTGTTTATTCGCAGAGGATTAAGAATGGTTTCGGGTTGATTTGTCACAGGTTCGACTCTGCCAAAATCCGCGCCTGCAGCTGAAAAACAGTCCACCCTACATCCTTGACATCTTACCCGATGCTTACCAACACCTGCGCCTAATACTGGGCAAATATGAGGAGAACCAGAGACTCACTCAGCTCAGTGAGAACGAGTATTTTAAAATCTACATCGATGGCCTCATGAATAAATCCAAACGGGCCATCCGCCTCTTTAAGGAAGGAAAAGAGAGAATGTATGAGGAGCAGTCACAGGACAGGTAAGAGCTTTATCACTAAATGTTTTTTTTTAATAGGAATTTTTTTTAGATTTATATGGCGAGTTTATTACGAAGCTAAAAAAAAGAGCATTAGTGTTGTTCTGTGTGCCTTTTTTTGAGGCTTTTGTTAGAGCAGTGAGGGTGAGAGATTTTAAGTATTACCAGTCAGATGGTACAACTGCTGTCGTTTTCATGAAGAAATTCAGTTTTTCAGAAATCTCTTAAGGTAAAGAATCTTTTACCCAATGAAGATCAGGATTCAATCTTCCCTTTTCTCTGTTTACTTTACTCAAAATCCGTTTTTTTAGGTTTGTAGGTTATTCAAAATCCAGATCAAGCGAAAGTTCTGGTAAATAAGAAACGCTCGAGCAGTATATTCCGTGGGATTCAACTGCACTGATAGATGCTGTGCTTTGACAGCTACTGGCAGTGATAGTATGATGACGTTAAGTGAGAACTGTGCTCTAAAACTCTAAATCAATCAGTGAACTTCAGGGTTGCCGGAAAAAGCAATAGCTGTCAGACTTAAGCAGTGATCTAGTTTTTGAGATCCACTGTATTTGGAGTCCAAATTTACATTTTTTTTCTCTTTGCATTTTGTCTGAACTGAAACCAACCCACTATGATGTCGACATGAGCCTAAATGAGTCAGATTATAAGAAGCGTAGGAGGTGGAGATGGAAAAATAGAGAAAAACAAGGACATTTTCTGCATAAATCAAAAGCAACAGCTTTTGATTTTATTTTTGCAGACATTGCTCATATTTCATGCATAAAAGTACAAATCATTTTTCAAAAAAGTTGCATGCATGCAAAAAAAAGAGAGGAGGAACTAAGTATGTCATAAATTATTGTGATGGAAATATTCAATCATGCCAGCCACTCTGAAGCCAAATGACACGTCGGGTTTCATAAAAAAAACAAAAGACTGCATGACAGCTTTGGAGACTGCCACATTAAACAGACTGAGCTGCCTCAGAAACCCAACAGTGCTAATAGAAAAATAAAAGAAATTTTGAGAATGTATTTGTTTCTTTAAGAGAATTAGACTGATTTTAAGAAACCAGATTTTAAAATTAAGTTACCACAATAAGAGAAAGGGTTAAGAAGTCATGAGGTAGCACTACCTGCTAGTGGCTGTGCCTGGATTAGGATATTCATTGAACTCAAATGTAAGGAAAAAGCTATTGATAAGTTTCAATACTGTTTTAATAGTTTTTCTTTTTTTACACAGAGAATGTGAAACTAAAACAAAAAAATAAATCTGAAGAAAATGGAGTTTTATGGAAATAACTACCAGAGTTAGGTTGTGATTAATTGGTAATGCATCACTTGTGCTGATAATGTCATGATGGTGATTGTAAGAAACTAGCAAAAACAAAGGAATAAATCATGTTTATAGAAGAAATAACCAAAATCGATTAAACAAGAAAGGGATTCACCATTTAAAGCCTTTAACACCTGAAATGTCACCGGCAATACCTAAGTAACACACACTCTTCGACACACTGTAACTCTTTAACCGTTAGCATGAACAATGTGAATCAGGTGATTCTGATGTGGAGAAAGTAACTTTTCACATAGGCTTTGCACTGATAAGCAGCACGTTATTAACGTAAAGTGTTGCTTAACTGCGCAGAGACGCTTTTTCTGTGACCGAATCAGCTGATTCACGTTGATCGCATAAACACTTCACTACTGTAAAGTGTTGCACAAGGCTGCTTTTTTCTGCTGCAGATTCCAGTGGAATTACGTTGATTGCGGAAACGGTTGAAAAGTAATGTTTTTTTTTTTTTTAAATGTCAACAAGGGAGCTAGAGCTCCTGTGTTTAAGGGTTAATAAAGTTAAAATGTCATGAGGACAATTTGTTAAACTCTACTGACCTTCGATTATAGTATTTGAACATGATCTAAAGCTAGTCAAGATAATGAAAACCTGTTTTTTATTTAGCAGTAAATTGAAACACCGCTTCATCAAGTTTTAACAGCTTTTTTTTTACCAAAGTCAGCTATTGAAAGTCTTGAGAAACTCATAACATCTAAACAATTTTCCTTTGTTGCTTTAAATGATGGGAATGCCCACGCAGAACACAGCTCATAATTTTAATTTAAATGTATTATCTATAAGGTACTGCCTCAGCAGAAGAAGAAACTCTACAAGAAAAAGCAAGTGCATTCACTTAAAATCTAAGGAAATGCGTCATTGTGTGTATATATTTTTAAAGCCATTTTAAAAAGTGTTACCTAGTGATGCAAATCAACACATCACATTGATAAGCAGTTTGAGTAATCTAAACCTTAATCTAAACCCTTAAATTTTCTGTTTTATTTTGGGACAGCTGGTTTCACGTGATCATTATCATATTTGATCCTGTACTTGGGAAATATTTTAGTTTTTTTTACCCCCTGTTGTCAAATGTTCTCTAAAATTGCATTAAATTTACTGAACTGACTATCTTAAGCCCATGAGAAAATATCTAACAACAGTGGAGCGTATGATAATCCACAAACTAAAGGTACGAGCAAAATATATTGGGGTAATCTGATCAGTAAGACTATGTAAGGGATTTGAACATAATGCCCCATCTTTTATTTTGATGCCAATCCCAACCTTTCTAATTCAGTGCAAACCAGGAAGTCCAAAATGTGGAAGTTCCTCCTAAGACCACTGAAGGCAAATTGGAGAAGAGAGCAACTTTTTATCCTGGACTCCTAAATTCTGCATTCTAGTTTCTGAATTTGTATTTTAATACTTTATTATGCATGACTCTGGGAAGGATTTTTTATTCTTTTTATTTAGTAAGAGTTCAATGTTGAACATATTTAGGGGTGTGTTTCTTTTTAAAAAATGATTGGCTGTTGGGTAGAACAAAGACTGTATATGTGAACTGGATTGAGTGACCCCTTCCCCTGCCATTCCAAATAGGCAGTACCTGCTGGTCCAAGAAAGCTGATATCCCGTTGATTTCTATTGAAAAATAAGCAGTTACTCAGTCAAATGCTAGAATAACTATTTTTGCTCTGCTACCTTTTTTTTAAAATATGTTCTTGCTAATCCTAATTTTTTTCTCATATTTTTTCTTTATTTCAAGTTATTGAAGTTATAAACTGACCATCAGATGCCTCAGTAAAAGCATGTGGTGCCCTCTGGCCCCCACCTCGAACATTTGACAGATTCTCCAGAGCCTTCTTTCAATGGAAGGGGTTCGAACAAGCTTAACAACTGATAGGCGGAAGTTGTTAGAAATGTTGACTCCAAGCAATCACTGTCATCTGGCTCTAATGTGGCAACATTCATGTCACGGAAAAAAGACAACTAAATTGGTTTAATTTCGCTAGAGCCGAAAGTAAGGCATTTTGCATGAGAGGCGTCACGCTCGCTCGGTCCAGTTCTATATATACAGTCAAAAGGTAGAACGAATGTTGACAGACCAAATGTTGACTCAGGCCGACTTGGACCAATCACTGCTGACTAACGTTGTCTGGTTCCATCATGACTTCATTTTGTTGGAATTGGAAGTAAGGCATTTTCTATGGGTGACGTCACACTCATTGTGTCCAGTTCTCTCTTATGCAGTCAGTTTTTGGAATGTAACAGGGCAGGGGGTCACCCAGTCCAGCTCTCATATACAGTCAATGGTTTATCTCAACTGTGTCTGAAATCCTTAGGATTCCTACTTGCTATAAACTATTAAAACACTATTTGTCCATTCCTTTTTGAGACTTTGATTACTATTACCAGCATTTCTTCATTTATGTAGGTCAGTATCTTTTGTTATTATATTTTAGCACTTTGTTTGTTTGACTCACTAAATAATTAGGCAACATTTAAACAAAATAAACTTTTACCGAGGATGATTTAACACAGAATTGATATTAAAAAGCATCAGTATGAAAAAATAACATTTTATTATTGTAATGGATTGTCTAATTTGGTAGAGGAGTCTGTTGAGTATGTTTTCTCTGCTCTTTTTTTGCCCGTGATTTGTAATGCGTCAATGGGAAAAGCAAATAATTATGTTTCTTGAATAAGAAAAACACATTTTGTCAAGGTAATGATGTTATTTTCAGTTTAGATCAGCTCATGGTTTTTGTAGGGTTCCTGAACTTCCTGTTGAAATATGTGAAAAATAAACCTGGACTGTGATTATATTTGCAGCCTCTCTCATCCAAATGTTCTTGAGGAAGACACAAAATGCAATTTAAATTTAATGCTGTTTAATTTAAAGGTCACAACGATGAAACAATGTGTTCTGTACCAGTTCTAAATGAGATAAATATAAAAGAACAACAACACATGATATTTGTATCATTTTTTTGTGAATAATTTTCTGTTTTAAATTTATTGATCAAGGGATCATGTTTCATGATGCCACTGTAGCAAATCTACTACTCTTAGTACCTGTCAGGTTTTACATTTAACTTGAGAGCACACAGGAGTTCACCACAACTTCAATAACATGCTGGGGTTTTTGTGGCTGCAAGCCGAAATCACCATGGATGTCTTTGAGCTGATATTCTGTCTTTACTTTTATCCAATGACTCTAGACACACAGACTGTGTATAACAACTTCACCCGTAAGTGTGTATCAGACTTGTTAATGGTCATGTTGGTCATACACGGTGTCACCAAACTCTACCATTTCCAGAAATTGGTAAATTGGCTGTGTCCAAATTTGATTGCTGTGTTCTTCCTGGGCTGCATTTGTTGGCCGCTTACATCACAGCGCCTTGACAAGAGCTGTCAAAATTTAAAGACCGTTTCAAATGCGACCATCGGATACGGCCTTCTTTCTCCCGATTCCAAGGATTGTTCTGGTGTATCCTTCTATGCTGTTCGTATCCCAAGATTGCGGCCGAACCCGGAGAATTTCTGATAACAATGGCAGACTGTGAAGCGGGACCCGGAGTTGGAGATAATATCATTTTTTAATGTAAGTTGGCACTTTAAACTGATAAGTTTATGGTTTTGATCATTAATATAAGACGTTTAAACGTTATTTTGAACTGAAATTTTACAGCAAGTACTTTTATAGCAGTCTCAGCTCGTATGCTAGATCCTTCAGTTTGTTTGGAATTAACCCTGTTATATCTCCCTCTTGTTGTTTTTCAGATCAATCTTGAAGAAAATGGGACTTTGAGAGAAGGTTCCCCCCATTCAGGCCAAAGAGGAGTGGGACAACCTTTAAAAAATACAAAGTCTGTTCATGTGTGGTGAAGAATATAACATGTTTGATGCATGTTAAATATGCATATTGTGAAAAGGATTGTATCTTTTCTTTCCAAATGTCATGATTTCGCGTGTTCAGGATTGTAAGTATCCAGCATTAGGAGAGGGCCCTCTGGGAAGCCCACTGCAGCTACTTGGCTCTGGTTTGTCCTTGTGGATGAGGTTTTAGGACAGAGACCTTCCACTTGTCCTGCTGTCCTAAATTTCTCTATCCATGAGGAAACTCCAGGGACAAGTACAGCAGTGGATGAAAGAGATGAGACTAAAGAAAGTGAAGAAGGAAGGAGTGAGCCACCATGAAACAGCAGAAAATGTTGCGATTTATAACAGGATCCAGTCAGAGCCAGAGGATAAAGCTGCTTCACTTAAAACAGCAACAGACAGATTAATAAAATGTGTTGATTTGGAGACAGCGCTGTTGTTAGACACTGATGCTATGATGCTAGCTTGTTAGTCGCTATGCAATGGCTCTAACTAGGTGTTCTGTCTGTTCTGTGTGATCACGGACCGGTTTAAAGTTGGACAGTAATTTCACAGACTGGCCTTTAAGACACGCCGGATAAATATACAACAAGATTATTTCATAGAACTTTATTAAAAACGTTATTTTATAAATAATAACAGAATTGAATCCACTGTTTTAGCAGAGTCTGTGTTACACTGAAAACTGTGTGACCTGTCAGATTTTGTGCTCAATCCTCCCGCCTCCTTAAAGCTGCAGCTTTAATGTCAATAATGATATATAATGACAATAACCCAAAACATTATACTGTTTTCAGGCGTTTTTTTTTTTTGTTATGACTTGTAATAAAATGTGATCATATGGAGGCAGAATTTGGAATTCTCAAAAAAAAAATCTAAAAATGAAGTTCATATTTATGTTAAAAATGTTTGAGGTCTTGCTAATATAAATAAAGCTTTAATTCCAAAACAGTAATTGTCATGAATTCCTTTAAAACACTTCTATTTACAACTATTTACAAATGAGGTTGGCAATAAGGTGCTCAAACTGAAACCCAGCGCTGGAACTTTCTGGGTAGTGATTGGAACATCTTGCAGGGTGGTCTGCAGGGACAGTTTCAGGATGTCTGCCTGAACAGTGGACTGTGGCGGAGCACCCTGGAGTCGTGCACCGACCCAGGCCAGCCCACATAAGTGTCAATAAAGCAGCCCCTATGGTCACAGCCTGCAGGATGATGGACGGGAACAGTTTTTTTTGTAGCAGTGACCATCAGGGCCACTAAGAGGCTTGATCTGGATGTGGCATCCATTGATGGCACCTGCAGCTGCAAATCCACGTGACACCACCTCCAGGTGTTCAGGAGTTTTTCAAAGATGAATGACCTTGTGACGAATGGCCACCACCTCCATCAGTATGGTGCAGTGGACCGTGGAACGAGGTATCCCAAACACTCTAGAAACCACCCTGTAAGATGCTTCGCTCCCCAACCAGAAAAGAAACACCAGGGTCTTAATTACAGCACCCCACCCACATTGCCGATATGATCAAGGAGGTTGAGGAGGACTGCAAGAGACTCCCTGTTTACTCTGAAGTCCGGTCTTGGATCTTCACTGTGGGGAGACTCGGGTTGATTTTCCAGTACAGGGGTCTAGTTTGGTTAAAAAGAAATACACAAGAAATACATTTTTAGTATATGTGGTTTTAAGTTTTTTATGAGACTTAAAACCATTATTATACTTGGGTGAATATGAGAATGACAAAATACTACTTTTCCTGATTTCAAATAAGAGTCGGGTAAACATTGTCAAAATTAATTTCTGCAATAAAAATACTCAAGATAAAAAAAAACATTTAACACTATTGTAGTCTGATTAATTACATAATAAAAATAGTTTGTAGTTATTATGTACAGATTTTTTATGCATAGAAGGTAGGTACGTATACTCAGGCATATTAACTGTAATAAGTTCTGTGGAAAAAAAAAAAAAAAAGTATTTTTATTAAACCATTTTTGGGGACTCTACAACCCCACGTATTTGCTGCATTAATAGCATATTTTACAGTAATGACGTATCTAAAAATATACCGGTATATCCGTAAAACTAGCTAAAGTTAATATATATTTCCTAAGAGCTTGTAGATGTTTTTTTTTCCTTCTTCTTTTTGAGATCTTGTTTACAGTACCTTCATATTGTCACGTCAGCCTGAAATAAAGCATGCGCCTGGGACGGCGATGCATCTGATCTAACTCCTCCAAGATTAAAAGTTGAATCAAATAATTAAATTTTGAGCTCCATGGTTTAGGTCTACTACTTGTCTCTGTTTGCGCCTCACCGTTGCTAGACAACAGAACATTCGCTGTTGTAACGGCGGGAATTATCTGAAGGCTAGACCGTCCAAATTCACAGCCGTAACATCTGGTCTACCCGCTCCACAAAGGACCCGGCCAACGTCTACTGCAAAGGCCGCGGCCCTGAAAGGATGCAGCACCTGAATTTGGACACACCCATAAACAAGACAAACAGTCTTGAAAGTTTGTGGAACATCCCCAGTAAGAATAATTGTGAGAGGGTGAAAGGTCATCTGTCAGACAAAAGGCTACGCCTCAATATAAGAAACTATTTTTATCTGAAATTTAAGATAAAATACTTTTTAAAAAGTTTGCTCTATGGTTGTTGTTTTGTGTATTAGAGATTAAGCAAGTATTAGTAACCAGAAGTTGAGCAGATTTAGGAATGATATGCATTGGAATAAATGGGGACCGACTTGGAAGAAAAAAAAATATGCTCCAGCTATATGTTTAGATATATCTCAAACAGGAAGTCCAATTCTTTTCCCTTTTGTCACCAAGCTTGAAGTGTCCATTGTAGCCAAACATCTTAACTTTTGTCTTGAATTGTTACACAGTGTCAATAAAAAGCCTTCCTGTTCAGGTGCCTGTTGAAAGATGCTTTGTGTCAGACACCTCCACCCCCCACCCCCAAAGAAACTATACGTGTTCAGTCTTTTTTTTTTTTTTTTTTTTATTGTAATGAACTTTAAATTCATACTGTTGAAAGAACTCTGTATTTCTTGTTTTAGTTTTAACTTTTTAATAACACTTTTATCAATTGCTGATGTGTTTTTCTTTTTGTTATTGTATTAGTACTCTCCCAGAATACACTTTTGATTTCACAAAATTGCCTAAAACTTCTTGGACTGCCAGGTTATCAGGGGGAATGTGAGAATCTTACTGTCTTCTTGTCCACAAAAGCAGTGTCGATGCACTTTGTTTCTATAGTGCTTCTGCATTATGGATGAACTTTGGGTCAATAATTATTGTCATAAATGTTATATGATTTAGACATAAATATGTCACTTATGTCTTAAGCTAAAACGTGACAAGATGTTTATATTCTTCCAAAATAGGAATATTATATCTGACCTGAAGCTGATCACAAAGATCAGCTAACCCAGCACAATACATTTTGAATGAAAAAAGAGTTTTTATTTTCTGTCAAAAGAAACATCACTCCCTACCCTTACATTTGTCATAAATTTATAATTCAAACAATAACACAATGAAAAAAAATCAGAATCTTTACATTTTTGGCGTAAAATTTGAGTTTTAATAAAGGGGGTTAAGTGAAAATGGCTCCTCCCTTCCGCAGCCTGCCTCCAGTGGTCTTTTGAGGAGCTACAACATTTGGTACTTCCTGGTCTGCAATGACTCTCAGTAGTCACCTTTAGAGGGACTGCAGCCAAAATGTAGCAAAATGCAAACATAAGATTTGTGGTCTCTAGCTTGAGCGTGAGGACTAATAAAAAGACAAAAGACAGTAACCTACTTTTGTTTCAAACTTGGAAATAATCACAATAATATGGTTTTTCACGGTTTTCTATTAAGAAGTTAAATCACTCTGTGATCTCTGCACTGGTATTGAGAGTGCCTATTAAGAAAATGAGGCAAGAGTTGGAAAAAGTCACATTTTGTGAATAGGCTGTTGTAAAAGTCAACGCTACACATCTAAAAATGAACATTCTCTTTATAAATTCTCTGTATTTAATGATAAGATTTAAAAACAGGGTCCACTGAAGAAAGCTCATAATCACTGAGACGTTTTGTGCGAGGAGGTCTGTAACATTTCAATGGAGTTTTAAGCTGCTGCTGATTCTCAGGAGTTCACCCTGAGTGCCAAGAGCAGAGCTGAAGAGGAAAAGTCCCCCACACACTTTGTACCCTATTCATGTGTTTCCGTTGCCGTACTTTCATCTGCATGTTTCATATTTTCTCTTTTAATTCACAACACCCCAAAAATATTACTATTTATGGATAATTAAGGTATACAATAGTGTGCTGATAGCATAAAAGTATTTCCAAAACCACTTTGAGCAAAAACGTCCAACAGTAATTCATTCATTCATTCATTCATTTTCCAATCCGCTTAATCCCTTTCGGGGTCACGGGGTTGCCGGAGCCTAACCCGGCTACTCATGGGCGAAGGCAGGGTACACCCCTGGACTGGTCGCCAGTCTGTCGCAGGGGCCACAATCACACACTCACATTCACACCTACGGACAATTTAGAGTAACCAATTAACCTATGAAGCATGTTTTTGGACGGTGGGAGGAAGCCGGAGTACCCGGAGAAAACCCACGCATGCACGGGGAGAACATGCAAACTCCGCACAGAAAGGTCCCCCAGCCAGGACTTGTACCTTCTTGCTGTGAGGCAGGAGCGCTAACCACAGCGCCACCGTGCAGCCCCGTCCAACAGTAATATGTGAATTAACATAATATTTGTATCCATCACAAAACAATACCTCTTAAAATAGACACTTCTACATTACAGTGGTCCCTCACTTTATCGCGCAATTTCTACTTCACGAATTTCCCTAAACTGTTGGAAAAACTGATTTCATCAGGGGTGCAACGAATCACGGAATGGTAAAAACGTAAACCACAGATCCCCCCACCCCCCTGCGCAGCATTCAAAACCAAAACCAGTAGAACCAAATTCAAATTTGGTTCTACTGCCTTTGTTTCAAAATGTATCAAAGTCATTGTCCGATGCTTGTCCAAAAGTGTTTCAGGGGTTAATAAACCTGCCCCTTCTGCTGTGTGTGGAAGGAGCTACCGTCAAAAGTTTTTCTCACACTTATCACGGAAGACGCAGATAATGAGGGAAAATCTCTCAGCCAAAATGACCGGTGCGAAGCAGTGCAAGCTGGGTCGCTTTCATAAGTAGCCCTCAATAAGCAAATTTTTTGATGCGATATATATTTGTGTGTATGTATGCTTTGAGGGGCTTTATATATGTTTTTTTAAATATATGCTGTGAAACCTTTAAAAGAATAATTGTAGGCTTTTACCTTATTTTGTCCTGTTTTTTTTCCCTTTTTTACTGATCCAAAAAATAATCTAAACTGTGACTCTAAAACCATGACACGATCCGAACCGTGAGTTTTGCGATCCGTTGCACCCCAATTCGGGACTAGGGTGATTGCCTGTTTTAGTTCATTGGCATTTAACTTGGATGTTACAATTTGGCCAGATTTTTGATGAAAAGAGAAAATATAAAAGATTCTTCTTTTATGTTTTTAATCAAAAAGGAAGTCTCAGTCTTAACTAAAAGACTGAAAGACTAAAACAAAATATTTAAAACGCCCAAACTGGATGGGAAAAAATAGGATAGGATGGGGTGGAATAAAATGTGCAACTTGAAAACTACCTTAGACATTTTTTATACTTCAGCTTTTTAAAAAAAAAAAAAAAAAAAAAGATATGATGATATTTAACATTTGTAGATTCTTATGAACATCACTAGTAGGGTATCGTTCTTACTTGTATTAATTGGTTTACTCTTCTTTGATTAGTTAAAACTTTTTTTAATGATACACTCATCTTTGTCAGTTCACCCTGACAAAGATCAGCTCACCATGTACAATACATTTTAAAAGAAAAAAATTGTTTTTAATTTTCTGTCAAAAGAAACACTGCCTCCTACCCTTATATTTGTCCTCAATTTAAAATTCAAACAAACAATGAAAAAAAACATGAGAATCTTTAAATTTTCCTTGATTAGTTAAAGCTTTTTTTAAAGATACATTTACAATGTATCTTGAGTATGGGAACATAAAGACAACAACTAACAATTTCTCATGCTAATACTTAAGTTTTATCATTATATTATAAAAAAAATTTTGTATCTATCATAATCACATGTCTTAGTGTGAATGTCCAAAAAGCTGGTAGCGTTTGGTACAAAGCTAGTTTAATCTTTAATGATATGAGAACGAGAGAGACAGAGAGACAGAGACCTACTGCTACTGCAGTATGAAACACTGAACCAGCTTTACTGATCCGTACTCTTTGGGTGTAAAACACGATGAGCTCTAAATGAACTCTCCCTCACAGAACTGCCTGCATTTTCTAATGGTTGGATCCGATTTTTGTCCCTCTAATGCATTCAGTCAGCATTCAGTAATGCTTCTGCTCGCTGTTAATGCATGCACTAACATTTTGCTTTGCTGTCACAGGATTTTCAAAATAGCTGCATGGTAACTGTTCCGTGTTCCTCATTTTGCTTATAGAAGCCGCAAGAGTTCTATATCTTGAGTTTGCTGCCACATCATAAAATCTCGAGGTGTTGGCATTATAAATTTAACTTGGATAAACAGAACAGCCATTGCCTTGCAGTAATGTATATCAAAGATAACATACATAGAAAAACAGTGAAGAAAAGCAGTATTTTAACGAGCTTGTAGGCTTTCAGGTTAAACTTGTACATTGAGGGTAGCTGAATAAAAGCATACAGGCACAAATTGTGGCAGTACTGAGTAAAGTTCTGAGTTTCTTGCTTTGTCAAATTTATGAGGCTGTCACAATAAATTATTTTAGTAACGTTTGCTTCCTGTGTTGCCCACTGAATCAAATTCACGTTTATCAGTGTGGAGTAAAAGAAAATGTCAGTGGTTGAATGTTTACATATATTCCAGGAATGGTGAGAATGGATGTCACCACAATTCATTTTTGCAGCATCCCAGGAAGGTAAACATTGTTCTGCGTTACCTCCTATTTGTAGTTCTTTATCACAACTGATTGGCTATAGTCCATTGTCAATCAATCTCCTCTGTGGCGTGTCTCCTGTACTGTACAGAATACATTCAGTTTGGCAGAGTTTTAATAAATATTTGATCGCTATCAGATCTTTGGTTTCATTTTATAATACTGTATTTATTTTTCTACAAAGGTTTGAACTTTTAGAGTGTTTAAACAAGAGAAAAAAAATTGCAGAAATCTTCATATCTGTCTGTGTAATGTGTATAAAGTGCAAAGTGAGGGGTTTTATGCTTACATTGGGCTGCAACATTATTTTTTGTTAAATGATTTGTTATTTTTTCAATCCTGTTTAGAGGATTTTGAAAGCGTCTCTTCCACTTTCACCCATTTAAGCCAATTAAAATGACTCAGCTGAAACTTGATTTAAGTAAGTTTTTAAGTAACCAGATTTAATAGTTCACCATTGATATTTCATGATATAGATGTTTATACATTTGGTTTAGTAGAAAAAATGGTTTTGGAGCATTGGTATCTGTTAGGGTGAGCTTTAATCTGGCTCTTGAACAAATTATTTTCCCTTTTTGTTATTTTTTTACCAAGTGTGAGGAATTTGGTAGAAATCTTGAGATACACAGATTAAAGCCAGCAGATTGATGACCGTATTTCATGGCTTAGTAGAATAATTTAATGAAAAAGATTTCTGGAGCTTAACCCTTTAACATTGGAGATGTCACCGGCAACACCTAAAGTACGTCAAAAGAATGTCAACACTGGAACTAAGGCTCCGGTTTTAAAGTGTTAAAGAAGACTTCTTTTTCTTCCTGACCAGCAGGGGCAAGAGATCATTTAAAAGGAGGTCAAGAGTTAACAGGTAGTCAGACAGCAAAGGTCTGTTCAAATAGGTCAGTGTGGTTCTCACTTGGCAGTAACAGTGATCCTTTACTCCAGGAGTTGATTGCAAATACACAATGGAGGTCTTGACATGCAACTGAAAATGTAGAAGTCCGTTTCGGAACATCCAAAACAAGTCCACCAGCCAAAATCCAAATCCAAGGTAGAAAACGGAGGTCAGAGTAACAGGAAAATACTCACAGGCCGGGACAGAAAAAAACAGCTAGAAATCTATGCACACACAGGAAACAAAGAAGCACGCTGAAAGCAAGGCACACGACTCTTATTCTCTGGCCCCAGATGAATTAACAAGAGACGCTTAAATTGAGCACAGGTGAGGTGAGTTAAGTAATTAGACCCAGGTGCAGGGAGCAAAAATACAGCTGAGTGAGGGAGGAGAGCAGCCAACCATGACACCAGGAACTTTGTTCTTCTATTGAAGAATGTAAATATCTAAGTATCTTCCTACTGCTCTCTAACAGAATTTGAATCAGCAAAAAATCAAATCCTGGCTGGGACCAATCTGCGTGGAGTTTGCATGTTCTCCCCGTGCATGTGTGGGTTTACTCCGGGCACTCTGGACAAAAACATACTTCATAGGTTAATTGGTTACTCTAAAAGTGTCCCTAGCCGTGTAGGTGTGAGTGTTTGTGTGAGAGTGATTGTGTGCCCCGCGACAGACTGGTGACCTGTCCAGGGTGTACGCCGTCTTCACCCAACAGTAAACAGGACAGGCTCCGACAACCCTTGACCCCGAAAGGGACATAGCGGGTTAAGAAAATAGATAGATAAATAGGGAAAAAGTAAACTTAAAAAAAACCTCTTGTTTTCCATATGCACTTATTTCAAATTTCTCCCACACATTGGAGTATTTGGCCAAAATAATTAGAGAATATTGGATCAGTGATAAAATTAAGATCCAGAAGCCATTTTCAATATATGCAACTGTCTAATTTTTTTTTAGTTAAAATGTACGCAGGCATTAAGGTTTTGTCCTAATTCCTTCATAACTTACTACTTAACCATACAGTGTGTTTGCCATTTTGTAGGGCTGTCCAAATCTACCATTCCAAAATCCAGTGCCCTTGGAATTCCCAGAAGTCGCTGCAAAATCCAGTGTGCATTGATGCTTATTAAATTGATCAAAATAGACCACAATGATTGCGTGCATGCTGCAATCATCATACTTTCTTCACATCAAAATACTAATTCCACACCAACTGTTTAACTTTCTAAATATCAGAGTGGAAATTAACATCCCAATTAACTTATTTTTTAATAACTGCTTTAGAAACGCAAATACAGAACAGTATTATGCCCTGGTCTTTCACTCTACTTTTGTTGTCTGTTCAGTGTTTACATTACAAGCTTACATAATAGAAACCATTCACAACAAAAACATTGTGTAACGAGGTATGTTAATGGTTGACATAATTGCATATAATTTGTCACAGTCCTAGCTTATAAGTCTGTGTCTGATCTATTCATTTTTTGGTTCATACGCAACCACTGTATGGTAGAAAAGCATCAATACTTCCACTCTCATGCATGCACTCCCACAACCGGCTCAGCAAACCCTGTGTGCTTTCAACAGCATTGGATACCAGAAGGAAGCTCCACTAGTAGAAAATCCATCCAGATATGAGGTACAGACAAAAACTGTGTCACCTAGACATGACAAACGAGCTTCTCTGAGCCTCACTTCACAATGTCAGAGTTGGGCTTGAATTGCTGCCAAGTCACCTGGTGTTGTAAGATAAACTTTTATTTATTTATTATTTCTGTTTGATTGTGAGAAAACTATGCAAAGTGATGTAGTTTTGTTGTCCCTGAATGGTTAGTGTCTTGTATCTAGGGACTAAAATCCCTTCTTGACTCACTTGGATGAGCTGGAATTTTTTTTTTTGTAAATGCCGTGCATTAGTTAAAACAGATCCCACCACATTTGGGTAAATTTTGCTTGTTAGACTGAGGTATGTTGTCATATCCACTTAAAAAAAACAGCTTGTAAAGTATTAGTTTTTCCCTTAGGTGACATTTCTTGGCCTAAGTTCAAATTTTTGAAACAACAAGGAGAAAGAGTTGTTTGGGCAGGAAGTGCAGTGATGATAGAAGGGTGCTCTCAGTGTTTGCATGTGTGTGTACTTGTTATTTTTTGACAGCCTTTTTAGATATTTTTGATGACTGTACTGGTTACTGTTGCTCTGTTTTATTTCTATTGGAGAAAGCAGCTCCAAAGCTCTCTTGAGATATTAGACTATTACTTCAACTTTTGTCTGATTTTACCTGATGATCTTGCTTCAGCCAACTTGCTTTAAAAAATGTTTCTTGTTTTTACAAGAATTTCCTTATCTCACAATTCTTGAGACATTCAGCTTGCAAATACTTGCTGATTAACTTGTGTTTAGACAAACTTTAAGTCATCATGTCAAAGCTGTGTCATTGCTGGCAAATATTAAAGGAACTTAAAAAGTCAGTTTTAAATTTATACCAAGACACAGTAACATATTCAAGATGTCAATCTTGGGGTCTGTGTCGTTCTGGTTTAGAGTTTAATTTCTTATCTACGGCTGATTACCTGGATCAAGTGTCTTTTGTCAATAAGAAACTGCTATTGTGGGTTAGTTGGGCAGCAGCCCTTGACTATTTTCACACTTCTGACGCAGACAATGTTCAGATGACAGGAAATCTGCAGGGAAGGCGCTAGTGGGTGGTTGAGAGCAAGTGTCACCACAGCAACAGTGTAGCTGTCTGTGATCTATCAAGTAGGTAGGATCTGCTGGAAGAAATAATTTGTCTCTTTAACATCTTTTATCACAAACATAGACCAAGATCACACGATACTAACATATGGAAGTTAGATACAGTGCTTCTGTACCAGTGGGTTTTAATTTATCCTTTTTGTTGACCAAAAGAGGTGTTGCATTTCTAGAAGGAACACACTTCTCAGTCTCTGGAGGAAGTATTTGCAAATCTGGCCAGAAGACAAACCTCCGATTTGAGACCACCATCACAGTATTTTTTTCTTGTTTTGCTTTTTTTTTTTTAAAAAAGGTGATCTGCCTGTAGATTATTGAAGCAGCTCTGAAAGTTTACAGATGTACAAGAGGGTGCATTTGTGCAACCCGCGCTCAAGTATACCCCTCATGGTAATGACAGAAAAAATAAGACTAGAGTATAAAACCAATAGACATTTACTTTAAAGAATGACCAGCAAACATTTATCTTGGTGGATATCAGAGCAGTCGCAGCTCCTACCAACAGGAGCCAATCATTTATGATGGTGCTTTCATGGAGGTTGTTGGGTTGAACGCTTTCCTTTGCTGCCTCAATAATAATTTGTTCTAATGGTGATGGTAGATGAGCAGAAAAAAAATGCTCATGTCAGAAAGGTTTAAGGTTATCTGCTCTTTATCAGTATCTAGGTTCTGGAAAAGCAGTGAACATTCATTAAATTGTATTATCTTATTATATGTATAACTATATAGATTCTTTTTAAAAAGGGAGGTAAAAGTAAGTTAAAAACCAAGCAAACCAAAGTTAGTGAGATTAAAATGTGTGTCTCTGTAGATCTGGAAAGCATTCTTACTGTCTTTGGAAATCTATGAAATATTGAACTTTTCAGTGAACATTTGAAGATACAAAGGGACAAGGTTGACAAAGGGGTTTAAGACGTTGGATCTTTGGCACTAAAAATAACACAAACCTGATTTTATGGAGCAATGAATCCAACATTATGTACTTTAGTCCTGCGGATAATGAAGTTTTTAAAACCTGCTGACATGTAAGGACTTGTTTGTTTTCAATGATCTGAAGTCACATTGAGCATGCAATCCTGTGCTGTTTTTATTTCATAGTGTTGGTGTGAAGGTGGTCTTGGAACGATTGATTTTGTTCCATTTAAAGGTTGTTTTAAAAGTTATTTTAATAGAAAAATGTTTTGTAGGACCCACATGCAGAGGAGACTTTAAGAGTTAAGTTGTTTAAATAAAGCACAGCTTAAAAAATCTAGTGCATTACCTAACCTAAATCAGGAATGCAATAAGCACAAATATGATTTTGGAGGGGGGGGGGGGGCAAGAAGTCACAGAAAAAATATCATAGACTTGAATATTGAAGATACAAATGGAATCAGTGCCGACTGAAAAATAACACCTGGTGGGATCAGTACTGAAATAAAACCAATAACAAAAATACAAATCCTGATAACAGAAGTCATGGATTGACATGTATTAAAGAGCCATGTTGCATATTTTGCAAGACCATCATTTTGTAATAGTGTCAAATGGAGGCCAGTTTGATAAACAGAAGAAATGCAGAACAGAAACCTGAGCTGAAAATACACATTGCTGAAAAAACAAGTTTGCAGCATAAGTGATGAACATGTAACTTTTCAACTTTTCTAATTTCACCTCAAATTCATCATTTATAGACTTGTACTTTTGCTTGTGCAGCCTAAGAAGCTGGATAGAGTTTCATTCTGCATGTTCTAAAGGAATGTACAGCTAATGACAGCTCTTGTATTAACATTTGAGTTGACTTCAACTATAAATTAGTTAGATAAGCTAATTCTTCTTTAACAGTTCTAACACATCACCTGTCCGTCCTGGGAGAGGATCCCTTCTTCATGTGGACATCCCTGAAGTTTCTTATTTTTTTCCCCAAGATAGGGTTTTTATGAGTTTTCCCTCACCGAGAAGGAGGGTCTAAGGGCAGGGATGCCAGTTTAGCTAAGTCTGTTTAGTTTAGTTTAGCAACCAGCTATTGTTTATATTTTTATGACTGACTTTAAGTTCTTTGCATAAATACTGGTGTAAAGCCCATTGAGACGGCTATTGTTGTGATATTGGGCTGTATAAATAACACTTGTATTAACATTACTTATTCATTTATAGAAGTCTTCTATTCTTGGTTAATCTTTTCCCAACTTGAGCTACAGCTGCGTTGGCTGGCTAAACTGAAGGATCTGCTTCATTTCCTCCAGCTAATTTTGCAAATATTAAGCATACCGAATATCTTCCAATAGTAACCGGGGCGTTTATTTAAAAAAATTGTTGGCCGACCCAGCGTTTATTAGAGACCAGCATCTATTGGAGACCGGCGCTTATTCCATCACAGACAAAATGGTGTTGGTTAATGGGTTCATTTTGCGGTGAAATTCGGTCACAAAATGCAGAAAACACCAGATGAACATTTCAATATCTATTGAAATGATGAGAACATGGTATTCTGTTCTGATTAGCACTAGCTGTGAATGGTTCTTTTCTCTTTAAGTCGTCAATATCGTATTAGAAATCAGTTTTGCTTTCAGACCAATCATTTTCCTGGAAACATTCGCACCTTTTCCTTTGCTCATTAATCCATGTTCAAACCAGTTCCTCTAATTTGTTGCTGCTTTCTCTGCTCACCGGGAAACCAGGCTTGCTCCTTTTCTTTCTTTCTGCAGCCTCTCTGCGGTTTAGGATTTACCCCAGTATTGCTACATGGAGCTAGCAGCTAATGTTTTTAGCCTGTTAGTTACATGAAGCAATGTCTGTGTCTATCTCATTTACTCTGTATTAAAGACATGGATGATTGTTAAGAGATCAGGTTGATTTATTTCGAAAAGCTCTACAAAAACATCAGTGATCATGCCTCAATGTTTGGGTTCTTGAAAGAATCTCCTACAAGCTACCAAGAGCTTCTCTCCACTGTTTCTGAACGGCTGCTTCCGCTGTGTTTTCGTCTCTCTCTTATGGAGTTTGATAGCTTTCTGTCCCGCATTAACCTGAAAGGGCAAAAATAAAAACAAGAATAAAATGCGGGTACCTTTTTTGATGCATCAATGAAAATAAAGTTCAGGAGGCCCGAGCAGACTGCTTTCCTATCCCGCACCGGCTCTCTTGTGTCTTAAAGGATCCCAGCCACTATTCGGGACTGGCGTCTAATACAAATAACACTTGTTAGACCCGGCTTTTATTGGAGACCATCGTCTATTAGAGACCGGCCAATATTAGGTCAGTCAGCATGAAGTATTTTAAGTTTAGTTTAAATTATGTGGACTTTTAAGCCTAGTTTCCGTTGAGCAGTCCGGTCCGGTATGCTTTTATGAGCGTTTCCATTGTAAAATAGACCCATTAAACAGTACCAAACCGTACCTCTAGGGGGACCCCCATCAGTTCTAGAACCATAGAAAAGTGGAATGGAAGGGTTGGGGCAGAGCCGTTGTAGCCACCCGTTGATTGGCAGAAAGTGATAACGACTTATAGAAAGCACCACTATAGCACTCATAAACTAGCGCTCATAAGGTAAAGTTTTTTTCCTCTTTATGGCGGTATTCCTCTTTGCCGCCCGCAATCACCTTTCAAACAATATTCAATCTCTGTTATACACGATGTACTAGAAGTAAAGCAATAAAAAGACAAACAAGCTGCTGGATGACCTCCGTTGTTGTTGCTTTTGTAGTCGTCGCACTACAATGACACAAACACGCTAGCGGTCTGCACCACGCATGCGCAACAAACCACTCAATGGAGTGAGGCTTAACTGAGGGGATACGCTTGCCAGAATTAATTGGACTGGACCGGACCGCTCAGTGGAAACAAGGCTTTAGTTTGACTTTGCAGCCAACAGAATACAGTGTGGCATTACTGTGTTTTTGGGTACTTAAGATTTGCCAAGTTGCCTTGTTGTCAATTTGCATTCATTCTTGCAGGCGTGTTAAAATCCTGGAGAGGTTTAACCACAGGCATGCTTTTGACACCAAGACGAATAAAGTGACCAACAAACATAAACCAGAAAACAGGCAGTTCTTGCTCATCGTTGTTGAAACGAAAAGATTTTTCAGGTGTTTCTGTGTACAGATAAATTCATACAGTGTTATGTGTATCCTGTTTCGAACAACCTTTATTTGAAAATAAAAAAGCAGTGAGACATGTTATATTGGCCACTGGAACTTTAATCATCACCAAGTGATGCCCAGAAGCTGCTGAGGATCTGATCTCTTTAAGTGGAAGGAAAATCATTTGCCAGTGGGTGCAGGCTTCACCTAAAACTCAGTGGAGCTATATAAGCAATCAGCATTTGCTCTTTTATGAATTATTTATGACATGAATGTGCCACAAAGAAAGAAACTGTACATTAGTGATCCTTTACTGGGTAATGTAGCACATTAGAAATAGCAGATTTAGGGACTTTATTTGTTCATTTCAGATTACCTTCTTGCTTGTGACTGTTCAGACAAAAAATTAAATAGTCTCATATTCTGTAAGGGTACAATTTTGTTAAATCTTTGGAAAATGTGCTCAGCAGTTGGGCTCTATTTTCTTTTTAAATTATGATCTTGAAGAGAAATTCATGCAAATTAAGGAATTATGTTTTGTGAAAGTACAAAAGCTCAAACTTTTATGTGAACCGTTATTGCCAAAGTCCTTTTTTGTTCATTGCCACGGCAACTGACAGAGCATGTTCACATTACACTCGGTATGTTGGTATGCTTTTTTCCTGATAATACTGAAACATCCTTTTTAGGCCACATCCGTTTGCTCTGCCTTTTTCCCCGCACTCCCATGTTTTGTGCTAAAGCCTTCATCTGGGTGTGTGTTCCCTGCAGTCACTCTGAAGTGTTAAGAAGCTCTGGTTTGATGTGAAAGTGAGTTGGAGGTGAATTCCTGCTCCCAGCAGGAAGAAAGAATCTGCAGCAGCTGACTATGGGATTCTCAAGATAATGTTGCAAAATGAATAAAACACTTGGCAGAACAGCACACATGGACACCTTGGTGTTTCATTACGATGACAGACATTAAAAGGGATGGGCATCATTAGGATTTTATGAATACTACTCCTCTTATTGGTACTGCTTTTTGATCTAGTATCTTTTCTGTATTCTTTTAATACTTTTCTGTGTGAAAACAAGGAGGGAGAATACACAAACCATGAACATGAAAACCTTTTATTTAAGAACAATATCCTTTGCGACGCTAAAATAAAATTATCAATAAATACTAACATGAGCATAATCCAGTGTGGGTCCATAGATAAGACCCTTCTCACTGCTGCCTAAATGGGTCTCCCTGTGCCTTTAAAACCCAGGGTATTTGGCGTAGAACTCTCTGCCACAAACTACCTGTGCGCATCAATGAAAGCTGATTTGCTGTGCGACCCCTGACTGGATAAGCCGAAAGGTGAACAACAACAACTAACGTGTCTTCAAGCCGCATCAGAACAAAGCAGTGCATGCCGTGTCCATGCTTTTGCCACACCACTATTCCGGTACCGTTAAATACTGTTAGGGCTGAAACTTATCAGTGTTGTAGAAATTGATGACGTGGCAGCAGGGCAAAAAAAACTACCGGATTTCGGTATTCATCTCTAGACACTAACATGAACCCAAACATTGTGAATTTTTTGGTGGGAAAAGTAAACATCTAAGTAAATGTTTATTTTTAAATGTAAATGCATAAGCTTAATAACATAAGTGAAAAATAATGAAGTTGTCATCTTGTTAACAAAATTCAGCAGTTAACTCCATGCAGATCTGAGGTTCTTAACTTCTTATTTCTTATAACTAAGACTAGAAAAATTGTCTTCTTTTGTTTAGCTGGATTGCATAAATATTTAAATCAATTCCTGCTCAGTTTCCATGTTGTTTTGTAAATGGCATATACTTATACAGCACTTTATTACCTTCTAAGAAGTGCTTTACAGTCGCAGTCCCATTCACCCATGCACACACACATTGGTGCCAGTCTGTAACCAACAGGAGCAATGTGGAATTCAGTATAAAACACATTCAGAATACAACACATGGGCGACCGCACTACCATTGCAAATGTTGTCTGTTTTACTATATATTTCATAATTTTCCCCATATATGGAAAATATCAATGACTGCACAGCTTGTAGCATTTACAGCTCATGTAAGCATCATCAGAAGAATAGTTCTCCAAGATGAACCTTATTTCATTTTTGATGCATTGTCTTCAGGAACTTCACTTTTTAATGCAAACTGTGTAATCGATATTCTCATCACCAGGTTAGATCATTTCCATGCTTAATTTGAAAAGCTTTAAGAAAGTTGATTATCTTTTTTCATATATACCTCAGATAGTTGTTTGTGTACTTACAGGAGGAACTTGACAAAGCTGTCACTGATCTTCAGTCACATGTTAGCTGAAATTAAAGCCATCTTTCCTGGAGGCCAGTTCCAAGGGGACACCTTCAGAATCACCAAAGCTGATGCTGCTGATTTCTGGAGAACATATTTTGGAGAAAAGTAAGTCTCTTGTCATCTTTCTCCTTTTAAATAGTGCTTTCTATGTGCTCAATCCTTTGTCTTCTACATTCCATTTGAGTTAGTGTTATTTTCCACACTCACTGTAGTAAAATCCGGTTATTATTATTGTGGGTAAAGATTCAACTGGTGATTAGTTTGGTTTTCTTGCAGGACAGTAGTGCCATGGAAAATCTTCAGACAGTGCCTTCATGAAGTGCATCCCATCAGGTCGGGCCTGGAGGCTATGGCCCTCAAATCCACTATTGACCTCACCTGCAATGACTACATTTCTGTCTTTGAGTTTGACATCTTCACACGCCTCTTTCAGGTTGGAGAAATTATAGGAGGATGTTTTTTTTAGATAAAGTTTTATTTGTATGTTTTTGATCATATTTTGATTTTACCTACTTGTTTTCCCAGGTTAGAATTATAGTAATGGACATTTGTGCCCAAATCCCTATTATTATCAGCAGGTTGAGGATTGTATTAAGAGAAAATAGGACTCCAAATAAAGAACCTTGTGGAACTTCACAACTTTATTTGTTGCAGAAAACCATTTGTTTAAAATGGAATCAATCTATGAAATTAGTATTTGTTTCAAAACATCCTTAAACTACACTGAAGTGATTTTGTTTTACCAAATGGACATTTGAAAAAAACACATTTCTGACAGAAATGTATTTTCTGAAGAAAATGATCAAAGTAAATTCAACCAGATGTGGGATCCAACACCTGACATAACAGTTAAATAGTAAACTTAATAAAAATTAAGCCACTTCCTAAGACTGTAGGAGATCTCTGAATTTGTATGCAACACGTGAATGCACTAGAGTTTGAAAAGGCGAAACAAGTAATATATAACAACTATTTGCTTCTAAGTTTTGCTACAGATTGCTTTTTTAGTTTAATATGTTACACATGCAGGTCATTTTTTCCTCTTAAACAGTTGAATAAACAGACTTGACGCTCGTTTAAGCAATGTTTATTAATTCCAGTCCATGTCAAATGTTTTGGCATAAATGTAAATTTATCCCAGAGCAAAGCTCAAGCCAGCTGTAAACACAGGCAAACAGAGGAGAAGCATCTTGTGAAGGAGCCAAATATCTGAATCCTTCACTTTTGTACTCTTTTGCTTTGCTCTGTGCAATTATATTAGCAAAATTTCATTAGGTTTAACCGAGTCTACATTTTATCAGTTATTTATGGCAGAGGGACATAGGGGGCTTTAGAAAATAAATGTCAAATGATGGCACATTAGTTCAGTTTAAACATTTGTTGGTCTCTTCCAGCCGTGGGGATCAATACTGAGAAACTGGAATTTCCTGGCAGTGACACACCCAGGATACATGGCTTTTCTAACTTATGATGAAGTCAAGGCTCGATTGCAGAAGTTCATCAACAAGCCTGGCAGGTATTTAGATGGACGTGTATGTGTTTTTCTGCAAAACTTTATAAAAACAAAGTTTTTACATTATCTGGCCCCTTTTTTCTCTTCCAGTATTTTTGCAATGCAGTTCAAATCAAATCTAACTTTATTTATAAGTTCTTATACATCGAGAAACCCGAAGCACTTTACATTAAAAAAAAACATACAAACAAACCCATATATAACCATATAACCAATGACCTCGCACATCATGAAAAAAAAAAAGAAACTTCTAAATTAAACTAATGGCATAAACTTAAGGCTTGGCTCTGCTGGGAGGAAACAGTATTGGGGAATGTGTCATACCAGGAGCAGCTCGGCCATAGGAACTCTGCCACAGTGCCCACCCATACCAGGACAGCATGTAGAACTCCAGTTGATGAATTCCTTTCTGATATTGTGACAGTCCATGATGACCTTAGCTAGAATTTCCTGGGAGGTTTTTTTATTATCTCAAAATAGTGACATCGCTTTGGTCGTGGGGTTAAATCAGTCTTATAATGAAATCCAAAGCAGAAAAACCTACTGCCTGGTTCTGACTCAGTTTGACTGGTTACCATAGTGACACAGGAATAATTGTGTTTATTATTTTTTTCACAGGCTGTTCTTATTTTTTGCAATTCTGCTGTTCTGTCAGGAGAGTTTTCGTGTTTCTCCATGTTATTGCATTAAGTAATGACTCAGTACAATATTTAGCCTTGCAGAAATAAGAGTTCTCGTGCAAAAAGTGTTTAGTTTAAAGTCCTCTTGAACTGCAATTGCATGTTAGAGGTCTGTTTGGTTTAAAAAGCGTTGCTTGGTCGGATCCGCTTGCTGATTCACCATAAGAATGAAGGAGAAGGCACTTCAACCCAAATCACTGTTCTGAATAGTTTCACCATCATTTAAAATGTCACAGTCTTTAGCTCTACACATTGATTTCATTTGGTACATCCATTAAATTGATATCTAACCTCACAGTAATAGCACCCTGTAGCATAAAGAAAAAACATGACTTTTTATTTTATTTTTATTACTTTTAGTAGTTGTTGGCAGGCACTTTAGTTCATAAAGGTCACCTTGTGACTGTTGCGTAATGTTACACTAGGAAACTAATTGAACAGGAATGTTTCACATAAAAGAAATAGTCACATTCTTTGGCTTCTCATATTTTTTATTTTTGAAAATTAAAAGTCAACCCCTTTCTGTTTCAGTTTTTTTTAAGTAAAAGCCATGATTTCTATCTTCTGCTGTATCCAAGTTCTCTGTCTTTTTACTGTTTAGATTATAACTTGTTATTAAAAATTGTTGGAAAACAACAGGTTTTTAAATTGTGTGTAAAAACAGCATAATCATATTTAAAAGACCACAATTTGAGTGGGATTTTAATGTAAACAATTATGACTATTACTTTGTGTTTGTTAAGTTTAAAACTAGTGCTGCCATGCAATTATTTTTTGTGCGATTAATTAATCGTGGCCTGTAATTAATTAATATAATCGATCAAATGTATTCACAGTTATTTTTAACCTAATAATTGTGATTTGAAGGTACTTTAATTAAAATTTGTGAGATTGTGGTGCAGTAAAAGATCAAAAGTGGATTTATAAAAAATTGTTCAATCATGATCATTATTATTAGACTTCCACCTTTACTTTTACGCCACCAAAGGGAATTTTTTTCTATCTCGAACAATTTTGAAAAATATACAAATCAGGTCCAGAGTGCTCTAATTTAAAAACAAAAAATCAAGACAATTTAAGTATTTATTTATGTATTATTTGTTAATTTATCTCACAGGGGCATTGCACATTAAAAAAAGAATTGCTGCCAATGTACCAGAGTTAGCTACAAAGCTATTTTTCATCTGCTGTCCCAGGATTGATGTTAAGATTGTCTCCCTAAAAAACATTATATTTGAAATAGAACACAATACAAGCATAAAAAACAGTAAAGACATAACAATTTTAAAAGGTAAAATGACAAATGAACAAGGTGACAGTAAAATGCATCATGAAAATGAATGTAAAGACAGAGCTGTAGAGGTCAACAGTAACTTTGTAAAAATGTGAATTGACTCCATTAAAGACCATATTAAAAGGGACACAAAAACATAAAAAAACACAAATAACATTCAGATTTATAGTGAGATATTAATTAATAATGTATATTGATATGTCTGATGTGTCACCAGCCAGTTCTAAGGATAAGTTTCAAACAATAAAAGTGATCCCAGTTCTCTGATGTTCTGAGGGACAGAGTTCCATTCTTCAATATTTCCTACTTGTAGAGATTTCCTCAGAGATAGAAAGATTTAGAATGTTGGTCCACGGAGTAATTAACATCAACATAAAAGCATCAATGCCAAATACATTTTTGATTTTTGTAGCTTTAAGGGATCTTATTGTTTTTGATGATGAAAATTAGCTCTACTTCATTTATTGGCCAAGCTTTTAGATCAGTAGATACAGAAAATTAAGCAATATTGGAAAAGACTCAATGAAAAAGTTATTGAATCCATCTGCAATAATGCATCTATCATTTATAGTTTGGCCATCCATTTTTTATTTCCAAACACGTTTTGCTTTTAGTGTCCTGTCCTACTGTTTTTTTAATTTGGTTCCAGATTTTTTTTTTAGAATCCCCTTGTGCATTTTCAACTATAGCCCAAAAATTCTGCTTTGGCCTTCCTTATGTTTTTAAATACTTTATTACTTAATGTTATGAATACATTTCTGGCACAGACGACAAGGAAGCAAGAGATTAATGTGATAAAAGAATAACACGTTAAAATGTCTTTAATAATTATTCGTAATTTGACAGCCCTATTTATAACACTAGTTATCTGAAATCTGACTTTGATTGGCTACACTAAACTGAATGTAAAATGGAAATGTGAAAAGGAATCAATGTTAAATTGATTTGATCTGTATTGCAAATTGGATCTAAACATGACCTTGTGAAAGCTGATTCAAATCGTCACATCTTTTGTTATTGAACAGTTTCAACGTGCCACTATTTCACTGTGAGAATGTAACACGTGAGTCAACATGGAACAGTTAATGTGTTTCCTGGCATGTTTTGAAGTGTCTGTAAATATGTGATCCTCTCAGTTACATCTTCAGACTGAGTTGCACACGTTTGGGTCAGTGGGCGATTGGCTACGTAACCGGCGACGGCAACATACTGCAGACCATCCCCCACAACAAACCACTGTTTCAAGCTCTGATCGACGGCTTTCGAGAGGGCTTGTACGTAACGATTCCTTTTTGTTTCTCTTTGTGCTTATTGATTACTTGTTTAAAATCTACACTGAACGTTAAATAGAAGTGTTGTGTCTCAGTCACTTTCATTGGTGTTTGGAGACTGGAAAAGTGTTTTCTTGTTCCGAAAAAAAAAGAGCATGTATCTTTTGTCTAAAGCTAGGGACAAAAAGTGATGTCTTTGCACTTGAATTTGGTTCAAGGCCATCTGCTTCTGTTATATCTGATCATCTCACAGACCCTGAGTCTGTCAGGCGTGCCTGCTTTTATTTACTGGACAGAATGCAGTCTTGTTCAGTGATTCCTCATAGTGGCTGAAAAAAATGCTACTTTTCCAAAAAGTAGCCGCGTTTCTAATCAATATTTCAGTGTTAAAAAATATATTTTATTTTTTTGTTAGTTTTATTTTAAAAATAAACAATTGGGTTCATGTAGTCCACATGTATATTTCATTAATTTAAAATAAACGAATATTTAGGGATTTAAAACACTTAAATCCTCTTTCCTTTTGAATTCCTAGCTACTTGTTCCCTGACGGTCGCAGTTACAATCCGGACCTGACGGATTTGTGTGACCCAATGCCTCATGATCACATCAAAGTGACACAGGTTGGTTTGTGTTTGAAACTTGATCTTTGCAGAGTAAGGTGGTCTCTCGTTTATCATGGGGGCTACATTCTAAAAATGACCCCGGACAGGTGAAATCTGTGAAGTAGAATTACAGATGTTTTAAAGGTGTGAAACCCCTGACTTTATACATTTTTCTTAGACAGAGATGAACATTTTCAGACTTTGTATCTTCGAGAACTTGGGTTCATGAACGCACGTTTAGCCCATGGTGTTCACACTGGACAAGCATGGAGGAGCTTCTTCTTTTCTTTTTTACTGTTTGCTAGCGCATGTCTGCCACTTACAGTACAAACCAGTGCAAATATCAGGAATCTTGCTCCAGGCTTCTTCTTTCACAGCTAAAGCTTGGTGTTATTTAATTTCAGCCAGGCAACAAACCATTATTATTAGTTCCTTCTCCATGATCAATTTTCAAACAGGTGGCCCTTCCATGAAAAGGACATATGTCACTACCAAGCAGGAGTCCCTGTTTGACCAAAATTTGTCCTGGTTTAATTGGCAACTTGCATTCAATGGCCACGTGTGTTGTACAGAGAGCCCAAATTTGTCGTAGAAATGTGCGTAGCTACATGTGAACAAAGCCCGAAACGTGCGTTTACATAGGGCGTTGTGAATGTAACTTAAAAGTTCAAACATTTTCAGAAAAATAAGTGCAGGATCATAGAATGAAATCAAAGATCTGCTTGGAATCAACAATTTATGTAAATGTGCCAATCTAAAGGCATTCTGTACAGAAGACATGATATTGGAGGAGATTGATTGACAATAGTCTATCTAGCCAATAAAGACACAGAACACACTACATATTGGCCATCTTAACACAAATTTCAAATTTCAGTCATTTCTTAAGAACTTTTGTCTCGGTTTTGATAAATTTCCTATAATAGAGGTGCTGCAGAGTTATTTGCTTGTAATTTTCAAGATTTATTTGTTTGTTTTGTTCTGTGGTTTGTTTCGGTTAAAACATTTTTTTTGATGGTGTGATAGGACAAAGATTATTCTCTTCTTTCAACTTTCGTTTTTGCCCTACATGCTTTTTTTATGTGTACTTTATCTGAGGAGACTAAAACCCAACTGACAAGTGCTAATAACTGTAATAAAACAATTAGGAAATGCTGAAGTCATTTGAGGTATTTTTTGTTAAATGATTGGCTGTTTTTTTGTTCTTGTTGCGGACCAATTCAGACCCTTTCTAAAGCTCATTTTCTTTTGGTTCAACAACAAAAGTGACCTTTGAACAGTAGTGCATAATCTTTTCTGCTAGAGTTTACCTTCCTGCTACATTTTATTTAAATGTGAACTTTAAGCTTCTTGACTGCGTGGGTTTTTACTTTTGTTTGCACCCACCTGCCCACGCGCAGAGCTACATTTCTAAAAGTGTGCTGAGAAGCTGTATTTATAAAGTTTTGTGGGGAAAAATGCAAAAAGGCAACTTCAGCTAGAAATTTGAATGGAACAGAAAAACATTTGAAGCTGGCTGAATTCCATAGTTTGACTCTCAGTCAAACTAAATGTTTATGCATGAGGGGAAAAATGCAAAGATCCAATGACTAACAGAGTCTGAATGTGCCTCAACAGGAGCAGTATGAGCTGTACTGTGAAATGGGATCCACTTTCCAGCTTTGCAAGATCTGCGCAGAGAATGACAAAGATATCAAAATCGAACCCTGTGGACATCTGATGTGTACGCTGTGTCTCACGGCTTGGCAGGTAAGCTAAAAAGGAACACTAATATAAAGAGAAAATGATGGCTGCTGGCATCTGAACCCTCTTTTTTTTCTTCCTGTCTGCTTGATCAATGTTCTTAAGATGTTATTGTCATTCTGAAGGGGTTCTCTGCTTCCTGTAGTGTGGAGGTGAACTTCAAAGCCCTGTGTGATGAAGTAATATCTGCATATCCCACGAAAAAGCTTTCTTTGGTTATATGGATTATTTGCATTTAAGATGAATGACTCTGAAAGCTGGCAAAAGTTTTAAAGTTGCACCAAATATTTGAATATTTGCATCCTGAAAATCAAGATGACCTAACCTGCATTGGTATGAATGGTTCTGACCTGTCCTGTGTCTGCTGTTTTTTTTTAACCACTTTTGAAGTATACAATTAGTTTTCAACATTTTTTGGCCAATGCTTTCCTTTTTACATTTGCTTCAAAAGTTATTTTGAGATTTTTAAGGGGTTGTTCTGGGGCCTGTCTTTCAACAGGGTTGGTTAGCATGACAGATTCATAGGAAACACTAGAAAAGGGCTAAACTAAAGAGAAACTAAAGAGGAACCATTAAAATTATAGTTACAGAAGTCAGAATCAGGATGCGAGTTCACACTGCAGACGTTTTTTATTAAATAAAGCTATAGTTTTTGTGGTTGTTCACGTTATATTTGAAATGTTTAAACTTGTGTGAATAGTCTAAAACTCTAAAGTGACCTGCATCTCACAGCGCTCTGTTTGCAGAAGTAAAAACAAATGCTGCTCATCTAATTTTGTATCTACCACTTTGGTTTTCTCCTGTGCAGAACTTTGATGTCCGTTTCGGCTTAGTGACGTCAAAGCCTTTCCCGTAATACGTTAACGTGATTTGTTGTTTTTCCACACTCAGTATAAAAGAGTCCTGAGTCTGTTTTGAAAAATCTGATTGGTGAGAGTGCATAAAGGATGGGTCTGTTTGTGTTTTGGGGTTTATGTTGTACCACATCAGAAACATGGATTACTAGATCAGTCGAGATGTAAGTCACAAACCACCACCAATGGTGCTCTTGACTATCAACATCAGGAAATTCTTAACCTACATTCACTCTGCCCTTGGCAACGCACGCTCAAGTAGTCACTTTTCATAAAAAGTCTACAAAAATGGGTGTTTTGGGCTTTCATGTTCATAATCTGGTGGTACGCATAGCTATGCAGATTTTTAGGACTGTTTTTGGCTGTACGTACAAAACATGCAGCCACTGAATGCGCGTTGAAAGTTAAATCAGGTTGAACTTTGACCAATTAGGGACTCAGATTTGGAAGTGCCAACTAGTTGAAAGTTAATCATGGAAGAGAAATAATTGCGGTTTGTGCCCAACCAATGATAACAAGTCTTTTATATATCAGAATAGAGCTGTGAAAGGAAATATTCTGGAGCAAAATTCACAAGATTTGAACCGCTTTGACATTTCGTAACAAGCCTCTTTCAACTGTAGGTGGTGGACATGCACAACAGTAAACAGTATTGAAAGAAGAAGTCCCTCCCTGCTTGTCCAGTGTGTACATACCGGGCTATATACACATTCAATAACCCACATATGCGTCACATGCTTGGCATTGTTCAAAGAAGGAGATAAGAAAAACAGAAAGAGAGGTAAATGGTTGGCTGCTAAGTGGAGGAGAGGAAAAAATCATTTATGGGTCACATGAAGACTTAAGTTAGATTTAGGTCACTTTAATGTGCAGTTTGAGTTTAGCCTTAATATGGCAGTGGTCTTTGAAGCTTTCTAAAGACGAATTTTCCGTTTGAGTTGTCTTTTATCATTTTAATTGAGTTCTTGAAGAATGTGTGTGTAGATAGAGAAACAGTGACACATCTACGGACATGAAAACAGCAAGATGTCATCAATACCTTCTGTGCTGAAACATTCCGTTAGCGGAGTTGTCAAATGAGGGCTCTCAGATCCTCGGCCCTTCGCTTCACAGATGGGAATCATCACCGCACATAAAGTGATGACGCTTGAGTCATTTCCTGTTTGATGTAACGAGAAGACACCATGTCTTAGTGTGATTAGTTCTTAGCATTTTTCTTCATATCAAAGTGCTTTACATCACAAAAGGGACTAATGAGTCAGTGAAAGGGCACATTGCTTCTACAGCAGAACCTCACACCGTCACGTCAGCAGTGGTTCCCTCTGCATGTTAGTCAGCTGGTTAATGATCTGGCCTTTCCACATCCTGTTCTTTTTTTGAATGCCTGGCTTTGATCTGTTCATAAAGGGGGTGAATGGGAGGGTAGCCCCCTATAGATGTTCATCTGTATCCATCCAGACACTCCTTAAAGTCATGCAGATGGACATTTTCTGAGTTTAATTTTATTTAGCTTCACAAGAACACACACAGTATTTGAAGTTTTCTATGATCATTGTGAATAATTGAGTAAATAATTTTATGAAAAAAAACTCATTGTTGGTTGTGCTGCGCTTGTTGCTAAACACTTTTGCCTGTGACCATCATGACGTTTTGTTCTCTCTGTGGGCTCGTTTCCGTTTGGCGTCCCACTCCTTCCCTTTTCCGTGCCCTGTTTGTTTGGATGTTTTACAGACATGACTGTACATCTGCCCAGAAATTAGTAGGCCAAAAGCTGCTGCATAAACGCTGCTTTGTTCTTTGGAGCCTTTGACCTGTGTGTGGAAACACCTGCCAAGTGGAGCATGAACATGTGGCCAATGAGTGTGGGATTTTGCCAAGCATGATCTGCAGCAGTGTTGGACTTCTGCTGAGGATAACATCCGAAGGATTCTCGTTGGAAACCTGTAGCAGCAATTTGACTTTCTAACTAATGTCTGATTACCTGAAACTTAGCAAAATTTAAAAGGAGATGTTACTGATTGTTGTTTGTTTGTCCTTGTTTTGCATGAAACGCCTCAATCCACATGAATGTGTTTGCAGGAATCAGATGGCCAGGGTTGTCCTTTCTGCCGCTGTGAGATCAAAGGGACGGCACCCATTACGGTAGATCCCTTCGACCCGCGAAATGAGGGCGCCAAGTGCTTCTTCCTGGACCGACACAGCAGCCCGATGCTAGACTTCGATGATGAGGAGGACAGAGAAGACTTTTTGGTCATGAACGGACTTGCCAACATTAGAAAGGTAAAGCTCTATGAAAAAGAGATTTGCTTTACTGAATGCAAGAAATGTAGTTTTTGTTTCTTAATGACCTACCAGTTATTTTAGTTTGATAGTATTTAAAAATGTTAGGTATTTAATGAGAAAAAGATAGATTGAACGTGTCAAAGGTGTATCTGTTTGAATGTGTGAAAAATAAGAAAACTAAAACAATAGAGAGGGACTAAATAACTGTATGTAAACAACTGTTATGCTGCATTCACACCGGATGAGGTTGGCACGGCAGGGGCGTCAAGTTTCAATGTTAAGTCACTGTAAAGACGCACTCCTCCATCCATTTTCTTAACCCACTCGGGCCGCGGGTTTGCTGGAGATTGCCCCGGTTACTGTTGGGCGAAGGCGGGATACACCCTGTACAGGGCGCCAGCCCTTCACAAAGCCCATGGAGCTACCGCAATTGAGCCAGGGTAGCCAACCGCCCGCGGGCCAATATAACGACACACAGCATAGGAGCTAGCGAGCACCGCCGCACAATGCGTACAGGGGAACAGAGCTAGCGAGCTCTGCCGATGCAGCTCGCTATGCTGGCCCGCGGGTGGTCTATCATCAGAAAGGGACAGAAGAACATGTTAAAATCATAAAATACGAACTTTTCATCAGAGTGGGTTTAAAAAGTCTTAAGAAACCAGGAGGCTTTTACCCAAAACACAATTTTCTTAATGTCTTTTATCACAGCATTGTTCAGAGCGCCAGAATTCCCCGATGGTGTCTCCAAGCTCTTCACCCAGCAGCCAACATAGGAAAATGCTTGGTGGTGAACCTATTCACTGCAGCCAACATCTCAGCCTGCCTCCAGTGCCTCCACGACGTGAGCTCATCCAGAAGGGGGCTCTACGCTCCCCTTCTGCCAGTCCCATTGGCTCCCCAAAGGTCTGTCATGTCTTCAAGGGAAATGCTTTAAAAATATGCTTGTTTTATCTTTGGAACGCTTTCCAGAGAAACTGAAATAGGCTTCAAAATCTAAAAGATAATTGTCTTTGCTTCTCTAGTCTTCGCCAGGCATGTCCAGGAAGCAGGACAAGCCACTCCCTGCCCCACCTCCGCCTCACAGGGACCTACCTCCGCCTCCACCCCCCGACCGTCCCCTTCCTATCCTTCCCGAGGCACGCCACTCCTGTGTCCCTGGCTCTTTTTTGTTGTCCTCACCTCTCTCCTCTTCTACTGGAAAGCTGTCAGATTCCTACCTTCCTCCTGAGAGCCGATGTGCCAAAGATGCCAACATGGCGGAGGCCTACAGGGCGTTAGAACCATTCCAGCTGGGACCTGCCAGGTTGTCTCATATAAATAGAAGACCTCTCAGTTGTCCACCTGAAAACTTTGGGAGATTAAATCAACGACTGGAGGGGGCGGGAAAGTCAGAGTGTCCAAAGGTTAGGCTCAAATCAAATGATTCTTGTATCAAGTATGAACCAGTTTTTGCCCACCAAGGTTAGATGCATTTCCATTACATTTAGCTTATACTCTTAATTCGTACTCAGAAAAAAAAACACAAAACGCAAACATTGGCCAAGTTATAAACTATTTTATAAACCATATTACATTTTTTTTTTGTACTTATGTTATCACGTCTGATCTGGAAAGATATCATTGGTTAGACAATTAGTCATTCTAAAATGTTTCAAATATAATAAATCTAATTGAAAACTTTTGTGTAAGAAAAACATTAAACGGGAAAAAGTTTAACTTAGGCAGATTGTTTACAAAGAAACTCCATGAACACAATCACAAAAGATTTTAGTAAAACCTCTTCAAAAAGTCTAGTTTTATGTCATTTTTATTGTACATTGTTCCCCCTGAATTGGTTCTTGTGCATTAGCAAGCTTTGGTTGGATTTTGTTGTCATCTTATTGTCAGTAAGATGGCAGATCTGAAACATTCTTAAGGACTAAACATAATCTTCAATGAAGCACACCCTGGCCTTGTATTGAATGACAAGCACTAAAAAGGGAAAACTTCTGTGTAATATTGGACTAAAATAGTGTCAGATGCATCTAAAACTTTTTAGAAAATGTTTTCATTTAAGAAATCTTTGCTTTTTCTTCATTACCTCTTCAGGTCTTTGCTAACGATGTGCCACTAGCCAACAGCGATGACAGGGTTCTCTCCCAGAACTCACCACCACGCTTAGTTTGTGTAAGCCAGAAGTGAGTATTTGGAGACACACATTCACTAATAACACAATGACACTCTGTCTTCATCTTTGTAAATTAGTTTGCGTTTTAGCCGAGAATACTGTAAAGCCACTTTGATCCACCCAACATTTAAATTACAAAACAGCCTTCATGACAGCCCAGCATTCAAATTAAAATTGAAATTGTTGTCCTTTTTGTGGGTCACAGTTTACAACAGGCATTTGAACATGTGACGTTTCTTTCAAGTGGTCTGTAAATTCATAGAACTTGTGTTACACATCTGTTACTTTTATATGAGCCACAAAACTTTGTTTTTAAGGGTGCAATTTTGCTGAAATTTCTAAAATCATCCTTTTTTTTCCAGTTTACAAGGTTAAACTTTTCACTAATTTGAAAAATAGTGAAAATTGAGGCACATCTGATTTGCTCAACAGCGAATGAGCTTAAATAGCCTTCCGTGTATTTCCCTAAATTGTTTTGAAGCATCTGTTATGTATTTACCTCAAAACTGGATTTTTGCTTTTCATTTAACAATCTTTATCTTTTACTTTTGCCTCAAACTTCATGGGTATTTTTAGTATTTCCAGTTAAAAGATGTAAATGCTGTTCTCTCATGGTTTTTTAAAAACCCTCATTATTAGCAACATTTGTGCATAAACAAATGTAATGTGGAAGCTGGAGCGTGGTGCTTTTTTTTAGGCCCATGAAACAAGTTGTTCTTTAAATTCTGCAAGACAGTTTGGCCTTATGTTAAAAAAAGGAAACGTATCTCCTTAAAATAGTCTTTTTGTGTGAAGCAAGACTTCCTAATTTTCCGCAAAATGGTGTTTGACCTTTAAAACAACTTAAAGGAGAACAGGAACATTGCGGGTGAATCTTTAGAAGACTACTGAGAAATTTCTGTTTAATCATATGTTTGGTCTTTTCAATCACTCCCTTTATCTTCCCCCGAGGCCTCAGACACAGGAAACTTGTACAAGTGAGGTCTAAAGCCTGAGGGGAATGTTCTGGTTCCTAACAGCTTTAAAGAATGATGGCTGAACATGTAATAGCCTTTTAGCAGCAGCCAGAATTAGATTAGGTGTTTGTGTGTGTCAGGCTGTAGTGGAAACAGGGGATACAGCTGTTGCTTAGGATCAAGCTCTGGTTCCACTGATGTTGTGAAATGCTACAGTTTATGTTTTGTTTATGCATCCCATTAACAGAAAAAACTATGAGGAAATCCTTTAGAAACACAATTTTGCTAAAACTAATATTTCCTCCTCAATTCTCTAGCTGGAATATTTACTTTAAAATAGACCTGAAGTAATTTGGTAAAAATGTGTGTATATATATATATATATATATATATATATATATATAATGCCATTTGCCATTTGGGAAATTTCTCTCTTCCGAGCTCTCAGCAAAGTCGAGGGGAAGGGGGATAGGGTTGCTCCATGCCAACAGTCCCGGCCAAAAGTCAAAGGCAAATTTCTAATGAGGTATAGCCACTCTGCAGAAACTATGCGGGACCAGAAACTGCTCTCTGACTCATCTTTTGTGGTAATCTCAGTTCGTTTCCTATCGAAATGAGCTTCGGTTCGGTGTGAAATTCTTCAGTCTGAATACAAAACGCTCTGAGAGTGGAATAACTGGGCCAAAACGGCCACCGTAGCTGAAAGTCACGTGAAGTAAACCCATTAGGAATGAAGCGACCGGTGATCTTCGGACCAATGTAAAGCATCGACTGTTGTGTTATCAAAGAGGAAATAACTGGTCCAACAGTTTACTTGTTAGAACTTTTTTGTTAACACAGCTGAAAATTCTTTTACATGCTTTTCTGTCTCGTTGCACGGAACGTGCTCCTGAGTTGTCATCCTAAAAGCTACCTTTTAGCTTGTAGTTCAAAAATTGGACTTTAACTGATTGAACTATGGTCGGATGAATGCAGGCAGGTTAAAACAACTTTTTAACATGATCCACATTGCTTCTTGCTGTTTTCCTGACAATCTACGTGTCAAACACTTATCATCCTACCTTTATACCCGACGTCTCCTCAGTACTGCAGCTGCTAGCATCCTCTGAGTTCAAGTACACACAGCGCATCTTCTTGCTAGTGATCGTCCTGCAGCATGCCTCCGCCGTATCAAAGTAACAAGTAAAAATGGTTGTTCCTGACGTTTAAAACTGGTAATCGAAATTTAAGGTTTTGATAAGGTAACCATCCCAACGAGGACTTTAACGCCCTGCACCTCCGACTTTCTCTCGTTGTTTTGATCCGCCTCGTAATCCCTAGCCAATGACTGAAGAGATCTTTAGTCACATAGTTTTGTTTACAAGCTTTGGTCCGAAACATAAATCTGTTGCAGACACCAGTCTAAATACAGACCAAATGCAATCTTCAGGACTGGATCCGGACCAAATCAAGTGGCCTCAGTCCAAACCAACAGAGTTTCCTAGTATGAAAACAGCCTAAGAAACATTTTTTTAGATGAACTGCAAAGCCAATGTCCCCTTGAATTAGCCAAATCTTCTCTGTTGAAGCCAAACAGCTTATTATTCTGTTGCTACTGTTAAGTGCTGTCTATCATTTGAGTATGACCCCGTCCAGTGACCTACGTCACAGTTGAGTGACCTGAATGCCTGTGTAACTGACTTATTTCCAAGAATCATTATTTATAACAAACTATGTGCTTAGTTTTTTGCTGAATAGTTTCTGAACATATATAAAGGCGGGGGCTTATAGTTTGTGTTTCATGTTCTTGAGAAGAAACACAAACAGCCTTTTTAAATGTTTTTGCAGATTCTTCCTTGTCTTGGCAATCATTATGAAAAACTTGTTGAATACACCTTTGTAGCGGAGTGGCTTTTTGTGTGAGCTTAATTAGTGTGAGCTGAAAGCAACAGAACCAGATCTTGCAGTCAGTTCAATTAAGATTAACTGTTTTCCAGAAGAAGTACATCAGATTAAGAAGAATGGCAGATGAATGCAACTCCTCATGTCTTTGTCATGTGGATGTTATTATCTTATGTTACCTCAGTCAAGCAAATCTTAAATTCAGCAAAATATTTTTTTAGAAAAATAAAAACAGTGGAGTGGGCAGATTACTCCATCAATTTGCTGATGGTTGAAGAACATATCTGCAAAGTTTGTGCTACAAAACGCCCAAAAGAGAAGCAGATTTAAGGAGGACATAATGGTCACATATGTGTATTTTTTATTTACAAGTTTACTTACTAGAAGTTGAAAAGCTTGAAAAATCATATATTTTTATAACTATCATATCATCAAGTGCCCAAAGTATTGGATTACTCAATACATTAATTATATGTTTAGAGAATCACTTTATTGTTTTACTTTTTCCCATCAATACTTACTTATTACTATTTAAATATTTTGACAGTATAAATTTTATCCAAGTACATTCTAGGCTATAAATTCATTCCAAAAAGTCTTTAAAAAGTGTCAAAAGTTTTAAATTAAACTTGTAGAAGCCTTGTTTAAAACTTACCTTTTTTTTTTTTTTTTTTTCGAAAATTCAGAAACATTATATATGATTTGAGCTTCTGGGTTTTAAATCTGACCCTGTAAGGAAAGCTTAGCCGTGTTGATCTATTCATAGTTTAATACACGTCTCTGGTATGTAAAAATCAGCTCAGACATGTTTTCAGGAATATGAACCGTTTGCTGGATGCAAACTTTAAGGTCATTAAAAGTCTCTTGAAGGCAGCAGCAGGAGTGTAGGCTTCCTTCGGGCACTTTGAGACCTCAAAAAGGCTTAAATTTCATACCCTAGCTCACTCTGCAGATGTAGGATTTCAGGAATGCTGTTGTAACTCAGCAGTGACATCTGGTGGAGAGGCTGGGGATAGCTCTGTGACTCTTGAGTTCTCCCTGCTGTTAGCATCTCTGGACCCAGATCTCTTCTCAGATTAAACAGATGTTTATTCCCGCAGTGGTCCAGGACCGAAAGGACCCTATTGTTTTGGTCATTTTTCTTTCTTACTGCGCCTTTGAGCAAAATTTTGCCCTCACCACATACTCAAACTCACCAAAAATTGCATGCATATTGAAAGACACTGCCTCTCCCCTCCATTGACTGTGTAAGAGAACTGGACTGAGCAAGTGTGTTGTCACCCATCCAAAATGACTTACTTCCAGCTCTATTCAAATGAAGCCAATTCAGTCGCCATTTTTCCGCTATACGGGTGTCTACATGTTAGAGCCAGATGACAGTAACTGGGTCGAGTTGGTCTGAGTCCATGTTTCTATGGCAGCTACTATCGCCAATTAGGAGTAAGGTTGTTTGAAGTCCATACCCCTTCTACTAGACTGAACTGGACTAAGCTACTTCTAGTTTAGTCCAGTTCTCATGTACATTACAAAAAATGATTAAATCACAGCAAAAATGAATGGGACCAAATTTTCTTATCGGGCTCTAACTATCAACTCACAAAACCTAAACCCAAATGTCGAGGAAATTAAAATGTTATAAAATTATGGGATGGCCACAGGACCTAGGGTTTGAAAGCAAGTATAAGGGATGGTGTTGAATTTGGTATTTTTCACATTTTTACACAATATGTCTGAGCATTTTTCACAACATTTCACACACAAGCAGCCAGGTTAAGTCTACAACCACAACCAAAGTTTCATTGACCTTTGACCTTGGGAAGAGGCCACCAACTTGAGTTTTCCAAAAAAAAAATCACCTTTAGTTTCAGCCACAAATTTAGACTCCTATTAGACATTTTGATCTATCACCTCCTAACTCTTCAATCATCTTTAGGAAGCTGCTTTGGAAAAAATGTTGGTTTAAAAGTTTGTAAATTTTGAATGGAGGAAGTGTGGCAAGCTCACAAAAGTGGTGTTTTTCTGCTGCTTGCATATTTTTACTGAAATTCTGTGAAAATTTAATACAAGAATCCTTGGCTCAAGCTGAACAAAACAATACGGTATATGACATATACAAATTAGAAATGTGGATGTGGTTAACAAAAAACCTCTGTTGCTAAGGAAATCCAAAAATGTACTTTTGCAAATATTTCCAAAAATGTATGTAGACCTGATTGTCACCCCCTGGGAACCAAAAAATTAAATAGTTGCTATGGAGATAAAAACAACAGAAAAGTTGCCATTTTGAAAAAAAGTGTTTTTTTTATTTGCTACGTGCAGCTCTAACCAGGGTGAGGGCAGAGGGGGGTCGTGAGGGGCGTGTACCATGTAGCACCCGCTCAGCCAGCGGGGGCGGGTCAAAGGGGACAGCGTGGGCGGGCAATGCAACACTGCTCACAGCTTTTATTTGCATTTCATCTTGGGGATCCAAACCAAAACTTGTTTCTTATCATGCAGACCCATGGATAACAGTTCTCCAGAGTCCCTAATGCACCAGGAAAAGCCTAAATCCCCCATGTCCGGTGAGCTGCTTTCCTCAATCAATATTAAATTATGGATTTTTTTCGTGTAAACTCCCCTCTCCAATATAGTAACATTTAATAAAAAAATTTGAAAGATCTTCTAGGAGGGACTTTTGAAAATTTGTTCTGGTTCAATCTGCAGGTCAACGAGCAGAACCAGTCGGTCCGTCAGTTTCAGAGGGAGCGCATGCAGGCCCGTCTTCCGTTAACATAACCCACTCTGACTATGACACCTTACTTCCACTTCACGGTAACTTCCAGAGATTATCTTAAGCTCCAAGCTTTCCCTTCCCTTCAGAAGCTGGCCTATTTCTTAACTCAGCTGTCCTCATTGAGGTTCACATATATTTGACTTGTTTTAAAGTATTTGTGATGGACAGTGATATGTTTGAAATGAATTTTTGATGGCTATCAGTCACATTTTTATGCATAAGAATGCACCCTGAAGCTTTTATTGAAACTCTGCACACACCATTCAGTCGGTTCACACTCCTTAGTAAACAGTAAGTTAGTTTGTTTTTCTGATGTCTGCTGTGTTTCCCCATCAGAAAACTCCCTGAACAGCTGTCAGCAGTCTCAACCACCCCCTCCTCCTGCACGAAACAGTTTCATTGACATTTCCTCGTCTTCATCTTCCTCATCGTCATGCAACGCTGGATCCTTCCCTTCACACTCCATCTTAGCCTCTGGTGAGCTGTCACCGACTTGCAGCTGTCATTCTGCACGTTTGGAGTTCTGTTGACAGACTTGTTTACCTGATTGTTCTGTCTAGACAAAGTGTGCGACTTGCTGAACAGCTCTGCACCCCCGCCTCCTTCCAGACGGCCCACAGCTTTTAAAGTCTGTCCAGATTACGACCTCCTCCCTCCTGTTGAAGGTGAAGTTTTTATTATTTTGATTTGATTATAAACCATTTCTTTATCTTGTAAACTCCTGCTATGCGGTTATTCTTCCACTGAATAAGATGCTGCTATTTGGATTCTTAAAGAATCCAAGGAGGAATTTCAGTCGGTGATACGTTTTGTTGTTTTAGGTTGTTTTCACGTCTGAATAAACCAAAAGACTCAGTTCAACAACTTTCCCCCCAACTATCTGCACGTCACACAGTTATGTCAGCTGATATCACTTGAGATGAGCACTGACCAGGAAGAGTAAAAGCAAGAAGAAGTAAACTGTTAGTGCTTTGACTACATATTTTGAGAAATACATGCATCAAGGTAAAACTGGCAGCTGTTTTTGTAGCTTTAATTCCTCACTTTGGTTAACTGACCAGTGTGTGTGCAATGACACCACAAGTGCCTCAAAGGCCAGTGTCCAACATGTTTTCCAACTAACTTACCATTGTAGCTTCTCATTGGCAAAACACTCCTGATCCTGGATAAGAGTAGCAAGTAGGGCCAGGTTTTTGATAAACCAACAGGATGGCAGCCCACAAATCCTGGAGTTTGACACCCCTGATTCACGCTGTCACTGAAACGCACCAGGGTTCAATTGCAAGTGAGCTGAGAACCTTGTTTGCTGAAAGGATCAGAGGCAAACACCAAACAATTCATTTTTATATTTAAAGAGCATATATCATGCTATTCTTAAGCCTTTCAGAGTAAACTACTGCATACACCTATGTATGATCATATATTACCTTTGACACAGTAAAGAACACATTTTTTTATGAAATACGAGTTATTTTCACAAGCTTCTTTTCATACCCGGAAGTAAGACGACTCGATCTCTGAGGCACTTTCGCTCCTTGTGGGTGCCGCCCCTTTCATGACATCAACCTAAAGCCGACCTTGGCAGCGTGTCTGCGTTTTGCACACAAAAACAAACAACATCCAAACTTTTCAAAGATGGACGACCATATTGTGCATATAAAATGAAAGTAAAATGAAAGCGTTTTGCCTATCACAGCTAGCTCTGTGCAGGAAGTTGATGTGTTAGATTGGCGGCGGTGCTGGCAGCGCAGACTCTTCCTAGAAGGGGCCGTTCCCCACTTTCATACGCCACATTGTGAGGACCCACTTGTTTTTGTGGTTTTGAAGGGGCTGATAGTCAGAGAACAGTTCTAGAGGAATGTTCAGAGATGTGTGAACGGAGTGAATTACCACTTTGGGGTGTTTTTAGTGAGTAAATTAACATTATAATACACTTAAAAGCTTAAAAAGTTGATTTTACATGATATGGAACCTTTGAAAAATATAGATTTCCTATTGCAAAACAATGGCAGTTGAAGAAATAAATGTTCTGTACAGGCCTGGCCCTAGGCTGCATAGCGGCCTAGGCGAAAAGGGAATTTTGTGGCACCAAAATCCAGACATGAATTAACACCACCTCCATATTTGTTGAAATTACTTGTTAAAAAACATTGTCCTATTATTTTTACTGACTTGGATTATCTCCTTCTCTCCTTAAGCTCCGGCCAGACCTCCTAAGCCACTCCCCAGAAAGATCCCCTCTGACTTTCAGCCTGGAAAATCCCAAAGCCCAGAGTCGGACCACGAGGACGCAAAGATCGCCAAGCTGATGGGGGAGGGTTATTCTTTCGACGATGTAAAGCGGGCATTGGTGATCGCCGATTACAAAGTCGAGGTGGCCCGCAACATCCTAAGAGAGTTTGCCTTAGTGAGCCCGAGACTGAACCTCTAGCATGAAGGTTAAATGGGGCAGGAGGAGGCTCCTCCATGAAGCTGTGCCTGAAAAAAAGGGCTTCTTTTCTCTGCCAGGCCTCTGAGTGTTGGTGAAATCAGAGCTTCACGGGAACAGAAGCATTTTAAGAGAGATTTGCCTTGTGTTGCCAAACAGAGATGCCCGTGCACAAAGTGGCTGAAACCAAATGACTAAGACGAGGAAAAGAGTAAATAGTGGATGTGAGAGATTCAGACTTGGAAAGAAAAGAGGCTTTTTGTTTACAAGCTTTGCCAGTATTGGCCTCTGGTTTTAAACACTCCTGTCAGACTCAGGACTGTGTGCCGTTTAAAAAAAACGCCCTAAATCTGCTACTGCTGCTATGAATTAATTTACACCCCCGCCCCCAGTCCTTTAGGGCCTCAAATAATTTACTTGAGTTTACATTCAAAATCTGTGGTTAACATTTATTTCCTATGCAACCAGTAGGGGGAGACACAGTTAGCCATTTTTTGTCAACTTTTCCACCTTCAGTGTTGGAAAAATGTGTTGATTGAACTGTACCATTCCTCCTGATGGAAAGGTGATTTCCTTTTTTTAAGCATTTTAAGGATGTATAGAGTTTAAAGAAAAAATTTGACTTTATCTGCCTTAAAGCAAGAAGGTCCTTGTTCATGTGTGCATGTTCTTGTGCCTGCAATGGGTTCTCCACATATCCCATGGACATCTACCACAAACAACAGGTTTCCATTGAGAGAACTGCTGATCGTCTGTTTGTGCGAGTGGTTACCTCTCGGCCTGGACGACGCCATTCCTCACAGATGCTGTGTGTTAAGACCTGACAAACGGCTCACTCCACAGCCTCCTCCTCCTGTCTCCACTTCAATTAGACAGCTATCATATGGTTAAATGATCGTCATTCCTCACATGTTTGAGCACTGACTCTTTGGATTTCTTTGATTTGATTTGGGGGCGCGGGGAGTTGGGCGGTGCCACAACTGATAGCATTATGAAAAGGTGTATCATTTTACTAGAAAACATTCAAACTATCAGCTACAAACATGCAGTCCAGCAGATGTTAAAACCTCCTTACCTCAGAGTCTGGATCAGCTGTATCTCCAACCCAGATGACTGCAAAATATTTACTCTAAAACAGTTCAGTTTAAGCAGTTTTTATATTTATTTGAAAGTTTTATAGTTGATCTGTGCCAGTAGTTTAAAGGGATTTGTTCTTTTTCAGTGGTGTTGTGTCTAAAAAGTAATGGAAGAGGCAGTGGTCAGAGCTCTGACCTCAGAGAGGTATCCTGAAGGCCAAGACCACAAACTCCTATGTCGTTTTTAATTTCAGTATTGACACGTAGTCACATTAAAAAGGATGTTGTGGTTTTATTGAGTTCTTGGTAGTATTTTAAAGTCGCAAAAACATGGGTGAATCAGGCTTGATGTCATTGTTGATAGAAAAATTATTTTAAATTATGATTCTAATTAACTGGCAGTAAAACAATAGCCTTACATCCCTGCAGAGGACTTTCTAAGGATGTGTATTCTCCTGATGCTACAGGGTATCCAGTTAGTGGTGTACTGACCTTTTGTTTTACTGTTTTTGTTTAGGATCTTTTAAGTTCTGGTGCTGGCCCTCCTGTTTTCAGATATTCAGTTAACAGATCAATAGTTTACCCACGTTTAGAATTTTCACTGGAGAGCCGATAATCAGAAAAATCTGACTGAAAAATGTGTTTTTTCAACACCAGAGTAGAATATCTTAAATACAATCGTATGTTTATTTGACACGCCCAGGAATTTCTCGTAATAATACCATCTTAGCAGGTTCTGTCCTGCCTAGTTTGACCCTGAAGTACTTGGAGTACAAATCTTGTTGCCATAGATACCTGTCAAACAATAACATCCAGTGTGGACATAACCATGCATTGATGCCAATCAGTTTATTTGCTCCTAAAGGCAAGTTAAAAACTGAATGTTTGATTGTTTTTTCCATTGGCTTTAAAAAGATGACATTTCATTCCACAAGGAAGATGTACCTGTATTGCCCCAACTTTTCTTTCTGCGTTTGACTAGTTCTTTAGAACGGGACACCCCTGTTCATAAACACCTTCACGCCAGGGTCACCAGTGACGATCACCACAAGCGAAGGCTTTCACCTCGACAACACGCAGGGCACACGCACAAATAACTAAATGACAATTAAGAGGATTTTATACTGTTTTTATTTTTTGGGGGTTCATTTTTAAATTCAAAATATTTTTTTTCTAAAAACATGAAATGGCCCTAAATCCTCTCAACAAAATCACACGTTTACTTTTTTTTTTACCTTCTTTTTTCAGATTGAAAAATATGAATACTTTATGTGGCAAAGTGGAACAGAAAATAATCATTTCTGATTTACCTCCAATATTCCAAGCTGCCAGAATTAAAAAAAAAACAAACTGAAAAGTGATCTAATGTATGTTGGATTGTTTTTCCTTTTTTTTTTTTTTTTTTACCAGGGAGCTCTGAATTATTAATTCCATTGGACCCTCTTGTGAAGGGGGTAAGTGGCCTTAAAGCTGTAATTTTTTAATTTGCTTTTTAGTTTTGTACTAATGTGTTCTTTTGGCAAAAATGTGACAATATGTAAAGCATAGAGCAATGTTCAAGTAATTTATATTAATTCTTTATTCTCTTATGTTATTTACCATAAATGAATAAAAAGATCTCAACTTTACAATCTACGTGTGATAGTGTTGTGCAGGTTTTTCCCTGACAGCTGATGTGCTGAATAAACTTGTTACTTTATAAAATGGGCACCGGGTGAGTCTTTATAAAGCAGAGATAAACGGTGTGACCAAAATAAAAGCGCAATATCTACTGAAACATTCAAACCAAGACCGTTACGCTCATTTTAAAGATGCTAATAATTTGGAATACTAATGCGTGTATGGGTTATGGAAAGACCAGTCTTTTCCATAATCTCATGGCATATCATACATTGGTATTTTAAATTGTTTCATTTTAGGCGCTCTTTTGCTAGAATTACATATGTTGTCCACAGTTTTCCATCTGAAATCAATAATTCTGTCATCGTCTGCAAGTCGAGCAACTTTTCAAAATATCACTGCAACTGAATCTTAAAGTAAAAAGATACTTCTTTCAAGAGAAACAGTCTTAGTTTCTGTCTTGCAGGTAAAATAATCTAATCTAATAAGTGTTTCAATAACAAAATAATCTTAGTTTATGAAAACAAGTCAGTAGATTTTTTTTTCCTAAAAAAGGAATTTTCGGTAACACAATTTTTCTTATTCAATTTGCAGATTTTTTTTTTTTTTTTTTTTGCTTAAATAAAATAATTAAAATTTTAAGAGTTTTGCACCTATTTTTGGGGGGCCTGTTTTGTCAGTGTAGTTTTTCTACTCAATGGTTTTGTTTAAAAGGCTGGAATTAGGTGGAGATGCATGGTTTCACTGCTGCAGCTGATTTTTTTTTTAAAGGAATCTGTGCTTAACCATATTTAACCTCAGTCAGATGTGCACTACTAAGATCCTGGAGATTATCATTCTACTAGAATGTGCTATGGTCTACTCAAGAAGCATCATCAGAACAGCATATGGGCAATGGCATTTAGCAACACTTCATGGGATGATGTGCAGACAATTTCAGCAATTCTGTCCACCGTTTGATAGATGTCACAGTGTTAAAGTCCAAAAAACAGACGAGAGACAACCATTTAATAATTTTAAAGACATCAATAAAGTGTTTACTTTTTTCATTCATAATCTGAATGATCTGGATTAATGGAAGAGACTGGATTTTGATTTTGAGACATGTTAGGGTTGTAGAACGTCAAAGTCTATGCAGTGGAAGAGTGGGTTAGGCAACCTGACCAAAAGAAAAATCCCCATTTAGAAAATATTAAAATGGTAGAATAATTGGATTTTGGTCTAATGTACTTATCAGACTGCACCTGAATGCAGTGCACATTGTGTCATATAATATCCATGTCGATATCTTAACATTTATCTGTTAAGATAAAACTAGACAAAAGATTCAATTGTTAAGACCTCATTTTCATAATTAAACTGAACTTTTTCCCTCCTGCTGACTTCCAGCAATTTTATATCTAATTTTTTCCAGACCTTTTTGTAATCCGGGTTTCTATGTTTAAAGAATATATATTTACTTGTTTTAGTTAAAGAGCAAATCAATTTAGGAGCTGTCCAGTGTTTTCCTTGCCTTTGTCTAACAGTAGGTGGGATAGGATCCAGCAACCCCATGACCCTGAAAGGGATTAAGTTTAGAAAATAGTTGGATGGAGTTCAATTTAACGCTTGAGCTCTTCAAAGGTTGTTGCAACCATAAGTTTAGGTCAAAAGATCATCTTCACTATTCTTCAAAATGCTGCCATGCATTTGCTCCTTAAAGCAGAGACGGTACATACACCAAATGCCCATCGCCATTAACGCATAAACATGGACTGTTATAAACTCTAAGGGAGATCCACACTTTATTGACATCATCTCTCTAAACGCATGTTTTAATGTTTGGTCATTACACTCTGTATGAGTCGAGTCTGAAATGTTTCCTATAATTCCCTCCTGAGTATTAAACACACAAAGGGTTTTCCCAAAAGCTCCACCGACACCGGAAAACCCAGACACAGCAATGATGTCACACTTCAAGGTCATGTGACTCATAAACAAATATAGGAGCCATGGATCGTGCTGCGTTAACATGCACCTTGTAAAGTTGAGAACCAGTTGCAAAAGGGATTAGTGACAACTAACAGGGCCGGAAAACCATGCAACACATTAACTTGCATTTATTGCTTAGAGCAGTTCAACTCTTGAACTCAAGCTTCTGTCAGTTTAACAATGACAAGCAGGAGTTATTGTTTTACTGCATATTGTTCACAAACCCTAAAGTCTGCAGGAACTAATCAGCTTGGTGAATCTGCACAATAACCAAGAAAGTAGCTTCCTGAAAAGCTGTGATGTGCTTTAACCACCTTTACATTGAAGTTCAAACTGACAGCTCTTTACTATTTACCGTACTTTGTTCAAATGCTGCACAATTACTTTTCTTGTTTGTTTTTTTCTTATAAACCACTTTACATTCACTTCTGCATTTGAAATGTGTCTCAGAAAATCTTCCTCGCCTTACTGTAACAAAGATAGTTGTCAAATTAATCATGACTTCATTGTTGGACTGTTGGAAGGGTGCCACCTACACTCTCAAGTCTTGAGGTTTACAGTAAAAACACTTGAAAAAGCCTTAATACAATTAAAATTAACATAGAGAGGAGCCAGATGAGGTGGCTCGGGCATTTGGTTCGGATGCCCCCTGGGCGCTTCCCTAGGGAGGTGTTCCGGGCATGTTCCACTGGGAGGAGGCCCTGGGGAAGACCCAGGACACTGGAGAGACTATGTCTCTTGGCTACCCTGGGAACGACTTGGGGGTTCCCCCCAGAGGAGCTGGAGGAAGTGGCCGGAGAGAGGGAAGTCTGGGCATCTTTACTTAGACTGCTGCCCCTGCGACCCGGACCCGGATAAGCGGAAGAAAATGGGTGGATGGATGGAAAATTAAAATTCATTTGATAAGCTAACTTTATAACGTGACGTGTGAAAAGAAGCATCTTAAATGTTTAATCTTAACTGTCCCTGACCTTTGTTAAGATCAGGAAAACCTCAGGAAACAAACAACTACAAAGTCTGCACAGTATTGACACTTTATATGCTTTCAACACTTTGCAGCTCATGAACACTTTCACACGTTGTGACTTTACAGTGTCATTGCTGTATATACTGTCTAGTAGGCTATATAGTCATGTTTTTTAATTAAAATTTCTTTTTTTTAGTTAGTTACTAATACAGTTTTATACTTACTGCTCTTATACTAAAGACTCACTCTGAATTTGTTTCCTTTTGGAGTTTTTTTGACGTTCTTGCGGCATTTTTCTCATGATGGGGGACATATGTTAAGAAAAAATTATGCTTAAGATTGCATTTCTGAGTACTTCTTTATTTAAATCATTGTGAAAAAGAAGCAGACGCAAAAATGCAGTTGGAAAAAGCTTGTAGATGTGACAGAAAAGCTGCAAGCCATAAGCTTCTTGCTCTGCTTCATTCTGATGCATCCACTGGTAGATGACTAGATCCATGGACGTCTTAATTTTTTTTGCCAAATTGGTATCTGGCTCAAAACTGTACGGCTAGGTAGCTCCAATATTGCTCGCCATTGTTGTTGCACCGGAAATGTTGGGTTGGATTTGTGAGGGGCTGTAACATTGACTGTATAAAAGAACTGGACTGAGTGACCACTCCCCCTGGCGTTCCAAATAAGAAGTGTCTGCTGGCTCAAAAAAAAAAACAAAACTCAAAAACTTCTATTGAGGAATAAACAGCTATAAGTCATTCCATTTGGCAGAATAACCATTCTTGCTCTGATGCCTTTTTTAAACATCTTGGTAATCCTAGTTAATTTTCATGATATTTTTCCTTACCGCAAGTTATCAAGTTATAAAATGACCAATCACATACCTCAATAAAAGCATGTGGTGCCTACTGGCCTGAACCTCAATCATTTGATTGACAGATTCTCCCAGTCCCAACACTGCTTTCAGTGGAAGGAGTGTGGATTTTGAATCATGATTTTGAATCATGATTGCCGACAATAGTTGCTATAGAAACGTTGAGTCAGACCGACTCGGATCAGTCACTATTGTCTGGCTCAAACTTGGCGAAGTCCGTATTGTGGAAAATGGTGACTGAATTGGTTTCATTTCGCTCGGGCTGATGAGCCATTTTGGTGGAGAGATGTCACACCCGCTCTGTCCAGTTCTCCATATACAGTCAGTGGACTGTAAGCTAGCAGGAGACGGTGTAAACGTGAATATTGGGAAGAGGGGACGGGCTTATTACACCCACAATTCAGAGGCAAATTTTCAATGAACTACTTTTAAATTCCTTTATATTCAGCAGCAGTAGTTATAACTTTGAGTCTGTTTACACCAGTTTAAAAACGCGAATTCAGAATGTTTTCCTAAGTTTTAATCTTAACTTTTTTTCCCCACAGCATTAAGGCTTCCTGAATGACACGGTGTGAACGGCGCCTCCCCCTTTGTGGCGTAAACTGGTTTCGCTTCTTCTAGCCGTCCTCTTTGCTGTACGAGCGGGCGCTGAGTTTAGTTTATTTTTACCTTACCTCCTGTCCTTGAAGGTCGCGGTGCTTGAACAGCTCTAACACCGATCTACCCCCTCACGCCGTGAAGGTTCCTTCGCTCCGGATGGATTTGACTGCGTTCCTCCCGCTGGTTCTCCTTTGCGTCACAGGTAAGAACAAAGGTGTTCTCCTGTTGTACACACAAATTGCTCAGACAGTCGAAGCTCACCTGCCTTTTGGTATTTTTAGCTTAAATCTCCTAAATACGCCGAAACCTGCCTGTTTGAGTATGAAACTGCTGACTCATTCAGGTGAAACTGGGAAAAAAGTGAATCATTTTCTCTTGAAAGCGGCTAGCGAGAAGACTGCGGCTTTTCAGACCAAACCACACTTAAAGTCGTCACACTATTTGTTTAAGTGTTGTACTTATTGTATATTTTATCACAGTAACAAAGCGAAACTGTAAAGTCCAAGTCACTTCAAAGACGCCCAAAAATTTAGGGAGAGAGAATAGATGAATAGCCTTAAGGGAATGTTTTTGTGTTATCAGTTCCAAATCAACGCAATTATCCATTACTTACTGAAGATTCACTGAGATGGATCAATACTTGAATTACACTATAACTGAGGCATCCTTCAATAGAGACTGATATAATGGTAGGGGATTTTGGAATGTCATATAACTATTGATAACATAATTTGCTTGCCAGTAAGACAATGTTGTCCATAAGAATCTTGATATTGACGCATCACTCTATTAATATTACAGTTAACATGTTGCTTGGAGGAAAGATTGTACCTGTGTTAGTGATCCACAGTCAGAGTGTTCAGAGTTACAGAAGTCTGCAGGTGACACTAAAATATTTCTGGTAAAATGCCATCCAACTGCAAAACCTGACAGGTGAGTTTGGTAGTTCTGCCTGCAAACAGACAAAAAGGTCCGCTTTTTTTTTTTTTCATTCTTCATTAATATTTTCCTGAAAAAGATGCACATTGGTCCTCACGTTCTCTGTATGACTTAGGAGTGTATACTTTCTGGGCTGTTTTACGCTATTCTGCTGAGCTCTAATGACTTTCAGGTCTCTATGAGCAGCATACATGCCACTGAACTGTGTTGAAACTGGTTAAATCTGGCTGAACTGGTTAGTAGAAAATATTTAACTAACCCCCTCATGCTTGAATTTAATGTCAATATTTAATGTCAATCAAAATGTTTTTCAACCCATCAAAAACCATTATTCCCAGAGTCCCCTTCTCTTCACGTTTGGTGTAATAGAAAAGTCCCAAATGTCCTCAGTAAATAACAAAGGGAGTTAATTCATTGGTATACAATGGTTGGCCAAAAGCTGAGACATAAGGTGTGATTAATATTGAACATTGTTTTGCACTAAGTTAAAAAACGCCTCAAACGACTCAGGTTTTTCAGGCAGGACAGGGGTTCCCCTTCTGATGTGATGACCTAACCGAAAAGCACCTGACTCTCTGAGATGATTAAGACAGGAACCAAGAAAACCGAAAAATCTATGTACGGGTCCTCAAAAGTGGAACTGATATTAGTCATGTGTGAACGGGCGCCCCTCGACACAAGACACTCCTTCCATGAGGAAGTAGTGTGACTCACTGGAGACTTTTCTGCATATTACGCTGGGCATAATAGTATTCCACCTGAAAGTGATGACACTTGCCATTTGAGAGCTACAAAAGTGTGACCGTGGGAGAATTCTCAGCTGGAGAGCAAAAGTTCCAGCGTAGTGAAAAATGCTGAGCGACTTGCTAAGAAGAAACCATGTGGAAGAATGTGAGAGGGAGATAGCAGCACATGAATGCATCATTGTACACGCAGATTTATGTGCTGTGTTGTCTGTGCTTGAATTGGTAGTAATGCAGTTAGTTCCCAAAACACAATTTTAGTCATTATTATTCATTGTGTTACAATTACTTGTAAAATTGCACCTAAACATATCTAAACATTCAGTCAAATAGGAGCAGCTCAGTGTGTGAGGGCGTTGATCCACCTCCAACTGCAAGCCTGAAAAGTAGTTATAAAAGACTTTTTAATTTACTTTTGTCACAAATGTGTTAATGCATAAAAAACACGTGCTATGACGTAAATAGTGAATGTTGGTAAGCCCAACTTACTTTGTCTCTGTGTGGCCCTGTGATGGAGTACCCCGCCTTTTCTGCAAATAGTAGCTGTGTTGGCTCCAGCAACCTCGTGACCCTGAGCAGGACAAGGCAGGTTTAGAAAGCGGATGGATGGAGGACAACTGTGAAGGCACATTTGAAGGAACTATCACAGCTTTTGATGATACATTTTTCTTTAACTTTTGTGTTGGTTCGTCCCTTGGACATTTTGAACAGCGTTGTGCCCCTGAGGTCACACAACGTGTCTCAGGGTCAGGCAACGTAAGTGTCTGCAACACCAACAATGAGCCATCAACACTATGAAGTAATGTCAGCAGGGAGGGATTTTGAGCAAAGCAGGTAATCCCCTAAAGCATTTCCAGAAGACCGGAGTCCAGGCCATAATAATAGTTTGACACTTAAATTCACAGTGGGGATGTTTTCCTTAGTTTTGCACGTGCATGTCTGGGGTTTTGTTCTAGATAAAAACAGGCTTTAGAACACACAGATTCAGTTGCATGCCATTGCATTGTGTCGTACTCTGTTGGGCTCCACTAAGACTCATCATTGACCTATTTCACAATTTGATTGTACAAAGTAATCTTCCCTCTAAATAATATATCTTTACATTATGTTACACATTTTATTTCAAATTATTTTTCTGTCCAAAAATAAATAGGTTTCCATGTAATTTCACATTTTTTGAGCCGGACAAACAAATGATGTCATTTCATTTTCAAATTGCGGATAGCTTCTCTTAATTCCTGAAAAATAGTTGTGTTTTCGGAGAGTAGATGTCTGGGGCGTGCACCTCATGGCAGCGTGTCCAAGTTGCATCCTTTAGTGGAACTACCACATAGCATTGCCCTGACTCACAGGCTCAAAGCCGAGCTTCACTGCATTCCTGCCATCCAACTGTAATTAAATTCACTACAGTTTGTCTATTGAAGTGCTGTATGAAGATCATTGCTCTCGTCCTATCAATAACCGCTTAATGACGCTTCATCAAGTCACTAATTCACTATTGAGCTCTTTTGTGCTTTATTTCAAGTTCATTTATCAGTTTCTCTGAGTTGTTTGTTGTTTCGCATGTTTTCAGAGGCTCCAGTCCAGCCCTCAAAACCATGCTCACTACTTTTTTTGTTTTTTAAACAGCAAATATTATGTCATAGGTTTCCCAAAATAAAAACCTAGTAAATATAAACAGTTTACAAATACTCTATGCATTCATTGTGTTCTGATGATGAAAACTTAAACTGAAGCGTCATACAAAACCACATAAAAACCAACGCAACAGCCGCTGCGATCAGAACCAGACACCCATGAAACTGAAAGAAGCTGAGCTTTTAAAGGTACATCTTGAATTTCAGAGTCAGATTTTCCTCTTTTTTTGTCTCCACATCTATATCATTGAATGGATTTGGAAAGATGTTACTCTCTTTTCCTGTTTAGAGTCAGATATATTCAGAAAATAAAATAAGTTAGCTTCCCACTGTTGGAATTTAGAAACAAAGTAACTTATCAACCTGCAGATTTTAGCTTCTTTCCTACAAATAAGTCTAGATTGAACCTAAAGTCCCTCTCCTATCATCTTTTGATCGGTTTTAGAATCGTTCCCAGTGGTCTTTTAATAATGATTGTGCAATGTTCTTCCAAAATCAAAAAACCTCTGTTGTTTCCTAGGACATAGTTTCTGCAGAGTGGCAGCAGTTCATTAGAAATTTCCCTCTGAGTTGTGGACGGGGCTGTTGGCGCAGAGCAACCCCACCCCTCTTCCCTTTGCTGAGAGCTCAGAGCAGGGAGCTTGTGGCCCGCCCAGCGTATTTTCTACCTCACAAACGAACTCTTTTTACCAACGGCAATTTTTTCATCTGCTACTGATTCACAACAATTTGAATGAAAAAAATTACTCAGGAATGCCATTTTGAGCAGAATTTTCTTCCTAAATGTCCTTCATCTTGAGAAAAAAGCCACAAGAACATTATAAAAAACACAACTTTAATTTGAGTGGGTCTTTAAACTAAATTTTTTTCTCTTCTGAACTCAGAGACAGTTAAACTGTCAGCCAAAATGTGACCAATATGGAGAATATTAGAAACTGTTGAAGAATTAAATTTCCTTCCTTGCAGGCTTATTGGCTGCACTTTTTTTGGACACTGTCTCAAGAGTTCCAAAAACCTAGATCTCCAGTGTCCATTGTTTGTTTAGATTAGGTGGTTATGAAGTAATGAAAGACATTTCTGTTCGTTTTTAACAAGGGACTCGTAGGTTTGTGTGACCCAGAAGGACAAGGATCTTGCTGCTCCTCAGACAGGCTGGTGCCTCCCAATCCTGCTGACTGAAACACCCCATTCTCCCTATATTAAATAAATTGGGTTGCTTCCTCTGCATCTGTCTGTTTTTCTCAACACAAACTGAAGGATGTTATGCTCTTTTGCTTTTGTGGGAAATTTTGAAGCCCTGGTCCAAATGCAGCAATGAAAGACATCATTTTTTTGGTGTACTTTTTTAACAAATAGGAAGTTGCTTTGTGTCAGTGCGTGTTTTTACCCCCAGAAATCATCTGCTCTTTGTCAGATGTCTCCCAGCTCTGTAGCCATGACCCCTGACCAGCACAGTTCATGTGATTTAAGAGCTGTGACCTCTGGCACAAAAATGACCATCATATTGCTTCCCTCTTAAAAACATTTTTTTTTTAATCAGAAACCATTTTATTAAATATATAACACATTCAGTAAAATACAAAATTAAATCAAATCTGGAAGGATATATTGTAAACATTGAAACAGGATTCTGTCAAAGGATAATTCTGTATTTCAAAACTTACAAGATTGATTTACAATTGGAATTTGTTAAAATAATTGTCGGACCCAGCCTTTGCTATCTTTCAAGAGTTTGTGTCTTTCCTCAATGATTTAACTCTCAAGTCTTGTACACAAAACACTTATCACTTATGTCAGTTAGAATGTCAACATTGGTTACAAATTTCTATTTCCACTGCAAAGTGTAGGGTTTAGTATACAGGGTGTAGAATACTTCCATGTAGAACGCTTTCATGTGAGTATGTGTGATCTGGAGTATTTCAGCAGATGATCTACAGATGACGTCAAGTGACGTTTCAGCCAGGACTGTTTCTTCCTCATCACAAAATCATATGTCCTCTTGACCATCTCTGGTTAACCTCCAACTAAGCAACCTCTGTAGCCTGTCATGAGAGCTGTCAATTTGAAATGTCTCATTTTCCTCCAGATTGGCTCAGCTGCCATTGCAGTGCCCTAAAGCAGCTTTTCTCCTCCTCCCCTTAATGGAACGTTCACAGTTCATTGAACGGTTCATCTCAAGCTGTCTTCATCACCTCCAGTGTTCATTTTGTGCTGTTTCTTAAAAATATACACAAACCTGTCTTTTACACCGTCTACTGTTCTCATAACAATGTTAAAATAAAAGTGGAAGTGAATTTTGTGTTAGCACCATTTAAACCTACAAATAGGCAACAAAAATGTTTGAATTCTAGCAAAAAATGTTTTAAATGTGTGTTACTGGTAGAAGACACCTAAGACCTCAATGAATTTATAGAACATTTGTGGTATTTGACCCTAAAGCTCATTGTAGGACAATAATAGTCTAATCATACTGTTTATGGCCACAGTTCTCATATAAATGTGGTCATTTGGCTGAAGTTTCATCTGTAAGGGTTTAAGTGCATAACCTAAATGATAAAGTTTGCAATGTAGAGGACAATCATATATCCCAGATATATGGCAGATATTTTGTTGGTTAATATTCACTTCAGTTCAGTTCATGTTTATTGTTTCAGTTTGCCATTTGTATTGTTAACATGATATACTATACATACAAACAACCAATAAAAAAATGGAATAGGCAGAACCTTATCAATTTCTCAAAATCTTTGTGGGGATGAGAACAGAGTATTTTAATAGTTTTTTGAACGTATTGGAACAAAGCCAACTAACAATTGTGTTAGATATGTGTAGTGTCAAGCATAAAATAAAGGCATGATAGAAAAAACAAGGATGGTCTGAAGTTTTAGCTATGAAAAGACAGTTTCTGTAAATTGACCATACCTATAATTTAGTTGAATTCTGCTCAATCCATGGTTTTGATCTGAGATGGAAGAAGAGAGACTTGTAACTAAGGACTCGATGTGAGGATGTGTTTTTGTTTGTATGAATAGTAACCCTGTATTATTGTTTGCATTTCAGTGCAAGCATCAGAAAATATCACTGCATGGTATGGAAAGACCATTAAAGTACCCTGCAATGGTGGAAAAGTGGATATAGATGAGTTGGTTTTTGTCAAGTGGAAATACGTAAGTAGCTTCAGTTTGTTTTAGTGTTTTTTTTTTTACCCTGGAGAACCAAAGGACAATTTTCTTCTAGGTTTTTAAAGTTAACTTTTTTGTTTGTTTGTTCATTTTGGGTAGTATCAGTTAACAGCAACATAATTAATTTAATGTAATTAAAAAATGACCAAATTTGATCCCAGTGTTGGCCAATGGAAGTTTCTGCATTTAAAACTCTAGTGTGTCCTGCAGGTTTAGCATCACATGCTACAGGAAGTTTGAAAAATCAATTATTCCTTAATTTAAAAAGAAAATTGTACCTATTGTCATTTACTGTTTTCACAGTGAATTGTCTTATTTTGTGTTCAGATAACTTAAAGATGTGACAAAAAAGTATCTTTTTGAAAACCTACTTTCCCCGTATGGTGTTGCAGCTCAGAATGCAGCTTTTAACTCTGCATTCTTGTATCACCACTTATACTGTCTCCCAATCTCTTTCTGTACGAACTCATGTTTTAGGTAAAGGATGATGACTCCGCAGGAGATCTATTGATTAAACAAGCCAACAGCAATCAGGTCACCATTCAGGCTTCAGAGGATTATGCTTCTCGAATTGACATGGATGATGACTACTCCTTGTCCATCAGTCAAGCATCGCTCAGAGATCAGAGAGTCTTCACCTGTATGGTGGTGTACCTCTCTAACCTAATGGAGTATCCCGTCAATGTTTTAGTGAACAGTAAGTTTAAAAGTGACTTCTAACTTTATGATTTTGCTGTCTAGTTTAACCACAACGTTCATTGCTTTTGTTTTAGTAATTTTTTTCACCACATGCTTTGTGATGATTGTAGACTTAGTTAAGACTACACCAAAGGTTAGCATTTTTCTGAAGCTGAACTACAGAAAACAATCCATTCAGACATTAACTAAATCTATGACACTTAACTATAGGAACTAAAAACCCACAGATTGATCTTATCTGAAAAATGAACTGCCATAAACTTGAAGGATAAATGCCTTTTGTTGTTTTTGCAGAGAAACCATCTTCAGTGGAGATAATTGACAAGTCGGAAGCACTGAAGAAGGATATAATGACTACAGTAAGATAAACCTTTGTTTTTAGGTTTAGATTGTTTAAGCAGCACCATACTTTTGTAGGAGCCAGTTAGATATATTTTGATACATTTTTACTATGCAAGGGTGTTTAAAAAGACTAAAATTATATTCACTGCATCATATAGTTACATGTTTTTTGTTGTTGTTTTGTTTTAAGCTCATAACCAGTGGATAGAAAATCTGTATGTGTAAAACATGAGAAAAGATCTGGCTCTGTGATATATTATATGATATGATAAGTAATAACTGATACGCTACATGCTACAGAACAGTCAATTAGGAGCCAGTCGGATATATTTTAATACATTTTGACTATTTTGAATTTATTTGTTTGTTGAACATTGTCTTAGATGTACTTAAGTTTTGGATTTATATCCAATCACGCCGTTGTGCGGTGTGATTGGATGCAGATATTTTAAAGCGTCCAGTGAGGAGTAATCGTGGACACACCATGCGCCTGAGTTCTACACAGTCTTTTGGCCGTCTCATATGCTTTGTTATCCTCGAACCCTATACATTATTAAATATTCTAGCTCCGCCCCTGTTTTGGAATCAGGAAAAACAGCAAATATTTATTGCTCTTTTTTTTTTCCTCAAAAGAATGAATGACTGTAACAGTTATTCAGTAATTGAGATTAAAAAAAAAGTTTGTTTGATGGAGATGAGTTAAAGATGTAGTTTTGTTAGCTAAAGTAAAAGTTGTCTTTTGGTGAGGTGGTGCGTTCACTGATTCATCAGTGAAAAGATTCAGAGGTTTTGTGTCAAGACTGAAGGGAAACTACAAAAGGCTGACCAGCATTCTTCAAGTCAAACTTTTATGTTATTGTGATCGTATAAAAGCCACTCCTCACAAAAACAACAAGACGGCCATAGAAAACTGAGGCTCATAAACAATGCCGAGCCACCCTGGGAGCAATGGCGCATTCACCAAAACAGCAGCGTTAAACTAGCAAGAGTGTTATCGAGATTTGGATCTGTTCATTTTTGAGTGAGTTTATTAAACAACCGGAATAGTTGAACAAAATCTACAGAAATAAATCAAAACCTTAAAATAATCTTGAAACCATGATGTGCAAATGGGATGGCTCTATTTTCCTGAATCATCTAAATTATTCATCTTTACACAAAAAACCTCTTAAATGACAAAAAGTGATAGCCGTTTATCTGCATGTGTCATATATCTGTTTGATATTGTTTGTTTGTGTGTTCAGGTGGGAACTTGCATTGTAAAAGACTCAAATCCTGCAGCTACCATTACATGGACAAAAAATAAAAGTGCCTTAAAAAATGATGGAAAAGGTAATGCTGAGTTGTTGCTGACTTACTGAAATCCCTTGTTATTAACAACTTCTGAGTAGGATTACAGACAGTCACCTGCATACGTTTTTCCACGTGTTGCCCTAACTGAGAGTGTCAAATGTCCTCCAGGTGTCTCCATCACTACCAGTTTGAAGCTGGATCCTGCTACTGGCTTGTCCACATCCTACTCCTCACTCCAGTATGTAGCAACCAAGGAAGATGCTGGGGCTGTCTTCACCTGTGTGTCCACTTATGAGCGGGTGCACAATGAGACTGACCTGAAACCGTTTCCTGTTCATTGTGAGTAAAGCAGAACAATCCAGCTTTGTGGACAGAAGTCCAGGTGAACAGTTGGACACTTTAATTACAAATTATTTGCAACTGAGCACTGCAGAAAATGAATTTCACAAATACTGGATAATATATCCAGTATAATGGATTAAGCTAGTCAGTTCATTTAGCTGCTCTCCTTATTATGAAAATAATTTGACATCATAAATGTTCTTATCTAATATTTGATTTTTTTATTTACATACAGGCTAATCCAGGAGACTTGAATTCTTTTTCCTTAACAGGGTGTTTTAGCTGATTTATTCAGTGGTTGAAGGTTTTTATGTGGGATTGTAGCAACAGACCCACTAACAGTGATGATAAAGAACACTAAATCAACAATTGTGCAGCTCCAGGGTCAAGACAGAAGTGATCCTCTGTGTGTTTTAGTGTAGAACTTTTATACCCAGCCCTTACACATTAACTTTGCAAGGATCTATTTTGTAAAAACACCTAACATATAAGACAAGGCTTTCACCTCTTCGTGTTGCATGGAAACCAACATATGTTTAGATTTGTTTATGCAGACTCACAGAGGGCCGATCCAGGCTCTGTGTCGTGTTCTTTGAAGGTCGTCGTAAATAACACTTGGCAAGGTTTTTGTAGAGGTTTTGTGAGGTTACATGTGTATGTGTTTTAATCCAAACCTTCTGTTGGTGGTTTAAAAATAGGTGGTTTACTTGATCTTGATTTTCTTTTTTTAAATGCCAAAATCATTGCAGATCTTTGTTTCTCCACAATATTTTACTTAATATGTGTCCAAAGATTAACTGCTAGGATGTCACTTCTTCTTTTTATTTTTGTGGACTACTTGTGTAACACTTCTTTCTGTTTGTCTCAGATCCATCCGAGAAAGTTCATCTTGATATTGTGTCCAAGTGCCCCATTATGGAGGGGGCCAATGTGACGCTGAGGTGTGCTGGAGATGGAAACCCACTGCCTAAATCTTTCTTCTTTGACAAAAAGGTTGGTTGGAGCTCGTCCAATGTTCAGCCAAGGCTAGAAAACATCTGCAATGAGAATTACTTATTAGAAGAAAGCAAAGTCACAGTGACAGAAATTCACCAATGATGCTAAGTACACAAAGGCGCGTTCTCCATGGCGCACATGACATCACACTACACAAGCAGGAAAGGGCTTCTTCTTCTCTTTCTACTGTTTACCAGCCACCGGAGAGACCGAATGTTGAAGTGGTGTAAATCTTGTGAATTTTGCTCCAGGCCTTTTCTTTCACAGCTCTATTTCGATTTATGAATGACTTGTTGTGAAATCAGTCCGGGCGGGCACAAACCGGAATTTTTAATTTTTTCTTCATGATCAATTTTCAAACGGTTGGGACATCCATGAATTAATACGTCTCTACCAAATCCGAGTCCCTGATTGATTAACATTTGGCCTGGTTTAACTGGCAATGTGCGTTGAATGGCCACGCGTTTTATGCTGTACGAACTTGCAGAAGAGCCCGAAAACAGTTGTAATAACCTGCTTCAACGTGAGATTTTGGAATGCCAAAGCCCGAAACGTGCGCTTGTTTACATAGACCTTTCATTGGAAATGGCCGCTTGAACACACGGTGTGAAAAAAAGCTTGACATTTAGCACTGAGCCTGTCATTAGCTACACAAATTTCTGACTAATTTAGATGTAACATCTAAATTGTATGCTCTTCTTTAAGTCATCGGTCTTTGGCCGCCTGTTTGTTGTTATTGTTTTCATGAAACCCCAAACTATAACTGCACTGCATTCTTCTCTTAGGGCAAGAAAATACGGGTTGACAATTCAGACACCTTTACTTTAACTTTGGTCAGTAAAGAGGATACTGGCCTTTACAAATGCTCACTTCCCGAGAATGAGACACTTGAAGCCTCTCAGAACATCACTGTTCACTGTGAGTATTTGTACCATTTATTCAATTTGCTGTTTTTATGTTTCTGCAAAAGCGTTTCCAAGTCCAAGCAGGTTACAGTTGCAGTGAATTTAACACTCATTACTTATGAAAGGGATAGAACTTTGTTGAATGAGGAAGTAGCTTTGGTTACCACAAAGTGATGGTGACGTCATCAGCAGCTAACTTCTTTCTGTATTCTTTCCAAAAAGTCAACTATAAGCAACTCAATACTCAAATGTAAAAAAGTAATTCAGCTTCAACAACATTACCAGAAAGGAAAATAGCAAATATATTTTTGTGCATTCATGTAACTCATTATGATTGTAACTTGTTGTGTGTTTCCAGATGTAAATTTGGATCTCAGCCCCTCTGGAAGGGTTGTGAAAATGGTCAGGGACCCTTTTTCTGTAAATATTGACCTTGACACTTCAATGGACCCTCAAGTCTCATGGACGAAGGTAAAGTTTAGTTTTAGCATTAAAAATTACAACTTCTCAAACTGGATCAGTGTGCCTTTATGTGATTGGGTTGGATAAGTCAGATTTAGAACAATAAAGTCAAAACATTCTATTACTATAGGATTCAATTAGACAAAAATCAGCAAAGTGAAACTGTTCACATGAAACATGTGTCATGAATCACACAACAGAGCAAATTCCTTCTGACTTCAAATAGAGAGGTGTTCTTGTGAAACCAGTGTTCTGAAAGGACATCCTGTTTTTCTAGCTTTTCAGTAGTAAAGCCAAATTTAGGGCAAATAGAGATGTACAAATGCTCAGTTTTACATAAACAAATAAGGGATTTTACTGGAACTTTTCAGTTAACTAAATACAAGCTGTAATTTCCATTTTTCAGGATGGAAAATTGGTGAGTCAGCCAGACTTTGCGAGGCTACACTACGCCGATGCAGGTTCTTACACCTGTGAAGTCTACACACCTGGACTGACTTTAAAAAAAAGCTTAGAGCTTGTCGTAGAAGGTGAGCAAATCTTCTTTTTTGTTCAGTTTTTCATTTTTAAGAAGTGTCAGAACTTATTTAAATTAAGAGGACAATAGGGAGAAAAGCTTCAAAAAGATTCTGATCTTGTCCTGCATAATAGCGGTCCCCGCCCGCCAGATCCATGGGACAGTTAGTTACTGGGGCACAAAGAAAATAAAGGAAGTTTTATTTGGAAAAACTGCTTGATTATCTCCTCCACATCTGACTCATTCTTGTGACACTCATTCATGTCAAGTCGCTCGGTCACATGACAAAAATACATTCACAACTTTCTTAAAGCAGATGCACCGACCGTTAAACTCAAACCCCCAAGCTAGCAAAGTTAACAAAAATACAAAAGTAGCTGGAACGTTTGTCTTCACAGAAAAGAGCCAGTGAGGAAACAGAAGAAGAGCCTTTGACTTCAAAATAAAAGAAAGCGGCATTCCTAGTGAAAACCAGGAGTCTTTACTCCAAATATAGATACAGTTGTTCCCACACACCATCATTCAAGGATGCTGCTAATAATGTTGTTCAAACGGTCAACGGTCGTATGTTTCCATCGCACTTGGACGAGGCTGAAGTTAGCATCTGATTTTGTAGTTTCCACTTTGACAGTTTTAGGTGAAGGGAAAATCTATATCACATTTTGATGGTTTCTAAAAGAAATCTTGTTTACAAATGCAGTTTAAACCAGCTGCAGATATTTTACATAAGATGAAGAATAACTTAACCTTCAAAAGTTGAGGGAAACTAAAAAAATCTTTTTTCTTATGAATTAGGAAATGGTTTGATGTCTGAATGTCTGACATTAAATCAGTCCGTGGCTTGTTAAAGGTTGGAGACCACTGCTGTATTAGATCATTTTCTAATGACGGTGCTGCCATATTAACATGCCTATTTGATCATTTTAGCTGGAACAAGGTCATGTTTTTAAAAGGGCAAATTAAGTATTAGACATAAGGGAGACTCAGATTATATCCAGATTTGTTCCATTAAGAATAAACATCAGAAGAGGCTTTGAAGTACTTAGGATATTTTCTAATAGTCCTTTCTTTCATAGTCCTAGCTTTTAAACATCTGAAAAGGTTTGTTTGTTAAAATGTTCTCATATTTTTAAATATAGTTAAATTCTGTAAACTGGTGTTGTTTTGTCTAAGTGGTGATAACAAATTGTAAGGATTCTTTGTCTAAATTTCCTTATATAACAATATAATGAACTTCAGCTTAGTTCTTTAATTAATTTCAGCCACCAAACAGCTGAACAGCAGTGTCATTTCTAACATGCCTAAAATACCCTAAATAGAGGATTTTATACCTATGCGAGTCCATGATAAACTTTACTTTTCTAAGTGGGACATCTTGTAGAATATGAGGACTAACAAATTCTTTTCTTGCTGTGCTGTGACCTGAATCTTGTCCTAAGATGTTTTTCTAACCACCTGTCAATTACTGTGTTTGTTATTAGGAATGCCTGTGATCACCAATCTGACTGAAAACAATGAGGAACAAAAAGTGCTGACATGTGAGGCTGAGGGAGCACCAGAACCCTGGTTCCATTGGAACATCAATGGCACCGTTGTGAGTTAGGAAGCTCGGAAAGGGTCGGGTTAAACCGTTCAAATTCACGATGAAATAAAGCTTTGCAAATAATGTTAATTTTAGGTAAAAACTTCATACACGAAAGGAAAGGCCATTCAACAATTCAGCATCTCTGAGGCAAACCTCCTGGTCACCTGCAATGTCAGCAACAAACTCGGAAATGATATGAGGACCATTAATATTACCTCTGGTGAGTTCAGGACACTTTCATATCTAAAGAAACACTTTTTTTGCAGCAAAAAGGCCATTTTACATTGAAAAGAATGATCAGTCTCTTACTCCTTTTATTTTTTATGTACGGTGAGGTAACATGTTTTAGTCGCACAATAATTAATCATCTCATAACTAGCACAAATTCATATCATTTTGGCTTCACATTTAAAGTGACTAATACACTGAAATTAATCTAAACTAAAAACTGTTTCTAAATAAGTTGGTAATGCAATTTCTTCTAAAGTTGGTCATGAAGTGTGTCCCCTTAAAGAGTAGGATCATGAATGAAAAAATACTGTCTTTCTAAAGGAAACAACAAAAAGAAGCCTTTAAAATGGCCTGAAGTCATTAAATAGACAGATTTAGATCTAAAAACTCAACATATTAGTGAGATGTTTCATCTCATGGACACCTCATGCAGCTGCTTTCTGGTCTCATTTACCAGAAGCTTGTTACTGCCTCCTTCTGGTTTCTGTGGTGCATTACTTCCAGGATTTTCTTAGCACATCAGGGTTGAAAGTCTAGTCTCTTTGGGTGTGGCGTTTACATTTATTGCTGTGTATCTTTTTAAATGTAAAAGTTATGCCCTCATTTGTAGACAGCGTTACATTTGGAACTGCCTTGTGTAAAAAAGGAAATTCTGTTTCTACACTTTCAGGTTTCAGACTGTCCAAATAGCAAAGAGAAATTACAAATGTATGCCAAGCAATATGTCAGGTCTTAGGAGGCAAAAAATATTCATATTATATCATTTTATGACTTTATAAATGTTTTTAAAAAATCAATATAACAGGTTCCACTGAGTTCAAAGTTCTAAAATAATTTCTTAACAAACCAGAGTTATTGAAGTGATAGAAAGTATTTCTCAGTTGTCTGATCACTTGTTGCTAAGGTTTATTGTATCTAATTTTTCCATGATCTTCCTTTTTTTCAGCCCATTCATTGCTAAACGAAAGTGAGTTTATTTCTTCTTTTTTTTTTTTTTTTTTTTTTTTTTTACCAATCTTTGCTACATACTCTGAACTAAATTCAGTGTTTTGTTGAGTGTGACTGTTCTTTGTTTTAATTATTCAATGTGTTGCTGTCTGTTTGCAGGTGATTCAGCGGATCATGCACCTATCGTCATGGTGGTGTTAATTATGTTTGTACTCGTGGTTGCATTCCTGGGAATCGGCTGTTATTTGTACAAAAAGAAGCGGTGAGTTAATGCAAGTGTGAAGTGAGTTATTAGTTATTTACTAATGTTTTTATCTACGCACAGGATTAAAAAAGTATTCATATTTCGGAGAAAAAAAACAATTGGACAGAATGAAAAAGAAAATCTAAAATATGTGTAATTTAAGAAAAAACATAAATATATATTATCACATTTATCAGCATCGTTTTTATTAATTTGAGCAAAATACAAAAATTCAGAAAACAACCAGTTTTTTTTTTTTTTAAGAAACAAGTAATAATTAAACCCAGTTTTATTTATATAGCCCAATATCAAACTACAGTTGTCTCACTGAGTTTCACACCAGTAGTTATACAAAAAAAACACAGTCAGTCATAAAACAGTTACTAAACAGACAAAGCTAAGCTGGGCATCCCTGCCCTTAGACCCTCCTTCTCAGGGAGGAAAAACTCCTAAAGAAAAAACAGATTTGGGGGAAAAAAAAATAAGAAACCTCAGGGAAGTCCACATGAAGGAGGGGTCCTCTCCCAGGATGGACAGGCTATGTGCCAGAACTGTTAAAGTAAATTAGCTTATCAAACTCTACAACTACCTGTTTGAATAATGTGGCAGATGAGCTTCATCCAGATGGACTGTATCTCATTATTATTATTTAAATATAAAATGCTTGAAATATGTTACATTTTAAGCGTAATACACCAAAAATGCAACACCGAAAAAAAAAAAGTGTTACCAATTAACCAACCCAGAGTTTTTAACATGTTCTTGTGTCATTTTCCTCATGATTGAGGACACATATAAAGAAAATGAAGCTTAAATTTGTATTTATTTATTCAAATTTTTGTGAATCAGGAGCAGACAAAAAATTACTGTTGGAAAAAGCTTGTAGTTGTGATGTAAAAGCTTCTTCAGCAAGCCACAAGCTCCCTGCTTCACTTAATTCTGATGTACCCACTTGCCGATGTCTACCTACTTCTTTGTTTTCCTTGTCTGAGCTGGCATCTGGCTTAAAACTGTACGGCTGGATAGCTCCAATATTGTTTGACATTTTTGTTGCACCGCCAATATTAGGTTGGGGGTTTGAGGGGCTTTAAGATAGAGTATGAACATATGGATACCGGGAAGTGGGGGTGTGCTTAATCCACACAAACAACTCAGAGGTGAATTTCTGATTAACTCCTGCCGCTCTTGAGTAACTATTTCCTAGAAAACAACACAGGTTATTTAAATTTGCTTGAAAACAGTATTTAAAAGACCACTGGGTAAACTTTTACATCAGCTCAAAAGATGATTGGATTGGGAGTTTTTTGTGTCCCTTTTAGAAGTTTAGGCAAATGTCACAAAATGACGCAGTGTAGCAGCAATATTTGCATATTGTTTGTGTTTATCTAATATTTCCTGTTTCGGCCTGTTATGGTCTTTTTGTAGTAGTTTTTTTTTTTTAAAGCGATATATTTCTCTTTGTATGAAGTGTGAGTAGAAGAGTTTTCTAAGTGCGAATGTACATTTTGTTTTTACCACAGGGAAGGAACCTTTCGTCCTGTGGAGCAAAATGACAATAACGAACAAACACAGGAAAGCTCCAATCACACTCCATAAAAGGTGTCCAAGCAGCACTACTAAAGACTGAGGAAGTATTATCTAAATGTACGCAGTACTCAAATACAATTCTGTCAAACAATGAAATACCTTTTAGATTTCTTAAATACTTGCACATTAGTGTGCTCTTAATTGATATTGAATGCATTCCAATTTGACTATTCTTTATTTATTTTGTTTCAATGTTTTTATTTGTATGTTTTTAACAGGTGATAGTAAAAGGTTGCCTTGTAAACGTGCAAGCTCGGTTAAAAAGAACAACAATTTCAGCAGAAATTCATTCTTATCAGAAAAGTCAAAAAAGAACTCCTGTGTTCTTTCTGTCTCTCTGACTCTGTTGCTAAAGAGTACAACTTTGTGCGCCATCAAGTTATTATTAATGGAGAAGAATCTGCAAGTTAAAAAAATAAATGAGACACGATGTTAAAATGTTGGATGAAAATATATTCCACTTACTTTTTGTTCTTGCCTCTATTAGTGCCAAAGAAACAGCTAAAAGAAGCCTTCTGCGTGACAGACAACGGTCTCCCTAGTGGCTGCACATGAGCACTGCAGCAGAGCAAAGCAATCTTCCAACAAGTTTTAGGCCAGTTCGTGTCTGACCTGAGGAGATCCTGTAGATATGTCTTAATTTTTCATACTAAGCTATGTGTTTTGTATTTTTTATAAATACTTCTCACTAAGGTGTTTCTATGTGAGGCTGTGTGTTGCACTTGCGTTTTGCTTGTCCTTCCTTTTTTTATTGTTTTTGATATACAATATCACAAATGGTATCCTACATTTTTTGGTCATTTGTAAAGCTGTTCATAATCATTGACTCTCCTCAACGAATCACATAAATGATAAATGCTATGTTTTTATGTTATTTTTATTTTGCCTAAAAAAATTTGATCCTGTGTTGTGTTCGCTTAAACAAAAAAACACGCTTTTTTTGTAAAGTTGAAGAAATTTACTCAAAAGCACATGCTTTCACTGGTTCTCAACACTGGTTAATGTCTTGACTGCACAAATTGTGTAACACTGCAGGAGTTTTATTTAAATTTTTTTTTACTTTCTATCCTATTTATTTTTTCATGTGTAATTATCTTAATTATCTATAAAAAAAATTGAGAAGGGGTAAAGAGGCTCCATATTAAAGTTCCGGCAATACTGGTACTGTTGTTTTAGAAAAAAATCGATGAAGACCTATACTAGCTGTACCATCTGTGCTGAATGAGGACTGCATTGTTGACTGTCATGGTACCTTATTGGTGCATTTGATTATGTAAAAGATGTTACAAAACAACTATTGCACTTTTAAAAGTCTGAGCATGAGACTATGCAAAGTCTGAGACTATGCAAAAGCAAAAGGGGGTGTACAGCTGCATATCCTCCTGGAGGAGCTGTCAACAAGCAATTGAAATAAAAGCTATAGCTCCACAGACTCAAAGCTGACTCCTCTGTTTGCTTCACACAGCTGGAATAGTGTATGACATGAACATAGAGCCAACAGCTTGTCTGTAGCTTCTAGAGTTCTAGAATGGAAGAAACTACAAGAAGAAAGGGCTAATAGTAGAGTTAACAACACTGAAAATGACAAACACACAAATTTAAAGTCATTTTTAGATATTGTATTTTTACAAACATTACAGTTAACCCAAGTCTGATACACTGCACATGTATTAATGTAATCTGAACCCGTTACACCAATTTATCCCACAGAATCTCCTGAGCTAAAAATATTTAGCAACACCTGAATTTAACACACCACAATTCTCCACAGGCTCTCCAACTTCGGTGAAACTTCTTGAATAAAGGTAAACTGGCCCAGAGGTGTAAGATGGTAAACTAGAAGTGAGAAAATACATGACCGTACTTTGAAATTGAGGAAAATCAGTCATCTGGGAAGGGGAAAAGCAGAGTGACCCGTTGAACAAAGAGACAAAAAGATTTAGATTGTCTACATTCTTCTGGGAAACCAGTAGTGATGTGCAGTCAGGGGAAACACCTGCAAAATATAGCTTAAAAATACATAAATTAAATAAGATGTATATATTTTTACCTTTAGCTGTTTGTTTGGGGTATGAGTTGCCTCTAATGCTGACTAAATAGCTGTACAAAATGTTTGCCCCGTGTGAGGGTCAAACTCACGACCTTCAGATTATGAGACTGACGCGCTGCCTACTGCGCCAACCAGGTAAGGCTCAAAAGGATCAATACATGAGCAGACTGTTTTCCTATGATACCACACCTTTAGCTGTTTGTTTGGGGTATGAGTTCACTCCACTGCTGACTAAAACAGCAATAAGCCTTTGTCTTCGCTATAGCTGTACAAAATGGTAGCCCCATGTGAGGATCAAACTCATGACCTTCAGATTATGAGACTGACGCGCTGCCTACTGCACAAACGAGGCAAGCCTCAAAGGTATTAATACATGCGCATACTGTTTTCCTATGATACCACACCTTTCGCTGTTTGTTTGGGGTATGAGTTGTCTGTACTGCTGACAAAATAGCTGTACAAAATGTTTGCCCCGTGTGAGGGTCGAACTCACGACCTTCAGATTATGAGACTGACGCGCTGCCTACTGCGCCAACGAGGCAAGGCTCAAAAGGCAACAATATATGCGCATACTGTTTTGCTATGATACCACAACTTCAGCTGTTTGTTTGGGGTATGTGCTGCCTACTGCGCCAAGGAGGCAAGGCTCAAAAGGTATCAATATATGCGCAGACTGTTTTCCTATGATACCACAACTTTAGCTGTTTGTTTGGGGTGTTCACTGCCTACTGCGCCAACGAGGCAAGGCTCAAAGGTGTCAATATATGCGCAGACTGTTTTCCTATGATACCAGACCTTTACCTGTTTGTTTGGGGTACGAGTTCTTTCCACTGCTGACTAAAACACCAATAAGCCTTTGTCTTGGCTATACCTGTACAAAATAGTAGCCCCATGTGAGTGTCAAACTCACGACCTTCAGATTATGAGAATGACGCGCTGCCTACTGCACAAACGAGGCAAGGCTCAAAGGTATTAATACATGCGCA
>BSAI01000201.1:14115001-14158658 GCA_036245035.1 Adrianichthys oophorus | reverse complement strand
AGACTGTTTTCCTATGATACCACACCTTTAGCTGTTTGTTTGGGGTATGAGTTGTCTCTACTGCTGACTAAATAGCTGTTCAAAATTCTTGCCCAGTGTGAGGGTCGAACTCCCGACCCTCAGATTATGAGACTGACGCGCTGCCTACTGCGCCAACGAGGAAAGCCTCAAAGGTGTCAATACATGCGCAGACTGTTTTCCTATGATACCACACCAGCTGTGTGTTTGGGGTACAATACAAGTTCACTCCACTGCTGACTAAAACAGCAATAAGCTTTTGTCTTGGCTATAGCTGTACAAAATCTGTGCCCCGTGTGAGGATAAAACTCACGACCTTCAGATTATGAGACTGACACGGTATTCATTAGGAAACTCACACAGATCTTCCTAAAATGTCTTGTACAAGTTCTCCTGTATTAGCTGACAGTAATAATTTAATAGTGAATAGTCACATCTTTGTTTATCCTGATTTTGTAAGATTGTAGCACAGCAGTAAACCTGCATATGTCCCAATCCAATACAACGTCCAAATTTGCATTGGAGTCAAATGTTTAAACCGGTTTAATATAAGCTTAATATGTTGCTAATTTGTAACAATCTGCATTTAAGCCCAAATATATTTTCAAAAGTTAAGCATTTATAATTACTACTTGAAATGGAAAAGTGATGGAAAAAAACTTCAGATATTTTTAAGTAGTTTTTTGTTTGACAAAAAGCAAATCACTGGACTAATCTATCAGGTGAAAATTTGTATTGACCTTGCTTTCATACAGTTTTTTTAAAACCTTGCCTGCATTGTGAGACTTAATTTATAACCTAAATAAAAATAAACCAGAAATACAATCAAAACTTTATATAAAATGGAAAAAGACAAAATATTCAACAATTTTTTGTTGATTCCTTTGATTCCAAATCTAAGGAATGTGATTTATTTAAAAATAGTTTTTCCATCACTTTATCAACAACTGTTCTCTGTAGTAATCTTCGCTGCCGTTTTCAGTGACAAAAAGGAAAAATAAATTATTGTTTTACAACTAAATTGTCAATGCACATTTCAATACACAGACAATTTAAGGAATTTATTATTTCAACAATTTTAAAGTACAGCAAAGACCATATGATCATTTTTACTTTCCAAACTGAGCACCTGTAGAATGTGTCCTCTTCTGTTGAGTTGCTTTCTTGGGCTTTTCAGAAACTTTTTCTCTGTCTTCTGCAGTTCTTCCCTTCAGTCTCTGTTTTTTTGTCCTGGTTTCCCTCTGTGTTGGAGTTACAGGTTCTTCCTTGTGCCCTCCATCTGCACTTTTCACTTGCCGTTCACTTTTCTTTGCGTTCCCTTTTTTCTTTATCATGAAGCGCGGAGTTGTGCAAATTGTGTTTCTCTTCGGAGGCTTCTTTTCAAGTCTCCGCTTCACCTTGCTGCAACAAAAATAAAGAACTCAACTATAAAATAAATCCTTGAAAAGTGAGCATTAGAAAAAGATAACTGAATCAGACACTGCTTTAGTACGACGTTATCATTATCCTCGTTTACCTGTGCAACTTTTTGAAGCCGATCATGTAGTCAGGAACAGGACAGCCAGCTTGTTTGATAACATTTGCAATGCTGTTAAGAGAAAGTAAAAAAAAAACAAAAAAAACATTGTTTGGTGGCATAAAATCTACTTCCACACTTTTATTAACAGTAAGTTTTAAGTTAAAGACCGAATCCGCGTTTTTAATACAAAAATCAAGTTTTTTGTGTTTTAACATGTGGCAGTTTACTGATGATGGAGGACATACAGTGCATCCGGAAAGTATTCACAGCGCCTCACTTCTTCCACATTTTATTACGTCGCAGCCTTATGTCAAAATGGATTAAATCAGATTTCTTCCTGAAAAATTCTTTGAAAAACACCCAATAATGACAATGTTGAAAAAGTTCTTTTGAAATTGTTGCAAATTTAATATGTTGTTCAGCTGAATAGTGACAATCTTGCTCGCCGTTTTGGTTGCACCAGTAATGTTGGGTTAGGGGGTGTGAGGGGCTTTGAGAGTGCGTAACCAGAGCGCTGAGTTATGGGAAGAGGAACTGCAAGCAGTCCCGCTCACAACCAAGAGGCTGATTTTTAAAGAACTACTGCCGCTCCGCAGAAACAATATCCTAGAAAATGACACAGGTTTTTTCATTTCGGCTCAAAATATCATTATCATAAATAAAAGATAATTGGGAAGGCCTTTAAAATAGCTCAAAAGATGAGTGGAGTAGGACTTCAAGGACAATGAATATCAGTTTTTCCCATTCAGTTTTAGTAAGAAAATACTACCTCACTTTTTTTCCACGTGCAAACTTGAACTAAAACAGCCTTCAGATCTGACTATAAACACAATTACTTCTCAGGTTTAAAAAAAACACAACAAATAGTTTCAAGTTGTTTACAATCTCTCAAAAAGAGTACCCACAAATCCTATTTGCAGCAATTAAGTCATATTTGCCCTAAAGTTTACATTCTTATGCCCTCTCTGTGGCGCTACCTGACAGTTTTTTTTAGAAATGTTATCATTATTTCATATCACCACAGTCTTGTCAATCTAGTCTTGCAAAAATGTTTTTTTTTTTTTTTGTTCGATCCAGCAATGAATTCTTACATTAATTTTGTCTTGTACTGTGCAGTCATAATGCTTGACATTAACAACGTAGTCAGGAATATTTTTACTGTTAGTACCTGCGCAGCATTGGTTTGTCACTCTCTGTAAAAAAGGTGACTGCTTTTCCCTGATGTCCAGCTCTGCCTGTGCGACCTGAGGAACAAATGAAGGAAAAGAAGGACAAAGATATAAAGGTGTGAAGGCCATGACACAAAGATCCATGCGTTTTACTTCCTGTGTGAAAATGGAATGTTCCTGGCTGGGATCTGAGTACATTGTTTTTTCCTCAAAGCGTTAATGTTATCTAACTTGTTCACAAGAGATTTGCTGTAAAGATTTTTTTTTCTTATGGCTCTTGTCCAAAAAGACCAAAGATTCATCAGTTCCAGTTTGATAATGTTTAAAGCTAGATGCAAAATATTGTTTATAGCTGCATGCTGACTGAATGGTGCGATACATCTCCAAGTTTTTCTACATCTTCTTAGATCTAAAGTAGGTTATTTTCCCTAAATCAACTCAAAAACCATCATCTCTCACAATGTCATCATATTATTGACTTGAATTCTGCACTTAGGATATATAAGAAATATATGATATATATATAGGATATATAAATAAGGACATTTGGTCTTTCAGAGTGTAAAAAGAACGGTCTATATTCAGCTAGAAAGGTTCAAATAAATAAAAACATAACAGAATATTTGACAAATTTCTACATCCGACTGTTTTCTAAATTAACATGAAAACCAACCGATTCGATGTATATATTCCACAGCACTGGTGGGGAAGTCGTAGTTCACTACGAGGTTCACTCCTTTGAAATCGATTCCTCTGGCCAGCAGAGCTGTGCAGATCAACACCCAAATCTTCCCGGATCGAAAACTGTTCACCACGTTGTCCCTCTGAAACACAGCAGCTCAAAGGTGGTAAATAGCTTTCCATAAAACAAGAAAATTTGTTTCTAGATCTGGGAGTACCTGCTGTTGTGTGCGCTCCGCATGGATCACGTCTACGTTGATGCCTTCGTAAACCAGCTCGTGAAACAGCTCCCGAGCTCTCTCTATAGACTGCACGAACACCAGCATGGGGGGTAGGAACCCCTGAAAGGTGCAAGCAAAACATAACCTGATCAATTTGCAAACTCTCTGATCATTAAATATAAAATTGTGTGTTTTGTTTGTACTTTTTTGACAATGTCTCTCATGGCTACAAGCTTGCCGTTCTCTGAGCCGACAAACAGGAGCTCCTGTTCCACCGTGTCCACCGCAGTGTTCCTGAGCACATCCACGTCACGCTTAAAAGACGCTAAAATCATTCATCCCCAAGTGGAAATGATGCCAATTAAAAAAACTACCTGTGTCCGATGTTTACAGAAACCAGGTTGTCGAGGTTCAGGCGACACCACTGTTCGACATCGGGCGTGCATGTGGCGCTGAAGAAAGCCCTGCGCACCTTTGCACCACAACAGGCGAGAAAAATAGTGGCCAGCTGTTCTCTGAAGCCCCTCTTCCCATCTTCAAATAGCTTATCAGACTCATCCACAACCAGCCATTCCACACTGAGATACACAGCAGAAAGGGGAGTCAGACAGCAGAATAATAAGGTTGTATATAAGATTATAGAAGAACTGTTACCTGCTGAGGTCAATAGCAGGAGGATCCTGTCTGAGAAGGAAAACCAGCCTGTTGGGGGTGCTGACAAGTATATCTACAAACACAAAACTTGAATGGTGAGGACACAGCCATGCTTTGGGCGTTCATCCCATCCTACATGTGCACATTTTAGTAGGCTCTCACCATATTTCTTGTTCGACTGCGGTCCGTACTTCTTAGCAGCCAAGGAAGCTTTGTCGATAATGTGAACTCGAAACCCGACCCCCTCTGAGAGGCGGAGCAACTCTCTGTAAGTCTGAACACAAAAACTTCTTCAAAACAACCTTTGAAGGCACATAGTTGTGAGGAAGCAGTGAGTTGACTGTTCTGAGCAAGTACAGGAGGTGAGAGTAACTGTGAACATTTGATTTAAATCTGTAGCTCAGGGGTCTGCAAACTTTAACATTAAAGAGCCGTCCCACTTTATTGTTTAGAAAAATACACAATACTTATGTTTTTGTGGTCACTGAAATGTATTTATGAATACTTCAATAATAGAATTACAACTGTGTATATGTTTCTAGAACCATTTTTATTTATTTTACTTTTGACAGCAGCACACACAAGTTCCTTTCAAAATAAAACACAATCTGTGTCAAACAAGATGCTGCTGCTGCAGCGGAGAAGCTTGAAATAAAATAAGACAGTCTTTATCATTAAGTTTTTGGTGCACTGCCATCATTTTGTTTCCCTTTTCCTGTCAAATATTAAAGCAAAAACAACATTAAAGTAGAATCCATATACAAGTAAAAAGTAGAATCAAAATATTAAAAAAAAAACTCAAAACATTTCAAATAAACTAAGCTTTTTATTTCAATTTTTTAAGGATGTGAGGCACAAAACACACAACTTTTAATCTTTTTAATTGTTTTAAACCGCATTTGCTCAAAACTTTAACCACTTTAAGACTTTTGTAGACTTATTTGACAAACTTTGAAATAAAAACATGTTTCTGCAGAATTTCTATGACAGTGAATGAAATGTTTTGCCTTCATTTTGTTGTTGTTTCACATATTAAAATTCTGAACAGAAATGGCAAATTTAAATACCTAATTGATTATTTATTTATTGTTAGTATTTTTCTTCAAAAACTAAAGAACAACAATAAAAAGGATAAAGGAGGAGCCACAGGTTGCAGACCCCTGCTTTAGCTTGAACTTTGAGTTTAGTCTAAAACACCCCATCCTGCCCTAAACAAGGCCTAAAAAGCATGCATGTGTACCTGACTGGCCAGTTCTCTGGTTGGAGAAATGATCACGGCTCTGAAACCCAGATTGGCTGGATGCTGCAGATGGGTGAGCAGCGGGAGACAAAAGGCCAAAGTCTTTCCAGATCCTGTGGGAGCACAAGCCAAAAGCTCCCGACTCTTGAGCCAGAAACCGCATCATCAGAAATCAAAAAGAGCCCTCTTTGAAAGGTAACAAATCCACAAACGGTGTAAATGTATACATACATGCATCATGAGTGGAATTGCCTGCATCTGTATAGGAGTTGGAGAGTTCAGCCCTGCATCTTTGAGGTTTTGAAGAACACAGGGATTCAGGCGATACTCAGACTGCAGCTCTTCAAACGTGCACACAGGATCGGGGACGTCGGAACCGTGAACATTTATTCGGTGCTGACAACGAATACGATTGATCTAGAAATCAAAACAAGAAAACGATTGATTAAAAAAAAAAAAGAAAGAAACTGCAAAATTACAAAATACTGAGTTATTGTGGGACATCAGAAATCCTCATCTCCCCAAACAAAATAATTATTTGAGTAGATATATTTTTAACCTTCTCCTGATGAAGTCGCTTCAGCTTCTTCAGTGAAGATTTCTCTTCATCACACAGCAGCCTCTGAACTTTTCCGCCAGAGGACGAGGTCAACTTGATGCCGTTTTCCTCAGACTCATTTAAAGCTTTTGCAACGTCTGGAGTCAGTGAGAAAACAACACAGGCAGAAATTCATTCATTCATTCATTTTCCAATCCGCTTTATCCCTTTCGGGGTCACGGGGTTGCCGGAGCCTAACCCAGCTACACATGGGCGAAGGCAGGGTACACCCCTGGACTGGTCGCCAGTCTGTCGCAGGGGCCACAGGCAGAAAAGCACAGATATTTACTTTGTTATAAACAATTCTTTGTTACAAGCTGTCCATCATCTTCTTCCGCTCATCCTGGACCGGGTTGTGGGAGCAGCACTCTAAACAGAGATGCTCAGACTTCCGTCTTCCAGATCACCCCAACTTACTCTTCTTGATGTGGAGGAGCAGCTCGCTAAAAATTTAATTTCTGAATATTTCTTTATTCAGATCATTGTGAATCAGGAGCAGAGGAAAAAATGCCATTGGAAGAAGCTTGTAGCTGTGACGTAGAAGGCCCATAAGCTCCCTGCTCCGCTCCATTTTGATGCACCCACGCACGTCTTTGTTTTTCCCATCCGACCTGGCATCTGGCTCAAAAACTGTACAAATGGATAGCTTCGATACTGCTCGCCATTTTTGTTGCACCGGTAATGTTAAGCTGGGGTTGTGTGAGGTTTTAAACTCGCAGAACAGCGTGTAAACAGACGGATGTCAGGGCTTATTCCACGCCAGTGATCCCGTCCAAAACTCAGAAATGAATTTCTATCGAACTGCTGCTGCTCTGCAGAAACTATATCCTAATAAATGACACTGCTTTTTAATTTTGCCTAAACACAGCATACCTAAAATTAAAAGAGCACTGAGAACGCTTTTAAACTAGATCAAAAGATGATTGGAATGGGACTTTAAAAACATTACATCACAACAGAGAGCTGAGTCTAAGCTATCAATCTATGGATCTATCTCGGTTTCTACTTTCCCCAAGATGTAAGCTATGAAGGAATTGTTAATAATACTAATTAAGATAGCAGAAATGTAGATTTCTTTTGCAGGCTGGCACTGGGTTCTCTGTGGCAACTCTGCCATTCAGAAGGAATTCAGAGGAGAGACACTGATGCTCCATAATCAGAGGTTTGGAGATCTGGCTAAAATACCACCTTTAGGAAATGTTCATAACAGCGACTGCGGTCCCCACAACCCAAACCGCAGGTTAAGCAATAGAAAAGGGAAAAAAAGTTTGTAAATCAAACCGTGAAAAGAAAACCAAGTATTTAGCAATTATTCTACCTTTAACTGCCACTTGCTTGTTTTTTGTTTTCTTCTTTTTGGCGTTCAGATAAGTATCCTCATTGCGCTTTCTTTTGCCTCCAGCTTCAGATTCCCCGCTCTCCTCTTCCTCATCCTGTCCTGTCTGGGTGCTGATCTGCGCTCCGCTGGTCGGATTCGTCCCAAAATAATCGATTGCAGAGAGAGAGTTCGATAACGTATCCCCCTCCCGTGACCTGACGACCTAAAAGAAAAGATAAATACAAACACCTGCGTATATCTGTTCAACTTTTATTGTATTAACTCGCTACTGTTCACCCCTTGAGTGTGAACTAAAGACAGCATCTTAATTCACGTGTTAAGCAGTGCTTGATACATTTACCGTATATAAAAATGTACACAAAAGCAAAACTATGTGGAATAAAAAAAAATATTACCTTAAACCTGGCAGCGTCTCGACCAAATCTTTTAAGATCGAATTTAGCGCCTGCTCCAAGTTTCCGAAATAACTCGAAAGCCTCCATTCCTGCAGCTAAACCGCGTGGTCCTTCAGTATCCGGGTTATGCCAATCAACATCCGGTTCATTAGCCTCAGGTCTCTGTCGCCCCCTGCTGGTTATGATATCGTAGCAACTTTCTGTGACCTTTTTATTCTCCTGCTTTCTTCAAGATGTTTTTCGGCACGTAAAAACTCCTTCATACTTTCCGCGATTTTATGAATCTTGGTCTCAAAACGTTCAGCAGGAAATTACTGCGTGTACTTTTGGTATTCATAAACTTTATAGTTTTTGAAATATTGAGCAAAATATGCCTCATAGGAAATGAATGAGAAATTCTTCAAATCCTTCGAAAACTTTGTGCACTTTAAAAACCTATGAACTACAGACACCATTCAAACTTTAAACTGTTCAGCAGAGATTGATCAATTTACGTTGTATTCAGTTTTTTTAAAACATCTTATGGTTTTTATGCAAATAAGAGTTCAAGTTTTATGCAAATGTGTGGACTTCATTTAATTTTCAATGTAACTCAGTGGGTGGAATGTTCTAGAGTGGATGATGTCACAGCTGGAGTTCACTTGGTTTGTCACAGAGTCACGATTTTTTCAGAAAAACGTAAGAAAATGCCTTTGGATTTTAAAAACATGGCTTGAAACCAAACACATTGCCCCTTTAAGTCCTTTAGCAACTTTTGCATTATGTAAATAGCATCAGCATATTCAGCAAACAGCATTCACAAAAAAACATCGTCTCAGGTAATGCAACATTTCTACTTAAAAATTAAGTTTGACCAGGGTCTGCGACCTTTAACACTAGAAGAGGTATTTAGTTGCGTTTCTTACAGACCAAAACCCAGCAAGAGCCACAAAGTCCTACTTTACTATTTATGAAGAAAAAAAAACATTATATTTTTGTGGACATTAAGCCATTCATTTATAAAATGAAGCTCTTTTGTTAAAAAAATAATTAAATGAATACAAGTATTTATCATAATTGAATTATAATTGTTACATTTTTATTATATTAATTTGACAGTAGCCAATACAAGTTCCTTTCAAAATAAAATACATCCGGTGTCAATTAAAATCCTCCTGCTGCAGCAGATTTAACTGCAATTGTATTTTAAGAACTTTGCCTCTGATCAGCAACTAGAAAGAAGATCAGCAAATGAGTTTAAACCTTTTCTAATAATAATCCACTATTGATCAAACTTTTTAGTGTCATTTTGTCAAATTATCTGACACGTGTGTATTTTGTTAAAGCTCTCAGTGCCTTTTGATTTTTAGTGTAATATCAGCAATGGTTAAAAAATAGAGTTAATTTTTACTAGCATAAGATCAATTCAGTTAAAAATCTAAAAATAAATGGAAAAACTTAACTAAAAACACAATTATTGGAATTTTTTTTTTTTGGAATATTGAATGGATTAGACATTAGTTCTTGTTTACTTGAACTCATATTCAATTTACACTTGATCATCTTGCAAGAAATACAAGGAATCTGGAAAATTTCACCTGCACTCTTCAGTACCAGGTATTTATCTGAGTCACACTGATCAATCAAAACGATCCAATATCAACGATGAATTGGATCGACAACCACAATGATATGAACCGAACTGTTAAAATAATCGTTACACCTTAAAAAATAAGTAATATTAAAAACTTTAATTTGTTTTTGTTTAGTTTCACTAAAGACTGCAGATATGATCGTCCAAGACTCTTTACGTCTTTAACAGTTCCTCCAGGAAATTAGCCACAGTCTCTTTTCCTTCTAGTTCTTCATCTCCAACTCCACTCGAGTTCAGCTCCTTCAGCCTTTTTAAAGTCTCCTGCAAACTTTGAACTCTCCGCTGAGGCGAGAAACTCTCCCCCTTAGAGTCTCTCTCTTGATCCGCTTCTTCTACAGTCTGATCCATGCAAAAAAACTTGATTAGATGCATTTTCACGCCACTTCCCTCATCGCCCGTTAATGATTTTCCAAGTGAAGGCATGTCCTGCCACCGGCTGAGGCTCAGCAGATGTAGGAGGGCTTGAGAAAGTTTGTGTCGCAAGCTGGCGCTGTAGCGGTACTCCAGAAAGTCGTTTGTGTCTTCACTGTGCTCCAGCGCTGTGGCCAGTGAATGCCACACACACATGAATTGTTTTGTGTCGCCGTAGCAGTCGCGGTGGATGGGGACTGCCAGGGCCGCAGCAGATTCAATCCGGACTTTAAAGTTTTTGCAAGAAGTAACAGCATGGCAGAGGGCGGAGAAGGCATCGTGAGTCCACGCTGCTGACTCTTAATAAAGAGAAAAGGCATGTTTGACCAGTTTCTGACAGTAAAAATGTTCTTTTTTTTTTTAAAGTTGACAGAAGGAAGAACTCACTGAGCGGCAAAGCTGGGTTTCTGAACGCATTTCCTAATGCGTAACAAGCGTTCCATCTGACCTTCATCGTAGCTTCTGATTGGACGGTTTTCACCAGAGCAACAAGTGCTTCCTCCAGGGGGCGCTGGAATGCAGATCGAGTCATCTGGCTTTCACGCAGAAACCGAAGCAAATTCCCGAGCGCTCGCACAGCACTAGACTTCACCTGGGAGAGTGGGCAAAAAAACGTAAACATTTGCTAATATATTCATCAATAACCGTGATTATGGAGTGGCATTATTTAGGCTTGCAGATGTGATGAAATTAAAATGGAACAGAAAAAGTTCACTTGACTTTCAGATAAATATAAGGCCTATGAGGGTATTTATAGCCAAAATAAAAAGCCTGTGTCTGAGTTGGGGAAGGAGTGAGCACCCCCTTTCCCATCATCCATCTGTTACAACAGACTCACCCGATCTTTGTCAGACGAAGCTCTGGTGGCTGCCTGCAACATTTTCAGCAGGAGCATGTCTGAAAACTCCTCTTGGAAATCCACACCAACGCTTTGCCTGCTTGAAGAAAAGAGAACATGTGACAAATGCTTATCCTTTAAAATGTGCATTCTTGTGAGTCTAAAACTGATCGGTTGTCGCACATGTTTGCAACAAGCGTGTCTGTGAGGTTTCCGAGGGACCAAGCGGCCCTAGCACGGACGTTTATGGAGCGGTCGTCAAGGGCGGCGAGGACGATATTCGCAGTATCGGCCACAAACATCACATCCTGAGGGAACAATACGGATCATGTTTTAAACATCTCACAGAGTGTAATATTTTGATGAAGTATTTATTTTTCAGTAGCGTCCACACCTCTCTCAAACAAGGGAATCGTATATAAATACCCAAAGCCCTCACTGCTGCCATCTTTACCAGACTGCTCTCCAGGTAAGTCAGGCCCAGCAGCATGGTGATGCACATCAGCTGGGTTTTTTCCTAGAAAACCGCACAGAAAGGGTTGTTTAAAGCTCAGGACAGAGAGGGAAGGAGGAGAGAAGGTGTCAGAGGATCACTCACAGGAAGCTGTGCGAAGGCCTGAGGCAGGATGGACGCCAGAGTGTCACAGGCGCTGGCCTGTAGGGTGGAGTGTTGTTCATTCTGCAGCGCCGCATTTAGAGGCCCACTCAGCACGCTGGACCAAAACTGAACCACCTAGAAGATGCAACAACAAGGTTCAGCATAAAGACATGATGCTGAGGTCTTATTTGACAAAGATTGGTTTTGGTTAAAAAACCTGAGAGTACATCAAAAGCTGATCATAAAAACAGCTTAAGGTGTCGTTTTTGTAATCTGTTACTTCTACATCAAGACACAGATTCAGGGCAGGGTTTCACTGAATCAATTTCAACTCACTAAGATTCTGTTGCATTTAAAAACCGACAAACTAGATTTTAATATCCATTTATCTTTCAAATTTCTATTTTAAATCTTGTTTGGTTATAAAAACACTTCTCTCACAGATTTAAACTAAACAAAGGCAGCGTTTTTAAGAAACAGAATGATCAATTCTTGCATTAAAAACTTCTGAAAGCAGATTTTTTTTGCCTAAAAATACATCCAAGATCTGATGAATTATTGTAAGTAGAAACAGATGCAAAATCCTTTAATTTCTTTTTTTTTCAACCCAACCCTACACATAGAATAAAAAAAAAATATCCAACTTAAAAAATAAAGACTTTCCACTTTGAAATAGGACAAAAAAACAAGTATTTCATGAATTTTGACTGCTTGTATGGTGAAATTGTTACTGACATAACTAACCAAATAGACAAATATGACCAGGAGCCTCTAAACAGTGACTAGTATGAGCCAACTATAGATGCATAAAATGTGTTCAATTTTTCTTTAAAAGTTATGTTGCTTTTTATAATTTTTTGAATGTATAATTAACTTAAGGTGGTGTCGTTGAGAAAATTAGAACAGATGTTTTAGTGTGTTATTTTTTACATATTAAATATATATATATTACTTTATTATTTTTAAACTTGTTCAGCAGATGCACACAATGCAGCAAACACTTACTCGGGTTACTGGGACTCTTGAGCTCTCAGGAACATTGTTGTCTGCTCGGTATTGCAGAATGATTCCTGTGCCACACTCCTCGAGTAACTACAAAAATAAATAAATAAACACTATTGCAGGATTTCTGAATGTTTTGCAAATGACCCCTCAAAGAGGGTTGTACCTTCGAGCCATGCAGCTGTAAGGGCGGGTCGCTCTTGCTAAGGCAGAGGGTGCTGGCCTGCCCAATCTCACAGAGACTTGCTTGAGTTAGACTGAAATATCCTCGCACAAGATGGGAAAGGACCTGGACGCCACGCATGGAAATAAAGTAAAGTTCACAAAAGTTTAGGCTCAGAACTTTATGTTTGCTTCTTTTCTCACCTGTAGAGCTGCCAAACGAACAGGAAGGGGCTCTAAAGCATCCCCTCCCTCGCTGTCTAAGTGATCCTCTCTGGGTTGAGTAACAAGTGAGAGGCACAGCTTGAGGAGCCACGGCGGAGAGCCCTCCTTTTCCACGGGTGTGTGAAGAGGCGAGTGTGAGCAAGAGCTCTGCTTCGAAGATGCAGCTGAAGTCTGAGCCTCCCCGTTTCTTTGCCTCCAGCTCAGGGCTGAGTCCTGCGGCGTGAATGAGGGGCTGCCGTCATCTGGCTTCTGGAGAAGAAGCTGCACCTCTGGAAGGGGAGCCTGAGTCGTCACAACAGCTCCGTAGAGGGTCAAGACAGAGACGCGCACAGTCACATCTGTAGAGAGAGCAGATATAAAATCAACAGGAAAATATATATTTTTTAAAATGTACATCGCAATATACAGACCTCTGTGACGCACATAAGGTCGAATTTGTTTCCATAGCAATGTGAGCAGGCCAGGTCTGAGACGATGATACGGAGCGTTGGCCACCAAGAAGGCAAGGCACTATGACACAATAGAGACTCTTCAAATCCCCAAATAGAAGCATCAGACTCCTCACCAACGCTGGATCCCCTCATCCATCTCCCTCATGTCTCCTTCTCTAGCTACAATTGGGATGACAACAAACCTTCAACTGTCAGCTTCAGACTTACTTGACACTTTCTCCACCAAACTTCCCCTTGGGGATCTCTTCTTTTTGGTTCCTCTTTCCAACCACACTATGAACCTGCTCACAGTCTACAAGTTTTGCTCCCTGGCTTTCAATTTCCCTTTCTTGCTAAAAAACACGCCTTCCTCCTCCTCTTCTCTAACCAACAGAAGTCCAGTTTCCACTGCCATCCTGTAGGTCAACAGCACCGATCCTTCTTTATATGACCGCGACTGACCTGCTACAGACATTTGGAATTTGTATGACTGATTTTTGCACTTCCTGACTCTGCATTTTCACAGAATAAGGACCAGAACAAAAAAGAGCTGGATTGTGCCCCCTTGTGGCTGGTCCAATACACGTACCGGTACTCTACAGGTTAATACAGAAAAAGTGTTAAGTACAAGATTTTAACGCATCCTAACTGTGGACTAAAATGCTTAGCATTACTCAGGAAGAGCAATTTAACACTTAATTAGAGATGGATGTAAAACCTGACAGTTTTGGACTAAAGAACAACCACACAGTGATGTTAGCTGTACCTTCACGACCTGAGTGAGTGTTTGGGAGGACGTTTCAGCCAGAAGGGCCAGACTCAGGGCTCTGTGCAGCTCCCTCACAGAGGTAGCCAGTAATAAAGAGAAAGGGGTGTAAGATGTTCGGGGCGATGTGGTATCTTCGGCAACGGCCAGGAACTGACGGGAGCCGTCCAGTATGGCTGTTAACACCTGCAGGGCGCACAGCCTCACCTGAAGGGGGTCAGAGCAAGGCAAAAGAAGCATCCTTAGAGGTGAGTGAAACACACTGTTGTGAACTCTGATGGTACCTTTGGCGATGGATCCTTCAGGATGATTGTGAGGAGGGTCAGGGCTGGTGGCCCCACGTTGGGTGAGTCAGGGATGAAGGAGGACCAGTATCCATACAGAGTCCTCTTCTCTACAGCTTTCACAACTGCTAACATGCAGTGAAGGGCTCCCTGACGCACACGGATGTGGTTTAGCCTGAAACAGCAGAACACTGAAGTTTAGGCACATCCCAGTGAATCAAATACTTAAATGAGAAGATTTTCTATACCTTAATTTGCTCTGAGCATTTCCCTCTGTGTCAGAAAACTCAGAGTCAGAACTGTTCAGCTTCCAGGATGGGTAAAAAAGTGGAGGGAAAGGTTTCGGCGCCGCCTCCCCATCACCCCTGCCTTCCTCATCTCTCTGGAGTGCGGGCACAGCTTCTTTGTCTTCCTGATCCTTTTCATCTCCTCTGCTCTCCTCAGTTTGTGTCTTCTTACCTTTTCCTTTGGATTTTCTTTTTTTGTTCTTGAGCAAAACAAAAATAAAAAAAAATTTGAGTGATTTCAATTCAAGCATGATGAGAAAAAACATTGATGGTTAAAATAGATCTTACTCCTGAGGTTTTTCCTGGAGCTGTGGCATTTTTGGCCGGTGCTGATTGTGCTGGAGGTTCGGCAGGTTTTGGTGAAGGGACGCCCTCATATTGAGGAAGAGGAGCTGGATAAATCACACTCGCCCATTCCACACTCAGACCTGGAGCTCCCTGGAACATGAGTCTCTGCAGAAGACGAGTTGCATAATGAGTTAAAAAAAAAAATCTGTATTGAAGTTAGGGGTGTCAAATTATCGCATTAATTGCGATTATTTACAGAAATATTTTGTGTGTTTTAAAAATCGCATAAACCTAATTTTTAATCTCTAACTATTATCTATTAAGTAAGGGAAAATGCCCTGGGGAGGTGTCAATTTTGAGAAATTAACCAATGACACGGAAGCCTGATCACGTTGGAATGTTACTTCTGCGAAGCCTGTTTATTTCTGATAATGGTCACCTCAAAGAGCATTATCTCACTTATAGGCCTACCATGGTCACTTACGAAATAGAAAATATATTATTACTATTCAAAGTCATTATTTTTTTAAGGTTTACATAAAACATTAAAAAAACTGTTTTGATACATGGTGCTATTCGTTGTCATGGTAACGGCTACCGAGCCTCATTCTACAGCAGGAAAATTGGTACATATTAGGTCTGTCAACGATTAGTTAACGTCATTGGTTAATTGACTATAAAAAAAAATCATTGATGCTAAATTGTTATGGTCAAACTGACTGACATAAGTTCTGAGAAAACTAATTTTGGTAACAGTTTACGTAATTAACGTAATTCTAGCGGATTCTGATGCAGAGAAAAGCAGCGCTGCACAGTGCAGTGACTCCGTAATCAATGTGAATCAGCTGATTCTGCCGTGGAGAAAAGCGGCTTTTCATAACGGCTGTGCAATGAAATGCATTGCTTTAGAACATTCTGTGATGCAGAACTGTGAGGACAGAAAAACTGTGGAGAACATTTTCAGGATTTGTTGTTAAATGATCCAAAACAACAGTGATGTTTAGGTTTTATTTACTGCTGAAGTTAATCACAAAGTTGACCCAAAAAAAAAACTTGTTTTAAGTGATAAACACCATTTCTTTCTGTCTAAATCTTTGTGTTTTATCAGTTTTGTTGATTCTGATCTTCTGTTCTAAATAAAAGTCTAAATGATGGTGATTTGATTTGATGAATTGCACTAAAAACTAATCACGACAGCACTAACTGAAGTGCTGTGAATGTGCTGGAAAAAAGACAACCTTTACAGCAGCCAGCAAAGATCCAAGTTCATCTCCTCCTCCAAACTTCCACTTTCCACCAGACAGACAATACTGAAGGCCCTTCAGGGCTGCTTGGATCACCTGCTCAAAACATAAGAAGTATCATTCAGATAATAATTTATGAGCCTAAGTAAACAAATATCCTTCGGACTATCAAATAAAAAAAAACAATATTGTGCAATCATTTTTTAAAAATCTATCAAAAACTACAATTCACAGAGCCCCACCCATTCAAATTCAGTATCATAGAAAAGCTTCAAATGTCCTCTGCAGATGCCAATTCAGTAGTCTACAGCGTTTAGGATATATTGAGGCTTAGAAATGTCCTTTACAGAGGATAACTTTGCATTGCTGGTGGTCAGGAGGCCATAATTTCAGAAAAATAAATCAAAGTTTTGTTACCACGCAGTAAAAAAGCTCATCCGTGTCGGGAGGTTTTGGAGACAGCAGCGTCTTCAGGAAGACTTGAAAACAAGTGTTTCTGTAATTATCATCCAAAGGTGGCTGACCGGGAATCCTTATGGAAACACAAAAACAAGTACAAGACCTAATACTAAGAAGGAAAGAGCATTTAGCAACAAAAATGCAATAAATTGGTTCAGTTTTGGACATAAGAAGCTAAAAATAAGTAGGGGTGATTGGAATTTTGTGAAATATTTGATTAAATTGTACATGTAAAAAATAGCTTGAAGATGGTTGCATTAAAACGCTTGTAAATTAGACAAAATACTGTAATTTTTAATTATTGATTGAATCCAACACTTTTGAAAGCTTAAGACGTTTATAAAAAATATAGAAATAATCTTTTTTTTTTAAAAGCATAATGTTTTAAAAAAGAAAAAAAAACTATCGTTCATGCAATAGACTCATAAAACCTTACCTTAGACAGATGTTAGCCATGCAGTTCAGAGTAACATGGCGCAACTCCATGCTCTGCTGTGAAAGAGAGCTGTACTGCAGCAGGAGTCCTCCTTCACTTAGCAAGAAGTCCACCTGCTGCAAATGAGGGAGATCTCACTGTAAAAATGCAAAAGCTCTACAAGACGCTCTTGTAAAGAGGATGGTTTCGTGTACCAGCTGGCAGTGAGGCCCATTGCCGTACACCACTGTGGAGAGCGCCAAGAGGACATCAGAGTGTGTCCACGCACTGCAGTCTTTGAGTGCAGTCACAGTGTAGGTCAGCAGCACATTGAGAGTGTGTTCATCCATGATGACCTTAAGAAAATAAACGTGAACAAAAAGTCAGCAGATGACTGAGGAACCCCAAACTGGAGGAAAACAACCGTTACCTTTAGCTGATTGAGAAGATGATGAACCAGTTGGCAGAATTTGACGACTAAATGTTCTTGACTCAGTGGAACGAGCCAGCTGGTGTGCTTCAGCAAAGAACACACGTCCTGAAATGAAAGAAAACAAGAATGACTTCTGCAAATAGTGGTTTGCAGAAGAGTGGAATGCAGAAGATTCACTTCAAAGATTTTAATAGAAAATAATAAATACATTTTTTCTTTGTCAACGTTTTTGCATATGTGAACAGTTTTAAGTCAGGATGCGCGTGTCCTTCATGGGTGGATCCAAACAGGAAAACAGAGACATGGAGGTTTTCTCCTGTTTCTTACAGGAAAAAGAAGTGGATTCAAACTCAAGCTGTAAAATTGTTCCTTGGTCTTTTAGTCGTTATTATACAGTTTTTAGCCAAAATCAAAACACCTTGCACGTCATTTTCTAGGATATCGTTTCTGCAGAGTGGCAGGAGTTCATTAGACGATCGCCTCAGAGTTGTGGGCAGGACTGTTGGAATGGCACAGAGTAAGCCTGCCATGACTTCCCATAATCCCTTTATTGACAGTCTCCCACCAGCTTACAGCACCCTCACACCCCCAACTTAATATTACCAATGCAAAGTTTTATATATCAATGCATATAGCTATTTTTTTTACTCTTCCAAATGTATTTTGTTTGTTTTGATAACTTGAAATAAACCAATTAAATCATTAAAATGTATTTATTTTCTAGACTTTTATTTAAGATACAAAAATTTTAAGTTTTTGTCATTTGTTTAATGATAGATGGATTAGATTAATAAAGAGAGTGAAAATGAGGTGGACAGATACAGACCTATGGCAAAACAAACATTTAAGGAGATTAGCTCAGTTGTGGTTTGGAACTAATCTCAATTAAGTACACAAATGAAATACTGAATTCTATGTTTTTGAGTTGTTTTAAATCTGACAAGCGTAGCTAACTTTATTCTAATGGTTACTCTAAGAAAATTATGATGAAAGACGCAAATAAATGTTACCTCTGGTCGTATGTTGACGCTGGCATCGAGGGTGTTGTTGTAGTTCTCGGACAGCAGCTGGTCGAACAGCAGGTTCAGCTGCTCTTTCAGCTGGACACTGTCGCCCCGTAAGGCTCGAAGCTTCGCGGAGCATCGAGAAAAATGCTTTTCTGCGTCCGACAGACAGTTAAGCTGCGATTCGGGGAGGAACGGCGCCGCCTCAGCAGAGAGAGACATCGCCGGGAAAGCACGACGTGAAGAAGCCGGGTCAGTCACTCCCGCCATGCTTTTTTTTTTTTACCCGGATGTGGATTACTCACTCTAGATCATTACTGCCCCTAGCGTTGAACTCTAAAATTGCAGCTGTTGTCGCTGTGGTAAAGAACAGACAGAAAGATTAAGTTAGACGGAGATCTCTGATGTTTGCAAGTGACATTCTGATCTGTACTATAGTGAGAGCAGAAAGCAGGTGGAGGAACATATAGAGAGATGGAGGTTTGCTTTTGAAAGGAGAAGAATGAATATCAGCCACAGTGGATGAGGACAGAAGGGGAATGGTGAGGTTACAGGGAGCAGACCCTTAGTAAAAAGTATTTGATTTAAGTGTACAACAAGTATACTTAGTCTATGCTAGAAGAAATCAGGCAGTATACTTCAGGGTTCGACTCTTCGAGGGCACAATGAGCTTAATCAATTGTGGGTCTTTAGGCAAGACCCTTCACACTACTGCCTAATTATGTAGCCCCAAGGGTCCACAAGTCTCCCTGTGCTGGTCCCCAGGCCCAATAAAATAATAAAATACAGGGCTGTGTCAGGAAGGGCATCTGGTGTAAAACCCTCCAAACCTTGTACACTGTACAAATGTGCGGATTAGTTCAAGGTGAAAAAGTGCCAATTTGGTTTGAAAAAATATTCAGTTAGTATACTTCCTGCACATATAATTCATATACAACATGAATAATTACTACTCTATATGTGTAAATCCTACACTACACGTTCACTTCCTACTCCATATGTACGCTTTCTACACCACATTTACTTTCTGTACTACACTTAGGCTTACGTGGGCTACAGTACACTTGCTATATTTTTATGGCCCGCAGCAGCAGGACCGTATTGTTTTTACACGTACGAAAAGACCCAAAAACATACAAAAAGCCTTTGACCGACCTGAAGGAACAGGCCTTTAAGCCCACAGACCTGGCCAGTGTGTAGTACAAAAAAAAGTGCACGAACCCACACAGTCCTAGATGCAAATTTTTCTAATTTGCATCTGCTTTGTTTATTATTCTCCTTTCTAACGACACCTGTTTGCCTAAATTTTTAAATTCCAGCCGGAGTCTACAACCGCCACAGAAGTTTCGTTGACCTTTGACCTTGGGAAGAGGCCGCCATCTTTAATTTTTCAAAAAAAGCACGTTTAGTACAAGCTTCAAACGTAAACTCGTCCTAGGGATTTTCACCAATCATCTTGTAACATCACGAGCATCAATGGCCGGGAACTGTGAACAAAATGTTGGTATTAGAAGTTGTAGAATTTGAATGGCGTGCACGTGGCGAGCTCGCAACCACTACGGTGCTAGCTAGCTTGCACATGTTTTAGCGAAATGTCACGAAGCGCATATCCACGCGTCCGGAACGTCAAGCTGAACGTGACAATGTAACATTTGAAAATATAATGTGAAAAATGAGGCCAGGGTAAGTGAAAAACCGACGCAAAAAAAAGTGCTTACTCAGCGAAAAACGATTTTTTCAGAATCTTTTTTTTAGAGTTAAGGAACGAAACCAACGTAACTTTGTTCATGATAGCTAAAGGACGTTTTGAAATTATTACGTGATTGCCACACGACCAACGGTTTGGCGGCCATTTTGTTTCAAAATCGAAGATTTCGCAATTTTCAAGAACGTGAAAACGGACCTTTTGTTGTCACGATTTTAACTAAATTTCACACACATGCAGCTAGTGCAAGTCTACAATGACCCAAAAAGTTTCGTTGAACTTTGACCTTGGGAAGAGGCCGCAATCTTGATTTAAAAAAAAATCCATTTTACTCCTAGCAAAATAAAAAATTCAGCCCAAGGGTTTTTTTTCCCCCAATCGTCTTCAAACTTTCAGTGCATCATCAGGAGGAAATTTGTGAAATTTTGGTACCAAAACTTTTCTCTATCTTAAACGGTGTGCTCTTGTGGCGAGCTTGCAAAGTGGCGTAGTCTTTATATTCGGCCATTGTTTTACGGATTCTTGCGAAAATTTAATATGTTGACCTCTGAGCAGAACTGGACATGATATAATAGGAGCGGATACGAAAATATTAGGAAAGTGGGCGTGGCTAGCGCATAACCTTTGTTGCTAAGGATCTTCTAATGTTGACTTTTGCCGATTCTTCTGAAACTTACATCTATCTGTTCGGTGTCACGGGGCGATCAAAACATAAAATGGTTGCTATGGCAATAAAGCAAACAGAAAAGCCGCCATTTTGAAAAAAGTGCTTTTTTTTTCATTCTTTTGTCACGTGCAGCTCAGTCCAGCCTTACAGAAAGTGAAAGGTGGGGCTTAGGGGTGCATTGTGGCTGCTTTACAAGTGTGATAGCGTCAATGTTGGGCTGCGGGGGGGGGGGGGGGGGAGGTGGGCGGGGAGGGTGCAGAGGCGCGTAGAGGCGGGCGGCTTTAATTATATTTATAGTCAAGCATATAAAATAAGCCTCAAGCGTACTACTTTTTGTTAATAGAAGGTGAAAAAAGTGTAACACTTTTAAACTTAGGGTTAACAGAGTGAGGTTAAATGGGAAGGAGTGATGTGCAAGCAGGTTGGAACAGGTGGAGGAAGGTTTCAGGTGTGATATGTAGCAAAAGCATCTCAGCAATGAAAGCAAAGGTGTAGATGAGAACTGCCATGATGTTGGTTTAAAGACAGTGGATCTGAGGAAGAGGCGAAGCTGGAGGTAGCAGAGATGAAGATGTTGAGGATCCCTTTGGAAATAAGGATGGATCGACTCGGGAATGAGTACACCAGAAAAGCTGCTCATGTTAGATCTTTCTGAAATAGATTAAGAATAGAATACAACTTTTGATCACAATGGGTAGATTGCCTTCTTACAATAGCTCTACAGATAGATAATACCATTAAAAACGATATCTGGATCTGTTCAAAGGGAGAGCAATGAATGTTTGCTAAAAGGATTTTGAGGTTCAAGCCACCAGAAAAGATGCCTGAAGGAGGTTCTTGGATGTGGAGAACACACACAGTGGATCATACTACGTAGAACCAGATGAGTTGTGGTGGTGAGCCCTGAAGCAAGTAGTTTAAAAGTCTTGAACCAAAATATTAAAATGCACACGAGCGCATAATGCCCAGAGAGACCAATATTCAAGTTTTTCCGCACCTGATCTAAACCTTTTAAAAAATATTTAATACAGAACATGCATGTCCAATATCATGTGCTGGAATGTTCCACTTTTACAATCTGATGTATAATTTCTGCTGTGCAGATAATGGAATAATCCCAGGGTCAAACAAAAATTCAGGAACACGGTTGTAGCAATTTTATCCATTTTAATGTCTCCAAGTTGTGCTTGACATTTGAGCTGTTGATTGAAAATATTCCAAAACAAGACAGCACAGTTACATTCCATTATAAGCAGCAGTAACACTGAACATATTCACAAAAAAAAAAAATATATATTGTGCACAGGAATGTTCGCGCAGTCTCCCCCTACAAAGAAACCACACAATTTTTTGGCATCTAGTTTGGTTGTTACAGGGAAATGAAAGGCATTTTAACGATAACCCCATTGCTCATCTAAATGCAATTAAAATAAGTCATCACTAGATGTAAATAAACTAGATAGCTCGCTGCATCAGCACACGGCAAACATTCAGACATACGAGCCATAAATAAACCCAGTGGGAGTTCAGCCATCAAGAGAGAGCTTCACATCTTTCAAATGATGGATCACCAGTCCAGACTAGATCACCTCCCTAAGTGCAACACTACCATCATGAAATAACTGAGTTGGCAGGGAACCACTACATAGTATGTCTGCAGAAAGGCGGAGGCTGGCGTACAGTGTCCTGCAGGTTTACACCTCAGCCGGACTTGAACAGCAGAATAGCCACTTGACCCAAGTAGAAGTAGATGAAATGCTTTGTCTCGTGGGTCACATAGCTACCAAAGTTCCTCCCAACAATGCAGTGCCACGTCGGGTTGTATTTCTTGTCGAACTCCTGTCAAAAAAAAAAAAGACAGTTGACAAGATTTCTATACAGAAACATTAATTTTGACGTTTGATCCAGAGTCTCAACTTACCTTCTTGACATATGCAGCGATATCTTTCTCGATATTGTACTTCTCCATGGCTTGCATGGCACAGTCCACTGCATCCTGCTGCATTTCCTCAGACATGTCTGCATTTTTGATCACCGCCTTCTTGTCTGACATGATGGGCTTTTGACTGCAAAAGGACAAAGTGGAATGTATAGGAGCTTTCCATGAAAACTACAGTCACGACTAAGCCTCCCTGCTTTTAAAAGCTACACACATTACAGGTCAGCATGTTCAAGTGTAACTCTTATCCAGGAGAAAGGGTCTCTGAATTGACACGTTTCACCGACGGTAGAGAACAGTCTGAATGTCCCTGCAAGCATTGCTTTCATGTTGCTGTGTGTGCCAGCAGAAGCCAAGTATTGAATTGCGGCGATGCGGCGTTGTATTTCATGGAGCTTTTTTTTTTTTTTCTTCTTCTCCTCGCGCGCGCAAAAGCCACTCCGGAAACAACAAACCAAACCAAAAATAAACGGCTTCATCGTGCTTACCTATATCTCTAGAAAGTTGCAGTAATTTCAGGTGAACGTTTCTGGACGCCGTGCTGATTTTCTTTCATTTATGGAAGGACGCATGGTGCGTTGGCCACACCCTCCGCCTTGGTCCTGCTCGGTGATTGGCTGCGCCGGAGCTTCCACGCAGGTGGTCATGTTTTTTTATTCGTGGGCAGAAGCCCGCATTTTATTTCAACCCAGAATGCAATACCTCCAAAATGGCCGTAAAATTAGCAATTTTTTTCTCAACACTATTCGGTTTTTAAGATATTAATACATTTCAGTCTATTCAAATCTTATTTTTGAAACCAATATAGGCTCAATTTCAAATGACTTTAAAGAAGACATGGAATATTCGAAGTTAAAATTAAACGAGTCATCATGTGTTGATGTTTATTATAATTTTAAACAAACAAAAGGTTATTTTAATAATAATAATAAATAAACTTTAAGATCATCATTGTCAGAATCCTCATTTATAAAATAAAATGTAAGGTTCTGTTATATAACAACTTACCCAGTATAAAAAGTAAATAAACTAAACAAAACTTAAATTGTACTGCTTATACTCGAACATAGACTACTTTTTGGAAAGGGATAATAATGCCCTTTGTCAATAAATCACAGATATAGTGGGAAACCATGTTTACTTCCCCCTTAATGCTCTCCCATTTGTAAGGAACATGCATGTGATCAGAACTGCAAATCTTCAACACATCTCCATTGGCTGACTTGCATCAAATGCAGACTGACATTCCATAGCAACATGGCAACAGGCTGAGAACAAGCCTGGCTGCTGTAGCCACGTGTGGTTTCACCATCTGCAACAAAAACCTGAATGAACTCAGCTTTAAAATGGCTGATAGATTTTGTTTCTTCAAATGTAATTCTTCCAAATGAATACAAAGAAAGGTGCATGGCAGGAAAAGTGGTTTGGAATGAACAGAAAAGATTTGGCAAAGTAGGACATATTAATTTAATATACACTCAGTTTTCGTAATCGTCCCACAAATTAATGTTCACTGGGAAAAAGAGACGGCATTTAGACAGGAAAACACTGGATTTTCAACAATAGAAGAAATAGTGCCATTTTGTTCAAAATAATTGTTTTCAAATCTTTTTCAGGAAGCAGTTAACTTTACTTTGCACAAAGGTTCAACCTATTAAAGTGATTGGCTGCAATTTTTGTGAGGCTTTTAACTAAAGACTTCAACATTTGCTTGCTTGGGCCAACACAAATTTGAAATAAAAATGCAAAAAGTTAATTTTGCTCAAATAAATGATGTTTACCTTATCTCTAATGAATATACTATTTTCAAGTTGTTATTTTATCTGGTTCATGTATGGCCACACTATTCTACATTTTATAATATCTTGGAAACACATTGCCAAGATACTGCTGTTTGTGGTTAAGCATTTAAAAATGACCTTGCAGGCTCCCATACAGCTACTCCTGAAGGTATTTTAAATACAACTCAAAACTAGGACAGAGCACTTATAGTACATGCACTGTATCTACTACCTAAATCACAGTAGTCTGAACTTTTAGGCTTTAAATATTCACTTAAACCTACTAATTTTTAAATTAGCGAACATTCAAATAGTCAATTTCTGCTATTACTTTTGTTTATACTATATAATTATTTCTTTTTCCATTTACTGTTCTGTTTTAATGCCTCATTTTCTTTTGCTTTTCACTTTGGTAAATTGAAAGGTTTTAAAAATGTGCAAGAAAACTATTCTAATAAAATATAAAGATGTTGAAAATATTGTGTTTAAATCCTTGCTTCAGTTCACTTGCACTCAAACTGAAAAAAGTTGTCATTCATATTACCCAAAGTTTGGTGTAGTATCATGTTTTTTTATGCTTTAATGCATCTGAAGTATGTTATCCTGATTATCAGATAAAAAAAAAAAAGATGTCCTGTAATTTTGATAGGAATGTCTACATAAATTTATTATTTCATGTAGACTGTGTTGTACAGAGACATATGGTCTTGTATGCCAAGCTGGAGAAACTGAACAAACACCTGTAGTGTTACTCAATGTTTTATTAAAAGAGAAAAAAAGCTGAGATACTGGAGACAAGAGTCAAGGGGAATAAAATAAATGTTTCACCTATAAAAAAATAAGAATGACCTTAATGGGGGAGAAAACAAAACAAAAAACAGTAAATGTCACATTCCTTCGACACTTTCCATGCCCCCCTCCCTCTACTGCTGTCAAAGGTTGCCCGCTATTTACCGCTCTCCTTACGTGTGGAGATCCATCCTGTCACTTCCAGACCTCCTCCTGGATCTGATCCAAGCTTTGCTCCTCTTATCAAATTACAAATTGTTTGAATTTATTTCCTCTTTATTGCGTCAGTAATTGCACCTTTGTGGTTTCATAGATATAGATGGGATCTTTTTTAAAATGGAAGGCCAAATTTAATTTGATTGGGCTACAAAAACAAAAAACAAAAAAACGATTCCGGTATGCCAGGGTTATGTGGACAGGGCCAGGGTCGTGCTCCATGTATCCATCCTGAAGCCTAATCCTAATCTGATCCTGAATCCTGATCCAGCTCCGGAATGGGGAGACAATGAGCCCAGTCCAAACCTTTAGAATACCAGCAGCAAAGAGAAGGAGGTGAGTTAGAATCACACCTTCAAAACAAAATTCACTGTTAATAAATGCAGCTACCAGGAGGGATAAAACATAAAGAGCATCATCTAAATTTAAGCCCAAAGTTACTTTGAAAACTGAAAGACGAAAAAAAGAGACGTAAATTTTTTTTTAACAACCTTAGAGCCTTCCGAACAAAACATGGTTTACTGTAACATTCAACAGCAATCTACTGGAAAGTTGGTGGCTTTTAAAAACAAATGTCACAATAGCCTCATAATGCAGATTTCACAGTTTACAAGGCACAGCCATCATACCATTGGTGCCATATTTGACTCCTCCTCCTTCTGTTTATCTTAACATGAACTGTTTCCTCTCTTCCCATCCTATCCTGTTCCTCTGAACTCTACAGAGAAACACACAAGAAGGTCAAAGGACATTTGTGTTTGCTAAGGAGAGGCAAAAAAAAAAAAAGCGAAAGAAATAAAAAGAATTTCAGATGGACAGCCAGGAGAGGTGTGCTGCAGAATGAAAGAGATGGAAAACAGAAAACATGTTTTTGTGAGGGGACTCTAGGGAAGAAAGTCAAATGGGTCATGTAAACGGACTATAAAGTCTCCAAAATAAAAGGAAATTAACACAAAGTGTGAGGAAAAAGAAAACAGACAACACGATGGGAGACAGGTGTCATGAGATGTTCCTCCAGGAGAACACAAGATTTGTTAGGTAAATGGTTTCGCCTCCTCCTCCCAGGCACACCGCTGCTTCCAAACGTTTAGGTGCGGGAGCGAGAACGTGAGCGGGAGCGAGACCGGGAACGGGAACGTGAGCGGGAGTTGGAGCGCCGAGGCGAGTAACGGGGAGAGGCTCGGTTGCGTCGTGGGGAGTAGCTGCGAGATCGGCTCTTGCTTCGGCTTCGACTGCGGCTGCGAGAGCGACCGTAGCTGGGGCTGCGGGGGCCGTCCATCTTCACACGGATGTAGGCCGTCTCTCCCTATGCACAAACATGCAAACACAACAATGTTCACCCCTTTATAAACAACAAGAAGACTCACCAGAAAGAGTTTGTGCCCGTTAAAGGTCAAAGGTCCTCACGTTTTTGCCCCTTCATTCAGGCTCAACACATCAAACACACAAAAGCACGCTTGTACAGCGATGAAAACGGAGACATTGCATTAACTTACTGATAGAATATGGACTCCACAAGATACTTTAAAAATGTAAAGTAGCATTTTTAGTCTCTTTGGAAATACATAAAACAAAGCACAAATATATAGGTTATGTTTACATTAAACCCACAAACAAGAAGTGTCACAGCTTGAAACAGATGCAACTTAAAATATTTTCCAGTTGAGGATCAATCAAAAATTCTTCGTTTTATTTTAATGTACAAAACCTGGATGCAGTTACAGAGTGGCAACGAAAAAAAAAAAAACGTTTTCCCACATTTTTGCGGCAGACCTAGTTGCAGACAAGATGGCGCCCAAACGCTTCACTAGCCAGAAGCGGAAATTTCACAACTTTAGCCGTAAGCAGAAGTTGCATATTTATACTAGAAGATCCTAACCGTAACAATAACCCAAACACAGATAAATTGGTGTTTTTCAACCAAAAAGGGCTCATTTTTGGTCAAGGACTTGAGGCTAATTATGTTGTTGTCTGCAGCTAGGTCCTCTTTGCTTTTTGGATGAAGTTTGAATTGGCTAATTTGTATATGGCACATCTTTGTGAAAACAGAAAGAATTGACAAATGTTTAGACTTTTCAGTAGTAAGTTCAATTAAAACCGTTCATTTTTTTGCTTACAAGTTGAAAAAAAAACTACATGAAATGACCCCTGAGTATCACCAAAACTAATGTCAGGTCAAGACCTGTAAAAGTCAAACATTTCCAAGGAAAGGCCTGTTTACTTTATAATTAAAATTTAACATCTCCTTTTTGATCCGATTTAATTTTGTCTTGCATTTGTGACCCAACAAGGATCACGAAAAAATAGCGGTTAAGCAAAAGAGTATAAAAAGAGTTTAGAAGTTGAAATTCAGAAGAGCCAAAATAACCAGTGAGAGGTATTTACCTCATCGCGCTGCCCCATTTTTATGGCATAAATCTAGAAGTAATGTCATGCAGACTTTCCAGTTCAGTGTAGCTTTACGTACTAAAGCATGGGTGTCCAAATCCAGGCCTCAAGGGCTGGCGTCCTGCTGGCTTTTCAGAGATCCTGCCTTTTCTGTTGTCGTTGATTACATAGACCAGCTGTGTTTAGCCAATAGGGAAATTCAATGGCAGGTTGATTGGAAAACACCGGACACCCAATGGATTTGGACACCCCTGTACTAGAGCATCATTTCCACCCCTCACCCCTTTACTCATCCCTTTTTTTTTTTTTTTAATGTCGTGATATGATCCTAAAGCCATTTTGAAGTTAGTGTTAGGCTTTCATTTGTTACATACCTCATGGGAGCGGAACTTTGTGTTATCCAATTTACGCACAGCGTACGTCATATCTTCCTTGCGCACAAATTCCACCACTCCAGTGCCATCACGGTACACATCAGCATAACATACATCACCTGCCTCCCGCATGTGATCCTTCAGGTCCTGCCAGCTTCCACTGGGGGGAAGACCTGGTGGGAAAAAAGATGGGTCACATGTTAGCAAAAGACAATTTAAGACGTGTTTGACAGGTAGAGGGAAAAAAATAAAATAAAACACACCTGACACAATCACCCTGTTCTCGGAGCGCCGAGACGGGGGACCATACCTCCCCCTTGGTGGTCCCATTCCTCCACCTCCCCCACCGCCACCGCCACCACCGCCACCACCTCCTCCTCTCCCACTTCTTGGAAACTCCACACGTAGACGGTAACCATCGTAATCATAACCATCTCTTCCGTACACAGCATCCTCAGCGTCCCTGTTAAATAAAATCATGATAAAACAACTACTGAGGAACAATAATATAATGAAAATTAAAACAAATTGTCAAAAATATTTGTACTTGTCTTCTTGTGTAAATCGTGTTTAGTTCTTATATGCTCAACTGTAAATCTAGATCTTTGGAATTAGGATATTTAATTAAATTTAAGGTGAGGGAAAAAAAAGGTAAATAAAAACACACACATCCAAATAAACCTTTTTGCATTTAAAGTCCTAATCAAATCATCTTTTGATCTAATGTAAGCCATTCCCAGTGCTCTTAGTTACGATTATGCCATTTTTAAACAAAAAAAACTCATTTTCTAGAAAACAGTTTCTGCTGAGAGCCAGGAGTTAAATCGTAATCGACCTCAGAGTTGTGGGTGGAAATGTTGGAGCAAAGTAAGCAAGCCCCCGTTGTTTCCATGATCTCCCACTAGCTTACAGCCCACACAACCCCAGTAGAGAATTACAGTTGCAGCAAAAAATGGTTAACAATATTGGATATAATATTAAATATAGATACCAGCTAAGACTAGGAAAAAAAGACGAACACATTGTCTGCAAGTGGATGCATCAGAATGGAGCGGAGCAGGGAGTTTGTGGCCCACCCGGCGTATTTTCTACATCCCAACAACAAACAATATTTCAAATGGCATTTTTTTTGGTCTGCTTTCTGATTCCCAACAACTTGAATAAAGAAATACTCTCAAATGCAACTTCTATACATGTCCTCCACCAAAATGTCACAAGAACATGTTAATAAACACCAAAAACGCAGTTTTCTTCTGAGTGAGTCTTTAAACATGCTCTACATGACACATTAAATATTAAGTGCGTGAAGATTTCTACTAAAGTCTGTTTAGGTAGTCTTTGTATTCATTTGTGGTTCAAGTTTTCTTCTTTAAAACAAGAAATGGGCAAAATTAACTACTCACAACATTTAAGCTTTTGAAATATCCATTTTAATTATCTCTTAAAATATCTCAATTATACCTAATAAATATTTCATTACTATCAAAACAAGTTTTGAAAAAATATTCAGGGCGGTCAGGATGTGAAATCCAGCCAACCACCACATGTGGACTTCACTACAAAGCAGAAATTAACATTACAGGCCCACTTGCGGTGTTTACAGCTGATAAATATCGCAAAAATGCGGTTCAACTTTAAGCTGCTATTACCATTTGCATTTAACTAAGTTGAGACACGCTTGCAAGCAAACACGAGTTTCCGTAAGCAGGCCTCACCAAGTCTTGAAACTACCCCCTCTTTAGAGTTAATTTAAAAGAGCCACACGGGAGCATAAGACACACAATAGAAGTTTACACAACCTAACAGCCAATACACTTTAAAATGGGTGAAAACTTTCGGGCTGGAACTTGTATTGTAAAACTAGCTTTGGGTGTAGCTAGCTAACTTAGGCGCTAAAACGTGGCCGGGTAGCCGCTCACCTCGGATCCTCAAACTGCACAAAGGCGAACGGCGGTCCTCCTCGACGGTTTTTCAGATCGATGTCACGAATAGCTCCATACTTGTAAAACAAATCTTCTACATCTTTGGAGCGAATGTCGGGGGGAAGATTCCCCACGTATATCCGACAATCGTTACTTCCCGCGGGTCCTCGAACGAGTCCTCCGGACATGATAACGCAAACAAAGCTAGCGCTAACAGAGATAAAGGTTTGACGCTACTGGAGATTCTTCGCAAGATATTAACGCAAAATTACTTTCGTTTGATATTTACTGAAACGTGGGTCTACACGAATAATCTGTAATTCGCAGAAAAGTGGACTAGCAGCCCTCAAAGTAGATGCAGAAAAGGCGAAGAAATTAAACGTTACGAGATTTGGCTAATCGAAACCTCAGCAAACATCCGCGCTTCTCTTTCTTCCTCGTCTGTGGAACAACAGGAGCTTCTTAAAGGGGAGCTTAGCGCCATCTATCGAACGGAGCTGGTTATTACAGTTGAACCCTAATGGGATTCCCAAGGCAAGTTTCCAAACTGGTCCATCAATCACGAGGTTAAGCTCTATCATATTGACAATGTTTTTGTTTTATTTTATTCAAATTTATCATCTTAATAGCATATAAAACGATGGCCTCTTTGGAACTAATGAACAATTCAACAATGCACATATGTGCAAATGTGTTTTAAGATACATATATTTTTTTAAGTTTAAAAAGTTTCAAACATGCTAATAATTACAATACAATAGAAATGATAAAAATTTAAAAATAAGTCATATATATCTCTATACTTTTAGGTTTAAATAGGATTTTACATTGCATATTTTTTATCATTTAATATTACTATAGTTCTGTTATGTTTACATTAAGTTTTTACCCTTTATTCTCATTCCTATTGATCATTTATATTTATATTGTATTTTTACTCTTTACATTGTTATGTCATTTATGTTAATATTGTATTTTTGTTGTTAATTTTTATTTATTTGTTAAGTTTTATGGAGGCAAATGTCCAGGGACTGCAGATAAAAATAGCCTACTGGCTAACTCTGGTACATTTGCAGAGATGCTTTTTAATGCACCATATTCCTGTCAAATAAATGAAATGAAACAATACGTAAGAACTAAGATGCAAAACATGTTTGAAATTGAGAGGACAGGAGCTTAGTTTACTGAAGAGGTCCAAGATAAACAAATAATATAATAATTTTTACAATTTAACAACCCTAATTGGGTTTATCATCAATATACAATAATAACATTGTTTAAATATGTGACTATGAATGTTTTCTGTTACAATTTTTGGTTGGTATCGATAATGTCCATTTAAAAGCTTTTTTCATGCACGTATTTATCATATATTCTTATGTTCTCAAATCATATTGCTTGTAACAGTTTTTAAACTTTATATCTTCACATTCCCAATTTTTTGTTGCACACACAGACATTTAACATAACAAGCATAATTCATATAATAAATATTATTTCCCCATACTTCAAGTCAAGGGAATGTTTCAATTTATTACAGAAAGATTTTTTATTTTTTTACAAATTGCATTTTTATGTGACTGATGGGTGTTTTCATGATAGTTTGCTGTCAATTATGAATCCTACAAATGTGTTTTCTTGTACATTTTCAACTATTTCCCACTTAGTGCAAAAAAAGAGAAAAAAATATTTTTTCCAGCTGATTGCATGAATGTGAAAAATAGGGGCAGAGAAATTAGGCAAACTTCAGTGTTTACTTTCAAATAACTCACACAAACAGCTCAAATATAAAACATAATAAATTAGGCATTTAATCCTAACATCAAATACAGCAGCTTTTCATTAAAACCTCTTGGCAGACCCTTTATTTGAAAAAAAGGAAGCAAATTAACCTCAAAGCTCAGTTTGGTAGAAAAAAAAAAACATTCTCCATGCTTGCATTTGTACGTTCATGTAAAAACTACCAACAAAAATGTTTGTTCACCAGGTTTTTTTTTCTTGTTCAATACATCTTCTGCAGCTCAAGTGTCTCTCAGTCCTTTTTGGCTTGTTTTTCTCTGTACCGTTGTCTGGCTTCAGATGCTATCTTAAGCAGTGACAACAAAATGGGCACACACATAGGCAGGAAGAGAGGAATATAGATGGCAAATTTCTGGTCATCGGGAAAGTAGAGGAGGTGGAGAAGTGAAGGGTCAAAAAAGGCTTTCTCAGACGCCAAGATGGCCTCTTTACTGTACTGTAGGGCAAAGCCGAGGTTCCCGGCCTCCAGCTCAGCCACAGCCAGCTGCACAGATGTGACAGCACTGGACACCTAAAAGACAAACACAAAACTCCCACTGTAAGTGCAATCCTGCAATAAATATTCCCAAAAAAACACTCCAATGAAAATGTTTATTTTGGGGGGGTGTTTTTAACATGTTTATGTGGCATTTGTTCCATGATGGGAGGACATTAAAAAAATGGGCCGAAAATTGCATTTCTGACCATTTATTTATTCAAGTTGATGTGTATCAGGAGCAGACGGAAAAAAAATGCTGGGCTGTAAATAGGCTGGGAGGCCACAAGCTCCCTGCTCCGCCTCATCCTGATGCATCCACTTGCAGATCCATGTCCTTCTTGTTTTCCTCATCTAAGCTGGCATCTGGTTCAACATTGTTTAGCTGGATAGCTCCAGTATTTCTCACCATTTTTGTAGCACCGGTAATGTTAGGTTGGAGGCGTGAGCGACCGTCAGCTTGCGGAGAGCATGTAAACAGAGAGCTCTCAGTAACAAGGGGGGGTTGCTAAGCACCAACGGTCTCGCTCACAACTCAGAGGTGAATTTCTAATGGACAAAAACTGTCCTAGAAAATGACACAGGTTTTTTTATTTTAGCTAAAAATGGCAAAAACATGAATAAGAGACCACTGGGAACATCTTTACAATGGATAAAACATGAAAGGATCGATCACAAGCTTCCTATTTGCTCTAACATCCTTTTTTCAGCTTACATAGAAGCTGCAGTAAATCTTTCTAAGCACTGGAAACTCCAGAGACAGAATTTACTAAAGTTTTACATTCACTACAATTTTTCTTACTGTTTAAATAATAAGCTAAAATATTTTAGTTGCCCTGAAAAAAAGAGAGCCAAGTTTCAAACCCAATAAACAATACAGACAACGAAATGTTTTTACAGCTGAGGATGCTGTCTACCTGCTGGGCAATGTTGTCATTAATGACAATGTTTCCTATCTGGTCCAACAGCTGCGCCAGAGAAGTGATGGTTGTGGTTGCTGTAGCAATATTTTCCACACTCCGACTCCACATGAGACGGTCCAGCTCCCAGTCAGCCAGTCCTACGCTGCCGCACGGAGCCACCAAGAAGCCTGGAGGAGGAGGGGATGACTGCATGCCCACCAACAGCCTGATAAAACACGTTACCGGGATGTTTTCTAGTGTGAAGCAGACAAAGATGATTTTCCCCAGAGGAATTCAATTTTTACCGAAGCTGTGTCAGGAAAACACCCATGACTTCAGCCATGTTGATGTCGATGTTGACAGGAAACTCTGCCTCTGGTCCATAGAGATTTTTAACATTATACACCTAAAGAAAACAGCAGCAGGTGGTTGTAAGCGAGGCTCCAAAAATATGACATTTACTGCAAGATATTTCTATTTGTCCCAGATGATTCAAACAAAACACATATTTAGCAGGGAAAGAGCAAAAATGCAAAGGTCTGACTCTTTGTGATTGGATTTTTTTCCATTTGAAATGTGTTGAGATGTAGATTATCAATGCAAATAAGTCAATTTACATGTGGATGTATATACATGGAAATGCATATGCTTTCACTTTTTATTTTTATATTTTCCTATCAAATTATGATTATTCATCCTAAATTTGAAGCATCTATGCATGGATATATACTTCTTGTTTATCTTCTTTAGTATTTTTCTATTTTGACTGCTTGAAACAAAAAACTTCCTTCGGGGGAACATTTTGGGTGCATACGCCACATAACATAAAGTAGAGTAAGTAAAAATATATTACATACTGTTGAAGATCCACTCTGATAAAAATGGTGTTTTAACATGTTCTTGTGTCATTTTTTATGATAGAGGACATATATAAAGTAAATTAAGCCCAAAATTGCATTTCATTGTATTTCTTTATACAAACTGTTGTGAATCAGGAGCAGATGGAAAAACGCTGTTTGAAAAAAGTTTGTAGAAAACATCACAAGCTCCAACTTTTTGGATTTGGGCTAAAAACACCATAATTATACTTGAAAGACCACTGGGGACGCTTTTAAAATAACTCAAAAGATGATCGGAGCGGGTCTTTAACATCATCCAATGTCACTTTTAAGCAAGTATTCTTACCATAATTCCCCCCCAGCGCGGAGAGTGAAATGCATTCGAAGGTACATCCATTTTCTTGTGGTCTTGAATGTAAAGAGGTGAATGCTGGGCATCTGGCACATACAGAAGAAAATTCAGCACCGGGTTGGAAGAGGCAGCATTGGAACCTGGAGTGGAAGGAGACAACATAAACAACTGCTCCCCTTTACTGTAATCTCTGTATTTGCAAGTAATAACAGTTTTACCAAGTCTGGCTTCCACTGGGTTGATGACATGTGCCAGGCTGTCGGCGTGAAGAGTGAAAGCACTGCGGTCGTTGTCATAGCGTGGGTTGACACCCAGCATGGCGTAGTGTAGCATCTGTTAAAAGCAAATGAAGAATGAAGCTGCAGGGTGACTTTTCATGATGACCCTGCACTTTGAAACTTGTGCAGTGCTGCCTCTGATACCTGAGAGTCCATGCTGAAGTTGGCCACAGGAGACAGTTTAGTGAGAAAAGGCTGAATGTAAGTCTGAACGGCACCCTCTATGTCCCAATGGAGCCTGTGTGACTTTGGGTCGGGGTTCAACAGACTGAAAGTTATCTCATAGCCTAAAAAGAAGGTAAAGACAAGCACATAATAAGAAAAAAAAGCCTGCACAGAAATGTGATCAAACTTTAGATAAAAACCAACCTGGACTGGATGTGAAGGCTCTCATACTTTGAGTCATACTTTCCTTGCTCCCAGGGTTAAAACGGACTCTATCACTGAGGGCAGCTGTGATGTCTGTGTGGCTAAAGGACATCACCTGAAGCACATGCTTGATTTGAGGCTTCAGGACAGCCAGCAGCTGCTCCACCGTCTTTCCTGCTCTCATCTCAGCATCGATGCGTAGCATGGCTGTCCGGCGTTGACCAATATACACTTTTACATTCTAAGGATGATTTTAAAAGATGACTTCACACTCAAAAGACTAGATTACAAAAATTCTGATTTTTTTTTTTTTTTATAACTATCACAATAAAAGTATATGGAGCTTTTACCTCTGGTAGCAGTGAGGAAACCTCAGGAATCACATACACCACTGAAGAACCACATGGACTTTCACTGAGAATGTGCAGAGACAGATCTGCCTCTGGAAAAGGACATTACAATGACAGGTGTAACTACCTGAGGTTTAACTGACACAACACACCATTTGATAGGTAGTTCACCTGCAGCAGTGGGCTTGCTCAGAGCATCCTCTTCCATAATTGTAGCTGTGCGGTGCATTATTTCATGAGTATACCTCAAAATGGTATTCTCTAGAAATGGGAGAAAAAGTTATAAATGCAGGCTCGGACTGCATGACTTCAAAATCCTGGATTCTAAACTGCATCACCATCTACTGCATGCTCCTCATCCTGCGTCTGGGTCAGGGGGACCCTCTTCTGCTGCTCAGGTGACAGGGTTCCCCGTGCAAACACAACTTCAACATCAGCGCTTAAATGCAACTGCAGAAACAAAAAGCCTTTTTTACAAAAAGTAAGATAGATTAACTGCAATGAAGGAGTTCTGTGTTTTCCAAAAACACAAACAGACCTGCAGTTTTGATAGGTCTCTTATCTGGCTAAAAGGTAACCAGGCACGGTACGTTTCAGTGGTTCGCCACCACAAGGGGACCCCAACGATGATGACCACGGCTGCTATAGACAGGGCAGCAAGGTGACCTCGTCTGCGCTCTGAGAGAAACCACAAAATGCCAGAAGTAATAATAAGTAAACATTTGTAATTGTCAATTACAAAAAAACTAAACAAACAACCAAAAACTCTCAACACAGATTTGGATGCATAGGACAGATTTATTTAGTTAAAAAAAACAAACATCTTTGATCTATTTTTCAATAAACATCTTACTTAAAAATTGTCTATGCAAAAATGGCCTAAAACGGCCTATGTTCCATATCATAAATTTAGAAAGACTGAAAGTTAAGTGCAAATAAAAAAGACAACCTACCAAATCCTACTTCTCTTAAAAAAATAAAATTCACATTCAATTATTAAGTAAAGGCGTTTTTTAATGGTAAAACAGCCAAATATATATTAAACTTATATCTGGAGAATTATTAACTTATTTACTGTTTATATTAGTGAATCTGAAATGTTAGGAAGATAAATAAAGATGTAAGAAGAATAAACAAACGGTGAATGTGTTTGGTAGCAGATCAGGCAGTGAGTGTGTGGCTAATAAATTAGCTGTTAGCATCAGAGCGTCAAAACAAGACACAAATGGCGGAACTTCTAACAGCTACATCACCTAGACATATATCAACATGCACATTTGCAACAGAAAACATTCAATTTCACAAACTTTCACATACAAAAAGTAAAAAAAAATAAAGCAATCAATGAAGTCGCTCACCCACTTCCGTGGTGGCCATTGCTGTCAATGAATGTAGTACGCTCGTTGATATGACCCACGTATAGTCATTTGTCACGTGACAGCTGAAACAAAATGCTAATAAAGCAAACGCCTGGGCCTTGGTCATATGTAGCTACCTTTCTTAAAGAACAACACATTTATCTAATACACAGTTGTTATAATAATCAGAAGAAAAATACTGGAAAATTACATTTGAGATAAACTGTTACCGTCCGCTCTCCCTGGTGAATTTTTTAAACGTATCCATTCAAAATTACTCAACAGCACCTCTTGTGGTTATTGGCTGACCTGCAGGTTCCCCAATTCGTCAACCCGGTTGTTCTGTGATCTCTCTCCCTCTTTTTCTTCTTTAACAAACATATTACTTGTGGGATTCTATTTCTAATTGACGTTTAGAAAGCGTATTTTTCTTCTGTAAAGAATGACACAACAGAACAAATAATTTAAAGATCCTACATAAATAAATTCAACTTTCAGTTCAGCTCTTCACAGAGTAAAACAAAATGTTCATACATCTGTACTCTTGAGGAGGACTTTCAAAATAAGAGACAGCTAGTATTGTTGGTGCATTAATATATGATGGCGCATTGTACTTGTAGAGGCAACTTTCCTGTTTGTGTGCGCTTCTGTCTTATAAATCCATTCTGTTGTTAAATGAGCATGGTGTCAAAATAAACCGATGGTGTAAAATAAACCATGATCGCGGTCAACAGTAATAAACAGCCCAAGCTCTCCTCTCCCCCTCCTGCCAGAGTGCAGGTGAGCAGGTGCTTATCTAACCTCTCCCCAGGTGTGACTAATTACCAAACGAAAAAAAGGGGAATCATGCAAAAATACAAAGAAATGTCATTTAGGCTCCTCCAGCACTATTAGAGTAACCTTAAAACGTTTTTTGTAAATATATGACAGCATGTTCATTTAAGTTAAAAAACAAACTTATATACAAAATGATTCATGTAGTTTCCTTGTTTCAAAAAAGAAATAATGAAACACTCAAACTCTAGGAAATCTAATCACAAAAACACAGTCTCCATCAGGTTTAATTTGTATTTTAGTTTATTATCTCCACTACATGACACACAGAGTGTTTTCAAGAACAATATTAACATCACAAACAGTATTTCAACAAAGCAGTGAATGTTTCTGTGCTGCTGGTCCCACATGCTGGTCCATTGTTTTGAAACATACATTTCAACAGACTTTCTGTGATCTTCCTAAAGGTCCAGCAGGAAAAAGCAGGACAGGGGGCGGAGGTGACACAAGCATCACACAATATTGACACCTTCACATAACAAAATACATCAGTTACTTCATGACTTTGAAAACTAATGTTATACAGAAAAGACACAAATGATGTTTTTAGTTTATGTATTAATGGCCATAAGGAACACAAGAAAAGATTAGGGTGAAAGCCGGTGTGGAGCGGGTTTTTACAGTACCGTGTGATCTCTGCTGGGACCCTCTGTCTAAAGATAACCCAGTTCAGATCTTTCACTGTTCTCGTCGCCAAACTGCGCTTTAACCGATGCCCATGTATCGTTAGTTGGTCCTACTTTCAATGTGGATGTTGGTATGAGCCCATATTATGTTTTAAACAGAAGCGCAACACTAACACTCATGCGGACTTCAGCCTGCTCAGGAGTTTGTAGGGAGAAGGCACCTGACATGGAGGCAGGCGCATTTTCAAAGAGGCAAGAAATGAATACTGACTGATGATCTTCATCACATTCTGGCTTCTGTATTTCAGCCTCATCAGAGACACAAACGTAACATTTCAAATTTGCCTCAAAACTGTCTTGAACTGTTGTTCAAATAGGGAAAAAACAAACTATAAGCCTGTTCCCTTTAAAATTGTAACATCACATTCTTTTAAAATACACGTATCTAACGATGTTTATTACTCTGATATTAAGATACAATAGAGAGTGCAGGCCTGTGGTCGATGGAGGAGTGAGAGGGGACAGAAGAGCAGATTTAAGACTAAGACTAGGCCACGCTGAATGTGGTCGTTCGATGTTTAGTAGGCGTGGTTCGCCACATAGAGAGACTGTGAGGCGGAGCTGCCGGATCCAGATGACACGTACTTGCCAAGAGCAGCCAGCCCGTTTGCCTGAGGAAAAAAAAAGATTTTAGGGAAGTAAAGAGATTTCTGCTTTGCTTGGATGCTCATATTTGATTCAAAGAACGGCATATTGGAGCTGTTATTTGTTCAGTTCTGTGGGAGGAACTGTTGGTATGGAGCAACCCCGCCCCCGTTCCCCTCCCCATAGCTGAGAGCCTAGAGTAGGGAGCATGTGGCCCGCCCAAATATTTAACAAATATGTTTTTTTGTTAAATGACATTTTTCTAGGGCTGCACGGTGGAGCAGTGGTTAGCGCTCCTGCCTCACAGCAAGAAGGTTCCCGGTTCAAGTCCTGGCTGGGGGACCTTTCTGTGTGGAGTTTGCATGTTCTCCCCGTGCATGCGTGGGTTTTCTCCGGGGACTCCGGCTTCCTCCCACCGTCCAAAAACATGCTTCACAGGTTAATTGGTTACTCCAAATTGTCCCTAGGTGTGAATGTGAGTGTGCATGGGTGTGTGATTGTGGCCCCTGCGACAGACTGGCGACCAGTCCAGGGGTGTACCCTGCCTTCACCCATGAGTAGCCGGGTTAGGCTCCGGCAACCCTGTGACCCCGAAAGGGATAAAGCGGATTGGAAAATGAATGAATGACAATTTTCTACTTAACAATTTAAAGAAATACTCAGAAGTGAAATTGTGAGTTTAATTTTCTTTATATACGTTTGTTCTCTAGCATCAGAAAAATGCCACAAGACTATGTTGAAAAAAAAAAAAAAGATTTTCATTAGAGTTACTTTAGGGCTACTCCTAGATGTTTATGATATTTTGTTCTGCCTATAGCCCATTTTTAAATGACAGATGGAACCTGCCAAGAACAAGATTCTGTCCCCCAAAAGGCCCTATAGAAAGCAAAGACGTCTTAAAATGTCCATTAATTCACAGTCATTGGTTGCACCAACCAGGCTTTTGGTTAGCTGGTTGAACTACTTCAAAAACCCTTAAACAATAAGCAAGCCATGACTGTCAACAATCACTAAAATGCTGCCGAGTGAGTTAACGTCCAATAGCAAAAGGTCAGACCAGTTAAAGACTAATCTCCAGGGATTACACAGAGTAAACAGATTTGCTGTTTACAGTACTGACCTCAGCCCGCTTGATGAATTCCTCAGTGGCGGCTTTCTCATTGTTGAGCTCTCCCTTCCAGGCGTTGAGGGCGGAGGCCTGCAGGGCACGGCCGTAGGAGAAGGTCAGAGCCCAGGGCTTGAGGAGCGGGCAGGTGTTGATGGCGTTCAGGTTCACACTGGCTTCCTCTTCAGACTGACCACCAGACAAGAATGTAACTCCTGGAGGGGAAAAAAAGATATATATAAATAGATTCACATGACAATCGTGAGGCAAAGGAAAAGTATACTTTTTTCCACTATTCATCCTTATATTCTTAAAAAAAAAGAAGGAAGTAACTATGTTCTACCCAGTCGTGTTTTTTAAATTAAGATGATGACTTGTTTGGAAGAAACTGAATCCATGACGGTCTTTGACGTAGATGTGTGCATCACAGAAAAGAAAATCTTGAGTCTGATGAAAAACTGGTGTTAAATTAAAGCCTTACATTCAAAATGTTGTCTTTTTGAAATGGTGATTTAAACACCAATTTTACTTTGCTACAATAGGGATTATATATATTTATCTGTGAAGACTTTAATTCATCCAGGATGATTCCACAGCAGAAAACTTAAAAAGAGTCACCTGGAGTGACTTCTTTTAATTAAAGATGTTTCTCCTCTTATTCAAGTGGCTTTTTCAGAAGCAAAATACCTCCAACTTAAAAAAAAAAAAAAAAAAAAAAAAAAAACTTTGTCCAGACAAGACTTTATATTTATATTTTATGCAATTAGGGTATTTATTTTCACAAAATAAATGTTTTATCTGGATGTTGTAATTAAAATATAACAGCAAAATTATTTTCTGCAGCAGATTTACAAAATATGGATCTATAATTTAATCAACAGATTATGTGATTTGCATTGATAGAACACCAATTTTCTTTAAGTGGTTTGAATCATTGATTGTGGATGTGCACAATTTGACAAAACCAGCAAAGAACCAGATAAGTACAGCCGTCCTGCATTTTTTTAAAAGTAAATTGAACACTTTTACCTATATGTGAAAAGGTTTTAGACCCAGATGTAAATAAATTCCAAAGATTTTTGAGTGCATGTGTGACCTGTGACAGCTGGAGGCACAGTGCGGCGCAGGGCAGTGACGGTAGCCATGGCGATCTCCTGGTTGCTGAACTTGGTGGGACAGGAGTGTCCGGGAGTGACCATGTTCGGCTTCAGCAATGTCCCCTCCAGGTACACATGATGGTCTGAAAGAGCCTTGTAGACTGCAGCTAGAACCTGAGACGCAAATAACAAAACTTAAATGTAATTTATGAAAAAGGATAAAGCTTCTGAAACACTGATGAGTGGAATTGCTGTCGCTTTACCTTCTCTGTGACGTACTGGCAGCGCTTCAGGTCATGGTCTCCATCAGGAAGGATCTCAGGCTCCACAATTGGAACAATTCCATTCTAAAAAATGTTAGAAAAAATTCATGTTATAGAACAGACAAGTGTGCTGTAAACCCCCTTTTTTTCCTCCAAAAAGACGTTGTGACACAAACCTGCTGGCAGATGCTAGCATATCGAGCCAGCACATTAGCATTCTCAAAGATGGCCAGCTCAGAAGGTGTGGTATCGCTGATCTTCAGCACACAACGCCACTTGGCGAAGTCTGCACCATCTTTCTTATACTGCGCACAACGCTCGGACAGTCCGTCCAGACCTGCACAGATTCAGACCCATCAATCAGGGATGTTTCTATGAGAGATGGGAAGCATTCGGGGAGAGTGTCCTGCTGTTTACCCTGAGTTGTGGTCTCCCCGTTTGTTCCAGCGAGAGGGACAACACCCTTATCGACCTAGAAATAGAGTTTTGTCTCACAACCTTCGTTTTCACGATAAAAAGATAGCTATTGAAATGCAAATCGGTTGCATTGTTTACCTTGATCCCAACAACGATGCCACGGTCTTTGATGAGCTTGGCGAAGGGGATGCCATCATCGGTTTTCTGGTAGAGGGTTTCGTGGAAGAAGATGACCCCTCCGATGCAGTTGTCGATGCGCTGGTCTGCAGTGAAGAGCAGCTGGCGGTAACGGCGCCTGTTCTCCTCTGTGTTCTCAACCCCAATGGGGTTCAAACGCTTTGCCATGCTGCCTGAAAACACATTCATCAGCATCATTCAATAGATGGACTCTGAAGCCAGTTAGTTATCGGTGGGAGATGTGCAACATTCAGTTCAAATGCTACACCAGATACTCACCAGCATAGTCTATTATCGTTTGGTGACACTAGATTTACATATATTAGAACTACATATTTCAAATTTTTTATATTTTAAAATTAAATTTAATCTGTGATCCTGAATTTGATATATTCTTTAAAACATCTCAGGAGTAACATAATTTTGTTGTGCATAAATGACAAAAGAAATTCTGATTCTGAAAACATATATACGGTTTATGCATTTTTGTTTTCTAAAATATGTAAACAAAAACTTTTCAAAGGATTAACAGACATAAAAAAAGAATTCAACAAAAAATAAAGTAAAATCTGCATTCTAGAACCACTATGATCCATCATCCAGTTTTAACTGGGCTGTTTGTTTAATCTTGAATTATATCATGTATGTTTCATTTCCAAACTATAAAAAATGAGTCTGTCCAGTGGAATTTTGCAGAAAAACAATAGTTTGCTGTGACTTGTAACTTCTTTTAACTTTATTTTGGTGTGGTCCAAGCAATGACTTTGTTTTATAATAAAAGTGAGACAAACATACCAGTGGACTCATCTGCAGCCAGGATGCCCTTTCCTGGAGCTACTATCCTCTGAGCAATATCCTGCAGCTCCTTCTTCTGCTCAGGAGTCAGTGCAGGGAACTGGTGAGTCATGGTGGCTGAAGATTAAAAAAAAACAAAGAGACCAGAGTTACTTTTTGCGTTGGACCTGGTGATTGCCCAGCACTGGTTTCAGCCGATGACCCTCTATTGTCTGCACTGAGGCTGACTTTTCCTGAGGCACCACGCGGGGAGTGTTGGCAGGAGAGAGGGGGCAAATAAAATGGTAGAAAAAGTCAACCTGAAAAATCGATGCAGGAAATGCGTTTAATGCAAAAGTAACAGCAAAAGTGTCGAGCTACTTCCTGTGAGAAAAAAATAAGGAAAACAAAACCATATTTATTAACATTAATATTATTTGGAAGTCCGTTTCTGAAAAAAAAAAATAGTCATCTAATGAGTTCTGTGCTCTCAGTTAGAAAAAACAATGTGATGTGTTCAGGACAACACGATCCTTCAGTTCCTTTACACCTTCCTCCTTCTGCTGCAAGTAATCTGTTGTGCAACTCCTCTCCCTCCTTCTGCATTTGAATCACAGCAGACAGAAGGGGTGGGGGGTTATGAAACCAGGAGTGCTTGCACAGTTAGTCTCCACGATAACTGCAGGACTACATGCATCACATCTCGCTGCCCTCTCCTCAGCAACATTCCAGTCCCCCCCATTGTAAATACTTCATGCAAACACAAATGTACAACTTTTGTATTCGTTCCCACCAATAATTTAGCATTGACACTCAACACAACTTCATTTGTGTTTGCAGTTTGTGTAAAACCTCACAAACAGAGCCTTCGGGCTTGGGAAAATTCCACTCAAATGTGTCC
>BSAI01000201.1:14103526-14114601 GCA_036245035.1 Adrianichthys oophorus | reverse complement strand
GGGGGGTGCAAAAAGGCACATCTGATGTTTGTCTGAAAGCCAGCCGTCATCACTTTTCCATCTTTCACCTTAAAAGAAGCAGTTCAGTATCCATGCAAAGATCACAAATGCGGAAACAGTTAAAATAACAGTAAGATTTATTTGGAAGCGTTGCTGCAAGCATTAAGCTACAGCACATTTAAAGCTGGTTTGAAGCTTGCCAAACTATGGTGCCTAGCATGAATGCAGCAGCAGGCAAAGACTCCGTTGGGGTGAACTCATTCAATATACTTCGAAAAAATTATTAGAATTTTGTACTATTAAAAAGAAAATTAAGAGATCTTTTTTAAAGAAATAATGGGTTTAATGATTTTGTGGGAGCATCACGATCACCCCTTGGTCATTAATATGGCTTGCTTTACGCTCTACAATGCAAGTTGCAAGAGCTTCAAGATGGTGAAATGGCTCCTGCAGGGGCCTCACTAGTCAAAGGTAGAAAGCCTGCTTGCTGAATTAGGTTTGTTACCAGACAGGCTGGTGACCTTGGCGCTGACAGACGTCCCTGTATTTGGGCTGGATCTATCCTCAGACCTTGATCCAGAAGCATTAGCAGGAGCACTGTTACCCATGCTGCTCACTGGCACAACAGCCTCTACCGGATGTGTCGCAGTTCAAAGAGAAATTGACACTTGTGAAAATGTGCAGGTCATACTGCAATGACATTTCTATCCAAGATACAAGTCATTTTTATGTTTAAAAAAAAAAAAAAAAGTTAAAAGATATAAAGCGCTCTCTAGGTAAAAAACTATTGTAATGAAAATGGAAAAATTAAATCTAAAAAAAAAAAAATTAGGTAAAATACATGGGTTAAATTACCAAACATCTTAATGCCTCATAACCACTCTCATTTCAATTCTGTATGCAGACCAACATTTTATCTGTTTTTTTAAAAATGGCTAGAACAGCCCTAAATGATTAATTCCATTATTTTTTCTGTTTTTTTTTTTTAGCTGAAATATCAAGCATTGTATGTGTCTTTAATTAAATATATTTAATTGAAATAAAAAAAAAAACAAGTGAGGGTTTTTTTCCACGTACACATGCGTGATCTCATTATAGCGTGTTTCCTCGCCCCGCCCCCTCTCAGTCACATCAGTGGTCTACGTGCGCTTGAACAGATACACCCCGACAGGAAACAACCTCATCACCGCCTTCCCCCATAAGCTACCGCGACTACTGTCTGCAATGTAAGCCAAAACCGTTCTTAAATCAAGTAAATTGTAAGTATTGGGGCCTGTTTGCTTTTATTTAAACGTTAAATCATTCCAACAGGCCGCTCTCCTTCACGTCCATCCTTGAAGGTCACCATTATTACGCCCTTCCTGTTGCGTATTTTGACGTTGAGCCAAATTCATTTATTTTTTGAAATGAAAAAGTTTTTATACATTTCATACATTTAAAACAAACAACAACGTAAAAGGCCAATTAAAATTTGTAATTCATTTTAGCTAGCTTAAAAGTTAGCTTCAGATTTTGTCCAGCATCCCTTTCCCATTAGCATCAATGTCGCCGTGATCTTTCATGTGATTCATAACAAATAATAGTGTGTGAAGCTGTACTATTGTTCAGATTAAAGAAGGTTCTCACCTGCTTAGAGATGTCGGAGAGGACAGAGAGCAAGGTAAGCTGTAGTCGGAGGATGCGAAGTCTCCTGTTTCAGTGCTGCAGCGCAACGTGACGCTTTACAAAAAGGCTTCAATCGAATGGGGCGGAGCCAACGCGATTGCATCATGGGATGTAGCGACGTTTTACCACGCATGCGCTCTGAGGAGCAGCATTCTGAACCAGAGTGAAACGCAGTGATTTGGCATAATTTTGTCCTCGAACTTGTAAAAAAAAAAAAAAAAAAGCTAAACTGCACAGTCACGCTTCACATTTAAGAGTTGTATTCGTATTTCAAATTGTTGTTTTCCCCTCAAAAATATAAAAAATAATTGTTTTTATGGTGGATTAAAAAAATATTTTCAGAAGATAAAAAATTCACGTCTGACCAGAGAGTAAAACAGTCACAGCAAACAGTAAATACATATTAACTTCTCAAACTATGAAATTACTTAATCATACCCAATACATTTCTTTTTTAAACCAATAAAATTGAAAAAAAAATAGGGTATGTACATATTCCCAGCTTGTTGCCTCACCTTTTCTTTGAACACACCTTTATTTAGAGCTGAATCATGCAGACAGTTCCCTTGGTTCATCTCAAGTGAATGAATAATCCTTTAGTGACAAAAGAAGACGAAGAAGGGTGTTTTTGGTGTTTTTAACATGTTCAAGTAGCATTTTTGACATGATGGAGGACATGAGAATTAAGATTAAAATTGAATATCTTAGAGTGTGTCAACATAGAAATGATGGGAAATGAAAGCAGACTCACTCAGGGCTAAAAGTCCTGCCCATTATACCTCAGAAGCAAATTTCTGCTGCCGAAATCATGTCCTAGAAAATGAGAGAATGAGAAAATTTCTTTTTTTATTTTAGCTAAAAATGGCATAACCATAAATAATAGACCACGGGAACACTTTTACAATAGATCAAAGGATGATCGGTGTGGTACTTTTATTTTAATTAAAGCATTTGACAGGCACAGACAGCCTATGTTAATATTTGAATCTAATCTGATAAATGTTAACTGACGAAGAAAAGCTTAATTTGGTTGTGGTTCTGGACCTCGTTTTCAAAATAGTGGCTATGCTGAAAAAGCTGACAGATCAGAGGTGACTGGAGAGTGAGAAAAGGCTTTGATAGTTTGCTTCACGTCATCTGGTTTGTTGGGTCTGGTGTCTCTCATCTCCCTCTTGACAACAGCTCATAGATTTTCTGTTGCGTTTAGGTCAGGCGAGTTTGCTGGCCAATCAATCACCGTAAGACCAGTTATTGAACTAGATTTAGGTACCTGGCAGTGTTAGCGGGTGCCAAGTTCTTCTGGAAAATAAAAATCACCAATAAAAATAAAATATTAAATAAAATATAAAATAAAAAAATAAATAAAAATCACCATCTCCATGCAGCTCATCAACAACACAAAGAGCTCCAGAATTTTGTGCTAGACAGTTACATTGACTGTGGACTTTGACGTGAAATGGCTGCCTAAGCCATCACAGTCTGTGAAATCTTCACACTAGACTTTAAAGTCCCACTCCAGTCATCTGTTGATCCATTTTAAAATCACTCCCAGTGTTCTCTTATTTACGATTATGCTGTTTATAGCCAACATTTAAAAAACTGTGTTGTTTTTCGACATAGTTTCTGCAGAACAACAGGAGTTCACCTCTGAGTTGTGGGCAGAACTGTTGGCGTGAAATAAGCCATCCCCCATTTCCCACGTGTTCACACTCTCTCCTGCTAGCTTACAGGCCCTTATGACCCCAACCTAACAAAAATGGTGAACAATGTTGGAGCTATCCAGCCATGGCATTTTGAGCCAGATGCCAGCTTGGAGGAGGAAAACGAAGACGTTCATGGATCTATTTGTCTGCAAATGGATGCCTCGGAATGGAGTGATTGTAGCACCCACGTCACTGCTACAAGCTCTTACAAACTGCATTGTTTTGTCTGCTCAAACTCAAAACTGCAGTTTTAAACTTAATATTTTTAATATATGTATAGAAGAACAAGTTAAAAACACCAAAAAGATAATGAATTTTATGCGTCCCCGCTCTTCCTCTTGACTCTAGGACCTCGTTTTTTAAAAAATGCAAAATTGACTTTTTATTGAGTACTTTTTTGTTTTTGTTTTTGAGTCAACATTATTGAGCAATTGTCCTTTTTTTCCTCCTTTGCCCTGATTGGATGGTTCTGATGCTTCTTCTGTTCAGGAGTTTCTTGACAAAAGGATTGCAACATGGAACTCATACCTAGAGTGAGTTGCTCCTACACTGCTTGTGATGCTCTCCTTAATCATTATATGGAATTTAATCCTCTTAAGGCTGCGGTCATCCCTGTCGCTGTGTACCATCTCCCACCATCCTTTACTCCTTCCACTCTATTTCTTGTACATATGTTTTAATACAGCTCTCTGTGAACCACTAGCTTGTTAAGGTTGTGGCTTGTCTTCTTTGTGGTGAGTAAGACCGTCTTCTGTCCAAAACAGATGAGTTAGAACATTTCAATTGATTCCAATAAGCCATAAAAACAAAAACAGTACTTTCAGACAAAAAAATGTATGCATAAGAATACCAGGGGAAGTGTGTGATGATTTACTCCACTGCTCCTGCTTTTCCTGGTTGAAACACAAACACTTCTTACTGCACACAAACATACATGTTGTGCTTTCTTTTCCACACTTGCAGTATATTTGGGATGTAAATAAAACTGTTTGTGTACATGGGGACAGAAGTACTGGCTTTGGGGACTCTAATAGTGTCTTTCTTTTCACTATAAATAAGGTAATGGACACATTTTGCCACAGAAAACAAAATAAAAATACAGGGTAAGAAAAATTACTTTCAGGCACTAACAAATTGTTTTTAAGTAGAATAAAGTGACTTTTTGAAGGACAAGCAAAGATCATGAAAGTATAACGAGAAAAACTTTTATGTCCTAATCTTCATGGACTGCAGAGTGGGACCATGAAGAAATTATGTTGGTGATGAAAGAAAGGTGAAGCAACAAGCGTGCTCTGTTCCTTCTGTGATGACAAAAAGGGTTTTCTTTGAATCAAGCTGCACAGACAAGTCAGAAAACAATTTATTTTACATCTGGAACACATGTAAAATACAAAAATGCATAAAACACAATACATCAGATCAAATTTAAGGAGATAAAAAAAAGCCAAGTCAGAAAAGCACACTGGGTAAACTTCTGTATACAGTCCTTTAATCTGAGGATAAGGGAAAGTCCAAAGAAATGAGACCACTGCAGCTTTAAACAGTAAAAAATAACTTCTGTACATATAAAAACATTAGGTGGTGGTAAACAACACTGTTCAGTAGAAAGTGAACAAATTTTACTGCTGTTTTTTGTCATTGGGAGGTCAGGTAGAAAGCAAACTCAAATAGGAAAACCAAAGAGTGCCTCCCTGAGTCATGCGTTACAAATGACAACACCAAGTGCACCATGTGAGATGTTTGTTTAAACCACAGAAGAAAGAAAATCTGATGCTACAAAAACGGCTGGTCTATAAATTAAAGGAATGGATCACAACATGAAAGCTAAAACAGACAAGGCAAGTGGTTTTCTTTTAACCACTTCTGCAGAAAAAAAAAAAAAATTACACTGACGCAACCAGACAAATACAGGAAGGAGTTTGGAAATCTACTTTCCTCACTGAAAAGTTGGGAACTACTTGGCTGCAAAAAAGAGATAAAGAGAACAAATACAGAGCACGGAAAACCAAGTGGGCAGACTTTTCTGGGAGAGGTCAAATCTGATGGAATTCATAGAAAAAGTGTTAGTTAGGCATGACCATTCTGAAAACCTACTTGTGTGGTAAAGTGCAATCTATGTTGCACAATGATGGAGTAAGGAAGCATTGAAGAGGTACTTGGTGTAAAAAAGGCAAACAAAACAAAGAAAAAAAAGGTAAAATGTGCTAAAACATATAACATAAAAACACTTTATTTGCTTCTAAACTATTAATGCATTTAGAATTTAATAAATATCTGTCCTGTTGTACATTGAACATGAAAAAGGCCCATTTATGTTTAGGTTGTGCACACCAGTGCAGGTTTTTAGTGCTGCACAATTCCACCAATCGCAGTTACACAAACACTTCCCTGCGTGCGCGTTTTTCCTGAGGTAGCTGCCGTGGCGGGCCGGGCAGTGGGGGCGCAAGTGGGCAAGAAGGAGTGCCGGCGTCCAGCTGCGTGTCCGGTGTGGGAGGAGGGCTTAGGAGGGAGTCATAGTCGAAGCCCTTCAGAGGCTGCAGGGACAAAGTAAGGCCTCTGCGAGCCTTGGCGGCTCGGTCCGGTCTTTCTCTGAGCTCCAGAATCACCTGATCATAAAGATAAAATTAATATTTTACAGCTTGCTTTCTAATCAGAAAGCTGACTCCTTCTAGGTCCCCCCCAGGTTACCTCCACAGGGCGACGCTGCAAAAGCTCAAGGTCAAATGTTGATTGGTGGAAGAAGGTTTGTCGCTTGAAACGATCGAGTGTCCTCAGGCGGCGGGACGGAGTCTTGCATAAAAGCTGAGCGGAGAACCAGGCATTATGGAAATAAAATAGACCAAATTCTGACAGCATTATGATGGGATTTGGTCAAATTACCTCACTCAACAACAAGGACAGTTGGGGGCTGAAGCTTAATGGCATTTCATATGGAAAACTCCTCACTTTCCTCAACATACTGCAGTGATCCGGTTCCGGAGGCACAGGGAACTAAAAAATACAATCACAGAATAAACTATCAGCAAGTTGAACTTTTGTAAAACTGAAATTACATTATTTATTCATACAAGCTTAGTGAACATTAAAGGTTTAATGATTACAGATCATTTAATATTTCCATGTAGGTCAACCAGAGAGAAAGAGTCCACCTTCCCAGTGGTCAGAGAGAAGAGCAGAATCCCCAGAGACCACCAATCAGCTGCATGGTTGTAGGGTCCACCGCTCAGCACCTCCGGGGCTGCAGATCCAGCAAGAGCACAGTCACGTGATAGCCTCAAACTGTAAGTTGAATTGAAAAAAAATCCTCCTCACCCATATACTGGATGGTTCCACATATGGTGAAGGCTCTCCCTCCTCTCTCCAGGCGACGGGACAAACCAAAGTCAGTCAGGCGGAGGTGGCCTAGAAAACAACATTTTGTTGTTCTGCACTTTACTTTCTACATGACATCACAATGTAAATGTACACTTTAATATCAATAGATTCCAACAAGCACACAAATCTGCCTCAGATGTGCTGCTTATTGCAGCCGCTGAGGATCAACAAAGCAGAAACAGGATGTTTTCTAGAAGCTTCTGTACATCAAATCCAGGTCAGGGCTTTGCTGCTCTCTGCTGGGGATGAGGATTCACTCACCATTGTCGGTCAGCAAGATATTCTCCATCTTTAAAACAAACACAAAAAATTAACTTAATTGAAGTAATATTAATAACAATAAAACAAAAAAACTGTAAGAGAAAACTGCATACAATTAAAAATATAAAATCAATCATCTACTTAAAAAAATGACTTTTCTTATTTCTTCTTTTTAAGTGTTTCATTCATGTCCAATTTCACAATTAACTTATTTTATGTTGGAGATAAAAAATAAATCCTGACAAAATAAAAGTTCAATAAAAATCAGTTTATTTTATTATTTTTTATTTCAGTTCATGAACTGTGATTGATGTTAAAACCTGCATGCATGCATGTTTTTGTTTTGCTTGCTTAGTGGGCCATAATCAGAAAAAGGCTCTTTGAGCATGAATGATGTAAAATGACAGCCAAGCAGTGAGTTCACATGAAAGAAAAAATACAAGCAGGACAGTTTCTCGGTGAAAGCTTGCAAGGCAAAAAAAAGCACGTCTTCAAACTTCGCGCTTGAAGCAAATGTACTTTTTCTTCTCTAAAAGCTGCACAGATGTGTAGATTGTTCCTCACTTTTTCAGAGAACAACGGATGCATTCTCCTTTTCTATGTTAAGTGTAAAAATATGACAGTTACTCTTGAAGTAATGGATGTTTCTCCTACCTTCACGTCTCTGTGAATGACTCCAAAATCATGCAAAAACCCTGTGGAGAAGCAGCAAGAAAGGAACAAAACAAGAATAATCAACAACTGAAATGATCAGTTTGAAAGCCAAGTCTCTGTTAGAATTCAATAATAAAGAGCTCTTTAGTGTGTTAAATCTTTTGAGAGTTCATCATAATCAAGCATCGTTAGGTGGTTACTTACTCTTGCATGAATATGGAAATGCTCCTGGCCATGACTGAATTAACTATCAAATATAATGTCAAACACGCTCACAAAGGCTGGTATGATAGTAGAACAGAAACTGTGATCACTTGGAAATCATTTAAACATACAAGATACAAGTATTAAATGTTTTGAAAAAAATACTATTTCTTCGTCAAACTTTGTTTTAATCTGATATTTTTAAAAAGTCGACTCTGTTTGAGCTATCAGGTCATTTTCTTAGTGAAACACTTGGTCATTTATGTGAAGTTTTAATGTTTACTCACAACAGGGAAAGAGGGTTTGACATAAAATTACATATTTTTCCTGAATAAAAATAGTTTTCTTTATAATTGATGATTTTTATTAGGAATTTGTCTAACAATATAGCAATTTCTTTTAATATTTCTCATTAAAATAAATGTATATTTACTTTAATCAAGTAAAGACTTTACAGCAATACGCAGTGGGATCATGAAAAAAAAAATTCAGAAAAAATATTGCCATTTTTTGTCATTTTCTAAGGATTTCCAAAAGTTTCTGCCCAAATTCTTGCAAACAGGGATAATAATTCAAAGGTTTATGAGAGATGTACGCACCAAGTGCACATCCCAGCTCTGCTCCAAACACTCGCACCGTGTCCTCAGAGAACTGACTAATCATCTGCCAGTAAGTGTACAGGTCGCCTGTGCTGCAGTAGTCACACACTGTGGGAGCAGACAGGTCATTAAAATGCGGCTCTGTAACGCAGAGATGTGTGTGTGTGGGGCGGTGAAGGGTGGCAGGAAACAAACACTGGTGACAAACACGAGGAAAAGCAAGCACTGTCCAGAACCTGAAGCTCAGCCAAGTCAAGGAGTTGCCAGCAGAACTTTCTAGTTTCCATCCTGACAAAAGGTGCATCTTAGCAGCTGGTTTGAAGTTATTAAGAAAAAAACTTCTGAAAGTTTGGGCTTCAATTGAGCTTAAAAACATATTTGATACTTGTTTCATCCACTGTGACATGCCGTCTTGTTGAAAGAAATTAAAGCACAGCATCTGGAGCATTGTGCTCTCTTTCATGTCAGGGTCAGGAAGCAAATAACTGGGTCACACACTGAGTCAATGTCTCGTTTGGAAAAAAGGATAAAATGCTCCTGAGGGGAAAGGAAAGAGGGCAGCACAGCTTCACGCAGCTTCACACCAAACAGTGTGCATCTAAATAAGCGAAAAAACTCAAAGACGAGATGCTGTATGCATAGGATAGCTAAGTTGTTGGGGGTTGTAAGCAGATTTTGGATCAAGCTACAAGTGCTGAGGTGACAAAGGGGAAGAGTGAGGGGTTTGGTTTGGGTCTCTGGCAGCTGGCTGACTCACTAATGTAGAGGTGGCGCTGAGTCTGCCAGCAGTCCTGGAGGTCATGGACAAATGGGTGGCGAACCTGACGCTGCAGGCAACAGTCAAATGGTTTTAACCCTGCAAAAGCTCAATTCTGATCAATCAAAGAGCAAGCTAGGCTTTCTGTTGCCCATCATTGGCAGAAAGGCGATTGAACTTCAACAAGCTTCTTCTATAGTAATCAACAAATTCAGTTATTTTTTTAATTGACATTGAGATTAAATCCTGTAAAAGCTCATATAATCTGTTTACAGCATTAGAATATATTTTAATACTTTCAAAGCACTCACCTGGATTATAACTTCTTCTTTTGACTGCTCCAGAACTCCCAGCTTCAGAATCTCAGATTTAGGTATAACCTGTAGCCAACACAAGCACTTTAACCAAACAAGGGGAAGCAAAATGTCCATCAAACTTAATTTGACTGTTTTTATCTAAAAAGATGATCATTTCAGTTTCAGTGATTTCATAAAAATAAAGAATCTAAAAGTTGGCTTTAGCAGTGCTAACTATATCAGTATTTACACCTCAAAGTCAATTAATAAAACAATAAATAAATAGGACAGTATTTCTCTTTGAATTCTAGCATGTGCACCAAAAAGTGAACAGCAGTCATATATTTGCACCACATCTTTGGACACAGATATGTTTCAAAACAGGTTTTTGAGAAACGTTTGTTCTTCTAGGCAAATCTCCTGATAACACATTTCTGCTATGATGGGACAGACTCCTTCAGCTCAAAAGATTTTCACTTTTGAGAATTGTACTGTATTTATATCCCATCCATCCAGCTTCAGAACCTGCTCAACCCTTTCGGGGTCACGGGGTTGCTGGAGCCAACAGGCAAAGGACAGGCTGAACAGGTCGCCAGTCTGTTGCAGTGTTTATATTTAATGTGCTTTAGAATAATTAAGACAAAATCACTTAAGAAAATGGACTCTAAACACATTATGCTGCTTCGAAAATGGAAAACTGAATAGTATTTTCAGAGAAAACTCACGCACAGCGACTGAAGCTACGAAAGACGAATTTTTACAATATGGAAATCTATTTAGATAATTTCAATAATCCTGACAAAATGTTCTTCGATATCTTCATGAGAAGTTATGATTTTTACTGTCCACTGAGAGTATGCAAGAAAAAAAATAAACTAACTAAATCAAAACCATGGATAACTAAAAGATTGGAAAATGTCTGTAGAAAAACAAAACGGAAGTAAATTAGACAAAACTGAGGTAAAGAAGGGACTGACTTATTGTTGAAAAAAAATCTAAATGAAACCACTGTAACCCCAAAAATTAGAATTACTCCAAAAAGTAATCCAGAAATATATCCCTATTTAAATAACCCAAGAACTGGGAGTGTTTTAAGAGTGTATATCACTTAAATGCCGCATAGTTGTGTTTTTATGTGCCTATATCTTGTTTTTCCCACCTCTTTTAGAAGTTCTGTGGTTGATTTCAGTGGTTTAAAAAGCATCCAAAACTAAAACTTGGCATTTTTTAGGTCGACTGAATATGTAGAACTCACTTTAACAGCGAAGACTTTCTGCTTGGCTTTGTCCTTTACTTTTAGAATGGGCCCAAATGAACCTTTGGCAATGTAACCCAACACCTGCCAGGACAAAAACAAGTGAGAAGTCAAGAAAAAAAAAAGAGAAGAAAGAGCAAAAACACAGTGGAAGAGGAGCAAAAGTGGCTTTTGTGTTTGACTTGTACCTGAAAGTGTTCATGCCCAGGCACGGGTCTGTGGGGGAATTCCGGCAGAAACATGGAAACAAACCCCGGTAGGCTCCACTCTGCCCTCAGCTTACCCGGCCCGACTCCTGCCAGCCTC
>BSAI01000201.1:14046455-14103516 GCA_036245035.1 Adrianichthys oophorus | reverse complement strand
GGAAGATCATGGGACTATGACACAACGAGAGAGATGAGCACACCTCACTCATCATGGATTATGTCAGTGGTTATGAGCATATACATAACAAACTTGAAAAATTATACAAGTACTGAGAGCTATCAAAACAGACGTACCAATGGACATTCTACTCTAATCTTGACCTTTAAGACAAAATGACAAAAGTTTGTGCAGAGAGATACTTTTATAGAGTTTGTTTACTCTTTCCATTCAGGCCGACTTTCATAAGAACTCCTTCATATTTCCACACAGCTTTTTTTTTCTTTTAAAAAAAGCTTTTTATAACCTGACATTTGCTTAAAGCGGCTGGGAGATATGCTTATTATGTACTACTTTTATCACACAGGTTTTCTTTTACACTGACAAAGTGAGCTGTGAGTGACAGCTATAACACTTTCACACAGGACGCTATTTGATGCTTGCAAAGATTTAAAACTTTGTTTTTAGACCTTCAAGATGCTTATAGGTTTGAAGTTGTTTTCATTTGTCTTTGCTCCCCACCTTTCCAAGCTTTTCTCAAAATCATGTTTTTTGTTTCACTAAGAGCAAGGATCTAGAAATACATACATTATTATTAAAACGAGTCAAACTCATTTTGCTCCAAACTCTTGACAATGAAAAAAAACTTGATTTAAGACTCAAGCTTCACTGTCAAGTGTGGTTCAATGTTAAATATGTTATTTTATAGTTCAATAAATATTAGCATTTATTGTCACTACTTTGGAAACCACAATGTACATTTCTGTTCAAAGAATAAGGGCTAGTTTTAAGTTTTATGAGGATTTATTGCGATGGACCAGCTTTTACTAAGACTAAATTCTCAGTTTTTCTCATAAATTTTGTTCAAAAATAAGTAATTTCAACTTATTACCCTGTTATTTTTTTGTCACTGTAATCAAAATGAACTACAATTAGAGACATTAAAAACTTAAAAAATACAAACCATTTGCTCAGAACTAGCAAAAAGAATACACATTATTGGGCTGTAAAACATTCAGTTTTAGGTAAATTCTATCAAACAGTTAGCTTTTGTAGAATATTATTCCCTTTTTGAATGTTTACACAACAGTACTGTGGACTGAAGCTCATTATCTTTTGAAAACATATATTTTTTAGAATCAAACCAGAGGAGAATAATTTATTTATTGTGAAAGATCAGGAAAACCACATTAACAACCATCATGTATAAAGTTTCAGACACAAAGGCTCCGACCATGTATTCGATTTTAATTGAATTTGGCTGTAATGGGTCATTGTGCAGTTAAAAAGCCTAGATTAAAAAATGGGTTAACTCAAACTAGCTTGGTTATCCCAAAATCAGGGATTATAAATAAGATAATAAAAACTATTGATCCCCCCCCATGGGGAAATTCAATGGTTAAAGCAGCTCTGGGGATCAAGAAAATAGTAAAATGTGCAAAAACAAATGAAGGAAAGGTATAAATAACATTAAAATAAAATAAAGTTATACAATAATAACTGGCCTGAACTACCCTTTTAGCTTATAAATGGCTAACTTGAACAAGGATGGTTCTTTTGATAATATATATATATATATATACACCAAAATCCTGCTCAAAACTGGCATAAAACAAAGATTAAAGAGAATTCAAATCCTGCAGATACATTTGTGCAAAAATAAATAAAAAGACATAATGGGGATTTCTTCTTAAATAATGTGTTAGTGAAGACATATCCTACTCAACGTGAGGTTCATATATGGATATTAACTCTGTAAAGACGTTGTACAATCAAGTTGGCCTTCTGGTTATGCAGAAAGCTTGAATGATGTGAAGCAGATCTGAGGCATTGCAGTGCAAGATGTGTGCAATCAGCCATGCAGGATGTCATTATCATCTGAGCCAAAACAGGACACGATCCTGGGTGAAATCGCAGCCCCCAGTGTCAAAGTAAACAAACAAAAACGGCTTTAGAGTTGCATTAATCTGTTTCAATGGTAAATAAATGCAGAAAAGGTTAACCGGAAGCATGACAGCTCTTCAAAATAAAAGTAATTGTAAAGAGAATTTCTAAAACTACAGTCAAGATGTTTAGTATCAAAAAATCTTGTTTAAAAATCTGCCCTAACCTCCCTCCCACCTGAATTACTACAATGGAATACGTGTGTCACCTCGTAGCAACCCGGGTTTTCATCCAACTCACCTTCTTGTTTTTACTACCGTCGGCCCCCATTCTCAGTGTGACCGAGCATCAGGCTGGAAGGTCGGTTTGCTCCTCATCCAGGGACTCCGCGCGGGACATCGCTGCCCCTCTTCCACGTTCATTTACACGTTACATGCAAATACGAATTTTATTTGCAATATTCATTAAAATCCGCTGCTGAGATTCGATGCAGAACGTGATTTGTCGATATCAAAACAGGTTAATCCCTTGTATGGGCAACGTCAGCGTAAATCCGCCCACATAACATGGACTACTGGACTACAGCTCCCCCTGCTGGACAAGTAAAGCAACACAACCCAAACTCCCCTCTGACAACACCAGTGCCTTTTATTTTGAACTTTGAACATAAAAACGAAGCGGGGAGAATTTTTACTTTGGTGGTTTTACTTTGTCAACCAATGCAGTTCCTACAAAATAAAACAAAACTGAGTTTTAAATAAACATGTAGAAAACATGGGTGAGTAGAGCATCAGGTTTAGTCATCCTCATCAAAGTTCTTCTTGCCCTCTGGAGGTTTGGGGCCGCCTGCTGGCTTGGCCATGATGATCTGAAAGGAAAAAAATAATCATTTGTACCAGAAGAAATAAAAGACCAAAAAAAAAAATTCATGCAACTCAAAAATATTCACACGGTTAGACAAGGTGATCCCTTAAAGTTAGAAAAAAAAAATTATAATGAAAAGTACTATAGATGCATGTCATGGCGGGGCGGGGTCTGACTTGGTTAAAATCACTGCAAATTTCAGTAAGTCTGTACAAAATGTTTTGATAAAATGCTTTTTCATCTGTTTATAGACCCATCCCAAAGAAAAATCTGTTTTTGCAAAAATGTAAGCTTAAAATTGCATTTCTGAGTATTTCTTTATTTAAATTGTGAATCAGGAACAAAAAAATGCAATGAAATAAAAAATAAAAAGCTGTATTTGTAATGTAGAAAATACAAGGGGAGACAAGCTCCCTGCTCCACTCCACAATGGGGAGGAAAGGAGGGGACGGGTTTACCCCGAACCGAACAGTCAGAGATGAATTTCTAATGAACGACTGCTGCTCTGCAGAATCTGTCCTAAAACTGCACAGGCTTTTTGATTTGAATCAAAATAAAACAAACCACAAACACTGGGAACGCTTTTAAAACTGTTCAATAGATGAGGGACTTGAAGGTTGGCTATCACCAGAAAACTTGCGTCACAAAAATGTCAAGTACTGCCATAAGATCTGTTTTTCTAATCTTCTTTATCCAATAAACACAATGCCTCTTGAGCATGTCCACTGAAAGAAGGATTGCATGCATCATGCAATCACAACATAAGGTTTGTTCCATGCTGCATCACAGTGACACACACCGTGTTGTTAGAGGTAATAGAAAAGTCAATCCTAAAAGTGCGTGTATCTGCTTAATTAGTAGTGACAGATCCATTGTTCTGCAGTTTCCGTGTTCATCAGCAGTCTTCAGTTAGAAGTACACACACGTTCCGAGACCTACTGAGGGGGGCTCTGAGTGCGTGAGAGCCTGCTAATGGGTGTCAAAATGATCAGGCTCTTCATCCCAACCATCCATGTCCCAGTGGCCTCTCTGCTTGGGGGTTTTGGGTCCCCCTGCAGGCTTAGCCATGATGATCTAGGTTGCACACACACATATACTTAATATTTCCTGGTTTTGTTGTTTCTATTGAATGACAGGTTTTTATTATGGCTGTCCTATTGCTCCTTAGACTTTACAATGCTGATGGCCATTTTACAAAGCTTCAATAGAACTTTTTTTTTTTGCTTTTCCCATTTCTTCTCTGTACTAGGTTACAGCTATGTTCTTCTCCATAAAAATCTAGTCCAGGGGTCTGGAACCTGAGGCTTCTGACTTTTCACTTCTGCATTGTAGCTCTCTGGTTAAAAAAAGAAAAAAGATTGAACTTTAAAAAGTAATGAGAAACTGTAAAGCTGACGGCGTTCTTTCTACATTAGAGACGCAATATTCTTTATAAAGTTTTTTTCAAATCGCTCATTCTTCTGTCCATTTCATCCCAAACTTCTCAATGGGGCTACGGCATGGTGACTTTTTAAATGATTTTATTCAAAAAAAATTACATAAATAAAAGGAAACTGCTAGCTTTTTCGTGATCTTTTATCCTCAGGTAGGTGCTGGGATTGATGTAATTGTTACAGGATGAACTCCTGACTGACTAAGTGCGTTCCAGCAGGTGGAGCAGCACAGCGGCGTAAAAATGACCAACCAAACATGGAGAAAAACAAACCCATACCCTCACATCTATGTTTGACAGTTGGTGTCACACCTTTTCAGACTATAAGTCGCTCCGGAATTCAAGTCTCAACACAAAATATGTATCATAAAGAAGAAAAAGAAACCATGTACAAGTTCCATCTGAGTATAAGTTGCGACTTATACTTCAAAAAATACAGTACGTGAATAATTGGAGCTTCTAAATCTTATAACCGGTGGTATATATTTCTTTAAAACTACTGGAAAAACACAGTTTTATGTCAAAAGAACAATAACTTTCTAGATTTTTACACTAGTTGCATAAATCCAAAATAAAAGCACAAAATTCAATCTAGTGTCCAGCTTAGTTCTTGGATTAGTGTAACTGTAATACCTGATCCACTCTCAGCACTGTGATTGCAGCGTTTGTGGCCATCCTGATCCCCCAGTGTTTGACCAGGTATGGGTCCAGGATGCCAGCTTTGAGCATGTCCTTCACTGCAGGGCCCTCTCCCTGCAGATGAGTATCACTTTTAGTGTTCACATGAAAACACCGTGAAAAATAATTGAAGTATCAACTTCTTAACACCAAAAGCGGTCTATGTACATTACATTTTTTAAAAAACAAAGCAAAAGCAAGTAGATAAAACTGATATACATTTTCATCATACTGGTGAGGGTCATCCAGCTGAATGAAATTCAATTTATTTAGGCATCTTTATCAATATTTTCAAAATAAAATACACATTTACACACCTCAATGTCAAAGCCTGTGTTTTTGTTGCCCTCGTGATGAGCGGCGTACAGTTTAGAAATGAGCTCATTTCCTTTGACTCCAGAGTTCTCAGCCAGAGCACGAGGCAGCGCCTCGAAGGCCTCCGCAAACTTTTTGATGGAATACTGCTCCAGACCAGGGCAGGACTACAGGAAGAGAGCAGCAGATGCTTGTCAAATTTAAAAAGATGGTTTTGTGAAGCGTCTCTGATGATGCATTAAAGACTTGATACCTCTCCGTATGAGGTGATCTGCTTGGCCAGCTCAATCTCTGTGGCTCCTCCTCCAGGTACCAGTCGTTTGTCCTGTACAAGAAACACACTGAGGCTGCTGTGTGGACCAACGAGGGCTTAAAGACCCACTGCCATCATCTTTTGATCCCAGTAGTCTTGTAATTATGACTGTGCTGTTTTTAACCAACAATAAAAAAAACATTGGTTTTTATGGCACTTTGTTTCTGCAAAGCAGCAGGATTAAAAATTTACCTCAGAGTTCTGAGCCCACCCAGCGTATTTCCTATGTCACAAATGCGCTCTTTTTCAGATGACATTCTTTCGTCTGCTCCCAATTGACAATAATTTGAACAAAGAAATACTCAAAAATGCCATTTAAGCTAAATTGCATTAATTTATGCCATCCATCATCAGAAAAATGCCACAAGAACAAGTTAAAAAACACCATATTCATCAGAGTGGGTCTTTAAAATTTACAGGCATTGAAGATCTTCTGTTCTACAGCACCAGCTTACCCTGACCAGAACCTTGAAGGTGTTGACTCCATCATCTACAGCTCTCTCAATGTCATCCATCAGGTTATCAGTGGAGCCTCGGATCACCACTGTCGAAATGGCCCCATCCTCTTTTTCTGCAGAGCAATGAAACCCTTGTTAGATTATTTCTACATCCTAATCCAAATAAGTCAAACAGGACAGAGAAAACAAACACTAACCGTGTTTGAAAACCACCACCTGAGTGTCTCCCACCTCTGTCAAGTACACATTATCACAGTGACCAGTTTCATCTGGAGTTGGAGCGGTCTAAAAATGCAGAAAAATAAAGTCAATGCATGCTTAGTTATTGCTTCAACATCTGATCTAAGGAAATCACACTCACTATTCTCGGCAGAGCGACAGCGCCCACAGTCTTGCATAACCTCCTGAGGTCCCACTTGCTGTTCAGCCTAAAAGGAAACAGAAAAAAGAAGACGGTGAAGCAGGCGAATGCGTCGCATATCCTTTCAGTGATGTGAAAAGACAAAAATATGGGTTAAAAAACGATGCAACAACAGTTTGACCAAAATGCAGCTCTGACCTGACCACCATTAGCTTGTACTTGTTGGCATAGTGCAGCGCCATGTCAGCCACTTTGCCCCCAGTTACCACAACGCTGACTCCAGATTCCTTGATGGCTTTCACCTGAGACTCCATCAAGTCCTCCTCTCCCTTACTGAAGTTCAGGAGCTCCTGCGCATTATTTATCAACACTGTTCCCTGTGGGACAGACAAAGCAGAAAAAAATGGATGTTGTTAAGCTGCCTTTGCTTTTATTTGAACTGCAAAATAATTTTTAAAAAATCCTCAGAAACAATTTTATTAAAATATTCCATAAAAGAGGCTTCCACAATCATATGTAAAGGAAAACATTCTAGTGATGTTTTAGTGATGTTAAAGTACTGTTACTGCATTACTAAAAGCTTTATTCTTCAAGAATTTTCTGCATTTCTGACAGTTGTGAGACTATCAGCTAGAAAAGTTCGCTAAAATAAAAGTTCAGAGCTTTGCTCTTGAATGAACAGCTATTAACTTATCAGAAATAACCAAGGAAAACTGGAAATGACAGAGCAACAAGTAAAAACTCAAATTTCAGACTATTAACCTATTCTAAAAGTTATTTCTTTAGACGCAGTCCCCATGTGAACTAATGTATCCAAATCAGCTCTGGTGTTTAACAGAAATTCTGATGAAAGGAATCCGCTCCTTTATTTCGTCAAAAGAAAAACTCTGTTGATTTTGAATAAAAGAATCCATAATTGTATTAATGAAATTTCCATCCTTCAGTTTACATCACTAGATATGTCAAGACTTAGCACAAAATATTAATTTCAAACAGAAACTAATCAATTATTGAGTATTTTAGATGTAACCAGTATCACTTGATTTCAACAGCATTTTTGAGCAGCAGTTTGGTGCAGCATGTTTGACATTTTTAGTTTTTATCATTTATTTTGTACATTTCCAAAGCATATCTTCCTTTAAACTCTATTTGGAAACTGCAAAATGCTTCCTAAAGATAAGACGTTGCGACTAACATGTAACTTTTATAGGTTTTCTACAAAAATATATCTGAAGCTCTTTAATTCTTTAAAAACTTTGACCAAATCCTGTTACCTTTGTCTCTGTCACCATGCAGTCAAAGGGGCAGGAAAACACAGCGATCTTGGCGTCTTTAACTGATGTGATATCTCCTTCTGCCTCCTTCTTAAAGACCATTCCATGAAGCATGGATGATGCCGTCACCCCACAGCCCTGAAAACAAGACAGACTGCAAATTAGAGACACGTGACAGGTAGCTTAAACACACAAAAAAAATAAAAAATACTATTCCTTACCAAGATTTTGCAGACTCTGACGTTATCAACATTGAAACTGCCGGACTCGGGGAAAATTGAAACTACGGCACAAAAATGAAACATGAAAAAGAATGTGAAATGACAGTAGTCTTTTTTTTTTATTTACCACCACCAATCTGGACGGCTCGACTCACCGCACGCTTGGGCGATAAGGTTGGCAAAAAAGTCCTCATTGCCGTACTGCTTACTCATGACAGCGGTGCGGATGAAGGATGCAGCCTCGTTGACGTCACGGAGATTTTTGGCTGAAGAACAAACGCAGTCCGGCAGAATCTCCAGGGCTTTCTTGCACGCCTTTTCATAACCTTCAATCACCTGTCAAAGAGAATAGAAAACACTTTCATCACTGCTATTTTGGGTCAGATTGGTATTGATGCGTGGGTATATTGATACCTCTGACACAGATAACCCCATTCGGAGGAGCTCTTCAGCCAGCTCCAGTAGAGCTCCAGCAAACACCAAGACAAAGTTGGTTCCATCTCCAACTTCCTGTTCTTGCATGTGGGATGCCATCACAATCATTTTGGCAGCTGGATGTTGCACCTGCAACATAATTATCATAAATAAACATTAAAGTATACAATTTGAAGCTTTGATTGCATTTTAAAGAGCTGCAACTGAAAGTTATCCCACCTCCAGCTCTCTGAGGATCGTTGCAGCATCGTTGGTGACGAACAGCTTTTCCAAGTGGTTGATTACCATTTTGTTCATACCTGGGAGAGTCGCGTCATTAGAGGGATTCTTTAAGAATTTAATCACTAAACAAAACCAGGTAAAGACATTAACTCACCGTTAGGTCCATAGGCGGTGCGTGTGGTTTGAGAAAGCTCCTTACATGCTCTGATGTTGCGGAAGACTGCTTCTTCAAGGCCTGAAAAGTGCTGGAAGACAAGAAAAAAATAAAATCATTTAGGCTTCTATATTTCATCTAAATGGCAGCGGCATACCTCCAAAAGAACATATAATATAGATATGAGCTGCAATTGAGGTCACAACAACACTGCCTACAAAAGTGATGTTTTAATGAAGATCTTCAAAATTAAAAAAGCAAGTATCACATCCTTCCTGATGACAGTTAGCTGAGCATCGACTGGGTGGATCAGGAGCTTGACAGCAGCATCTAACTGTAACAATAAATGCCTAAATATAATAAACCCCAAATGCTTTGAAAAAGGCAAACTTTCAAAGAATAAATACATAACTATATGGGGAAATAGCCCAGTACAGCATCAGGGATCTATCTTGCAGCTCCCAGCGGCCTGCATGGCTTCCAGAACTCTCCCACATGACTTAACGACGATGCTAAATCATGAGCTAGCGGTAGTTAGCACGCTACTTCCCGGCTACTCTCTTTAAAAAAAAAAATCCTCTCACTTCAAAACACGAAAAAAACTCTTACCTTCGCACCATCTTTCAACATTTGGGCAAAGCCCGGAGCTTTGGGGACGTGAAGGGCCATTATTTAACGATAAGCGGTCCCGGTGTTCTGATGAAAGCAGCCGCAGCGTGGCTTCTGCTCTGGGTACAAAGCCGGAGAGGCAGACGAGAGGCGACTTCAACGGGCGTGAGCTAACAGAGGGTAGCAACGAGGGACAAACCGATCAGGAGACATAAAGCGAAAACAATTTCTTAAAATGCATTTTGGGAAAATGTTTTGGTTTTCATCTCTATATATCCCCTTTGTTCCTTTTTAAATCCACTTTTCTTCTTGTGGATTCGTTTAAAAATCTTTTACCAATGTTATTTACATATCTCCATGTTCTGACCATTGACTGCATAGTCATTCCACTGATTTATTCTGATTTTTTAAATTGTTAAAAAATATATCAATTTTAAAAAAGACATAAAATTTTGCATTTGTCTAAAGTTGACCTAAATCCATGATAAACATAGTTTGTCATTTAATATACTGATGTTTTTCAGAATTTAGACTTAAACCTTTTCACTGTCATCACATCTTTTATGGGGAGCACATGTCAAACAGCTCCAACAAATGAATTGCTTATTTTACCTGAATGTCTATTCGCTGTATGGTAATTAATCATAGCTCGACTCTATTTTTTATTTCTAAATACCATTTTCTTCCATTTAGGTAAAAAACCCACTGAAAACTGAATATTTGTCATGGCTTGAGTTTAGGAAATTAGGAATACAATGACAATTGCTGATGTTTTAATGCTGCCATTTGTTTTCTCCTTCCGTTTTTTATTCAAATGTTTTGTTCTTTTATTGCAGCCTAGGTTTTATATCTATGTATAAAACTCTTCGAATTGTCTTAATGAATGAAAGGCTTTGGACAAATATAGAATTATTTTGCTATTCAGGACAAAAAAAATGTTTTTTGATAATATAAATTGCTAGAAAAAAAGGCAACGAACCACCAACTTAAATGTTTAAACTAATAATTCCTAAAAATGTGAAATCTTTGCACCAAATTTAGCTTATTTGATGACAAAAACAACTCTCAATTGCTATAAATATGTTCTAGACTCACAATGTTTGCAAAAAACAGAAACCCTTAAATATTACTTGACACAACAAACAAAGAACTATTTCATACATTATTCACAAGTCTGAATTATAAATTGTAATCATTTGAAAAAAAAGTGTCACTACTTCAAGCATTCACCAGTGCTGTCTATGCGTGAAGGGAAATACATTTAAGAAGTAAAGCAGAATTCATTGCATTACATGTGATTTGTTCTGTTAGTAGGTGATCAATCCAAATGTTTGCACATTTAATGAAAGAACTAAAGCACATATTTAAAACATGTTTCTCAGGGGTGTACAACTTTTATTTTGTAAAAATGTGTATACAAACCTTTTCCATTTTGCAGTGATTACAAAAGAAAATAAAAGAGATTTAACAAAAAAAAAACGTGGCTCATAAAGCTTTAAACTAACTTATAGTTTTTAATCTGGTAAATCATTAATTTTCTCACAGTTTAAGGAAAAATGAAGCATTAACCCAATCTGCAAAAAAAACAAGTTGTACAAGAAAAAATAAAATAAAATCACCCTCCTAAAGAATATAAAACAAATAAATTGGTTTAATCAAACAGACCTTTCAAAAATGTTAGTAACATTATTGTTTTAATAAAGTAAAGGACACAGCTTCTGTCAGTAATTGTAGTGTTAGAAGTGCACATACTGTTTTGGTAATGGGCAGCAGTTCATATTAAAAAAGTGAGTTAAAAATATTAGAATCAAAAGAAATACAAAAACTTTTAGTTTTAGTAGGAGATAGACAAACACACACGTTTTAAAATATAAAAATCCCTTAGGTAGCTAGAGAGGATATTTATCCTAGTTTATGTAATCTGGTGAGTGTTAAAAACAACCAAGTTCCACAGATATAAAATGCCACTAAAAAGTCTCCCAGTATCATTACAAACTAATATGTAACACTAACAAGATCAACTTTAAAAGCTTGGCTACAAAAGGTCTCACATGTAAACATCCATGAGCTTATGTAATTCAGTTGGGTTTGCGAATCGTGTTTACGGCTGTTTGAGCCCAGCTACCCACGGTGTTCGAGAGGTTTGAGGCTCGGCGTGAGACGTTAGAGCAGCTGAGTTTCCCTCTGGGGTCCAACTTCCTCATCATTGGGCCTCCAGAACATTTCTTGGGAGCGGGTCTGCAAAGGCAACAGCGCAAACAGGCAACACAAAACAATGAGGGAACCTTATAACCCAAAATGACCAGAAACATAACTTATTTACTTAAACAAGGGTTGCACATCTAGAAATACTCAAAGGAAATAAAACAGAATTAAAAACATTTTTTATACATTTTTTTTAAGAGGTAAAGACAAATTATTGTAGTTGGACTGTTTGGGATCTAGTGAAAAAAACCCAGATTTTATAAATTGGCCTGCATGAACAGTATAAAACAGAAAACATGCATTACTGTTACACAAAAAAATGACTGACTGAAAGCTGAGTCTCTGTAGAAGTTGGAGACATTACCATACGTAGGTCAGGTCTGTAGATCTAACTATTACTTGAGTTAAGTAAGATTTAATATTGAGCATTTGTTCAAAAGGAGAAAAACAACGACTGTTGCTCAGTACTGTAAGTTAGGTCACATAGATCCTGGAATAAAATCCTCTCCAAAGACCCTATAATCGTATTTTGCAACTGGCTTTTCCTTGTTGTTCTATCAAAATAATCCTTTCACAAACTAGATTTAGGAGAATTATAAAAAAAAAAAAAAAAAAAAAGAAAACCTCCCTTTTCTGCACAAATGACTTACTTGCCCGTAAAGGCTCACTCTCATCCTTTTTTGAGCTATGGTAAAAGTGTTCCCAGTAGTTTTTAATCAGGATCGTGCTGTTTTTAGTCCAAAAAAAAAAAAAAAAAAAAAGTGTGTCATCGTCTAGGAAAAAGTTTCTGCAGAGCAGTAGTTCATCAGAGATCTGTCTCTGAGTTGTGGGTGGAACAGCACTTCCACCCTTTCCCTTCAATCAAGCAATTTTGAGCTCAACTTTCTTTATAAGAAGAGAAATGCCACAAGAACATGTTAAAAACTACATTTTCATTGGAGTGGGTCTTTTAGAGCATCAAACATCAACACAGAAAGTAGGAGCAACATATCTGAGTTGTAACATCAGGACAGCATTGACAAAGGAAAAGACAATGCGAGTTATCGATGAGAGACAAAATCTCTTTAGTTTTGTGTGCAAAGCAGTCTGAACGTGGATGCAAGTTAACTGCCATGCACAGTCATGCAGCAAAATTAGTCAAACTTTTCGATCTCTGCAGGTTTTACCTTCTGCACTACTCCAAAATTAGGGGACACTTCAACTGCCTGTAGAGAAACAAACTTCTTTAACTTCTAATGACATGTTTCCAAGCAGGGAGGGCAGCAGGAAGCCGCAAGAATGACCCTACATCTGATTATGCATGGACATGAACATTCTCTATGAACATCTCAAATGTCAACACATGAAATAACGGAGGAGTAAAGAAAAAAAACATTTTTTTCTTGCATTTGTTTTTCATTCTGCCTGCTCTCATCATCCTTGTGTGACAAGATGCAGATTCAAATTAGGGTGGGAGAAAAAACAGCAGCACAGGGGCAGAACCGGAGTTTTACAAAAACAAGGCCCACTGGTTTCCGGTAATGAACACATTCTTCACCTCCACTTTTATTCCTACATTTTTGGAGAACATTGTTTAATTTTTTCAACCATGTGTGGACAAATGACTAAGACAAACTTTATAAAAATAATACTAAAACTTTACAGAAAACAAAAGTACTTTACCTGTCTTGTTTTCCCACAATGTCATCAAAGGCTTTAGACAGACGCTGGAGTCTGCTGAGTCCATTAGAAACCGATTCCAAATCTTGGTCAAACTTTCTGCTGTTTAATCAGAACCAACAGAGCGAACATCATCACGCAAAGACGAGCCACCAACATGTGAACACAGGCGGTAAATGAACTCACAGTCTCTGGTTCTGTGTGTTGGGGGATGCATAGGGACTTCGTAAAGCAGCCATTCGAACCAGTTGCCTCCTGCCTCCTCCTGTTTTAACTCCACGAATGGATCCCTCAGGAGTCTTTTGGCCTTTAGAGGTTGGGGTCCGCCTGGGAGTGGCTGCAGACCTAGGCCTGACTGTTGTGGCTCGCCCAGGAGTACGGCTTGGTGTGCAGTAATTGGAAGAACAAGCATTTTCTCCTCCCTGACCCGGTGTTGCAACCAAACACTCCTCACGAGAAAACTCTCTCGTCTTCTGCAACCTCTGAGTAAGAGAAGACAGAGGAATAGACGATGATGGAACAAACACATAGAATTGACTGAAGCTTCCAGAACAATCTCTACACGTTTATTTACCTGGTACATTCCTGTAAAAGAGTTTCGGGCACTGCGAGTAAGTTTGCGGACTGGATTGAGTTTGGGCTGATCCTTCAAGGTTTCCCAAGTGGGATTCTCGGGTAAAGAGTTGGTCTGGACCGAGCGGAGTGGGAGACGCTTGCGCAAAGACATCCGCAGCGAGTTCAGGGAAGACGAGGAGCGAAGTTTACGGAAACGGTCAGGGACTTCGGGTGAGTTTTCAGCATCATCTGATTCGTCTAGGACTGTGTGTGCTCGCCAGACTCCAACCACAGCTCTGCCAACACCATCCATCACTGCTGCGCCTGAGTTGGAGTGAGAGAGGAGTAAATCATGTGGGGAAACAAAGCTTTAAAGATGGAAACAATTTAACATTTTCTTGTAGCATTTTTCTCATGGTGGAGGACGTATATAAAGAAAATAAAGCTCAAAATTACATTTCTGATTCTGTATTTGTTTATTCAAATATTTGTGGTAAGTGTGGGCTGCATGGTGTGCAGTGGTTAGCACTCTTGCCTCACAGCAAGAATGCCCCTGGTCCAAGTCCTGGCTGGGGGACCAGAAAAAGAGTCACCAATAGAGGGTCTTTCTGTGTGGAGTTTGCATGTTCTCCACGTGCATGCGTGGGTTTTCTCTTGTTACATATAAATACGCGGGGTGGGCCACAAGCTCTCTGCCCCGCTCCATTATGATGTAGTCACTTGTGGACAACTAGATCCATATACGTTTTCATTTTTCTCATCTGAGCTGGCTCAACATTGCTTGCCATTTTTGCTACACTGGTGAGGTTGGGGTTGTGAGGGGTTGTAAGCTAGCAGGAGAACATGTAAGCTGATAGTTAACAGTTATGGGTGACAGGAAGTGGGGGCGGGCATACGCTGCAGAAACGACGAGATGACTGTTTTTTAAAATTTGACTAAAAACGACATAATCATAATAAAAAGGCTACTAAGAATGCTTTCAAAATAGATCAAAAGATGATCAAGCAGGACTTTTAGTTAAATTTGGTATTACAAAACGAATTTTCTAAAAAACAATCAATTGAAAGAGGGGTCTGTTTATAATTTGATACTATAAAAATGAGTAAACCATGAGAGGAAAACATTTGGCAAAATTCAAGCAAAGTCTATCACATTCTGTGGACATACAATGCACAAAAAAAATAAAAAATAAAAAATGAAATAAAAAATGCTTTTCAACAGCTGATTTTTAAGGGACTCACAATAAAAACTGAAATAGCTGATTTGACAGCAAAATTAGCATTTAAAACATGAAGACTCCTGTATAAAATGATAAACATGCACGATTAAAAAAATAAATTAAAATGTAACGCTTAGCGTCAAAGTATCTTATACTAAAACAGTGTGAAGAGAACAAAGTTGTCAGTCAAACGGCCCCACCCTGCTTTGTCTCATTCCCTGAGCTCACTCCACCCAACGTCGACAGAGAAAGAAACAACGAAGTAACGCTAGCAAGTTTCTAAACGTCAAATCGAAACGACAATTTTGAAATAGCAGGAGCTGCAAACACACGCTTTTCTTCAGTAGTTTTACGAGTATAATTTTCTCATTTGTCGTTGTCACTCAAATAAACAAGATGATCATGTTTGTAAAAGTGGTAGCTCAGTTTAAAAAAAAAAAAATCAGAAAAGACTATTAAATATCTAACCAAAAGTTAAAGCGATAACCTACCTAACAATAACACGGGTTCAACTGGCTTGTTGTCGCTGCTAGCAGAACTTCTCCTTTCCTGTTTGAATTTGGCGGCGGCGGCGTTCCCTCCCTCTATGGAATGCACGCGCTGTAGCGTCATCACGCTCCTTACGCAAAGGTCGTGACGTAACACGCCATTCACAAATACAAAGTAAACGTAAATACGGTAAGTAGAGTCGTCCATTTGTAGTGAAAAATATTAAACTGTGCACTCATTCTAAAGCTAATTCTTCACCCAACCCAAGAAAATAAAGAATTTATTTTTTATTTTTACCCTTGATTGTTTTCATCATCATCATCATCAACAACAAAAATACAATTTTATATTATGTATTATCATGTTTTTATTTGTATTGTTGATAGTAAAAACAAGATTTAATGGAATCTGGGGAATAATAGGAAGACAGAAGATCAAAAAGGTTGATTTTCATTGTTTTTAATGAAATAGGTCTCAGAAATTTGCAGTATCTCCCAAATATGATACACACAGGCATTATAGGGTTACGTTGAAATTTACTTCATATAATTGAACTTTTCAAGGAACTATAGAGCAGTACAGTTATGTTTAGACTGACAGATATTTTCAAAAAAGTAAGAGACATAAAGCATTTTTTATTATTTTCTGACATAATTGTTCATTTGAAAAGCAGATAATTTAGCACAGAAAATCGTTAAAACTGTCAATCAAGGGCTTTTTACGTTAAAAGCATGGACAAATATGATCGCATAGTAAATATTTATCCATTCATTTTCCATCCATTATCAATATCTGCTGTATCACAAAGCAAAAGCCATATGGTTAATCTGTACAGTATATATTCAACGTTATTATTATAATGTAAAGTGAGGCTTTGTTGTTTTTTCTTTATGAAAAATAATATCATAATAAAAACACATGTTCAAAAAAAGGTAAAAAGGGTAAATGTCATTTTACACACCGGTATTGTTCCAAACCTGCAATTGCAAAAGTAAAGAGGCCAGCAGATGTCACTGCAGTTCTATTTGTGAAATCCCAGCAACAGTTTGGTAGGATCCCAGACAAACAAGTCAATGTTTTCAACTTCAGTCCACTTATTTTCTCATTTTAACACAGACTTCTTTACATGTGGGATCTTAGATGCTTTGGTTATTCAAATACTTCCCTCTATTAAAATACTTTCCAGCATGTAATTACAACATGTCTAAAACACTATAAAGACAAGTGTTTGGTTCAAAAGCCATTAAAAAGACAGAGAAGGACAATAACACAATAACTCAAGACAGATTGCAATCTTTCAATAAAATTGTGACATAAATGATTTCTTTATTTAGTCAACCTTGGTCACAAACTATGGTGGACTGGGTAGACACTGGACTTGGGGTCTTCCCATCCTGGGATCATTTTTGTTCAATCTATACATTTCCTCTCAGTCATTTAATTTAATTTTAAGTTTCACCCTACAATCCTGCCTCTTCTCAAAGAATGCAGTCACCAGAGCCATTTCCATCTTTTTTGCTAAATCAACCACCACCTGTCCTTCTACATTCCTCTCCTGGATACCAAACCTGCCCATCCCCTCTTCATCACCTCTGTTTCCTGCACCAATGACACCTCTCTCACTTCTAGGGATGCTCATTATCACTTCATCAAGGTCCAACCAGAACTTCTCCTTCTCCTCCAGCTCACATCCTACCTGTGGGGCATACCCACTAACAATATTAAACATCACACCTTCAATTTCTATCTCAGACTCATCACTCCATTGGACTCTCTTTTGACTTCCACAACACTCCTAACAATCTCCTCCTTTAAGATAATTCCTACTCCATTTGGTAGAACAGCTTGAACCCTGCTCCTAAGCTTCTGGCCTTGCTACCTTTCCACCTGAATCATGTCAACGAGCTCTCTACCTTTTCCTGTCATAGTTCCAACATTCAAAGACCCTACTGTCAGTCCAACACTCACAACTTTCCTCTTCTCTTCCTACAAACTCACCTTCCTCCTCTCCAATTTCCACCCTGTCGGTGAACAGCACCGATGGCGGTCATTGTTAACCCGGGCCTCGACCGATCCGGTGTGGATATCATCGCTCTGTTTCGCATATTTGGCTTGGCACAGATTTTACAAATCTCTACATTTTCTAATCTTGATGTTATAACTTTAAATTGGGAGTTGACTGTTGTCATCTTGCTTTTATGCTTTTACTTGACAGTTTTGTTTTTTTTTGCAAAGCACTTTGAATTAACTTGTGAAAGAATTGTGCTAAACAAATAAACTGTCCCTGCCGGTGATGAATTCTGAGCTTTGAACAAGATTTAAATTATGGCAAATCAATGCAGACCCGCCCTTTTCTGCTATATAGTTTTTTTTAATCTAACTTTTATGTCTGACATGACGAATCTTGAAAGTGAAAAACGTGTATCCTTACATAACAAAGCCCCTCCTTAGGAAAAAAAATGTATCCATTAAATAGTAGCTCAGGTCTTATATTGAACCATTTTATGTGAACCTGTTAAGACATTTTTCTTTTATTGGAAAGAACATTAAAAAACAACACCTTGACCCTCACAACCTCACGGTCTGTTCCTTTTTACTGCATAAAAAGTAAATATATAACAGGATTTTAACAAGCTTTAACTATGTTGTTGAGTCAGGAGTTACAGTTCACTACAGATGTTCAAACCGTGGATCAAAATAAAGATTTTATGTGTGATCATTTACACATTTATTGTATTGATCTTACTGACATTCTGCATAGATGTTTCTTTTTATTTTGAATAACAACATTTTGTGTATTAGATTGGAATGGAATCAGTGCATTTTTCTAAATTTGTCAAACACTATCAAACAATGAGGGTTTGCATTTGACAGCTGCAAGGTAATTCAAAAATTAAAAACTAAATTTAATATCTTTCACAATTCCACACATTCAATTACAAAACCAAAATGTTACACAAATATCGACGTACACACAGATTAAAAATTTTAATTTACTAAAAAGGAAGGTTCCTCACCAACATGTGTTGTTGTGACTTTTATTTTTTTTAAATATGTTTACAACAAAAGAAATGTCTTAAAATGTACATCGATGCCACCAAAGGTCAATTGAGTTTCACATAAATCTGTCACATTGTCAATAGGAATCAATCCTCCAACCAAAGAATGAATCAAACAAAGACAAACAGGAGGAAAGGCTTAATATTACTATGAGAAACCTTTAAAATTTACCATTTACCTTTAATTGCAACATTTTGCTTTTATAATTTTTTTGTCACAATAAAGTGTTCAGTAAATCTGTTGTTTAAATCCAGGTCTAATCAAAGTAACAAAACAATCTAAAAATCCAGTCAAACTAAGTTCCATCTCTTATTTTTTTGAGTTGTTTTGTTTGTTTGTTACGTCTAACGCCTGTCACTTTGCTTGTCTAAGCCAATACCTCAATGCTGCAGCTTCACTAGCTCAAAAGTGCAAGATCATTTCTTTAAATAAGTCAAATATAGAAAAAGGAATTAAATAAGAAAGCTCCATAAACAAATAATTACAGGCTTCTATACAGTATTGAGTGGCGAGGTCATCGTGGCCTGTCTCATGGGGCGGAGGGGGTAAACCTCTTATTTCTTGCAGCACTGTTGAAAGAAAAAAAATTAAATGTTAGATGATGCAGATTTATACAATCTCTTTTTCTGTGAGTCAGTTTTATGTGTTACCTTTACTATTTTCTTCCACCGTGAGACTACGGCAAGAATGGAAGTAAGAAACACGACCACAAGCCCGGCTATCAAGGGCGCCAACGGAAACTTCAGCGTCCTTTCTGCGGAGGAGGACGGTTTTGGAGACGGTTTTATGAGTAACATAAAAAGAGCTTGTGCGCATCTGATTGTGTGAACTTACCTGTCACATTGACATTAAAGGTCTTAATGCTGGGTGGAAACTTGGAGGAGATGGCGTTGCACTGATAGATCCCATCATGCAGAGTCTGATCCACGTTGTTGATCTGGAGCCTGCTGGTCAGTCCATCATTGGTTACAGTGAAACCACCTGCTATTAGATCCACGGTGCTTCCATTTAGCATCCACACCACAGATGTGACTACTGGATTGGCCTGCATGTTACACTCTAGAACCAGAGCTTCCTGTTCTTCTATTGTAATGTTCTCTGATCCGGAGAGATCTGGAGGATCTGTGGAAGATCAGAGAAAATCTTCATCCACTGCAATCGTTCTTTTGAATTCAAATTCCAAAAAACTGTATTAATCCCTAAGAGTATCATAGGAAACTATTAACAGAAAAAGAATACAAAAAAATAGAAAACCATTTTGCGTGATTTACTGTCACAGTTGTTGAGTGCATACCAAATAAAACCAAACCAAAAACAAGAGCTCTTTGAGTATTTAATGCACGTCTTTAGGTTTCCCATCTGTCTAACACACAAAGACAGCTCTTGAATAGAGTCCCTCCATTAAAAGCCTGCTTTCCTCTGATTGGCTAACCCCCTGGCAGGCTGCTGAGGGTCAGCGCCCATTTGAACTGTTCTGCCTGTACTTTCAGGGTAAAATGTGATTAAACTTTGGATCTGATGGAGAATTTTGTGTCTGTTATTGCATTATGCCATCAGCATAAATAGCAGTAAGAAGGATATGGAACAATCAGAAGTTCACAGTGTTACTCAGACACTTTAAAATAAACTACAAAGACGGCTGTCAGCAGTAAACACAAAAAAAGCATTCATGGAGACTTTTTTCAAAAAGCCTGCAATCACTTAAAGTGGGATATTGTTTTATTGATAAAGGTCAACAAAAAATGTAACTTAAGTCTAACATTTTTCCAATTTCAAAACAAGATTTCAAAATATCAATAATTAGAGCCTTCAGAAAAGTTTATAAAAGGACTCACAGAAGACTTTCAGGGTGACAGAGGCCGAATCTGTTGAGTTTTTTTTCAAAGAACAGGTGAAAGTGGCGTCATTGTCTTTAGGGATAACTGGCGTGATGCACACAGCGCTGGGGGTGTTCTTGTTTGTGTCCTTCAGGTTGACCACTGCACCATTCCTCTGCCACTTCAGCTCCTCTTCCTGCAGATTGGTGTCAGCAATCTCACAAATCAGCGACACTGTATCATGAAGGCCAGCCTGGATGAAACCCTCAGCACTGGCTTCTGGTGTGGACTTGATCCTTACAGATTCTGGAGAAAGGAAATGAGGTTGACTTCTCAAAAACATGAAAACAAACAGAAAAACTGTTAAAAAAATTAAGGAACAGAATCTTACCGCATGTTTGGAATGCAAGGAGAAGCAAAAAATGCAGAGGGGCTCCAAAAAAATACTTCATTTTTGGATTTCCCGGAATAAACCTTCATAAAAAGAAAGAATCGGCAAAAAACTTAAGTATATGAATGTTTATTTTGGAAATAAAACTAAGCAGAATATACTTTATTGTGGTTGCCTGGGCAATTAAACAGAATGCTGAAAATGTTCAGGTTGCATTATTTTTCAAGAACAAACTTCATAAAGTGTGCACATTTTTAAAGAAAGCTTTCATGGACTTACTACTTTCTGACATGGAAATATTGTATATATTATATGTATATATTGTTATGTGAAATTTCATTTCTCTGCCCCAAAAAATGTATTCTTTGCGAGAAGAAAAAGCAAATGAGGGTCAATCAAAGCAACAGAGTTGACTGAAATCATGAAGACAATAGCTGGTTTTCTTTGGCAAAACTACACCTGAATTGTGCTCTTCAGTCATTTCTCGGCGTATCTCAAAGGAGACACTCACCTGCAGCATCCGTCCCTTCGTTTCTCTGTTTTCTCCTCTGTGTTCACTGTGTGTGAATAAGAGGATCTGAAGAATCGCTTGAATTCTTCAGTATCTCTTATCTTCCTCCAAGGGCACTTTTAGACCTCCCTTCTTTTAATTAGGTTTCCTGTAATCTTAACATTTTGTTCCTGTCAACGCCCTTTCGGTCCTTCCACGCTGGACCTTTTTCTTTCCGTTTTTGAAACAGTTATTATTTTATTATCCTCGTCTTAAAGTTTGCAAACACAAGAAACCTTTTATTGGCAATAAACGTCACAGTGGTCCTAAAACTCATTGGGTGGGGAAGTGAGGAGGCATGTCTGACACAGGGCTGGAATTTCTCACATGTGCCATTTGAAAACGCTTTAAAACAGGCTCATAAAACAATCTAAGCATGCTTTCAATATTCACGATGAAACTAATTTTTTTGTGCTTTTACAGCGTTACAAGATTTTGCTCACATTTGACTATTAAACATCCTGCCAAGTGCGTTTTTTAAAATGTTCTACTCATTTTTTGGTTTTATTTTTGGTCTTGTAAGGAGGTAAACAGACGTTTCTCAAGTTTCGGTGAATCTACTGGTGGAAAGGGTGTATATTTTTCACACTAAAAAAACTTTTATTTAGACCAACATTTTTGCCTGAGTTTATTATGAGAGAGCATAGGGGTGTAGCCATGCCAACATACCTGTTCTGCCTTGATTTTAAGAGTGGACTGCAGCAAACCTAAGTCACTTGAGCACAGCAAAACAACAGCTGCCTATTGCTGAAGAACAGCCAGCAGTGCTGATTCGCTAATCATTAATATGCTTGTGTTCCTTTGTGGACCAGTAATTTTCTTTCTTTCTTCAAAAAAACCTGCTGTTTGGTGTGAAAAAAACTTTACATAAAGAGTGTATAAAGTGTGTGCATTCTTATAGAAACTATAATGAAGTTTTTTGGATTGTACCAGAACTGCTTTTACTGTGGAGAAGTTTATTTTTCTGACATCAACTTGCAACAGTAATTCCTTAGATTATTGTTTGAAACTGGTTGAACTCAAAGATGATGTCTTTCTGGAATCTTCATGACATTTAACCAGTCCAAAAGCAGAATCAACCTTCTGGTCTAAATCTGTCTGTTCCAGACTGAAGTAAAACTAAAATTATGTATAATGTGTGGTAAAAACTGGTTTACATAGAGCTTCACTACCGTTCTTGAAGTGTGTAGTGGTCAACACCGTCTATTCACAGTTAGAAAGCCTTGGTGTGAATGCTGGGTGTTCTGGGGGGTTTGAATGCTCTTTTTGTACATGCATGTCCTGTCACAGACCACTCCATTTACCTTCAAAACACCAAAAAGGAGTTCCTTGGATTCGTTAGTGACTTTAATCTGCCGAAGGCAGTCCTTCATGTTTGTGTGACGGACTGGTAACCTGGCTAAGCGATATGCTGCCATCATCTGGTGGGGTCAACTCTGGTGAAATATACACCAAAAAGAAAACGTGGGTTCGGACAATGGATGATCCAGCTTTCGCTTGACGTCTTTATTGCAACATCTTTAAAAACTAACTGAAATGTTTATGTATAATTGCTTGACTTAAGGTTAGGTTGTCATTGGTATAAATGTCCCAACTACGTCCCTCACTCCCTCCTCACCCTTTCTGGTTTTCTGTATACTTTCTTCCTCCTCTGTCCCTCCTGTCTTTTCCCTCTGATTGCCAGCCTAAAAGAGCTTTTATTTGTGCATTTCCAGACGTGTTCCCTCTTTTCTCCAGTAGGGTGAAGCATTGCCCATCAAAGAAAATAGTTGCTCAGAAGTCAGAAGTTAACCAGAGCTAAGAATGACACATTACAGATCGTACACAGTTTGACTGAATGTGTTGCTGGACATTTATTTAAACAGTAGGAAGCATGCACATTATACATATGTATTGGTATTTTTTTGTTATATCCGAACCTATATTCCCCTGTTACAACTTTTAAACTTCTTTAAAAAAATCAGAATTTTAGGTTTATCCACAGAAACTTATGTTTCAGTTATGAGCATTTAGAAGTCCTTTTTCATGTTTTTCTCACTCCCAGCCTTGTAGTTACGACAGCATACTCTACTTCCTTTCTGTTAGTCCCTTCTGACAGGAGGCAGAACACACAGACCTCATAATTCAACTGTACACAGCTGTACAGTCCTGACTTTATGGGTGAGCTGTCGTTTTTTGATGGCTTAAATGAATTACGACCAGGACAAGTGGCCACACCTACTGTTTAAGTAATGATTAAATTTACATTCATAAAAGATCGAAGGTCAACCCCATGTAAAACACTTGTAGCACTGAACCATGAATGGCTCCTTCTCCTTTTGTTGCACAACCATCTCTCAAGTCATCTACACAAACGCAGATCTGGTCTGAGATGTACATTCCCACACGTATGCATCATTGCTGAAAGTGGGATGCAGACTCCTTGCAAAGCTTCCCCTCTGTGTGCATCAAACGATTAAATTAAGTCTGTTGATCTGTTATTGTTATTAGGCTAAGTTACTCGTAAGAGTTTCTGACCAAACATTTAAGCCCCAAAGGCTTTCCAGGTAGAAGTTGCATGAAACCCAAGGATAAAGTCAATGGCCAAAGTACACTCTGTACCAGATAAGATCTGCTGCTAATGAATGTGTGCACATACAATCAAGAACATCAATGGACCCAGTAGGTTGAAGCCTGCAGGGTTTGTGCACATGATGCAAAGAAGCATTCTTCATCAGATAAATACTGAGCTTGGAAAGCCAGCATCGAAGCATGGACTCACAAACGGCATTGTTTTTCCATCTCAAATGGAAGTTGTTTCCTGTTTGACTAATCTTTTAAGAGTGAGGAATGGGGTTGCCGGTGGTTGATTGACCTTATTTCCCTAATCCTTTCTCTTTTGTTCGGGCTGGGAATTTTCCAAACAACACACAATCAATATATTTAAAGAAGTTGCATGCGTTGCGTTTTTAAATCCAAGCTGGCCCGACTGCCCCTTTTACCCTTGCACTACGTCCCTCGCTCCCTCCTTCCCCCCTCCCCTTTTTCTGGTTTTCTGTAGCTTTTCTTTCTCCACTGTCCCTCCTGTCTTTTGCCTCTGATTGAATGGAGAAGCTGGGTTCTCCGGAACCCGTGCACCCTGTGCAGGGTATTGGGCCTGTTACGGGAGTTTCTGTTGGCAAAATGGAAGGAGCTTTGGGGGAAGAAGTGGTTACAGGAGCCTGCTCAAAACTCTTTCAGTGTGCATGTGTGAAACGTTGGTTACCTCTGCCCTACAGGGAGGAACTTTACCATATTATGCGACTTGCAGGCCCACTGGTGAGTGCTGAACTTTGCTATATCGTAGTACATATAATAAGTTCAAGGTTGGTCCAGCTATTTGTAAAATATGTACGAAATAAAAGTCAGAGTGTCAGCCTTGGTTTTCCAACATCTTAGACAAGATTTGCTGTGTTGTTTAACTGTAAAAAGACTATTAGTGAACTTTAAACTTATTAAATCTCTGTTTTTGCAGCTGGTGTCTCGGATTCTGAATTTCTTGATGCCATTTGTTATCACCATTTTCTGTGGTCACATGGGCAATGCAGAACTGGCTGGATATGCACTTGCCTCTGTGGTACGACCTGTACTACTCTGAAGTTTATACAAATTATTTTTCTGCATGTATGTGAGAACTGATGGTAGTACATTTTTTAATGTTTTCCTACAAATTATTTTCAGAGTAATCCCTGATCACAAATCACCAGAGTTTCTTTATTTTGAAAGACATCTTAGGCAAAGTTACATTATATCTGTTTAGCCTTTTGACACAAGTCTTAGAGTGCAATGCTTTCGTTTATCCACATGAATGGTGTTTAAAGTTCCATAAAATCTTTGCAACTTTTTGAATCATTTCACTTTTTTCATTTTAAGACTTTCTTGAAAAATAAACTACTAGAACGATGGAACTGCCATACATTACTTTAATCAGTGTTTCCTATATGTTCAATTTCCACATTTGTGGTTTATGTTGTTGCATCTTTTGAGCCTCTTCTTCCGCTGAGCAAAATAAGCTAACTTTCAAGGTGATAACCTCATAATATAAAAGTTAAATAATTAGAATATTTTATAAGTATGAATGGTCATATGAACTTACATTTGTATCAAACAAGAATATTCTAGTGTAATGAGTAACTCCGTGTAACTCAGTTCTCTTGCAAGTGAACCCTGGTGAGATTCATAGTTCAGACAGACTATCAAGCAGACCAAAGAGTAGAAGTAATCCAAGAAAAATGAATAATCTACAGAAACACAACAACATAGTGGACCACATGGCCTATAAGTGAAAATTCTCTGATACTAGTGGCTCAGAATCTCTGTTTTTGTCAGAGAAATGCTCCTCTGTCCTCAGCTATGCACAGATTTAACATTTTGTAACACATTGTTTTATCACAAGAATCTTGTTACTTTTATTAGGGATGTCCCGATCAGGTTTTTTTGGGCCTGATCCGATTCAGAGTCATTTGATTTTGAATACCTGATCTGATATTTTTGTAACACATTAAAAAAAATGAAAAAATCGGATCCAGGTTTTTTCCCTGTTTTTATTTTGTTCACCTCATTTTATCATCAAACACTTAAACAGAGCACTTCTGTGAAGTAGCTTTAACATTAAAAAAAATAGTCTAACTGCCACCTAGTAAAAATAGGTAACTTTTACCTAGTAAAATAGCTGATAATTAGTCATGTGGATAAAGTTTTGTGACCCTGATTTTAGTATAATCAGAACTGCTGAATAAAAAAAAAAAATCAGATTAGATTCATATTTCCATTAAAAATGTATTTTAAATTTATGATTTTCTCTCAAAATTGTTGTTGTAGCATAAATATTATGAATGTTCATGGCAAGACCTTGCATCCACATGTGTGGACTTCAGATTTTGGTTTAAATTACCACTGTAGACTCTTAAGGGGTTAAATCCCCTTCTCCCGCAGTTGCAGTCTCACTGCTGTGTGACGGCGGCAGGAGAACGCTGTTCTTGTTTAAAAGAAACACAAACCTGATCTTTTTTCTGCAAAAATGCATGTGTTGATCATTGTTTGCATTCAAAAACTCAATAGAGACACTTGTTGTCAGTTTAAAAACTTTTTTAAAAGAGTTATTGAGCCCCGAAGTCCAAATCTTATATATCTTGCTAGCTTAGCCTAGTTTAACTTAGCTTAACTGAATTGTTTTTGTGCACCTCCTGTTCAAACTAGCGCCGCAATAAAATGCTGTGATCTGTTCATGAAATGCAGACTTCTAGTAGAATAATGGAATAATAAGCTTGAAATTCAAATTACTGATCATAATAAGAATAAATGAAATGTCCGATCCAAAATCCAGGCTAGCTACAGCTCAGGAGATGGAGTTTCTGGTGTGAAATTGAATCTTGTTTACTGAAAGCTAAGAAAGTTGTAACGACATTTTTTTAAAATATAAAAGTAATTTTAGGAAAATAAACATAAAAGTGAAAAAAGCTTAAAATTAATGACATTAACCTAAAAAACAGAAAAATCTTGGTTCATTCAGTCTAACCTCATTTAGCTGACCTTAATTCTCTTTTATTTAGACAGATGTCACTCAACAATGCATTTAGTTAAAAAAGATTAAAAGCATTGGAACTGTGGCACTTTAGTACAAATTTTTTTAACCTAAATTCTTTTTTTTTTCTCTACTTTTCAGACAATAGGTGTGACAACAACTGCAACAGGCTATGGCCTGGCTTTGGCAAGTGATACACTCATTTCTCAGGTGAATAAACTATTATTTCCACTAAACAGACAAATAAATGACAGAAGAGTTTGACAAAGCATAATCCCACTGTCTCAATTGTGTTTGGTAGACATATGGCGGTAAGAATATGAAGCGAGTTGGAGTCATACTGCAAAGAAGTTCCGTCATCCTGCTGTTCTTCTGTTTGCCTTGTTGGGCTCTTCTGATTAACGCTGAAAACTTATTGCTGCTCATGAAGCAAAGCGCAGATGTGGCCAGGTAAATTTGTTCAGTTGTGTTCAGTTCACATTGTACATTGGCTATGGTGATTGACTGAATGTCCAGATTGTCAGCACTTCAGCAGACTGTGTTATAGTTAAACAGAAATGTTTTTCTTTTTCTTTTATATGGTTATTTATTAACATTTCTTAATTACCCTGCTTTACAGAATCGCACAGATCTATGTTATGATATTTCTGCCTGCAGTCCCAGTAAGTGCCAAAAATGGAACTGAACTGTGAAATTCAACTAAATACTGATGATAGTAGATTTTATCTTTACATTACTTCAAAAAATTACCAGAATTACTGTTTTTCGTGTGTCTTTAAATAACAGGTATTAGACTAGATGTGTGCAGGGATTGTATAATTTTACCCTCCACAAAAGCTTAAAAATTCATTGTAATCTCAGCAATCTGTTCAAATCTGTTACAGGCCATGTTCCTGCACCATCTCCAAGTTTCCTATTTGCAAAGCCAGGTAAGTTCATTCATATCAAGTACAGTTCCTGTAATCATTATATGAGAAGGGGCCTTTCAGTAACCACGGTACTGTATATAATAAAATGTCAAGTAACTTGAAGAACTCTCTGGTCACACTGGAACAATATTTCATTTTTTTAATGTATCTTAATAACTGTCGTAGTTTTCTGAAAATAGAAAGGAGATTTATATGTATGTTGGTGCTATGTTGTTACAGGAAGTCATCAATTTGGACTAATATGTGCAGGATTTTCTAAAACTGAATATTAGCATACCTACTAAGATTTCTAAGAATTTTATAATACTTAATTTTTTAATTTAAAATACTCAATTTCATGGGCTAAAGCTTAGTTCCTGATTGGTTGAAGTGACGCACATTTTCTGCTGAAGTTTAGATTTTTTAACTCAGGGAATATCGCACCAGAATACTGCTGCATGGTGGAGCGGTGGTTCAAATCCCAGCTGGGATCTTTCTGTATGGAGTATGTTCTCCCCGTGGGTTTTCTCTGGGCACTCTGGCTCCCTCCCACAGTCTGAAAACCTGCTTCATAGGTTAATTGGCTACTCTAAATTGTCTCTATAGGAGTGAATGATTGTGTAGACTGGTGACATCCCTGTCCAGGATGTACCCCACCTTTGCCCAGGAGTAGCCAGGACAGGATGCGGTGACACTGTGACCTCAAAAAGGATTCACCGGGTTAGGAAGATGGAATTTTTGCTGCACTGCTGCTAGACCACCAGATGCTCAAAATGCATCGCAGGATCTTTGAATGCATCTGTACCTTAACTTAACCACTAAACTGGCCGCCCACGCTGGGTGAATTGCATTCAGCGTGAGCGCAAGCTTAAAAGCTCAGAAATGTGGCATAGGTGTAGCATATGCAGCCCTAACCCTACAGAGGGCAGACAGTTGCACTTGTGGCTGGCTCTGAAGCAGCACTGCACCCTGCCTTGCTAAAGATGAACACAATCTACTTTGAAATAGTTAAACCCTTCATTTGCTTTTAGTTACATTTAGAAAGAAGTCTTTTTAGAAGAGAAGTAACCAAATTTAAGGGTCAATCTAGATGACATTTCATTGCTCATCCGAGTACTTCTTCAGTTTCTTCTGCTGATGGAAGCAATCAGTCCCTAATTCTAATATTCCTTTTTTGTCAAAACTCTGAAGTAGTCACTACATAAAAAACCCAAATATCCCAGCAGAGAGTGTAATTTGGGCTAAATGAAGCCTTTTTCATTCAATCGTTTAATATTCACAAACCCCCAAAATTGCATTTATCCCTCTAAGATGCTTTTTAATCCCATTTTCTTTATTTTGTTAACATTTTAGTTTAGTTATGCCAATTTTACAGCAAGATGTTGAGTAAACAATTGCTTTCAAATAAAATCCCAAGAGGCAGTGCTACAGTTAATTGTCTTGCGTGCCCTGCATAGTAATCATAAAATCCTGAGTAACGTCACTGAGAAGTTTTGTGAAATATTCCGTAGCCACAAATACTTTAGACTTTTTTTTAGACTTTACTTTTAGGTAAATTACTGTTGGCAAGTCTAAACTGTTTCCCTATTTCCATCTCTTTAGGAGTAATAAGGTTTTTTTTTATTTTCAGGGAATTATTCTACCTCAGATGTACACCGCAGCAGTCGCAAATGTTTTCAACCTGGGAGCCAACTTCCTTTTAATCTCTGTCCTTAATTTGGGTATTGTGTAAGTTCTAAAGTTGCTTCTCCTACTTTTACATGTTTTATGGACTTTCCACTGCTTGACATGACACAGCAAAAACATAAAATCTCACCAAGTATTTCTTTCTCTAGTTTCAAGTTTAAATATCTTATTACATTTGATATAAGACAAAACTAACTTACTGGTACTTGTCATTAAGAGGTGAAGTCTTGTTTTAAGACAAGCATGTCCAAAGTCCGGCCAGTGGGCCAAATGCAACCAGCTGGTTCCCACTATAAAATCAGTTACATGAAGTTTAAAAGTAAACATATATTTACTTATATAATTTGAAAATATATTTCTTTACATATTTTATTCTAGTCTTACTTGAAGATGATTAGGGTAAAGATATGATAGTAGAAGGGTTGTAGCACTTCAAAAAATTGTCAAAGATATAAAATGTTTTTGAGTAAAACAGGCTTATTTTAAAACCAGTGAACAGAGTAATATAGCTAAACATGAGTATTTAACACAAATTTCTAGATTTAATTTAGCCTTTAAAGGGTAGAACATCACCATTTATTTTTTGAATGTTGCCAAGACAAATTCTATTAGTTGTACGAGCAGAATTTATTCACTTACATGAAGGGGAAAAAACATCTTATATTCTAGATTTTTTAACTTGTTTTGGCAACATTTTTTTTCCAGTGTATCAGACTTATTGCTGCATGGTGGATAAGCTTCAGCGAATCTAACCTTAGATGCAGAGAGACCCTCTTGTCCAAAGCAGAGGAGAAGAGATGTTTTGTTGCTCATCTATCCAAAAAGAGAGATTTGTTTTTCTACAAACTGAGTACAGGCTGCTCTAGGATTTGTTGTTTTAAAAATGCATTTAAAAACCAAGGCAGCACGGGGCAGAGAAAGGACTGTGAAGAGGCCTGATCTTGCTCCAGCTGGACAAACATTTCATCCATCAGGGTGTCGAAAAGTCAGGCCTCTCTAATCGGGGGGGGGGGGGTTCTCTCGTACCCCCACCCTTCTGTCCTGTAGTATGCAGTGATTAAAACTGATGGTTAAAGACTCTCAACAGGGCTCTGAAGTGTTCTTTACAACTTCAGAAATGTCCTCAATCAACACTTTTTGGCTTTTGTTCCTCACATCTGTCCATCAACAAATCCATGAATAAATAAAGCCGTCTTGTTGTGTTTGCAGAGGATCAGCAATTGCTAACAGCCTTTCTCAGATCGTCATCTGTCTGCTGCTGTTTGGTTTTGTCAGATGGAGGAAGCTTCATGAGAAAACATGGGCAGGTGAGGCCACCAAGCATGTCTTTCTGGGGTATACTTATACTTATGTAGCTCTTTACTACCTTGTCAGAAGACCCAAGGCGCTTTACAGTCACAGTCCCATACACACTCACAAAGATGAACATCCTGATGGTGAATCCATGGATTTTTAAACACAAATATTTTATATTTATTTTAGAAATGTATCTGGATCAGCAGATGATGAGTATCACGCCCTCATGCTGTGCGGCACTGAAAGTAAATTCGGCCTTAAATTCTTTTCAGGCTGGACCACCGAATGTCTGCAGGACTGGGGTTCCTACATGAAGCTGGCTATCCCCAGTGCCCTCATGATCTGCCTTGAATGGTGGGTGTGGGAGGTCGGAGGGTTCCTTGCAGGTCAGTCATTCACTTGTATGCACACGTTTGCTTTTCCATCACTTCAAGGTAACTTACTTGATTTTTTTTTTACCTGTAAACAATGAAAAACAATCAAACTGGTTATTTTTCAAAAACTTTATCATGCTTGAAATGAATGGTGGTTATTTCTACAGTCAGGCTAAAGTCTGTTTGGACATTGTGCTTAGGACTTGGAAAAACTCTTTTATGCACGCAGGTTTTCTCGGGGACCATGAAAATGTTAGATAACAGTTTGGCTCCACTGTCACCACTTTGTGTCCACTAACTATAGGTATTATGCTCTCTACTGTTCAATGAGGATTATGTAGTGCTGGGATGTCCAAAATCAGGCCTCGAGGCTGGTGTTCTACACGCTTTCTGATCATCCTGCCAATGAAGCTCCTTATTGGCTAAACACACCTGATCCCAGGTAATCAACAGCAGCTAAGACAGGGTTTGTGGAAATCCAGCAGGAGGCCAGCCCTCCAGGCCTGGATTTGGACATCCCTGATTATGCAAAATGCTTTTAAGAGAGGGCACTTCTTTCCACACGTGTTTGTTTACCTGCTCGTCTCATGAAAACACCCATAACCTCCCATATGAAATGTGGTAATTGTTATGGACATTCTTCAAATATCTGGCATGGACTCAGTGGAGTTGGTAATTAATATAAAATACAATGAAACAGTATATTACAGAAAAAGTACATCATGTTATGGTCTGTAAAATAACAAAATAATTGATACTATCTATTTACATGTTGGAGAGCTAATTCCTTTTTCATAAATTTTAAATTCCACTCTTCCTTCTCTATTAATTACAGTTTGCACATTTACAAGTCTAACATCTTATTCTATGTTATTTCTTCACAATAAAATGCATTTCCAAAGTCCTTGAGTATTTGAATTGTGGTTTTTATTTTAATTATTTGCAGAAAGGCACTGAAAATAAAATAAAATACTAATATTGTTACCGTGTAATCCTTCAATTTACCTAAAACACAATGTTTACATATTTATGCAACAGTTTTATTATTTAAAAGATTTGCCTACTATGTATTTTACCCCTACATCCGCACAGGGTTAAAGCTAATTCTGTGGCAAAATCAGTCCAATTATAATTTATTTTATATATGTGTTTCAACTTGTCTTTCTCTAACATAAAGCAGCACAGGTTGAACATTTTAATGCACATCGAATGCATTTCTACAAATAAAAGGAGTAGAATTATTGCACTTACATAGAGACTCTGGGACATCATTGTACTTTTTAAAAAGGCCCTGTTTGATGAATGAATGATCACATTTTTTATACTTTGATAAAAACAGTGTTTTTTGGTGTTTTAATGTGTTCTTGTGGCATTTATTTTTATGATGACGGAGGACATACACAAAGAAAATTAAGCTTAAAATTGCATTTCTGAGGATTTCTCTATTCAAATCATGGATCAGGAGCAGACGAAAAAATGTAGTTTCAAAAAGAATATATTTGTGACTTACAAAATATGCTGGAGTGGCCTCAAGCGTCCCGCTCTCAGCAACAGTGAGGGAAAGAGGGGTGGTATTGCTTTGTTCCAACGATCCCACGTACAACTCAGAGTCAAATTTCTAACACTTTTACAATTGACCAAAAGATGATTAACTTTACTTTGATGGGTATAGAGTCATACTGATGGCATTTTTTTCATCCAGGTGCACTTGGTGAGAAGGATCTTGCTGCCCAGCATGTGCTGCTGGAAATAGGAACTATATCATACATGGTATGAGACATCATCATTTTTCAAAAACACTTAATGCTGATTATTTACACCCCAATTATTAATAATATTAGTAAAGATTAATTGACCCCATTAGGACTCTTGTAGTTTCCTTTAGGTGTCAGTGCGGCAGTGTGCGTACGTGTTGGAAATTCTTTGGGGGCTGGAAATACCACCAGAGCCATTGTCGCCTGCAAGTTGGGCCTAGTTTTGGCAGGTGTGGATACATCCAGAATAAAAATATACCTGGTTTCTGTATCTTATAATGCTTATATTTCTAAGCACCTGTAACATTACTAAAATGCGCATTCATAACCTCTACAACTCATCAGGTGATACGTGTCTTTTCCTGCAGGGATGCTTGCTGTGGTCCAGGGTATCGTCATTACTTGCTGTAGGACTGTTGCTGGTTCCATTTTCACCTCTGATGCGTGAGTTTTTTTTTTTAGCATGCCCTTGTACAAGCAACTCTGTTTTTGACACCTTTTTTTTCCTCTTTCCACAGTGATATTGTGGGGATTGTGTCAAAAAATCTTACAGTCTACATATTTCTTCAGTTCTTTGACTCAATTCTGGTAGGTCATTGTTAGTGAATTGCTTTTGAGATCACAGAAGTAATCTCTCGGATTTGATTGATTTTTTTTGTTCCTTTCATCAAAGCACCACAACCACACAATATTTATTTGCATATGCATTTAATACATCTTCAAAAGCTACACACATTCCAAAACTACCCACAATGCATTTAACACAAATTACAAAGCTATGCATTATCGTACAGAAGAGAATATTGTTATTATACTGCCCTTGGGTTTACTCAGAATATTTGACAGAAGCTAATTTTAGTTTTTGTTAGTAAGTCCGTTTTTTGTGCATATGTGGGCCCTTTCAGTGCGTCTGCACAGGGATTCTCATAGGATCAGGCTTGCAGAAAATTGCTGCCTGGACCAACTTGGTTTCTTACTACTTCGTTGGCCTGCCAGTCGGAGCAGGCCTGATGTTTGGTGCCAATCTGAGGATATTAGGTAATACATTCATTATGTCAAAGCTGTGCGCTAAACAATATAAATATAGGTTGATGTTCTGACGCATTGTTGGAGCTGATATGTCAAAATAAACAAATGTTTTCCCGCATTTTTGTGTTTTTCATTCAGGCTTGTGGCTGGGTCTATTAATCTGTGTGTGTCTTCAGACGAGTTTCTTCCTGTTTTTGATCTTCAAAGTTGACTGGAAAAAAATCACACGAAAGGTAAGGTGCTATTGAGGAAGATCCAAAAAACAAGAACAAAATAAAGTTTCAAGAATTTACGTTAAGGTGTGGAGAATTTTTTTCTGCAGCTGTTTTTCATCTGAAGTCACTTTTTTATTATATATCTGTTCTATTGTTTTTACTTTGCAATGATCTCTCTCATATTGTAACTTTTTGCCCTGTCTCTCATCCTACATGATAATCTGATTGAAATTCATAAAGTCCCACTGCGATCATCTTTTGATTTATTGTAAAAGCGTTCCCAGTGGTCTTTTTATTATGATTATGCTGCTTTTAGCCAAAATCTAAAAAGCTGTGTTGTTTTCTTGGACATAGTTTCTGCAGACATTCATGGATCTATTTGTATACAAATGGATGAATCAGAATGGAGGAAACTGCATTTTCTTTTTGTCTGCTCCTTATTCACAATGATTAATATAAAGGAATATTCACAAATGCATTTTTAAACTTAATTCATGTCTTTAGTGAGCAGTAAAATGCCACAAGAACTTGTTAAAAACACCACTTTCATCAGAGTGGGTTTTTAAGACTTCTTTTTTTAACCTTGTATGGTGTTTTATACAGTTTTATAATTGCATTCCTTTTAGCGCTTGAGCTCATCTGTAATGTATTTTTAGGCGCAGCTGCGGGCTGGAAATGTCATTTTGACAACAATGTGTCCTGCCAGTACAGTGAATGAAGTGATGCTGCAGGACGTCGCTGACATCCCAGACACAGTAAGTGCGCTGTGTTTAGCTTTAGGGCTTTTTCTTGATGACTTATTAATTAAGTAGGACGACAGTTGCGCCATTCACACATTTACTAATGTCTTCATCTTTGCACCCTGAAGGCCCAGTTGAACAGCGAGGCAGCTCTCAAAACGGATGGCTACAAACCTGTCAGCACTCAGGATCAGAGCATGACAGTGGGTCATGAAACTGAGGAAAGCAGCACCTGTGCTGGAGGGACGGAGAAGGATGCTGAGCAGAACAAACACACGTCAAGCACAAAATCTGAAAAGCAGCTCCCCGTCTCACAGCTGATCAAGCGCCGGGGATTGACGTTATTGATTTTAGCTCTTATTTTGGCCGTAGGGGTTGCTGTCCATATCGCCGTTCCTGCACCTGTGCCAAGTGTCAGTGCCAATTTTACCCTAAACTGGGGCAACGGCTCCACTCCTACCCCTCTGACTTCATTGAACCTAACCACATCCTTCTGAGCTAGTGGAGTGCAAACATCCACAATGTTCTCACAAACACACAATTCAACAGTTGAACTCTTTGTAAGGAGCCTCATCGGCTGTCCTGTTGTGGAGAAGAAGATGCCTTGTTGTTACAATGCAGCGTGAATCCGTTAAACGTTCTGAGCAATGTCGACTCTGAGACTCTGACTCTGCCAAGAAGAACAAACGTCTTACAGGGATCCTATGGTTCAATGTGAGACACACAGTCTACAGTTTGCAAATCCTTCTCTGAGGACATCATGGAACCAACCGAATTCCCAGCTTTTTACTACCAATACTAGGTTTAATTTGTGCATTGGATTCTAGCATACAGGGAAAAAAGGCATTTTGTGATGTTTTCAAGTTCACCTGCAGAAGCAAAGGAAACACGATGCTGCACAGAGTGAGCCTGCCTTGTGTGGTCCTACAATAGCATTTCTGGAGCAAGGAGCTGTTCAGCACAGCTTGACCTACTTTACAAGCTGAACAATGACAATAAAAAACAAGAAATTGGACCAAAACAAAATATATAAAGTGTGTAACTTGATCGTTTTATTAGTGTAGTCACTGATAATGCTTGTTAATACTCAATAGTTACTGTATAAGTTGAATTTGAAATGCATTTATATATTGAATCCTTTGGGGCATTATCTAAAGTTCAAAAACTGTTTGCAGTAGTCTTTTTTATGACCAAAATTTAAATATATCTTCTACTGGACGTTTGAATAGATTTCATTGGCTTCTATTTGAAAAGGATTTTTTTCAAAGCTTCGCATCCACCCTGTTTTAGTGGTTGTGCAGGTCAGGGGTCTGCAGCCTGATGCTCCAGAGCCACTTGTGCTGTTTGAACCCTCCTCTGTGACGCTTTGGTTGAACAAAAATAAAATGTTTTTAACTTTAAAAGTAGGTGCATTTTTCAGACTGTAGGGCACATTGAACAAAAACGGAACAGTCGGATAAGTCAAACTTTATTCAACTCATTCACAGATAGTTCCAGCACAGTTCATATCACTCTCCCAGGCTTCTGACCACAGTACCCAAAATGCTTCATCAATCTATCAGGCGTTGCGGCTTCGTTAGTTTACGAAAGTTGAACATTTTGACAGATTTTTGAGCGCTGTCTACCACAAAAATTAATCTGAGGTCATTAAACACAAACAGAATTCAATTTTAAGGCGTACTGGATTATAAGGTGGACAGTCAGAACAAAATTCAAGTGTGCCTTATAGTCCCAAAAAAAGGTCAATTAATTAGCTATTTAATTTTAGTTTAATTTTTAGTTTATTAAATGTACAACTTTGTCACCGAGTTGCACCAACAATGACAAAATAAACTGTCTCTAGTTATTTTCTTTTTTTTTTTAGCACTGTTGACATGTTAATCTGTTTGCTGCATTGAGACGATCTCATGTGGTACAGGAGGCCTTTTATTTTGAAAGGAAATCATGTGAACGTCTGTCAGAAGTTATTCTATTTCATATTTAGAAAAAAATGATCGTATAATGCTTTATTTATGGAAAAATTGTGTATTTATATTTATCATATTAGTAACAATCGCATAAAGGCAAATTAGTCTAATTTTTCTAAACCCTGAGGGGAGATTTTGTGGTTCTTACTGGATTCTGGTGGGAAAATGACCTGAATGGCTCCTGAAGTGTTGAAGGTTGCAGACCTCTGATGTACCAACTTACAGGAACACATCAGTCTTTGATTATCCACCTGGAACACTGTCTTTGAATGAATAATCATGCAGTAAAAGGACATTTGAGACAACTAAAAACAGAAAAAATAAAAATATTCTCAGAAGTAATGTTTTACAAAAAGAAATTGTTGTGAATTCACAACCACACATACACTCAGAACAGCATAACAGACTGCCCTTGATCCGATCGATGGATGTCCCTTAGCTGTCAGACAAAAAGGTCAGAAATGAGGGACTTTTATCACACTGCATGGAGACACAATCAAGGGGTGAACATGAGACTCCTTTGGTTACAACAGAACCTCAGAGCTCTTTATCATACAATATGGAAGGAAAATCTGTACACTTTCACTTGTTAGTGATGCCACAGCATGTTACTGATTGCAGTCCCTGGAAGTAAGCCTGCAGAGATTGCGGTCTCTGTGAGGAGCCGACACCAGTTGATGAGCAAGATGTTTCCACGTATGAGTCAAACCTGATTTACATGTTGTGTAATGTTGGAATTAAAATGCAAGCCTGTTGATGCAATTGTGGCGAGGATCAATCTGTGAAAAGTGCAATAGATTGTGAGCAAACCAGCTTCGGCAGACTGAAATGGTCATAAATACATCCTATCCTATCAATTTCATGTGATTACGTTGTTTTTTTTAAGATTGAGAGGCTTTAGGGAAAGACAGAACATATTCTTTGAAATTTGTGTTAAAAATGTTCCAAATTAACAAACGCTGGGATGTTCTGTGAATTGAGGTTTATATTTTTTTAAGCACTCCCGCTGCTTTGTCTGTGGTGTTTCAGAGCGCATAACAAATGAGGATTCTTGACTACATTCTAAATATTGTAAACCTAATTCAGATGTCTACTTAAATAGTATGTACAGTGCTCCGCATAAATGAGTACACCGTCTTTAAAAAGTACTAATTTAATCAGTAGCGTGATGAACAAAAGGACAATTTCCAAACTTTCCACAAGGATGAGTTTTATTGAACACTTATTTAACTACAAAGGATAAAATGAAGGTGAATAATGTAACTTAGATCACAAAATCTTCAGTTTTATTCAAACTGGTTGAAGCAAATATGAATACAGCCTGCATCAAAAACTACTACATCTGGTATTTTGTATGAGCACTGTGATTTTGAAGGACAGCACCAAGTCTTCTATGCATAGAATTAACAAGTTGGTGACATATTGCAACATCTATCTTTTTCCTTTCTTCAAGAATAACCTCTTTTAGGGCCTGGATGCTGGATGGAGAGTGATGCTCAACTTGTTGCTTCAGAATTCCCCACAGGTGTTGGATTGGATTCAGATCAGGGGACATACTTGGTCATTCAATCACATTCACCCTGTTCTTCTTCAGAAATGCAACAGTGGCTTTTCATGTGTGTTTTGGATCATTGTCATGTTGGAAAAGTGCACGACTTCCAAGTGCCCAGAGTGATGGCAGCATCTTCTCCTTCAGTAAAGAGCAGCACATTGTTGAGTTCATGATACCATCAATGAAATGCAGTTCTCAAACACCAGCAGCACTCATGCAGCCCCACATAAGGACACTACTACCACCATGTTTCACTGTAGGCACCATGCATTTTTCTTTGAAATCCTCACCTGAGCGACACCATACAGTTTTAAAACCATTAGTTCCAAAAACAGTGATCTTTGTCTCATCACTCTAGAGTATAGAGTCCCAGTAGTGTTCCTCTTTGTCAGCATGGGCCCTATAGCAAATTCTAGGCATACTTTTTTATGCATGGGCTTTAGGAGAGTCTTCCTTCATGGACGATACCCATGCATGCCATTCTTCTGCAGTGTGCGCCGTATGCTTTCACGGGAAACAGTCACTCCAATTTAGCTTTCTACTGCTTTAGTTAACTGCAGTGAACTTGCATGACGGTTTTCTTCAACCCTTCTCATCAGAAGACGCTCCTGTCGAGATGTCAACTTCCGTGTACAGCCTGGACGTCTCTGTAAGATGGTTCCATCTTTCTTACATTTTTGGATCACTTTTGCTCCAGTATTTTGACTGATATGGAAAGCTTTGCTGATCTTCTTGTAGCTCTCACCTTTTTGTGTAAAGAAATTATTTCTTTTCTCAGACTTTGGGACATTTCTCTTCTGTGAGGAGTCATTTCTGACAGCATGAAATGGGAAGGGCTTTTCTTTGTAGTCACCTGTGTCCTGGACATATCTTAAATGAATCATCAGACTCACCTGTGGTTGAAAGCCTGTTCATTAGAAGTTTGCAGTCTTAAGTTTGGTTTTTCTCCAAAGACTATACTTGGGGTGTACTCATTTTTGCAACATAGGTTTGAATGAATTAGTTGGTAAAATCACTTTTTAGTGTATGCAAATTAACTAATCTTGTTTGTAATCAATGGCCCTCATTTTTGGGAGTATTTTGTGGTATAATATCTCACTGAAAATGTAGATTCTGAAAGGACACTAAAAGTTTCCTGAAAATCGTAGTGGGGTGTACTCATTTATGCTGAGCGCTGTACACACCAGACATGTGTTTTGTGTTTAAGTTGATTGCCAGTTGCCAAGGCCAGTCTGTAGCTTCTGAGTCCCAGGGCTGTTGGAGCCAACCCAGCTACTGTTGGGCAAAGGCGGGGTTTATCTTGAACAGGTTGCCAGTCTGTTGCAGGGCCAGATTCACGTGCACACCTAGGGGCAATATAGGGTCACAAAATTGCTCTTGGACTGCGAGAGGAAGTCAAGAATGCCCAAACAAAACCCGCTCATTCACAAGGAGAACATGAAAGCTCAACACACAAAGGTCCTAGCCAGGACATCTCACTCTGTGACGAGTGTTCTCACCACTACACCAACATGCAACCCATAATCCCATTCAATCAAGATTATTTGAATAAAGATATAGTACTATATTGTTTCTACAGTCCAAACTCAAGCACTGCAGCTTAATTGATGACTCAAAATTTACCTGTAGGTATTAATATGTGCTTTTTTTGTGCTGCCATGCGATGGACTGGTGAACTGTTCAGCGTGTACCCCATCTTTGCTTGACAGAGGCTGGTATAGGCTCCAGCAACCCTGTGGGATGAGACTACAACAATCATAATTAGTAAGATAAGATGTCTCTAATTCAAAAAAATCTCAGCTGTGAACTAATACTCAACATAATAGAATTTTATAGCAAAATTTTTAAATGTTTTTTTTTCTTTTTAATTTTACCAATTGACGAATTTTTTACACAAACTAGGCTCGTCTAGCAGGTTTTAGGTCATGGCTTCATGTCCCTTTTTTGGTAGTATTTTGAAAAATCTGATTTGATGAATTGTTTCCTGTCACCAAGTATTTATTATTAATCATCACTTATCAACTGAGCTAGCTAGCTATCTGCTCTGGCAGGGGAGCAGGTGATTTATTTTCTCAGTCTGACATGTCTTCATCCAGTCTGCAGTGTGAGCACTTTCATTGTTGCAAAAATTGGTGATATAGATCAAAAGAAAGAAAAATAAAGCAAAGAGAAGAGCAGCATCTCTGTCTCTGATGATGAAAGCTCATTCACAAATGCACTGTAGTCAGAATATTACAGGAGTTTCTTCCTTTCTCATTCTAGACACTTCCGTAGAGACGTCTGCCCCGTTTCCATCCCAGTGAACAAACGTTTTTTCTAACATCATCTCAAATATCAAAATAAGAAAAAAATCCAAAGAAATAGAAACACCAAAACCAAAAGTTATATTTTTAAATCTTTTTAAAATGTGTTTTACTCCATAAAAGCATGCAGCTTAAAACCGAATAATTCTCTACAATCGATTTATTAAGTCATTGAAATGAGTACATCTGAAGCATTTTGAAGACAAGTTAACCCTTTAACCCCAAAGCTTTAGCTCTAGTGTTTACATTCTTCTTACTTTACCGTAACTCTTCAAACCGTTTACGCAACTAACATAATTCCAGCAAGTCCAGCCTGATCAGACTGACAATGTTAGATCAACAGCATCCAGGACATCCAGTTTCTCCTCCCTTGGACTTTAGAAAAAAACGTTGTTTGAAAAAGAGCTTATCTGAGACCTAGAAAATACCCTGGGATGACCACAACCTCCCATTATTACTCTTCATTTTGGAGTAAACCAGTTGTCCCTCTCACGTCTCCAGCTGGTCCAGAGCACGTCCGAGGTACGCCATCACCTCCATCGTGGCTACCCTTTACTGGCTGAATTCATTCTTAAGATTCTTTCATTTGTTATTAGCACCAATAGAGGGAGCTAGAGGGAGAGAACATAAACAGGAAGGTAACAGGAAGTGGGGCCGGGGTTGCTCTTTGCCAAAAGTCCTGCCCCCAACTCAGAGGAGAATTCTGCATGAACTGCAGACACTTTATCCTAAAAAACGGCACAGGTTGTTAGATTTGAGCTAAAATGGCATAAATACCCCTGGAAACACAATCGATGAAAAGATGATCGGAGCTGAACTTTAAGACAGGACTTTAAGACAGGATTTAAGACATGAAACATACTTTAAAAAAAACAGCTTACTGGCAGGACTAGAATAAATAACAATAAAAGAATAAATTAATTAAAATGAATATAGCTGACAGTCTGAGCAGAAAAGAGAAACATGTGAGTGGAGACAAAATACACTCTGACCTCTTGCATAACTATTAAGTGTAAACGGTGTTAAAGACTACTGATGCAGTGACAAAGGTTCACCTAACAACCTCTTTGCTCTGTTTGTTAGGAGGCAATAGATGCTAAGTGTTAATAGTCACATCCCAGCAGGGAAAACAAGCTAAAAGCAGAATTAAAACTCTTCTTTGCAGAATAAAAGGTTCACAGGTTCTCACCCTCTGATGTCTGACATAAAGGTCAGAAATAAGAACCAGTAAGTAAAAAGCTATAACTTATAACGTAAAAAAAGGTTCCAAGAGCTTTGAGCTGATCTTAAAGTAAGAAACAATGTGAATGTCTGATATGTAAGAATGTCACATGCTGCTGCCAAAACGCAGCCGAAGGAGAAATCCTGTTCTATCTATTACCTTCTTTCAAAAGCTAAAAGAAATGTACACGATGATAAACATGAACGAGTGGGTCAAACATCTATTCACATGCAAATGAGAGGCTATTAAGCTAAAGTTGAATGCAGAAGTGGTCAATAAAGGGACAAAACAAAAGAAACTCACTGCTATCACTGTTGCCACCCCCTGCCAGCTCCGTTTAACCCAGGTGACCACCAGCTGACAAAGCTGATAAGGAAACTCATCAACTGTGAAATAAGCTAAAACACAAAATAAAGCTCTTTTTTTTTCTTATACCATTCGAAACATAAAAAGGATCGTTTGTACAAAATAAACTCCAAATGGAATCATAAAAGCCCCTGACTGAGTTCTGAATCATGACATCGATGTTGTTTCATGAGGCACTGAGATAAGAAAACATTTGTCTTTGTTCTTGGGTTGACATATGTCATGCCGTAGTTTCACTGCAGCTCTTTTGTATTTCGAGATGTCCATTACGGGTTTTTCAAAAACACTTCTTGTGATTGCTCAAGTACATTTTTGACACGTTTGTGGCATCAAAAGATTCACACAAAGGAAAACTAAATGCTCTCATCTATCAAATCGTGGGTTTGTGCAATGACAAGAACTCAGAGAAAACGGATGATCAAAAAGAAACAGTTTTTAGCAGAGGAAACTGTACTACCACAGCTAAACTTTTAATTCAACTCTAAGCTTTACGGTTCATAGGTGTTTAAAAAAATACTTTACCATATAATTGCTTCAAAGATACCCTTTTCACCTTTTGAGCTACACATCGAGACCCGCTCTGATAATTGTGTTTTTGTTGTTTTTAACATGTTCTTGTGGCATTTTTTATGATGATGGAGGACACAAATAAAGAAAATGTTACTAAAAATGGCATTTCACAGCATTTCTTTTTTCAAATTATTGTTAATCAGAAGCGAAAAACAGCATAATCATATTTAAAAGACCACTAGGAATGCTTTTACTTTTGAGAAAAGATGATTGGAGTGGGATTTTAAAGGAGAGTTATTTAAATTCCAGATTTGGATCAAGGTGAAGCTGGATCCACCCAGCTGGTGTCGGGCAAAAGTCCAGTTCATTTCAATTTTAGTTATATAGCCCAAAATCACAAGCATAGCCGTCTCAATGGGCTTCACACCGGTTTTTATACAAAGAACATAAAGTCAGTCATAAAAACAAAAACAATAGCTGGTTGCTAAACTAAACAGAATAAGCTAAACTGGAATTCCTGCCCTTTAGAGCCTTCTTCTCGATGAGGAAAAACTCTTAAAAATTCCCTGTCTTGGAGAAAAATGAGAAACCTCAGTGATGTCAAAATGAAGGAGGGATCCTCTCCCAGGACGGACAGGGGATGTGCTAGAACTGTTGAAGAAGAATGAGCTTCTCTAACTCTACAACTGCATGTTTAAATAAATAACTACGTAAATAACAACGACTACATGTATGAATAACAACTACATGTATGAATAGTGTAGCAGATGGGCTTCATCCAGATGAAACTAGGGGTGCCAGACGAGACAGAGGCGAGGTCCACAGACAAAGACAGGAGGACAGACGATCCACCTGGAGTCTCTCCTGCTCCCCTGGAGGGGAGTGGGAAACAGGGACAACATATGAATCGCACTGCACCAAACACAGGCGTGATGAACTAAATAAAATATAGTACTGGGTCATAGAGGACAGAACCCCAGTGCATAATACTTTCCCCAGCTTCTAACTTCTAGTAACCTTCTTTCTTCCCTCTGCTTGGCTCTGTAGAGAAGTATGTATAATGGATGTAATGAAAATTCTAATTACTACCCCAAACTTTATTACTGTAGGTGAGGTAGGGCAGCAGTAAGTTCGATATTCTCTGTTTGCCAGCTAGCCTGGCAATAAGCCTGTCCAAAGAGGAATGTTTTAAGCCTAACTTTGAATGTAGAAACTGTGTCAAACTCTCCTACATGAGCTGGGAGCTCGTTCCATAAGACAGGAGCTTGATGGCTAAAGGTTCTACCTCCAACAGGGATTTTAGAAATTCTAGGAACCACAAACAGTCCTGCATTTGTGAGCAAAGTGTTCTGTTTGGCACTATGAGATCTTTAACATAGGATGGGGCCATACCATTCAAGGCCTTATGGGTTAGCAGGAGGATTTTGAACTTGATTCTAGATTCAGCTGGGAGCCAGTGAAGTGAAGCTAACACAGGAGTAATGTGTTCTCTTCTGCTGGTTCCTGCTAACAATCTAGCTGCTGCATTTGGAACAAGCTGAAGACTTTTTAGAGAAAGATGGGGTAAACCCATTGCAGGACCACACAAAGACAAACAACAAAAACAAAATCACATTCAAAAGACAATAAAAAACAATTGAAAATCAACAAATAACCTTGGACAGATTTATTTTAGGACTGTTGGAGGAAACTGGAGTGCCCAGAGAAAAACCACGCATGCACGATTAGAGGTGAGAGTGCTGGCCACTACACCAGTACCCTCCCAACCTTTTTCAGCCCAAAGCAATATTTTCATGGACCGATTTGTACGAGGTTGGAGCGGGCATCTGATTTATTTGTTTTTAAACGTCCAGTTTCCCTTAATGTTTGAAAGTAAGATCTTCATCCTCTGGGAATATCTGCAGCTGTTTTTAAGTTTATTTTTTCAATACATTTTGTGGAACGATTAAAATGTGATTTGGAGTTTCTCTTAACTCGTAATTGTCAAAGTGGAAGCTAAAAAAATTGAATGCCAACTTCTGCCATAAGGTCTATGCTGTATGTATGAATACATATTAAAAAAGTCACAAAAACGGGTGTTTTTAAAATGACACACAAGTTCACTTTAGCAACTTTTTTAGCATCTTTAAAAAATTAGACAGCTGTCTGCTCAGTGTTATGCATTATTATTCTGGTGTGTGGGAACAACAAAAAAATCAATTTTTGAAGTAAAGACTAAACGCAGATTTCTTTTATTTTGAAATCAAGGACTCTACTGTTTCTTCATTAACTCTTTTCTAAGAAAACAAACTTTGCAAATATGATTGTTTTTTATTTACTTGGTTAGCTTGGAGGGTTAGGGATTAGTGCAGCTGCTCAGCAGGGCAAGGATTTTGACCGAGAGGCTTGACAATGCATCAAGAAAGAGATGGATGTGGTGGGAAGAATCGATTCATTTTCCTAAATCAAACGTCCGTCAGAATTAGATTATTAATAAAAAGAAAAACAATGTAGGTCTGGTTAATATTTCTCTGCGGTCCAATGTGCAGCTCTACCCTCTGCAACATCTTCAATTGAAAAAAAAAATTAGTTGACTCCATCCTTTAGATCTTGAATTTTTTTAAGTCTAACCTCAGGACCCGCAAGCTACGAACACTCGCACACCTCTGCCTCTCAGAGAGTGTATGAGGAAGGATCTGCAGCATGAGTCAACACTGTAAGCTGCAGCAGAGGGTCATTTTTCTTCTGCTTTACTCTGGCAATTCAAAAGCGTTTTTTTTTTGCAAAATCCTTTATTCTCAAATTACATTTGGCAGAAAACAGACCTCAACTCCTGGACTGAATTATACCCATGAAGTACAATATCCCTCAGAAACAGAAAGGATAGCTGGGTGTAATCAATAACTAATTACCAAGGTAATAATCAATAAAAAAAGGTCTGCCCTGCCTGCTGCTTGTCTTTAAAAACAGACAACATGCAGGGGCACCGCTTCAAGTCAGATGTCTCCACCTCCAACCCACCGTCCAGTTTCTCTGTCTTCAAAGTAGCTGAACCAAAACCTTCAACGAAGTCATGAAATATTCACGTTGGAGAAAATCTAAGAGGAAAGAAGTGACTTATAGTTGCATTGTGGCCACACATTTGCTCACCCATAAGTAAAACTGTTGACAATAAAACTACTGTTGCGCAAATGAACAACTTTGAATTATTTTTCTCCGAGTTCATGCATTTAAAATAGAAGAAACTGAAAAGATGCAACAATAATTTCTTATCAAAGCAAGAAAAAAAAGGGAACATTTTAACCAAACTCAAATTGTGGTAAAATAATGGAAGGATTTATTCAAAAAACTGCCAGCAGTGAAAGTCCATTCTATAGATTAAAATTGTTGTCATGTGTCACATTTGTATCTTCACAGACAATTTAAAACTTGTGTTTTTGGATGTAACGTCCCCAAACGTACGCTTTTATGTCAATAGAAGCCTGACAGGAGGCAGAGCACGTGAGACTCTGGTAAATTTGAGGGTTTGACAGCTGTACTTGCAGGAATGTTAGTTTTTGAAATCAAGCAAGAAATAAAACGACGGGGTCCCGAAAAACTGTTTAATAACCTACAAAAACACGCAAAAACATCTGTTACAAGACTTTTCCTCTTCTGGTGCAGCTGGAAGCGTATGGCATTTTCATGTAATTGTGCAGTGATGAGTTAAATCAGGCATTTAATTGCAAAATACCTGATGTGTATTTTAAAAGGCCAAAGCTTGTGTCAAAATCACAGCGATAATATTGTGCATCTCTTACTTAAAAATTGAGCCTGTGGCATTCTCACCACAGGGGCCACCTGATCATTGCACCAACAAGCACTTTAATTAAGCTGCATTCAAATGCAAAGAGCATTTGGCTGCCCAGGATTTATGTTGCGATCGACCAATGGTTTGCAGGTGTAATATGAGTTAAGAAATTAAAAAAACTAAATAATGGTTATTCCTAATTCCTTTAGGAAAGGCTGGTCATCTGACAAGAGGTGCATGTAAGTTTAGAGGAAAGAAATATTAGCCGAGTTAAGAAATTAGACAAACAAACTCCCAATTTTTTTATTTTAGGAGATTTATCCATTCAACATTTTAAGCCTTTTGGTAACAAATAAATTACAGTATTTGCTACAGAATGTGCACAGTTCAGTACCAGGTATTTATCTCTGAGTCACACTGGTTGAAGTTTTGGCTAAAGACATCCTTCAGAGGTCAGTGAATCAATAAACCAATATTAGCATGAATAGCATCGGCATCCACAAATTATGATAGAAATCGAATTGTTAAAATGAATCGTTAAAGTTTAGAGGAATACTCATAAATACGTGAACGGATCAAAATACCGCTTTGGGGTTGTTTATTGTAAGGAATGAACATTATAATACATAATACACTAAAAAGATCAAAAGGCTGATTTTGCATGACATTGGCTCCTTAAGGCTGTACCAAAATAATTTACTTTTTGTAAAACAATAAAAACTAAAGATTTTAAAAATATTTTTTAACCCTTGATGCCTAGAGATGTCAATTTGGATCAATTTACTTCTGCTCTGAAAAAACCTAATGTAGCATCTATTGTACTCAAAACCAAATCTGAAATGTTTTCAGAGCTGGAAATATATTTAGGCGTCAAGGGGTTAACAATTGGTCAAAATAAAACAAAAAAGTCATTGTGATCCATTATTTAAGAAAAAAATGCTCATAGCAACAAGCAAAAGCTTTCATTCTGAACACTGTGTGCTGGATGCACAAGTGGGCAAAAACGTTTCTTCTTTTCGCAGCCAAAGGTGATTTCTGAACCTGCTGCTCAATCCTTGAGAGATCCGGCACAGGCTGATGCCACATTGTTCATTTTGTGACAGACCTCTTTAGTTTGACAGGACACAGAGCCTGCCACTGTGACGCGTCACACGCTCGTGTAGCCTGTCGGCCCGTCATGTGGTACATGTTGTTTTCCTCTGCTGTAGTAACACCTCTCTCTCCAACTGTGGATAAAAAAAAACTCCCAGTGGGTGGTGCTGTTTTGTTTCTTGCAGGAAATAGAGCGCCTAAAATTTCTGGCACACCAAGCTGCTTTACCATTAAATATAACTTAATCTGAGATTATAAGATTTGGAGTCTCCTTAAGATGATTTCAGGTATTAAAACGAGTAAAAGACTCCAGGAAGGTTTATTAAACACCATAGCAGCTGTCTTTGCCTTGTTGGGCAGAAGGAGAAGGTGGGAGACCATCAGAGAAAAAAATGTTAGCAGAGGCAAAGAGGTGATGGAGGGAGTGACACCCAGTGTCGGCTCTCATTCAGTTTTTATGTTCAGTGATGCGGCAAGGCCCAATGGGTCCTCCCACCGACCAGATTGTGCTCCTCTATCTCCCCCCATCCCAACTGCATGAAAAGCATCGCTTACACGTAAGGGTGCCGAGCCAACCAGCGCGGCCGGCGTGCGCCGTGACGTCACACTGCAGTTCTTCTCAGGCTCCGTTGGATAACACTGGCAAGTCACCGTGTTCACATGACAAGCCGTCAGTCTTAAAGGAGACCACTCGCCATGTGAACGTGCACATTTGTGTGTTTGTTTGCTATTGGGTGGGGTCTGCGCCAGCTGGGTGGTGATGGGGTATTAGGGAGGTGGCAGGGTTTGTTTGAGGGGGTAGGTTGGAGGTGTAGGAGGAAGGGATGGCGAGTGGTTAAAATTACAAATGAGAGGAAATTGTTTTGAGTCACAGAAGGTTTGGCGGAGAGAGATAAGGGCTGATGACGGCATGCAGTGTGATTAGGATTTGGGTGAGGGGGGGCTTGGAGAGAAGAATTTGGTGATAGAGGACTCAGTGTGTGCATGGAGAAAAGATTTGTTTTTATCGTTGGGGGGTGGCGTTGGTGCGTGTGTTTGGGTTTAGCTGTGGAAAATTTTTAAGAATGAGAGAAGAATTGAGGAAAAGACACCAGAGAAGGGAAGTGGGAATTCAGTGGAGGAAAATAAGAGTATGGGATGAAAACATCGACATTGAAGAGAGAGCCCCCAAAAACATCCACAAAAGGAGACAAAGTGCAAAGGCGGAGCTGGAGGGGGGACACTGCAAGCGTGCCAGAGGGATTTTTGACGTGTTCTACCTCTGACCATTCACCGGGTGATGTTGTGTGTAGCTTTGGCAGCCAAAGCTTTAGGGGTTTTGGAGTTAAGCAATGACGCAGAGAGACCGGCCACGTCTGTTCCAGCTGATAATAACGATGCCTGAAGATAACAGTAATAAGATGCTTCTCGTGGAACCCCTAAAACCGCCATCATGTGACGCGTTACGTCACAGGCTGTTACGCATCACACAGCGGACACGCTATCTCAGGTTTGCAGCGTGCGATGGCGGTCAGAGGGAGGGGACCAGACACAAAGGGAATGACAGGGGTGGACACGTGGAGAGATGAGAAGCAGAGAGGAAAAGAGACTCACACCCAGGATCTGTCACCTACAAAAAAACAAAAAACAAAATGTATTCCTTAAACAGCTGAATCTATTCTATGAGGGAAATCTCATGTTATTTTGATTTTCCTGGGAAAAAAAGAGGAAAATAATCAAAGGCTCAGAAAAGGCAGAAGCCCACTCAAAGCCATTAAATTCAAGTGTGGTAAAAACCCGAATGAGATGGTGGACGCTGAGGGGTGGGGGGTGGGCGTCTGAATTATGCGCCGGCATTTTCTGTGTTAATCTACACAGTCCAACCCTTCACCAAAATGCAAGACTTTGTCAAAGAACCCAGTCATCTCAGATTCTGGTGGGGAAATGACAAGGCTGATTAATAGTAATGGAGTCGTGAATAAAAGCAGTGAGGAATTCTGCTTTCTGCCCTTTAATGATGAATGAGCCATTAAGTGTTCCTTGATGAGTCATATAGGCATTATTTGAAAAAGTTAGTCCCCCCCTGCTATGAAAGAGTAAAGCAGGTGTTGGATTGAAACAGGGGAATTTTCATTAGTGCGCATAGGAGAGACAGCAGAAGAATTGGATTCTTCCACCTCGAAAACAAATTATGATCGTGACATGTGACCGTCGAGCCTCTACGGTAATTAGGTTAGACTCAGCCTTAATCAATCCCATGTCCGACCTGCTAAAACAGGCACCATGGGAACATGTTATATTCCTGCCGTTGATTCTTGCCCCTAATGCGATGGAAGAGCACTCGCAAATGCCACCACCCCAGATTTGTCTTCTGTGAGTCATCGAGCCTCTGAAACAATGCGACAACGCGCTGCCCTGTTCTTCGTGACACACTGTCCTTTTGTGGAAAGCGCCTGGTAAAGCTGCAGGTTTGTCTGCAGAGGAAAACACAAACTGACGTCTGCGGTAAAAAAGAACCGATGCCAACAGGTTTTTTTTAAGGACACCTGGTGTGTCAACAAAAGCTCCTCATTAAACTCGCATGCACAACAACAGTGTGCTTTTGTTTGTTTATTGTGTGATCAAGTCTGCTTCACTCAGATTCATGGCTGAAATAGACTCTGTGCTTTGTTGGCACACATACTTCAAGAGCCTCATTGAGTGTGGCAGCTGGTTGACCTTGGAGAGAAAGCAACCTGTCTCCACTTTCACTTTCACCTTCCGGAGCTTCTTTTTTTAATCTGGAGGAGAGGTGGGAACGTTTGGTCAGACGTGAGAGACACAGTTTGCGTCACGTTCAGTACATCACATCCTAAACCCACCGATGTAAAAAGGCTCCCAACCTCCAAATGTACTCTGTTAGGATGAGAAGAAGTATGGTTCTTAAAGTTATTGTTCCAGGAACTGCAGGAAAATGCCATTTAGCACAATATTCAGCATTATATTCACGGCATTAGACATTTGTCCACTTGCTCCGAATCCAGTTCACATAGGAGCATCTTATTCTCTTTTTGTCACAAATGGCAAACTTTGAGCTTTCCTTTTAGAAACTAAGCATAAGATCGCCACGTTTTATGCAGACGATTTATGACTGTTGCAACTGCCCTTACGGGTGGTCTGTCTGCGGCGAAAAACGGTTAAATCTGGATGGAGGCGTCCCACTCAAAGCTGTAGACCGCTTGGTGAGTCCGTAGTAAAAAAATGTTCATGCACTTTTGTTTCTACTGGCATGCTGCGGGTGACAGGTCAAAAGGAACACTTAAGCAACAGGTAAGGGTAAGTAAGGGTTAAGTAGGTGAGATGCAGGTGTGTCATAGGGATTTTTACTGAACCCTGCACAAAGGAACCTGTTGGTGCTATTCAAGTGAAAGGCGCACGGTCCTTGCTTGCCCCTCAGCAGCATGACTGTTAGAAAGGAAGTAATTACATAATCAGACCGCAGCTTGTGTCGGATTCCTGCAGGCGTCCTACGGACACTTACGTATCCCATGCAGTATTTGCATGCAGTCAGTGAGGAGCCTCACTAACGACTGGAGTGTGACATAAAACACCACATGACAGCATCACCTTACGTCATATGCGTGGAACTTACATTTTCCTTACAAATACTTTAGGATATACTCAGTACACTCATGAAAACGGTACGTTCCATTTTCCTGATGTCCCATTAGAGTAGCCGCATGAGCCTCAAGGATGTAGCCGCTCCTCTCTACGACCCTCTATGGGCCTGGACGACCCAAAAACCCGTATAATGGTTTTAGTATGGTCGTTGATGCACAGGCAGAAAGATGAGAATCCCCTCTGTAAAGTTTTGAGAATGTTCATGCAAAAAAATCTTGCTCACGCCAACCACCATCGGGTCTTCCTTCACTACATCCATGAACCTCATCTTTGTCTTCCTCTGGGTCACTTTCTGCTAGCTCCAACTTCAGCATCCTTTTACAAACATGTCCAAACTATCTCCATCTGACTCCCTGCATTGATCTTCAAAACATCAAATATGAGCTATTCCTCTGATGGATTCTATCCATCCCTTTTTACTTCCAAAGAGAACCTCAAGATCTTCATCTCTGCTACCTCCAGCTCCTACTGATGCTCTCACCACAGTCTTCCACACCTTCCTACACTCTTTGCCACACATCATTCCTGAAACCTACCCCTACTTTTCTTCTTCACCTCTGCACCACGGAACATCACCGTTCCACCTGAGTCCTTCTACTTTACACACATTTTTATTTTCTTAAACCATCTACAAATTTCTTCATTCCACCGAGTTTTTATCTGCTTGCGTTCTCCTTTTGAAATGTGTTTGCCATTATTCTTTTAGCCAAGTTCACCACCATGTATTCTTCTCCATTTCTGTCATCACTTCCTTGTCACCCTTGTTTCTTTCACCTACATATCCATGAAAGCCTGTCTCAATCAACACTTTCTCCTCACTAGAGATACCCTGGATCACCTCATCCATATCCTTCAAGAATATGTCCTTCTCCTTCTTCTCTCTATACCTTGGCGCATAACCACTGGCAAACATTCAGCATCACACCTTCAACTTCCAGCTTAAGCTTCTTCACCCACAGTCTCTTCACCTCCAGAGCATTCTTTGCAAACACCTTCAGGATCACTCCGACTCCCTTTCCTCTTTCCATCCACGCCATGATAAAGCTTTTTCTTCAAAAATGGATAATTATTCTTCTGGGATTTATCTTTGTGCTATTACTTTATATTTGAATACCCCCTTTCATTGAAATTCCTGATTGATCAAGTAATTAGTTTGTATTTATTCCAGTGTTCCCACCAATAATAATACTGGGTGGGTGAGATGGAAATGAAGTCTTTCTCTTTTGGATGATTTGTCTTCTTTAGAATCAAATGAGTCTGAGAAGAATGAATCAGCATCCTTTTTCTAAAGTCGTGATCAGGTCAATGAGGGATTTGTTCCAGCGTTTGTCCGTGTGTGTCAAAGCCTGTTTAAACAAAGGTTCAAATACAACAACAACAAAAAAAGTATCTATGTGATCCAGGTTTGCAGTTAAAGGTCACAAACGCAGAGTGACAACAAAGGACCGGGTCACAAACTCATGAAAAGCACAGAAAGTTTCAATTCTTCTCCTGTTGCTTTCTTAATAATGATAAGTCTCCAACTTAGTAGGCATAGAAATATCAATAATCAAAATGTCTGCAATTGACACTGTTGCCATGGTAACACGGCAAGAAAAAAAAAAAGCTAATCACTTCTCTGTGGTCTTTTGCACCTGGATATTTTCAGTCTCCTGCAACTCGCGGAGATCACTCAACTAAAATGTCGCCCAAAAGAAATGCTGGAGAAGAGACAGCTGGGAGCATCTTCCTGCACTCAAGCGCTGTGACCTGATGGAAGACTTTACTCTAACAATGCAGGTGTTCGCTGAATTTACAGGAAAGTGAGCAGCCCCTGCTTATACGAGTGATTTGAATTTTTCTTAATTCCCTTTCAGGAACAGGAAAAGTGGGTGAAGGGGATTCAGGAGGGGAGCAGAGCGGAGAGGGAGGTAACAGGGAGATGAAGCAGGAAAAAGGATGAAGGGGGAGGGAGGAGGTAACTGCAGAATGAACAGCTCTGCCTCGCACTGGAATCTGATTGTCTCTACATGATTGCATACGACAGGAAGAAAAGCCACGAAAGCTGAAATTTGTCATTACTGTGCCATGAAGTCAAGAAGTGTGAAGTCTTCTTGATTTTCACTGATGGAGAAATTTTTCGAAAATATTTTCTGTTTCAAGAATCTTTCTTTTTAAAACAAGAAAACTCTGTTCCCTTTTATCTGTGTATTAACCTCTTTTTTCTGCATTTACACAATAAATTAGACATAGTTACACCATCACATGGTACACCTGAGCTGTGAACAGTGCACCTTGCTTTTTTCTAGTCCATTTTCTCATTATAATGACTTTTTTTTTCTTGTGATAATGACATATATCTTTCTTATGTTCCTGTTTTTTTGGGATAACATCGTTTACTAGGAATGAAGGCATCTACCTTTCTTGCCATCACTGACAGTTTTCTCGTGACAACAACAACTACCTTTCTTTTTTCTTGGGATAATAGTATAGTTTTCTAGTGATAAAAACCACAACCCTTACTTTTTTTCCCCATTTTCACATGATAATGACATTGTTTTCTCATCATAATGACATCTACCTTTCTTTTTCCCCCGTTTTCTTGTGATAACGACATCTATCTCTCTACCATGAGAAAACACGTTTTTTTCTCTCTGTAACGACATCATTTTCTTGTGGTAACAACATCTACCATTCTGTTTCACTGTTTTCTTGTGATAATGAAGTCTACTATCTCTTAATCGTGAGAAAACACATATTCCTGTTATTGTGAGAAAACACGTTTTTTTCTCGTTATAACAACATTGTGTTCTTGTGATAATAATATCCTCCACCCCCCCCCCCCCCATTTTCTCGTAATAAAAACGTTTTATCACAACAAAAAGCTTGTTTTTTCGTGACAATGGGGCAGTAGATGTCGTTATCACAACAAGAAAGCCAAAAAATAAATTAGAGATAGTCTATTCTCCGCTTCCGTATTAACCAAATCTTTGATCAGTAAAATAAAAGTCTGTTGGTTATTTCGAAAGGCCTATGTGAAGACAATTAAATGTCAAAAGATGGAATTTTATAGGGACAAAAATCTGACAAAAAAAAAAGTTGTAGCATTAATGTTCTCTTTCATTGGGAAAGATGATAGTTTGAATTTCTTGTAGCCCTATATAGTACAGGCTTTTAGATGTCGTCTTTAATGAGTCTCGTTCTGCTGGATGTTTCTTCCTTTTCTTCCTTTCCGCTCCAGCGTTGCCTAATTACTAAAGCAGATTACGTAAAAAATTCTCTGATGTAATCTGTTGGTCACTTATGTGGGCTATTATTAAAACACAGTCAAGACAATCTGGCCTAATTGGAATAATACAGGCTAGAAATAAACCATAAGAGCTTTGAGTTATTTGGAGCAAATTCAATTATCATAGTTGTGAATTTTGCTTTGTTAGTTTGATATGCTGTGAAGTAGCGAGACAGTCGAGATAAATAATCATGTTTTAGTTCTGCTTTCGACATATTTACTTTTATTTTTCATTTATTTCTCTTGTCTTTGAACTTTTAATAACTGTTTTAGAAAAACATTTAAACACATGAAAACCACAATGTTAAATTTAAGAAATTAAATTGGTGTATGCAACAAAACTTGAAAAGCTTGTTTTACAGTGATTTCAGTGATATGGTAGTGTGCCAGTTCTCCTTTTGAATGAAATCTAAATAAAATAAAAAACATTTGAGACAAAAAAGAACATGTCAGACACTTTTTAACTCTCCCATTTTACTCCTCTTTGATTACTTTTATCTTCAAAAGAATGAAAAATAGGCATCATTTTAACTTTTATTGAAAATTGACTAAAAAGGAAAATTACATTCTGTTGCAGTTCAAAATTTAACGCTTTCTGTTCTAGTTTGGCACATTTAAAAGCCAATTAAAAAAAAGAAGGATTGGAATATGATGATTCCCCTCAGTGTATCTCTGCTACATTTTGGTGGGTAAGAAATGAATCACTCTGATCGCAGCACATTCGAAACAAACCTTTTCAAGCCTGACCTAGAAGAGGAAGAGCAGAAGGCTGCCAGACGGAAACATGTGTACAAGATACAGATGGCTGATTTCAGCTACAGATTTTTATTTGAGCTAATTACGAGAGTGGCAACATCGCTGCAACATCACACCATCCAAAGATACAGTTGCATCTTTCATGAACACTTTGTTCAACACTCATTCATCAGAGAGAATTCTTGAACTCACGTGCAAGCCTGTGAAAGGTCTAATCAGTTCTTTAAAATGCATTTTTGTTTTGCGTCACCAAAGTTTAAGACTTTTAGATGGGAAATGTTTTCAAGAGGATGCAGTTATACAGCATTGTAACTACACAGCTGTGAGCTGCAATTCCACAGCCTGTCTGTTTTTGGGCTTGTGTGTATTGCCTACAGGTGACTCATCGCACTGCAGATGACCACAATTTTTTTTTTTCTGCTGCTTGAGTGTTTGTAGCTCTTTTTCTGCCTCTGCCCCTCCTATGAGTCTCATCATTGCCCCCCCTACGCATCACTTTGCTCTCATCTCACAACAATGCCTTCTTTCTGTAGGTGTAACAGGCTAAAAAATCAACATAATGCCACGTCACATTAAAAATACGCAGACAGAAACGAAACAAAGAGGGCACTCGCACATTTTATCTCTGCTTTTTATTTGTAGTTCACAAAGAGAAAGCTGGCCACCAGCAGCCCACTGTGCAGTGGAGGCATAATGAGCTGTATTGTCATGTTACGATCTGATTGGCATGCCAGGCATCACAAAGAGGGGTGGCACGAGGGGCTGGGGACAGAGAGAGAAAGAGCAAAATAATTATGATGATGATGAGGGTGATGAGGGCGAGCTGAAAAAAAAGGAGGGGGAGGAGGTGAGGAGCCTCTTTTCCTGCCTCGTGGCCAGACCTTTTTTCTCTGTGTCGAAGTCACCATTCATTCATCTGTTTTTGCTGCCTGCATTCGTTGTCTTCTGCTGTCACGCTTTAGATCTTGGTCATTTTCTGACAACAAATCCAAAGTGACAGTAAACAGACAAGCGTGCCTTTGAGCAACATCAGTGTTTGGCCTGCAGGTTTTTTTTTTTTACTGTGGGATCTATGCCCATGAGCATGACATGAAGGTAAACAAGGCTTTAGTATTCAGTAAAAAATCAGAAATCCCTGATTTAACCCACTTTATATTCTGGATTATAGGGACTGTCATATTATAAGATGCACCATCAATAAATATATATTTTTTTAAACTTGTGTTAGACAGGCTATAAGGTGCACAGAACTATAAGACGCATTAAGCGAGACAAAAGAGTCAGAGATAAGTCCGTCAGGCAGACTTTAGTAACTGTGTTCACCGTCATTTTAGAAAATGCTTGTGACGCTACCCATTAGCCACGTTAGAAGCATTAGCATATTCACAATACCTGTAACTCCCAACCTTGTTTGCAACATGTAAAAATACTAGTGCGGTCAATCGATTAAAAAAATCTATCAGATTAATTGCACTTTTGGGTTGTGATTAATCACAATGTTTTATGAGTTAAAATTTATACGACAATATGTGTTTTTTCAACAAAAAAAAAACGCAGTATTACTCCAAGAAAACAGAGATGCTGACAAACAGCCATAAGAGGCAAACATTGTTCTTCTGCACTTTAAATGGTTCGGGTGAATACTCTATTCTGATTGGTTGCTGGGAGTTCCAGAAGTAGTTCCAGTCACAATGTGCACAGATGTGCAGGCTTCTTCAAAGCAAAATCTTCCTTCATGATTTGGACAAAAACAAGCAGTAAGAGGTGAACTTTTTCTCTGAACTGATGCTTTATTGAACCTATTGTGACGATCAGCATAGATATTTCTTTCTTTCTTTCTATCTATCTATCTATCTATCTATCTGTCTGTCTGTCTGTCTGTCTGTCTGTCTGTCTGTCTGTCTGTCT
>BSAI01000201.1:13998517-14046445 GCA_036245035.1 Adrianichthys oophorus | reverse complement strand
TCTGTCTGTCTGTCTGTCTGTCTGTCTGTCTGTCTGTCTGTCTGTCTATCTATCTATCTATCTATATATATATATATATATCGCTTTCCTTTGCCGCTGCAGTCAAGGCGTGGCAGCTCAGCGACACATTGACTTGTTACTGTGACAACGGGACGCAATACGTACCAAATAGTCCGCCTTTTATGAAAAAGCAATCTAAACCTAAAAAATAACAAGAATTAAGTACTAAAAAAGGAATAAAATATTTATTTATTTTGTAAGTGACCATGTTACAAGCGGGTTTTGTGCCCGATGAAGTGTGCATTCAAAATCAAACAGACTGTTATTGCTAAGAAAAACATTACTGTGAGTACGCTAACACGCAACGTTAGTTAACGTTGTTAGAAAAAAAAACAGTCCGGCAACGCAGCATGTTAGCCACGTTGGCTGGTTTACTACACTTGTAACTCCTAACCTTGTTTGCAAAACATAAAAATAAAACAAACGCTACTGTGACTACGTTAAATCCCAACCTTGTAAGTAACACATTAAAAAAACAGTCCGACATCGCTACATGTTAGCCACATCAGCACATTCACAATACTGGTAAGTCCCAATTTTGTTTGCTACTCTTAAAAAAACATTCTGATACCATTAAAACAAATTATTGATTTTTTTTTTTATATAGTTATTTTGATAACGCTAATGCCCAACTTTGCCCACACGTCACATATTTGCCACGCTAGCATATTTACGATACCTCCCAACGTTGTTTACTACACATACAAAAACAGTGATACCGCTTAAAGAAACAGTACTGTGATTATGTTAAATCAAGACCTTGTTAGTAACATGAAAAACAAATACAATTTGACACTGCTACATGTTAGCCATGTTAGCAAATTCCCAATAACACCCAATCTTGTTGGGAACTTGTAAAAAAAACTTGACATTTTGACAGAGCAATGCGTACCTCTCAAAATCGCTTCAACTTCAGTAAGTACAACCAGAATGAATCAATTTTTAAGAGGCTCCAGATTAAAAATACAGAAAACAACATATCTAAACAACTCAAAAAACCCACAATCTTACTTTTGTTCAGTCAAGAGTTTTTTTTTATCACCATCATCATAAATTGTTTAAAAACAACCACAGTTTTGATGCAAAACTGAAAAAGTAAAATGATTTATGAACCAAGCAGCAACAAAAAAAGGTCAGCAAGCTTTTAGTGTTTTTGAAATCCCATGTAATCAGTGCTTTTTGCAGCTTTTTTTCTTCCTCCAAAAAAACCTGCAAACATGGATTGACCTAATCTTGCAAAAACAGGCAGGATCAAACACTCACACAAAAGGGACACACACAGCATTTACATTATAATTACCCCTGAGACCCTCCTAAAGTCCCAGAGGGACGACAGGCTGAGAACAATCTCAGAAGTGTCCCAGTTGTCCCATTGAGGAGATTATTAGCCTGGTTAGAGTAATCCACAACACACTGTGTGAAAGTGTCTTTGTGTGCGCACATGCATGCATGTTTGTGTGCCACTTGTGCGCTCATGCATTAAGTGGTAGTTAAATGGACTCCACCGCCTTTAGTGTCCTTGGACATTAGCTTTATTGGTGTGATCTGAAAAGTTATTTAGTGACAGCTGGGATTTCCCTCCCTCGGGATGGAGATGCTGACGGCTCATGATAGCGGACATAATGGGAGGGAAAATTGGAATTGAATTGAAAGACCTGGAAATCTGCTGGGAAAAAAAAAAACCCTTGAATTAATTAAAAGGAACAACACTTTCATAGGAAGTTTTAAAATGATAGCAAAACATTTTTTGGGACATATATGGGGATCTTAGACATGCAAAGATTTATGACACCAGCTTGAACTTGCCAAACAAATACACAGTACTTGAGCAATGATTGCTTCCTGGGTCTTTGTTGGAAAAATACAACATAATTTTTTTCTGGACAGCCACAAAACCACAGAAAAGTTTTGTTTTGTTGAGTTCTGAAATAAAAATGTGGGTTCAGTTCTAGATTCAAATGGAAGAAATGTGTAAAGCGTTACAGGAAGCCAAAAAACTCAACACTTTTGATGCCACACTGCAAAAACAGGCCCCGTAGAAATAAGTAAAATATTCTTTAAACTTTGAGAAATTATATTTAAGAAAAAAAAATCTGCCAATGTGAGTAAGAAAGATGATTTTAACAAGTATTATTTAAGAAAAGAATTCAAGTCGTTAAGACGTGTTTTTTTCTAAAACAAAGATTTATTGTTGAAAAACTTTATTGCTAAAATTACTTTTTTTGTGCATGACAGTAAAAACACACATTTTCCAAAAATTTACTCACTTAAGATGTATATGAGGTATATGTCTGGCAAATGCATTTTCATTGTAGATATAAATAATTCCAGGATTTTTGTTTAGGAAATGTAGAGCTACCAGGCTCCTTGTAACAAATATATATAGCTTTTTTTTTTTTTTTTTTTTTTGTAGCTGCAAAACCACAAAAGAAGTGCTGGTGTGTTATGAATAATGAGAGTTCAGTTCTGACTTCAGATGGAAAAACTGTGTAAAGTAAAGCATTACAGGAAGCTTAATAAATAAACTTAGACTTGCATTTTCAATGTGGATGTAAATAGCTCCAGGATTTTTTATTTTTTTGGAAAGTCAGAGCAATGATCACTATCAGGCTCTTTGTTGCAAATCTGAGTGTCCCTCGCAGCACGCCTGCTTGTGCCCATTTCACGGTTTAGAGAACCGGTGTCAAGGGTTATAGAGCAGCTGCACGATTTGCCTGTCTCGGCTAAAGGCGGCAAACATCTGCATGTGGTGCTGAGCTGTCAGATGAGCCTCAATCCTTTCCAAAGTGATGGGACCTGTTCAATGGTCTGGGTCTTTATCCCTTTTTGTCTCTGCTTCCTAATTCACTTCCCCTCCCGATGCTGTTGTTTGGAAAAATGATTCTCCCCTACGCTCTGCGGGAAAATAGAGTGGAGTAAAAAGGGGGAAAGGGGGGGGGGGGGGGCGCACTGATTGCTCCTATTGTCAAAGAGTGAGGTTTGCTGGCTCTTAGGGTGTAATTGCTGCACAAGGAGGGCAATGTGTCATGACAGGAAGGGAGCGCCAAAGAAAGAGAAATGAAAGGAAAGGTGGGCCTTTTTCCCTGAGAGGAGGGCTGTGCAGTTGCAGGTCTGCGTTTAAACTCAAGCATGAATGCAAAATGTTGTCCAACCTTATTTTTCCTTTAAATGTTGTTATTCTGCAATTCTTCAGTTCTGCATAATACATTTATGAAAACAGAAAATAAATCAAAACAAAAATGTATGTTTTGTAAAAATGAACTAAACAGAGATTCAGCATTTACTGGAGGAAAATAAATGCCTGCAAATGAGTAACATCGAAACAGTAGGATTAGATTTGGTTTATTTTAATCAATCAAAACAAAAAATACTAAAGAGGACAGTGGAAAAATGTATATATATGTATATGTATAAACATATATATATTCCATATATGTACATCCACACGTAAATTATGCAATTATAACTAATCATAAAAATACATTTTTATCAGACAACTAACACAATGAATCCATGAAAAGGGAAGTTTGTCAAAAACAGAACCTAATTATCTGCTTGAAAAGGAGTGGGAGGAAGCAGACTTATATGATCCCATCCCTATTATGTTTGACTTCATATTTTTTTGAACAATAACCTGGTTCATAACTTCTAATTACAGTTATTTATCTGCTACCATTTTAAATGCAGATCTTTATCAAACTAGTACAAAAAATATCAAATAAAAAAGATAACGTGCCCATTGATTCCAAAGATACACCGCATCATTGCAGAAATTGTTATCACAGTAAACAGTAATGGTATGTTGGAAAAACCTATGATGATCAAAAATTTACATCCAGAACCAGATGAAAACCCCTCCCCTGTGATTGCAGAAACAGCCTTTGCCTCCATTTTCTTGGGGGGGGTCTAACTCAACTTCTTCCTTTCGTTTCCATCAGAGCGTGTCTCGTGTTTGTCAAAGCGCTCGATGGGAAGCAGGTGTTAATGGAGCTTTTCAGATCTGCGTGTAAAGCAGCCGAGAAACAGCAGGTTTACCGCAAAGATGAGGATATTTTTAACAATTTCTTCAAAGCCCCCTACCCTCTCAGCCCTTCAGAATCTCTCAGATGTGGCATTAAAAAACACACACACACACACACACACACACACACACACACACACACACAACAGATCCATGAACAGCCATGAATGATCTGAAACCACAACTGACGGCTGATGCAGAAATCCTGCTGTTAAGAGCGTGACCTTTAACCAGCGGGACAATTCGCCCCTCGCGGCGCAGGCTGGATTGAGAAAACTCAAGCGTGCAGTATTGTCTGAGAGATGACTTTGCTTTACTGCGTCATCAAAGCGAGTCCTGCACGTCTCCCTATATGCCTCTGTGTGTTTTTCGTATTCTGCTCACAGGCTTAGCGGTGCAGCTATGGAAGGGGGGGGGGTTGGTATTTTGGAATTTTTGGGGCGGGATTGATAAATTTTGCACCTCGAGGTCTGTTTGGGATTGGATGAGTGCACACGGAAAGCGTGCACCCAAGCTCTGCACGAACCACGTTTGGATGCAGCCTGATGCCGGTGACGCCACAAGATCTCCAAAAAAGAAACACCCCAAAAGATGCTGCGAACATCTGCGAGAGCCCCTCATACATGACGGCGTGCTGCCAATTAGAGTCCTTGCAAGACAAATTTATTTTTTGGGTGATATTTTTTTTTTGCGCAATTATGTGTGTAAGCACGTGTGTACAGTGTGTCTAAATTGGAACGCAGTAATTAAATGCGTAGACCTCTCCACTATCTCCTCCTCCAGCCAGCGCCAGTGACGCACAAACCGCAGCACAGCCATGAGTCATCAGGCCCCCAGGATCACCACCCCTCCTTCTATCTCTCCATCCCTGCCTCTATCCACCTCTACTCGGCTCTCTATAACCCTCTCTACCTCTCTCCACACATTCCTGCGTCCCCGTCTTTCAAATTACCCTCTATCCCTCTTCTCCCTGTCTCAGGCACTTGCACGACACAAGCAGCCACACTTCTTCTGCCCAATTTCTACTTCAATCTGACATGCTCTGGTTTATCTCTCCACATCTGGCCATCGATCTTCCTCCTGCGACCCCCCCACCCCACACACATCACCTTTCCTCTCTGCTTGATCCGTTTTTGCCCTCTTTATCTCCCACTGTTAACCTCTTCACAGCCACCCATGAACAGGAGGGCTTTTTAAAGTTTGGCACACTCACAGACAGTGCGGCAACAGGAGGCAAAAAAGAAATCCTTTTTTTTTTTTTTTTAGGGGAGGCGGGTGGGCGGCGAGCAAAAGAGCAGCAGTGACAGTGCAACCGGTGCAAAGAGTAGAGGAGGCTGTGTGAACAAGTGAGAGGAATTGAGAGGGAGAAAGAGCGTGAATTGAGGCATTTGCCACCTGGTGTCTTCAATCATTATCTGACTCACACAAAACGCTCATCTTTTCAGCCAAACGCACATGCAAGCGCAAGAACAAAATATATAAATAAAGCTCAAACTGAAAGTCAAAGAAACACGTTGGAGTGTCAGGACAGAAGGCAAAGCGTCTCTCATGTCTGTCGGACAAAGTTTTGGATGTGGCAAACGAGAGAAAAAAAGGAACGTTTCATTTCCATCTCTCTGAGTGTTTATAACATGAGTAGGAAGGGAGAGCATATTAAATGTATGACTCATAAATGTAAGTGCCTCTGTGCCCCACCAACGCCCTGCAGAGAGGGCTTCCATCCACTGCTGCTGCAGGAGGGATTAAAAAAAAGGCAATTTCGTGCTTTAGTTGGTGTGGTTATCCAATTAGTTACACAAAACATGTGGCTAAGCGGATGTATGCCAGAATGCCTCTGTTCCTGATACATGTTTTATCCCTGAGAGAGCAAAGCTGTCTGATGAAATATTATATTTTGAGTGCAATAGTTCTTTTGTTTTTTTCAGCGTTGCTTGTGACGGTTCGACAGAGGAGATCACGCGCTGTTATCCCCTAAGCCGACAGTGGTAATTTAAGGTATACAGCACACTGAAGGTGTAATCTGTGAGTTCATTAAAAAAGCCACAGGGCTGTGTTCTAACAGGGTTCTTCAAAGGCAAAGAGGGAATTTTTATCCACCGGCAACACACCAATTATGTAAACTTCCTGGACTTTGGGTAAAAAAAACAGCATCCTCCTTCCAAAAGGAGGGAGGATGTGAAACGTTAAATAATCTCAAAGCATCTGTGACACCCTCTGGACCCCATCAAACCCACAAACTTCAACTCTCAGATTTGAAAAGTGTTTGAATTTGCATTCATGCGCTTGCAACGTCAACTCTTACCTCAGCAGCCATAATTCCCAATCGCGACATTGCACGGGGCGAGTGACTCAACATTACAGCGCTCCACTCCACTTGATTACCACACATTCATCACTAACATCTGAAATTTTATGGCTTAGATTTAGAAAAAGAAGCCTAAAGCAGACAATAAAGACTTTTAATAGTTATGCACAGCAGAGATTTCAGGCAAACATAGGGACTTGACAATAACATCATTGCGTGGAGGATTTAAACATTCGCCTCCAGCACACATGTAGCTTAATTTCTGAAAATATCTCTTGGGGCGACAATAAAAATAAAAAACAGTGACTTACTTGTTTGTGGAGAACAAATAAATGTTAAAATTTGCTGATGTAAAGCATCAGAAAACTGGATTTAGCATATAGTTTAAAATGATGACACCCATTTGGTTTATAATAAGATTGAGGGAGAACTCTGCTGGAACTTTACTGTTTTGTTTAAAAGAGAATGAAAGAAAAGTTTTCAGAACACTTAGCTTTTCTCAGATTTAACTAGACTGTTTTAATTGTGAGCCTTGTGTGATAAAACGTTTTAGACAACAGGTAACACTTGTTGTAACAGTTTGTTTGTGTTCTTTGTGATTTCTCCAGTGAAAAACATACTCTCAGACGTGATGGTGTGATTTGAGCATTGGGCGTGGCAGCAGGGCGTTTTGGGCGACGCGGGGGAAATTAGGACATCATTTGGCATAGAGAGTTCAAATATCTGAACTTTAGCGAAGAAGACGTGTTGTTCCAACCAATCAGGGACCCAGCTTTGGCCCGTGAAGTTTTGATGATGTTATCAGCAGGTGGGGTCCAAAACCTTCATGGAGGAGAATCGTATTGTTCTGACTTTCATTGAATGTTTATTATTTCCATCGAGACATTGATAAAAAATGGCGTTCAGTGTGAACACAGCGTGAGCAAGGGATTTTATTTTTTACATAAGCGTTTTCCCTATTTGGTCTGAAATGTAATGAAATCCATAAAAGTTCTCTTTGATATTACTAATAGTGAATAAGAAGAAAGACAATTTTCATTAGATTGATCTTTCCTGTCTAAAAATGAAGATGATAATAAAGGTAGCCCATTGACCACGCCAATAGCAGGTATTTTTACCATTTGCCACAATGACCGCTTGGCAGCGACGTCTCCTGCTTCTTGCTGGTGTTCTGAGCACCTCTTCCTCTAAAGTGAACCTTGAACACTTTGTTGACTTCAGCGTTTCAGCAACACTCACGACCATCATTTCTCTGCCAGGTGACCCAACACTCACAGGTGAACAGGACAGTAGACCATCTCTGCATTGCACAGGTCACAGTGCTCCCACTGCTAACGTTCACGGCTGTGTTTTGGTGTCAGTGGTTTGTCTGTAAGCTCTAGTACCTGCACACTGTTCACTGTTACATGGAAAACACAAAACGAACCATAAATCTGTGATGAGAAACCCTGAGCATACGACATCCACTACCTTTATCTCAATATCCCGTACTTATTGCGTAAACTCGTGTCCTTTTCGATACTTCCTAAATCCTAATTTGTGGCTGCAACGGTTGTTTATGCAGACTGACAATTTTCCTGCATTTCTTCTCTCCATTGTTCTGTTTTTCTAGCAGTCTTAAGCAAGATGGCATGTAAAACAATATACCATTGTTCTTACATTAAACAGCACAGAAAAAAAGGTTTTCACGAGATCAAGCAAATACAATGACTAGAAAGAAGCATCTAAATCGAATTTCATGGATACAAACTTGCAGGAGCAGCACAGTCCTTGCATGAGAGACACTTCATCCTCATTCTTCATAATATATGCAATAATTGAATTTGTGCAGACAAAATGATATTTGGTGCTTGATTTCCTGCAGGGTTTGACACATTTGTTTGGTTGTTTAGTTTAGCTAAACAAATACATGAGAACAGTTGAGTATTTTGTAAGTTATTGTACAATATGAGTATAATTACAAGTTGTTTTAACATCTTACTGACCAGAAAATATCTAAAAAATTATAATAAAACTTTGTTTGTTTTGTGACAAGTACAATTTTGCTGAAGAACTAACTGCCTTTAAAAAATCTGATTTTCCAGAGACTTGAGTGGGGATGCAACTCTCAACAGCACAAACTCCCAAGGTTCTCTCTCAAAATGATGAGGCAAAAGCAGCACATCATTTATGTAAATTTGAGTGAGTGTTTTCTTAGTGTTGGAACTTAGATGTGCTTGTAAAAAAACACTTTGTGTCAAATAAAATACTCTCGTAATACTCTGACTCTTTGTGAATGCAAAAATCATATCTGTGCATGAATAATAATTATACAAACATTAAAAACCTAAATAAATAATAATAATAAAACATTTGAGTGCAGCAGTGAATCTGTAGGATGACAAATTCTGATTGGGTCACACCCAAGAAAAAAATATTTAAAGTAGATATGCAACACTCTCAAATCGCAAAATATGAGCGAGAGGTGCTGTGACATGATGGAGTTTATCTCCAGACAAAAGTACAGAGAGGAAGAACTAGTGTTTCTTAAAGACGGCCAGGAGCATGTCATAGTAGAAAACTCTTCACATTTTATGAACTAGGGCTGCTCAGTTATTGCAATATTAAAATAATGGAATTTGGTTTACTTGAGTTTACTAAATCAGTATTATTGGCCACCCTCATGTAAATATTCATAAATACATAATTACTTTACTAAGTAACACTGTTATCATCGCATCACCTAAAACAAAATACAGTCAAGGTATGATCTTGGACTTTGGGATGAAGCCAGAGTACCTGGACAGTTCACCACACATGCACAGGGAGAACATGCAAGCTCCACACAGAAACGTCCCAGCAGGGATCTGAACCAGGAGCCTTACACTGCGAGAAGGCTAACCACTGCACCACAGTACAGCTCCCTAGAAATGCTGCAATATCTCAAATGACCACTCAAAACAGGTTGTAAAAGGAAGTAATTTCCCATTAACTCCCATGTTGAAAAGTTTAATATTACACCTAGAATGAGTATACATCGTCTGCTTTCAAAAATCTATCCATTGTCCATTGTTTCATTTTCTGTTGATGAGGACAGGAGAGGTTCTTCTTTAATCAGTCCTTTTACTAATATTTGTGCCCAGCTTTGCACAATGTTCTTTTTGTGACAGGTGGGTGGTTGACTCCAACAGATGGACTCATTAAAACTCACTCCTTTTTTTCCACACTATTGCCCACTCTCTGAACATTTTTGTTCAGAATGTTCCTCTCTAAGTTCAAGCTTCATTTTTGCTGTTCAGATTACAGAATGTCAGAGGTCATCCAGCCAATACGTATGTGTCATTGAGATTTGAACTAAATCCATAAAGTTCTGCAGGAGTTCCCAGTGAATCTGCTGTCTTTTCCTCAGTTAACTTCCTTGTCGACTATAATAAGAAGCATCATCCACAACCATTGACTGTACATGAGAACTGGAGCGAGTGAGTGTGATGTCACCCATTAAAAATGGCTTACTTCTGGCTCCAACCAAATGAAATCGATTCAGTCGCCGTTTTTTTTTTAGCGATATGGCCTCTTGCCATGTTGGAGCCAGTTGACGCAGTGATTGAGTCGGTCTGAGTAAAAATATTTCCATGGCAACCGCTTTCGCCAGCCGGGAGTGAGCTTGTTGGACGTCCAAACCTCTACCGCTTGAAAGTGACAACACAAAATCTGTCAAACGTTTCAAGCATTTGATGTGAGACCACATACTTTTTTTTAGGCATCTGATTGTTCAGTTTATAAATTGAATGACGGAAAAAATTAAGATTAGAAAAACATGTTAAAAAAAAGGTAGCAGAGCGAGAATGGTTATTCTAACAATTTTTTAAATTGATCTTTGTCTTGGTTGGTAATTCAAATGGTTAAAATTACGCTACAATTGATGTAAACAAATAAACAGTTGTTTCACAACATGTATGTTTAAAAAAAGGATTTTATGTTTTAATTTCAGTATGAATGTTTTTTTTTTCTTGCTGTTCCCTTTATATTGTAAATGTATTTGCCAAGAAAAACATTAAACAAAAGAAATAAACACACAGGCACACCAAGCTGTTCAAATAAATACTTGCAGCCAAAGCATTGGAGGTAATGAGTTGACATGATAGAGGAGGGAAGCATTGAGGACATGCACTTACATGCAAGAAAAACAGCTTTGTTTCAGGAAGATCAGTGTCTGCATTAGAACAAGTGACAGATAAATAAATGAAAGCTTTCATTGTGAGCTGCTATCTGGAAAATGGATTTTGTGAATGCTCGGCTGCTTGGATGTGAGCTTTATTCCTCTTGTATTATGGGAATCATTTTAAATTTTCTTTTAAGATTTTTTTTCTTTCCCAAAAACAGCTTATGGGAATAAAGTTAATAGACCTCATGTCATATTAGCGTTCTTAGCAGTCAAAATGTTCTCTTTCATGGGATTAAGTGAAATAAATTCATTTATCAATGGTGCCTATTAGCGATTTCTTTTGTATTTTGTTATTAAAAGAGAAATATAGCTTCTTTTGGTAAAAAGATATTTTCAAAAGTCTGCAGCAAATGCCTGGAGAGCCTATTTGTCATGATAAAGAAAATGATGACTGGACCTTATCCAGCCAAATAAAAAAGCAAAATAATAATATGATAACAATAAAATATGTAAGAATAATAATAGCAATTTTATTTTTATAAATATATGTTAGCGCTCATACTTTGGGATTGTGATGAATCACATATATTAATGCATTTGTTATATTTGTGGTGTTTGTGATGTGTAATCCGTGGTCTCAAAAAGGAGAGAAAAAAGGAGCTGATGAGTTGAAATGAAGGTTGGATGTTTTAGTTGTCAGATCTGAAACTATCCAGTTCCACCAGTGATGCAGTGGGAGGGGATGTATCCTTGAGAGGAAGCACTTTATCCACCAGTAAAAAAACACAGACACTTCTAAGTCCCACAAATGATTAGATTTAGACATTTTTTTAAAATGGAAAATTACATTTTTGCGGCGAACAAATGGATTTATAATGGCATTTGTTGTGCAAACTGCACATTTTTTTCTCAGTATAGGTCGCAGCTTTTGCATAGTGTGGCCAAAATGAAATAAATAAATTTGATTTTTGAACGTTGTCCGTGTCTTCCATGCATTGTTATTGAGATATACAGTCAAAGCTGTCATGTAGCGATGAGGCTAGTTTATGAACACAAGTTTTGTTAAGCATTTCGCATCACATTTGACTTGAGGCAATGGACGCGAATTTGACGTGTGAATGGCGTTTGGCGTGAACGCAGCATCACGCCAGGCTTGGCAGATTAGTTGAGAAGCTTTTTACTTTTCCCCCCAAAATGGGACTTATACTCCATTCCGTCTTAAATATTATTTCTTTTCTTCTTTATTATAGATTTTTTTGCTGATGCGACTTATATTCCGTCACTAGCTCCACCATAAGCTGATCTTTGAGAAGACTAAAAGCATTGTGGGCTTCACATTGGAGTCTCCTCATTCAGTGCCTTTTACAAGAGTGGCAGGAAGGTTTTTTTGGGGTAAAAGCTGTTAAAGTCATATTTAAAAGTTAAAAACTGCACATCTTGTTCTATCTTGTTCTGGTTTCCTGTAATCAGTTTAAAATTGCTACCTTATGCATAAATTAGATTTATTAGATGTCGCAAGGCTTAACATCTGCTATATGTTGTATATGTTGGTCTACATGTAGACCTCGCCAGATCCTTGGAAGATCTAATTCTGTTAAACGCATTAATTTCACCCATTCATTTGGTGGCAGAAAAACAAAGATTTCTTTGTAAAGATTAAGACTTCATACTCAAATGTGATTAAGAGTTAAAGTGGAAAAATGTAAATTAATGAATACAAGCATCTGCCCTTTTGAAATTTAGTTTCACCTTTGCATATTTTTTTCCAATCATTTTTTTTTGTAGCTTAGAATTTAAATTAAACTCCCACATAAAAGTAACCATTGACACCTGCTCAAATTTCTAGATTCCTAATGAATAAATAAGCTAAACCAAATCGTTGATTTATCAAAGACGTGAAAGGCTTGAGCTTTTTAAAAGGCACTGTTCCAGTGTTTGATTGTTAAATGTAGTTTTAGAAATACTCGCGACGTCATGTGAAGTCATGCTTTTTTTAAGTCTTGTTATAGGTTTCAGCAAACACAGAAATTCCACCTTAAAATTGATTTTGTGATGATGTTTTAAGATCCATTTCGATCGGCTTTCAATCTATTGTAAAAGCGTTTCCAATGGTCTTTTAATCAGGATAATGCAGTTAGCCCCCCCCCCCCGTCCTGGGTGTATCTATCTAGGTGTATTTTTAATCGCAAGTTGTTCAAGCGATAAACTGACCGATCAGATACTTCAGTAAAAGCATGTGGCGCTCGCTGGCCCCCGCCCAGAAACATCTGATTGACTGATTCTGCTGAGCCGCTTTCAGTGGGAAAGACGTGGACTTCGAACAAGCTCACTCTTGACTGGCGACAGTAGTTGCCATAGAAACGTTGACTCAGATGACTTGGACTAACCGGTTAACTGGCTCCAAATGGCGGCGCCCATATCGCAGAAATATGGCGATTGAACAGGCTTCATTTTGTTGGAGCATTCACAATGGGTGACGTCACAACCGGCTGTGTCCATCTCTATATACAGTCAATAAAAAATACTCTGAATTTTCTGTGTCCTCCATCATCTGAAAAATGCCCCAAAAAAATCACAAAAAAAGTGATTTTCATAAGAGCTGGTCTTTACAGATCTCTTTTGTGAAGACGTTTACCAAAACAAAAAGAGGGTTTTTGTTGATGAAATTGTACAATTTCACAAAAGTGTGACGGAGTGGTGGTGGAGGACCCAAAATGCAGACGACCAGGCTTGTGACAGAAACTTAAAACATTTAATAAATAAACAGAAGCATGACAAAACCATGGAGAAACAAAAAGGTGACGACCTGAAAACCAGACACTTAAACACACTGAGGTTGATTAACCTGTAACAACTCAGAACACGAACATACATAACAAAACCCAAACTAAACCACAGAATCTTCACACAAAGTCCTTCACTTATACAAAAAGAATAATAAAGTTGAATGCTGAAAATATATATTTGTTACACTGTTCATTTTGTTTTTTTTCTCTATTTGAGTCCCAGTTTACAATGGTAACTCATGATGCAAATCCTACATCTACGTGAAAGGGAAGGCCAAAAAAATATATGTAATAGAAATGCATAAAATCCTATTAACTCAATTTAAAGCAGCTTAATAAATGTCACTGCTTGTTGCTGAGGCTTGTTGTTCATCTCACAGTTCTAACGTCGCTGTATGGCTGTCACCTGAAGATATGCAGACACCATAATTATGTTTATTACTCTGTACTTGATCATTTCCCTCATAGAAAAAGTCTTGTTCAAGGTTTCTGTCTAACACAATAAAGCCTGATATCTTCTTTGGAATCTGGAAGGAAAAATTATTCAAAGAGTGATAACGATTAGCGAGTCGGAGACTGATTACTTTCCTGCCTGGAGGCACAACTTCGCATTAATCATGATAATTTACTTCACTTTAACACCTCAAGTGAGTGTGTCTTATTTGCTTCGATACCATCAGGCTGTCATCAAAATTTTGTTAAACAAATAACAGCTTCCTGGCTGATCTCAACATGTAGATAAGTTCATTTTTATCTTTGCCTTGAGACATCTTTTATAACCCGGCGAGCTTGTTTTCTATGTTATGGGGCATCAGTAAATCTATATATAGAAACATTTACAGTCTAAATACAAAAGCTGGTTTCACTTCACTTTGCAAGTAGCTGTGAGTTGGAAAAAATAGTAAATTGATGTCTTATATTAAACAATGTTTTCTGCCAAAAGCATGATACTTATATGTTTGAAACGACCCTTCTACAGTTTCCCCCCTGTAACCTTACACATTGGCTTTTGTTTAATCACACACACACACCGTTAGGTTTTCTTGCTCTTCCTTTGGAGCAGAGGTTTTCGTTGCTGTAGGTGTCAGTGATGAGTCACACTGGCAAATTGCTGCATTTCAAACGCCTTTCAGATTACTTCCCTTCCAGTTCAGTGCTGCGCTGATAACAGATAACAGCGTTACTCTAAGAAGGAGTTTTGTAGAACTCATCTCCTGTTTATTTGCCTTAAGGTATATCTGTAGTGCAGCCTTTCCTGGTATTAGGCATACACTACTCAGAATACAGATGAAAAACTGTAATGGTTTCTGCTTTTTTATTTTTATTTTAGAAAGGTTCCAAAATCTTGTAAATATGATCCAACCATTTATGTTTTTTTAATATATATATTCTCCATGCTTCTCCAGATCTCAAGTAAACTGGCAAGACAAAGACCAAACCTGCACATTTGTGTTAGCTACATTTGAATTGGTCTGTCGAGTGTAAAAGCCATTGTTTATTAGGGTTACCACGAAAACAAACAACATCAGAACTTTTGCAAAGATGGGTCTGCATATGGTGATACTTACACTGTAGATCCAGAGTCCGATCTGGAATTTGAAGTGCACGGGGTACTGCAGCGACCCTGAAGACGTCTGCATGAAATACTCCTTTTGGGTTGTGTTTTTTTAGGGAAATTATCATGATAATTCACTTAAAAACTCAAAAAAGTTGATTTTGCATGATGTAGGCCCTTTAAGGGTAATTATGTTCATTTACCAATCAGTTTATGAATTCATATCTGAAACAGGTGTGATATATCTTTTTTTGTGTTTTTGTCCTTTTTGCCCTTTTTCTTTGTTTTTTTTTTGCTTGAAATTAAACAAATAAACAGTGGATATTTCCTGTCAACATACTTTTTCTTTAAAAACGTTTTCTGAAAATCGTTTTGAAATACACACAAACTAAGGTAGGTTTCTTGATAAATAACAATAAATAACAAAAAATATCCACTGTTTGAAACTCAACAGTTTTATAGCACACTGCTAACCAAACAGGTAGTGGTCCTTGCAAGACTTAAGAAGCAGTTTTATTGAAAATCCATCCTCATGATGATTTTTTTTGTTACAAAATTACTGCCCATGACAGACATGTGATACAGTCATAGGCTTTTCTCTGCCAGTAAAAAATAAGCTGCATCCACTGCTGGACAGCATCCACATCTGTTGGGAATGTTAAAGAAGGATAGCTGTTCTGGTGGTAGCGCAGCTTTACTTCGATTACAGAGAACAAAATTGCCTCAAATTAAAGTCATTTTACAAATCATTGAATCATTTTATCATTTTTTAACCTCCATATTTAAATGACTGAGAATACACATTTTGGGGAAATAATGACTCTGCACCAAGAGAGCTATTTTTAAGTGTTTCTTGTATTCTTTAATATTTACATTTTCATCAAGGATTTTTTATGCAATATTCAGTGTGCAAGGTTACTATGCAAAAACAGATTTGTGTCTCACTGCACCAAAAACAACAAAAAATAAACCCTCTAACAGCTAGTGTGTAGGTGTTGTTTTCTCATGAATACCAAGTTGTGACAGCACACTTATAGTTTCACCAATCTGAAGTCAAGCCAGTCATTTTCTTGAATGATGCTGGAAAATCCAAGCGGTCTATCATGAATGCAGAGCATACTGAGGTGTAGGGATGCATGGGTTTTTTGTAATTTCACACTTTATATGCAAAACTGTGACTTTCCTGCTACTACAGCTGCGGTGTGTGGATTTTTCCATCTGTACCCTTAAGTACACATTATGTGGATGTAAGCTAGTTTTCTATAAGAGTCTCATGAAAGGTTTGACTTGGGTTTGAAGCATTTGGAAACAGGACGAGTGTCTTATGAAGAGGCCTTGCACTGTGGCGCGTGTGTGCTTTTGTCAGGCTTCAGTTCCCTCTCAGCTGAATGTCTGCTGATGCATGGGCCAGGTGTTTACAGGGGGAGAGGGGAGGAGATTGATGATGAGGGCTGATGTCGCTCGCTTCGATATGAGTCGCCTCATCAACCTCAAATTCATTGCCTGCTTCTGGCCTCCAAGGCCATCCGTCACCGATGCCACCAGTCTCTCAGAGGTTGCACTCCACCCTATACGGCTAATATTCATGGAGTTATTCCAAAGTACCAGACGGTAAAAAAGTGGGACAGCAATCACCATAGTGCTCACATAGTTTCCACCCATAAACATTTCTTAGAGCAGGTCATTGACTCCCACACTGAGTCTGTTTATGGGTCTCATAGGTGTTAGTTGTTACTGGCCTCTCTTAATATTATTGATGTTAGACCTCAGATTCATGTTCTCAACAAGGTAGTTGCATCAATTGTCTCAGAATACTCAGGAGGATGGTTTGTATTCACATATAGATAGTAGTGAAGCTTGCATGTATTCAGTCTATTGTTGTCATATTTTCCGTTAAGATTTTGTTCTTCTTTTGTTCTTGGCTTGCGGTAATTATGAAAGAAGGCTGGGAATCAAACCCTAAAAATGTCTATATCAGTTTAAGAAACAAATTGTCCTTAAGCTCAAGTGAAGAGAGACCCTGTGATCCCATCTGAAATTCATGCAGTTTAGGGCCATCCTCAACTGTGATATGATATCATATATGATACTTCAGGCCTAGTGTGAATATTAGGGCTTAACACCAAGTAAACCAACTCCATAACTTCTGATGTGAGGTACATTTACATTTGCAGCAATGAGATCTAAGCCAGTAAAGAAAATAAAGCAGAAAGCCAGACCCCAATGGGACTAAACAAAGGGAAACATGGCCATGACCTCTCGTTAACCCTTTAAGACCTGAGCTTTAGCTCTAGTGTTGACATTCTTTCGGTTTTTAGGTGTCGCTGGCAACATCTCCAGTGATAAAGGGTTAAGTATGAACCTTCCTGAAGACTTATCGATTGGAGAGTGTCCCATCGTAACAGGCAGGATGAGGAGCATTCTGGACACCCTTTCAGAACAAACAGGGGGGTACAGTAGGACAATAATACAACAACCTCTCAGAACGGTCTGGTGACCCTGACAGAACTGGCAGACAGGAAGAAGATGCTCCTAAGATGGTCGGATAAGGAGGCTATTGGAGGTCGCTAGCGCAAGAAACGAGAGACAGACTTTGCAAAATGTAATGTAATTCATTAATCTATCTATTTATCTGCTTGTTCCTGGTCAGGGATTGCTGGATTCAATCCCAGCAACTTTTGGGTGATGGACACAGGCCCACTGCAGGGCCACACAACTACACACACATAAAGGACAATGTTAGACTCATCAACTAACCTACAAAGTATGTTTTTGGACTGTGGGAGGAAGCTGGAGTGCCTGGAGAAAACCCACTCATGCATGGGGAAAACATGCTGACTCCACACAGAAAGAACCTAGCCGGGATTTGAACCAGCAGCTTTTTACTGTGAGGATAGACCGCTTATTACTATACAACCATGCAGCCCTGGTGGAAACTTAATAATTATATGATAAACCTAAACGTTACTGAACAATCAAAGCAAATAAAGATGAGGATTTGACCCTGAGGAACTGAAACCATTGACTGGAGAGTGATTAAAAAACTGCTCTGGTGATTACTTTCTCGTCCCTGGAAAGTGAAGAAGAACTTGAACTGAAGGAAACTAAAAAACATTAAAGGAGAGTCTCAAAAAAAAAAAAAAAAAAACTAAGATCTTCACAGATTTTGAGAAAAACCAGGGTTTGGTGCAGCTAGAATAATTAAAATATGGGAGAGGGAGGGCGGGCGGATAGCAAATGGAAACAGCAGAATGGAAGGACATTACAAATGAAAGAATCTGAATTTGAGGAGCTCAAAATCTCCTAAGAAAAAATGGAATTTATGTTTTTTGTCATGCTTCAGACAGCTTGTATTAATGATTTATTAATCTTTTTCATCATGAATGTTAATATTGGCTTAGAAATTGGGGGTCAAGTGGGGGCGGGGTGCTTTTTGCTGAGGGGGCAGCTGCCCCCCTTTCCTCCCTGTAGTTCCGCCCCTGGTTTGGTGATATCCAGCTAAAATGGGGAAAGAAAAGAGAGATGATAGTTTCAAATTGCCCAAATGTAGACCAGTGGGTCACATGACCACATCTATGTCTTCGTATAATCATTATGTGCACAGATTTCAGTTTTTTTTTTCAAGAGACGCATTTCAAATGTAATCATAGTGACAGCAATGAGTATCTTTCTATGAAAGTCTCAGCATGAAGGATGTTCTCGCTGCGACCCAAACCGCAAACAATTTGTGTTTGACTTCAAAGAAAAAATCCCCCCACTTATGAAAACGGGCTGTTCTCTGTCAACAGAGGCAGTACACTCTCATCAAAACATCATAACAAATTGAAATTTGAACCCAGAAAACAAGGAGAAAAAAAACTCAAACTGCAGTTTTAACGTGTCTTTGAAAAAATAGAAATAATTTCTGAATTCATTGTGAGAATTTTCCTTCATATTCTAGGACATCTCTAAAAATAATCGTCTTCAGCAATTGCTGCTTAAGTCCCTTAAACAAAGGTAAAGGTGAGAAATATACCATATTTAAACGACCATTGCCACAATAAAATAAAATTCTAGTCTACGCCACAACAAAATCAGATATCATGTTGGAGTTTACATTTTTTACAGCTAATTCTGCAGTTCCTGCATTAGAAAACCACAAATAAGAGTCCTGCTTCCAATTGTACTGCAGATTACAGCGTGGGCGCCAGGGCCCTGCACACATCATCAAGTCGCAGCTATGCATTGTGTCGTAGGAACCTTATGGTGCAATTACTTGTCCTTCCCTCTGACAAAGTGCTGGGGGTGGAAAAGCTTCTGTTAATCATGAGCTCTATTTTATCACTACCAGGTACAGACCCTTTGCGGCTGCAAGTGAGGGAGCTGCATTAGCGCACTTGCGGAGAGATCTCCCTGCCTGCATTACCATAATTGTGGCCAGACCGTCAGCATTCATCTTTCCCTATCTCCCGGTGTTTGAAGTATGTCGATTTTTCAGCCGTGCCCCACGACCCTGCAGCCCTGTTTTGTCCAATACCAACAGCGCAAAAGCAGAAGTTAATTAAATGGAACAAAGGCTGTCTGTGTGTAGTCCCTGCCTCCTGTCTTAGCAGTTTTTATAGTGAGCCATCAGTGACAGCATACCTCTTTTAAAGGTTCGTTTGTCTGCATGGGAGAATTGTTTTTATCTCTGCACATGCATGCTAGAGATGACAACAACACAACAAAAATTGAACTTTTACATTGAGGTGCACCGTATCAAGTGTGGGTGTTCCATTAAATGGTTGGTGCACTGGTGTTAAACAGTGTGCGTGGCCAAGCAGGCGGTGGAGTGTGAGTCAGTGCGGGGGTTGCAGAATGAGGGTAAGGGGCCAGCTAATGCTGAGTGGCAGCTGATAATGCCAGACCGTTATATCGGCATCTGCACTGCAGCTCCACGTTTACCTCTCCGAGCTTGGAGCCACCTTCAAGAATTTCAACCACAAAAATGCACATGCAAACACTAAGCGCTTAGTCTTTGTGCGGCATCTGATCAAACCGAAGTGACACGGCATCTCCAGGCCTTGCATTTCCTTTTTGATTCGTGCGAATCTCATCAGCCCACACAGAAACCCATATTTGAAGTCAGAGTTAAAGTATTATTGTGCCTAAGAACAAAATCAAAGCTTTGCTTCAGTCATTTGGAATCCCTCCAATCAGGATGCCTGATAATTGCTAAATAAATAAGGCCACATGCGAGTTACATCTGCAGGTAATATCTGATTAACTTCTGAATATCACTGATAATGCAAAGTCAGTGTCTGTGATTACATGAGCATGCAGCGCAACAAAATTAGGAAAAAAGAAGCATGCATGAATGGAGTTGCACAAATCAAAGATTTACTTTAGTTAGTTTTTTGTATCCTCTGTGACATTTTACAACAAGTTTGTCATTGTGATCATCTTTTTCTTTGAAATTTTATTTATCTTCAGCAAGAATTTTGTCTTGCAGGAGTTCCTATTGCTAAATTCTTTTAAAGACACAATGAAATTGTGTTTTTGGTGTTTGTAACATGTCCTTGTGGCATTTTTCTGAGGATGGAGGACATGTAAAAACAATTAAGATCAGAATTGAATTTCTGAGTATTTCTTAATTCAAATCACAGAGATGGAAAATACAGTTTGAAAATTAGCATATTTGTTTTGTAGAAAGTATGGCAAGGGGGTTGGGTTTGTTCTGCGGCAACCCAAAACTCAGAGGCAAATGTATTAATGAACTCATGCCTCTCTGCTGAAACTAAGTCCTAAAAACGACCCAGGTGTTTTGATTTGGGCTAAAATGGCATAATCATCATTAGAAGACCTAAATTTTGTCATTTTATCTCTGACAGGTTCTCAATATATATATATATATATATATATATATCTTTTTCCTATGCATTTGCTTTTTTCAGCTTTATGTTTGTGGCTGGATTTCCTCTGCTTTGAGACACACAACTATTAAAAAAGACAAGCTAATTTGAGGGGCTGACAGCTGAATGTAGTGATAGACTCGGCCGAAGCGTGAGCTTGGCAATGACAAATAAAGTGTATGGAAATGAGTGCAGGTTTTACATCATGAATTATGTTGTTTCTCCGCTATCCAGAACGTGGATGACAGTGCTGGGCCTCACTTTAAAAGCAGAAGCAACATTTTTTTTCAACCTTCATCAGAAACGTACAAAAATGCACCATTACAAAAAGCCTTGGGAATGACAACTGGTGGATGTTTGGGGGGGGGTTTAAAAAAACCCAGCTCCAGAAAGGAAGTTAGGAAAAAAAAACATTGGTGAATTTCTGTCAGTGATAAATAGATTCCTCTACAACCCAGAGTTGTTTACTCCAGCAAACCTTTGATCCTTATCATGATGTTCCAGGCAGGACAGGTGAGGTTTAAACCTTCAAGCAGACTCATGTGAGCTTCTCTCTGCTATACTCTTCATCAAAGCTGCAGAGATTTCCCTTTTACTTTCATATTGGTAAAAATCTGAGCTGCTGCCAAAGTCTCAAAAACCACTCCTTTTAGACAAGGTTGCTCACCAACAGGACAGTTTAACAGGTAAATGTACAAAATAGCTTTCTGGAAGTCCCACCCACTTTTTATTTCACCTAAATAAAAAACGTGCAATAGTTTTGGCAGAGCGGCAGCGGTTCATTAGAAATTCTACTCTGAGTTGTGGGCTGGACTGCTGGCAACCCTGCCCCCCTTCCCCTCCTCATTACTCAGAGCTTGGAGCAAGGAGCTTACCCAGCATATTTTATGTCACAAATATGCTCTTTTTAAAACAGTATTTTTTTCGTCGACTCCTCCTGATTCACAACGATTATAAGCTTAATTTTCCTTTTTTATGTCCTCCATCATCAGAAAAAATGCCTCAAGAATACGTTAAAAACACCATTTTCCTCAGAGTGGGTGTTTAAATAATGTGAAGCTAATGCATGAGTCACGATGACTCCAAAGATTATGGATTAATGCATGATGTGTCATTTATTCCATTTGGGTATAATCACATTACAAGTTTAAGTGGTTTAAAGTAACATATGAAACAATGTGGAGCCAACTGTGTGAATGGAGTCAGACCTGCAATGACTTTGTTTACTGACCGTGACATCCGTAAGGAATTATTGGATGAAGTCATGTAGAACCTGTCACGTCAAAGCTCATCCAGTCGTGCAAAAAATACATCTAAGCTTTGCTTATGCATCTCCAGTCTTTGCACATTGTCTACCGGAGAATAACTCATTTGAATTTTAAATTTCCTCTTTTTTGCACGACAGGTAAAGAACAAAAAGATCTCAAATCGGAGAATCAACGAGCTGATGGTGTCTTTTTTCAGTCTTTTACCTAATGACAGCTTTTGTGTTGGTCATTCATTTAATATTTGATTGCTCAGATGTCATCACAAAACCCTACATGCATGAAAATATGATTTCAATTGGATGAAAAAGAGATAACTAAAACATTTGCTTTATGTTTGCAGTGATGCATGAAAATAGGTCAGATATAGAAACTTTTTGTAACCCCTCTACAACCCGTAGAACAATCAGTTGTTAATATTTATCTTTAACTTCATACACAACTTTCTCTAAACTCAAACTGAATTCATGCTCCCACTCCAAACACAATAAATCCAAATAAATGGAGGGCAGAATGTCAACTATAATTGCACATACCCTGAAATTACATCAGAAATCTATGACAAAAAGTCACAATTTTCAACACAACTTATCATAACTTATGCTGTATTATCTAAATATCAGAAGAGAAGGTCGACAATTAGAAATTTAAAACACAAATGCACTTGTATGCTCCCCAATAATGCACTCTTTTTCACAGTACTGGCTGTATGATGGAGTCGAGCTTTTCTCATTGCATGTGTCAGGGCTCGGACTTCCAGCTCCACGGACTTCCAGCTCCACCTCCAGCTCCACCTCCAACCACCAGAGGGAGCCCTCTCCTGAATACTGATCCTCAACGTCTCCATCAGCTGTGTCTCATCGGCCTCACCATATATATATATATATATATATATATATATATATATATATATATATATGCGCTGTCTGGACTTTGCTCCTTGCGAAGTATTCATTTGTTTAGCTAGCAATTCTGAGCGCTCTCATCTGTTTATTGCCTCCTGGTGTTTGACCTTTGCCTGTCTCCTCGACTCTGTCTCGCTCCATGCTTGTTGACTCCTGCCTGGCTTTTGACTACGTCCTGTTTGGCCATTGCCTGTTTTCTTTGGTCGTTAATAAACTTACCTGCCTGCACATGGATCTACATGCCTCCACATCTTCGTTACGGCATGGTTCATCCATTTAACCTGTGATCTCTGTGTCAAACACTGCCACACTACCTGCTTATGGCATTTATTACATTTTCAGCCTTTATAAGGAAAGAGAAAAAGCACAGTTCAATTTCATTTTGTTTTTGTCCAAACATTTGACGATTAAAACTGATCATCATCTGCGAACATGGCTATGTGATGAGCCAAACAGGCCACAGGGGGCAGTACAGCTCAGGGTTGATAGTGTAGAGATTTGATACCCATTCCAGTGGGTGTTGGTTATGCTGCTTAGAAGGAGAAACACCAAAACTCATTGAATTTGTTGAGATGTGGAAAATGTAGGTTACTTGCTTAACCCTTAAGCACCAAGTTTTATCTCCAGTGTTGACATTCTTTCGACTATTGTAACTCTTCATTCGCGTACACAATTAACAGAATTCCGGCAGATTCTGAAGCGGAGAAAAGCAGCTGATCTGATCTGCAACACTTTACTGAAGTGAAGGCAATCAATGTAAATCAGGTGGTACCGCTTTCTCCGCATCAGAATTGGCAGATTTCGGTTGATCGTATGTATGATCCAAGATTTAGAGTATGTCAAAGAGCGTGTGCTATTTAGTTGTCAGCTACGTTGTTAAAAGGTTAAAATGTTACTCTTCAATCTCAAAGAATATTTTGACCAGACAGCAGTGGATACAGTTTATTTTGTTTCCAGACAGAAGCTAGGGTATTCATGGCTTTGTTTGTTTTTACTTATTTACAGATAACAACTTAAAAAAAAAAGTCATCGTGGATTTTTGACAACTTTTTTAGTCGACCAATCTTCTGTTTCTGCTCATCGAAAAAATGTTTTGTCCCTCATCCTCTGAGCAGTAAGCCAATCAAAACACAGCCAGTGTGTCACATTTGGGTGTGGTTATAGTAGTCAACATAAGTGGGCTATCACATAAAACTGAATGAATATTTTAGAACTTATATAAGCTTTGTAATTAAGACAATAATAAGCTATTTTTAATACTTCTAATATAACATTTACAAACACTGCTGAACATTTGGATATCATGTCTTTAATTATTACATGAATTGATGTTTGGCCATAAAAAAAGCTTTATTTTCCCTAAAGAGAATTTTGTGAAGTGGTTTATATTTACCTGAAACCACCGTCTTTTCTGTACTCCATCAGCCTCGTTTTCTTGCTTCCATCATAAATTCTCATTGATCAAGTACAATTGCTCACTGGCTTGTGTTTCTGAGGTGTGAATGAGAACAATGATGAGAGGCTGCATAAATGGAAAACCGAATCTCGGACTGACAGAGAAAGAGATTAATGAAGAAAGAGCGGAAAGAAAGATTGTGGAAATCGAGCATCAAATGGAGCATCCAAACAAGTCTGTTTTCATGAGCCGTGCAGACACACGAGGTCGGGGACTCCTCAGACAAAAGCCCAACAACGACACTGCAGGCTAAACAGAGCAACAGATTCAATTCAACAATTTTCACCAAAATGACCCTAATTTGGTGAGCCTGTGAATGAGGTCAGGGCGAATGTTTTCACCAAACCCAGCAGCAGTTGAAGCTGGAACAGCACGGCAGGGCAAAAGCAGCATGCTAACCTTTAATATGTGGAATGTTAAATTGCTCCAAAGGAGCTCCATCACTACAATTTTCCCTTTTCATTCAGGAAAGCACTATTTCATTCATGCCATTTCCGTTCATTCATCAGGTGGGGCGAGCCTCGACTCACAGTGCCATGTCCCCACAAACATTCTTATCAATGGAAGTGACGTCAGCACAGCCTGCAGCTGGGAGGAGTAGGGAAAGGGGGGTGGTCACGTGGTACAACGTGGGTATATACAATAAAGTTGCGCTGACCGTGGTGCTGAAAACGTTCACTCAATGTACATTAGCGCGAGAGCTGCCGCAATTCAGAAAGGTTTCAAAACAAAATAAATAACCGGAGTTGTTTTTATTTTGTTAACTGATGATGGTCACAGACTGAAGCTACTGGGGGGGAGGGACAAAAACATACTCTCAGGTGATCCACTTTTTGTGATATAATTTTGTTTTTTTTCTGTGAGCTGTGAGTTTTACCGCTTCTCCACCCCCCAGTGGGTTTCCAGGTAAGTGGAATCACATTTTCCATAACTAAAAGGAAAGTCTAGCTAAAAAGAATTGCACATCTTTTCAATTCATTATTTTTCATTTAGATTTTTTTAAAAATGTGTCTTTAAAGAAGAAGTTGCCCAGTTTAAAGCAGACTCGTGTCACCCTTTAAACTTTTATTTAAAAAAAAATATAGTTTGAATGTAAAACTAAAAAAGTACATTTTTGTCCTCTTTTGAAACATTCTCCCCTTTTAGATTTGAAACATTGTGCAGTAACAAATTTTGGCTACATTGTAATAATGTATGACCAAAAAAATCTATTTAATTTAAATAAGAAAAATGGGGGAAAAAAAGTCCTTCTCTAAAAAAATATGGCTCAAAAATTTGCAAATAACCCCAAATTAAAGGAAAAAAACTATAAATATATAAAAGATATATAAAACATGATGTTTTAAAAATTTCTGTTTACATTTTTCAGGGTAACAAAAAGTAGGGCCACCCATATGTTCACATAAATGCTTTTAAATGTACATTTTTGTACAGTTTCTATAACATTTCCGTTTTTAATTTCTATATTTCAGTATATAGAAATTGAGATCTTTTACCCTTCTAGCAGTGTTTTATTTTTTAATAATAGATAGTGGGAAATGTCTGTCTGATGTTTGTTTTCAGTGAATAAATCGTAATTTATTTGTAAATCTGTAGCTCAAATATGGTCAATAACTTTAATATATCTTTATGTTTCGTTTCGCACATTGAATATCAAATTTTGCCAAGTCTGAACCGTTAACATTTGGTCTATAAAAACCAAATATTTGCGCTTTTTTGGGTTCCACCACTGAGGGAAAAAACTCGGAGCGCACAGACAAAGCCGCAAACCTGCCGCTCCATCTTTGTCTGGCAAAAAAGAAAAAAAAAATACGCTTCTCTCACATTAAGCATCCCGTTGATTTACGATTCAAGGGGGGAAAAAAACGTGCAGGCAGAGACCGTAGGGTTAAACCATCAACCGCAGCCACCAGCTCTGCGCACGGCTCTCCGGGGCGTCGCGTCTGTGTGCCACTGTCTCCCAGCATCGTTTCGGCGCTTGGCGAACAAAAATCAGTGCTGCGGATTTTGGATCCAATTTGAGTTTGTTGCGTCTAATTGAAAAACAAATGAAAAGTGTGTGCGCGCTGGCCGCGTTGGCTCAAAGGATGAGGTGAGATGCGCGTTTGCTTTATGCATAAAATAACCCTTCCGTCCTTGACGCGCGGATCTTTGCTATTTTAACACTTTATTATATGAATTTATCAATTGTGACAGATCAATTGTTACTCTTAAACGTATCAATTAATTGTTTATTAAACGTGGTAACAAAATGTTTTTAAATTTTCTGTCAAAACGCTTTTTTTCATGTAAATTCGAATCCTTTTAGTTAAAAAAGTGTTCTCAGAATATCCAAATAATAAGGTTTTATTTAAGGTCCGGATTGATGTGAATGTTTTGAAGTGTTTCACAGCAAAAAAGTTAAAAATATTTGACAGAAATGTTCCAATCCTGCCTCTGATTTTGCGGCAAAGCACCAATCACGGCTCATTAGTCTCCTTTGTCCGCCTGTTTTTCCTCTCAGACATGAGCACAATTAAACGCACACACAAAACCCCACTTACACTGTTAGGTGCTTTTTTTTCGTGGTGGCTTTATGTCTAAAGAAAAAAATGTTTGTACATAAAAATAAAAAGGTTAAAGCAAATAATCTTTCAAAAGGTAAGCATGGTTGTGCATGAGATGACTCTTATCTTCCCATATTTCATTAGAAATTGTTGAATTTCTTTAAAATCCTTGGAATAATTCTGATTCCATAAAAAAAATTCTCATGTGTCTGCTGCATCTTTGTCTTCTCCTTCTCTTCAGGTGCTTAACCTCCCTCCTGTCAGTTCTACGTGGTCATGACCGGTCATCACGCCCATTCCACAGCCCACCTCATCCTATTGGTCTTGCTCATTGTCACTCCAAAACTAGCTGGCGCCGCCCCTGTGCGGGGTGAGGAAAGCGAGGGAGGGCTGGAAGGGCGCCCCTGGACTTATCATAAAGAGGACAGCCTTGTCTCCTTCCTCTCACCCCCAATCCAAAGTCTGTCTGGCCCTGACAACGCATCCTCAGACCTGGGTTGGGGCCCGGGTCCAGACAATCCATTAGATAAAGTGACAGACTCTGCAGAGGTGCTTGCCGTTCTCTTGGAGTCCCTGGACCACACGGGGAACAGAGAAATCCAAGCAAGCAGAGACAAAGACTGGGAAGAGGATCAGAAGCTGCCTTCCGCTGAAAGCTTGGAGGGTGGCGAGATAAGGAGAACAGAGAAGACAGAGGAGGAGAGGGGGGTGGAGGAAGGCAAGGAGGGGGAAGAGGATGATAAGGCTATTGAAAAACTAATTTTAGGCCATTTGACAGCTGATCACGGGGATGACTTGAAGGAAGGGGAGGAGGAGCAGGATAAAAGCACAAGGCTAGAGGCAGCTCAGGTGTGGTCATCCAAGGATGTGGGTCCTGATGGTGCAAGTGAAGAAAAGGCAGAGGAAGAGGAAGGCCGCGAGGTGGAAAATGATCTAGAACGCCTCCTAGCTGAGGTTCGCTCTGGTTCTACCTTCCAGGAGGACGATCCCTCTCTGCAGCGCCAAATCAGGGGCTACTTTCAGAATATTGACTTGGGTCTCCAAGACAATGAAATCCTGCCTCCTCTGAAGGGCTACAAGGCGTACAACACCCAGCTGGCACGAGCTGGAAAGAAACAGCACTGGCAGGAGGGCACGTCTCGCAACAGACCCGTCAAGGGGGGGAATTTCATGGATGACTTTGACGATGAAGGAGAAGAGCTGGAGGAGGAGGTTGAGGAGGAGGAGGAGAGTCTCACCCACATGGAGGAAGAGGCGAGGGCGCGTGCAGAGAAGCAGGAGGTTCTCCGGCAACAGGAGGAGGCGGAGCGAGCCAGAGAGGAAGAGCAGAGGCTGGCAGACATCGCCTCAGACATGCTGCTGCAGTACATGGGGAGGAAGCAGCAGTCCTACATGAAGCCGCGGCAGAAGAGCAGCAACACCGCAGAGGACAAGCGATCCGAGGAGGTTCTCCCCGACGAAGACGACCTGGACCAGCAGATGATTGACCGGCTGATTGAGATCAGCAGCAAGCTTCACCTGCCTGCTGATGATGTGATTGAGATTATCAGCGATGTGGAGGAGAAGAAGAAAAAAAGAAAAGAGCTGCAGAAGCAGCCGTTGAATGGCAGTCCTATTGCCCCACGCTTCAGGCCCCTGGTGCCTCTTCCTCTGGCTGCCCCTCCTATCTATCACTACACAGCGTCCAAGAACCCCAAGAAAGCCCCTTATAAGCACAATAAGTCCAACAAGAAATGGCACAAAGACAAAGTCAAGTCTTACAAGCAGGACTTTTGGTACAAGCCCCAGAAGCAGCTTGACTATTGGTATAAACCCCAGAAACAGTTCTTGGCCTTCCCCTCTTATCCGTATTATCAAAAGCCATATCGAGCCTACTACCCTGTTTACTTCCCGTATCCTAAACCACAGTATTATGGCAAGCCCCCTCCCTCCAGGGACCAGCCGTTCAGCCCCCAGGAACTTGACCTTCAGGGCCCGAAGCGCAGGCACAGGGGCAGAGGTAAGAACCGCGCAGGGCAGGGATGGAGGCAGCAGCCACCGCTGCGCCTGCCCGTCACCCCTTATATCTCTAACTATATCCTTCCTCATCCACGGACCTACCAACCCCTACCGCCCCCCAAACCGCTAATCACACCCCGGACGGGCCGGAGGCCCTCTTACTTCTATCCACAAGTCACACCAGGAGATGACTATGAAGAAGACGGGCTTGTGCCTCAGCTGGACAGTGAGGAGGAGCTGGAGAACTTTATCGAGAGGATCTACATGAAGCGCAAAATGTATTGAAAGTCTTGTTTTGGACATTTCCAAACGACACAGGTGGCGTACATTTACAGTTGCCGGGTCAAAGCTGAAGCAGAGATGATGGCAATTTGAAGTGCTATGAAAAGCTTGATTTCTGTTGATATTCACCGTGGTTTTGTTGATTTTTTTTTTGTTTTGTTTTTCCCAGTCAGGGAGAGGGGCGTCCTGCTCGAAGCTCCCTGCGACCATGTTCAGCCTCTTGCACAGTTTACATTTTGAAACAGAACATACCATTGCGTATGTCTGCCTCCATTCAGGTCAAAGCTCCTGTATATTTCAAAGAATTATAGAGGACACACGCTAAACAGAATGACGTTTCTATGTGCCCATTGTGACAGGACCACGTTTACAGCATCACTTTGCATCTTTTCTGTGTTCTATTCTGTGTCATACTGCTAAACTAAAGCCGTTTTACGATAACTTAGCAAAACATTGCAGTTGTCAAACGTTGACCGAACATTTTTGTCGTTTTCGACGCCTTTTTTTCTTTTTTTTAAATGCCCGATTGGATGAATTTTAAAGGAGCTGCAATTTTAATACAGTTTTGTTCAAATTTGAAGATCAGATTTTTGCCTTACAAAGCAGTGTGGTTCTATAAGGGAAATATCATATCGCATATTGCTATCATATCAAGCGGTCCCGATGTAGAAACCCTGTGGACTCCAAAAGCACAAACTTAAACACTAAACTTCCAACATGGTGGACTAAGGGTTTTCATCATTTTGGGATCCATACATTTTTTTCGTCTACTGCTATTTCTGGGACAAGTATTACATCACAAACTCTTTTTTATTTATTTATTTTCTTTACTGTTTGTCTCAGAAAAACAAAAGTAATCCCTTTCCTCTCATTATTCTTGCATTATATTCATGTTAACTATTTTTTATAAGGAAAAAAATACTTGAAGTCAAGGTATGTGTTCTACAGCCTTTTGAAAACAGATTTTTTGCCAAGAGGCTTCAAACGTTTAGTTTATTTTCAGAAGAAATTCACTGAAAAGTTTCAGGCTGGGGAGTCAGGGATTATGCTAAAACCGTTAAATGCACGTCTTTCTACTTGCATCTCAAAAAAGAACAAAAAAAGAGAAAAAAAAACAGTATGGAGAATTCTAAATGGTTTCTCTCAATAAACTGTGAACATTTAAGAGAAAAAAAAAAACAAAAAAATAAAAAAAAAGGAAGAGGGCCACTGTGTCCACAGTGAAGCCATCTGTCTTGTAAAAGGAGAGTGTTGTTGTTGATGTCACCTTTAGCATTGTAAGATGTACAGTGTGAAATAAATATGCCCGTGCGATGTGTAAATACCAGCATGATGATTACTAGTTTTGCTATATGATAAAAAATAAAAGCAATTATTTTATTAAAGTTCAGTTTTTTAATGGCTTTTTGGAAAGTGTTATCCTGTATGTCAGAGCGGCGAGCGGCTCCTGCACGCAGAAACACACACAAAGCGGGAGGAGACAAAAGCTGGGGGACAGCATGACTCATATATGTCACAGCCATCAATATGCAGACCAAGAAAACATCTAGAGTCAAACCGTCAGGCAGAACGTGGTGGGGAAATGGTAACTGCAGTGATTGATGAGTCACATGATTGGTGGATGAGTCATCCATCCATACTGCACAGAACTACACACACACTCGCACGCGCACGCACGCACGCACACACCCCACACACACACATGCACAAACTCACAATCTCCTTGAGCTGTGTAGTAATTTAGCTTTAGGCGGTTAAGATAAAGATTTACTTTTGTTCTGCCTGCAGTCCGACGGTCGGGAGTTTTGGTGGATGGGCTTCGCCATCTCTTGTCTCCACGCCTCCTTCCTCGCTTTCACATCCCACCGGCAGTGCTGCTGCACTGTCTTCAAATGCCGCGGTTCGTGCTTGGTATGAAAACAAACTTTCTTCATGCTGTTCACCGTGCAAACACTGTCGGTGATTAGCAGTCTGCTCGATATGGTCTGGATCACTTGCCATCATGCCAGCCTGCTCTTCACTTGGCATGAATAGCGTCTTTCATGGCTCCGTCTTGGCTCAACCGATGGATTCCTGTGAGCCATGTTGTGAATTCGTTCACAGCTTCTGCAAATGTTTGGATTTGGAGAGGAAAGAGACAAATGAAAGAAACCAAATAAGACTAGGAGCTGACAGCAGAATTTAAATTGTGTGGCGGTGCTGTTCATCGTACAGAAAAGTCTAATTTATTCTGTCCTAGCATCGACGTGCATCATCACAACAAGAAGGACAAAACATATAAACTAAAACAAGCTAAAACACATGAGAATCAACCTGTTGTTTGGATTGAGAACCAAACATGGGTCTGCTAACAAGCCCACTGTGCTTCTCCTGCAGCCTTGATAGCCTTATTAAACAGTCATTTAATAGAGCCAAAAAAAAAAACCGTGTCAAAACATGAAGCACCTTTACTGACAGTTTAGCAAATTAAAAAACATGGAAACATGAAAGCACAATCTCAAGTACATTCTTTATCTCTGCTTTACTATGATTAAGAGATCCCAGGGTGCGGAGATATTATGGGATTGTCAGTGGTTTCAGAATCTCAGTCAAACATCTCTGCATTGAGATCTGTGATGATCAACAATGACAAGCCTGAAGTCCACAGATCCTCCTCCAAAGCAAGCTCGAAGGTAAGGCCTCAGTCACAACCGCCCTTACAGGAGGATATGAGCTGTCTGCAGGTGAAAAATGGGAAAACCTGTGTAGGGGACTCAGCACTAAATTTGAAGTTTGCCTACAACCCGGTGAGCTGGTAAGATGAAAATGTTCATGCACATTTATTACTACGGACATGCTGTGGGTGACAGGTTGTAGGGAGCACCTAAAGTAACACGTAAGGGTAAGTAAGGTAGAAGTAGCCTGCACACTGTGCAGGGAGGCCGTTAGTGCTGTTTGAGTGATAAGCGTCCCTTGCATGCATACTACCCGGTGCTAGCAGATGTCTGCCACCTGCAGCTGGAAGAGACTTGGTGCTTAATGTTAAAGCGGTGCAAATCTCTGGAATCTCGCTCCAGGCTTTCCCTTTCACAGCTTTTTACCGATATATGAAAGACTTGGTGCCACTTCTTTGGAAGTGGCTACTTTAGAAATGAGGAAGTTAGACCATCAGAATGTAGTTTGTGTGGGCATGCTACGCACAGCTTATGGGCACTAAAGTATCAGAGCTGGGTAATCATGGAATGAATATTACGGAAGAGGATTAGGGCCATGGAGAAAAAGAAAAGGGCAAAGGGAAATTTTCACTTTAATCTCAGAATTCTGAGACTTCAAATCTGAGAAAAAAGTCAGGATTCTGAGGTTGAAGAAAGAATTATATGTACCATATGCACTGAGACCAATGTTTCGACCACACAGGTTTTATCTTTGCCAGATGAGATTGATTGCATCACACTGTATGTTGTTCTGTCACAGACAAATATTAAAAGTAACTTTTGAAGACATTCATACTCTGTAGCTCTAAAAAGGAAAAGGTTATTTTCCCTCACTTTTGTGCAGAAATGCACAAAAAATACACATTCCTGTGTCCCAAAGAGCAGAGCGACAATTCCAACACAACCCTTACAATCTGTGTCAAGCTTTAGATAACATTACATCCTTACAGCTACCATTTATATCTACCCCAGTGGGTGAGCTACAGTCAAAATGCAATTTCATCTTTTCAAAAGGCTTTGATTCTCCCAGGCTGAAAAACTGGTATGCATCCAGCTGCCTGGCAAAGACGAGTCTTACGGCACAGCAATTAATCAGTAATGGCCTCAAGAAGCCCGAGCATTCACAATAACAGAGAGAAAAATGTCAACCATTAACGCAATGAGTAACGAACAGCTTTCAAACACGATGACTCTGATGCTGGAATAGGTCGTCGCTTTAATCTTGATGTTGACTGTAAAAAATTCTGTCTGTTTCAGTCACAGAATGAGATTTAAATGTAGGTTATCTGCAAGACATGAACCAAAAAAAAAGTTGTTTTGCGAAGAGTTTGGGTAATTTCAAGAATTTCACGAACACTAGATGTCAACAACAAGACACAGCAGATACAAAAATTGGTCCAGTCGTGTTGCATGGCAACAAGCTGTATCTATTGGTGCTATTTTTGTTGAACAAATGGTGTACGTTTATGCCCTATTTTGACCTTGTTTTCCTCCCTTTTCCTTATTCCTGCTCTTTTTGTCAACTCTGGTGCTGTTTTGATTTTGACACATAATCACACTGTTCTTCAGCTGAGATGGAGATATTTTGAGAATGTGAAAATTACAGCTCTATTAGATGGAAAAGCTGCACGTATCATACTTTAAAGCCTCTTATTTTGATATTAGCGTTTCCTGTTTGACTTGACACCTCTGACTTCTGTGACTAATGTCTGAAAATGATCAGTGACACTGACTCTTATTTACTTGTACGACAGAGAATTAGGGCCACCATTAAAGAAAAGTCATAAAACTGTTTTAAAAGACGTAAAATTATGAGAAAAAAAGTCAAAATCTTACAAGACTAAAGCTGTACAATTATTTTTAGAAAGTCAATAATTTACAAGAATAAAATAATTCACTTATGATTTAAACATTTACAATTTTGGTTGGGTTTTAAAAAAAAAACAAAGTTGTAATTTCATGAAAATAAAGTTGCACATTTAAAAAACAATTAAAGCAGATTCAGGGCTGTTCTTGAGGAGTGTGATGTCCATTTGATTTCTTTGAATTGTCTGCAACAGTAATGAAACAGATAATGTCTTTGTTGAAACATTATAAAATATCAATGTGGCATTTTATGTTCAAAGAACAAGATTTTTTGTTGTTGTTAAATCACGACTTTTTGAAGGATAAGTTTAGGACTTTATTTTTGTGAATTGTTTAATTTTTTTTCATAATTTTAAGACTTTATTTTAGTAAGATTTTGCCTTTTTTCTTGATTTTACTCTCATGAGATCTCATGATTTTAGTCTCATAGAATTGTTTATTTTTCTTCTTTTATGCTGGCCTTTATGCCCCTTTGTGACTTTTTGTAAAACAAACAAACAAAAATCAAACTTTTTCCTTCAGTTTTTCCTTATACAGTCAAATAAATAAATAAATTAATAAAAAAACACAAAACCACTAAGCATCCGTATGATTGGAGGTCCATCTTTGACAGGAACTCTTTGAAGTAGTAATTTCCTGTACAACTTTATCAGACATTCCCATCACTGTGAGGAAAACGATCTTTTCTTCTTGACATTTCCACGGTTCATTTAGGCTTTTAGTTCTCTGTACCTTTACTGGGCATTGATGTTTGATTTTTTATTTCTTGCTTTTAGTCTGCTTCTACTGTCTAATCATGAACTTTAAAGAACCACTCCAATGACATTGTGTTGGTGTTTTTAACACGTTCTTGTGGCATTTTTCTGATGATGGAGGACATATACGAAAAAAATGAACTCAAAATTGCATTTCTGAGTTTTTTTTTTTTTTTTACTCAAATCGTTGTGAATCAGGAGTAGAGAAAAATACTTTTTTGAAAAAGAGATTATTTGTGAGGTAGAAAATATGCCGGGCAGACAAACAAGCTCCTGGTTTTACTCTATGCCGATGGATCCACCTGCAGACAAATAGTATGTACGTCTTTGTTTTCCTCGTCCGAGCTGGCATCTGGCTCAAAACTGTACAACTGTATAGCTCCAGTATTGCTAATCATTTTTGCTGCACTGCTAATAGGAGGTGGGGTGTAAGGGGCTGTAAGCTAGCAGAAGAGCACGTAAACAGAGAGCTCTCAGCAACGGGGAGGGGAGGAGGGGCGGGGTTCCTGCCCACAACTCCTGCTGCTCTGCAGAAACTATCTCCTGGAAAACGACAAAGGCTTTTTTTTATTTTGGCTTAAAACGTCATTTTTATAATTAAGAGACCACTGGGAACACTCTGTAAATAAACCAAAAGCTGATCAGAGTGGAACTTAACAGTTTTGTTCCACTGAGATGCTCGTAACGTCTACGGTGTTGGCAAACGAGGCAAATATCCCTGAAAACTTCTTCCTGGAAAAACTGTACTGAGAGTTTTCATCTTATAAATAATCTTTGTGACACTTAGGAGCGTTTCACTCCAGATTCTTTGAATGTGACTTTGTGAGGCTTCCCCACATTGATAACAGATAAAATTGTTCCCGTAAAACCATAACGTCCTTCCTGGTGATATGTCATAATACACTTGAAGGCTCCAGACCTGTGCTTTAAAGGAGACCTGCTATGAGTCCGTTTCGTAAGACCTGCTGGAAGCCATAAGGCTAAACTCTGTTGCATACATGATTTTAGCTTCATGAAGAAAGTTTTCTTTTAATCTGAGCACAATATGTTGGAATGCATCTGATCAAATGCTCAAAAACATCTGATAAAAAAGAGGTTCTTTTGATATACAATCCACAATTTCTTGAGCCCGTTTCTATTCTTTGTCCCAGAGTCTTCGGTTTAAAACCCCAGCAGTGGATGGATATGATTCGAGAACCTCCTCTCCTTCCAACGTGGTTTTCAAAGGTCATGTGAGTCTGTGCAACTCGGCTGACGTTTAATCCACAACATGACCCAAATTTGCTGCACTGTTGTTGCAGTAAAAAGCAAAACGCTTGGTTGATTCCAACCAAATTAACACAACTGTCTTTAAATAGTTTCTCAAAGGTGTAAAAACAGTTTTAACTAAAAAATAAGAAAAAAAAAAGCATCAGTGTTCATTGTAGTCACTAATGAATAGAGGCACATTTAGGGATTTTTTTTATTATTAGTAGAAGTTGAAAAGACAAAAAAAAAATAAAAATCCAATAAAAGCAACAAACAAGAGATCAAAATGCATCTGGTCAACGAAATTACCAATAACTATAATAATTAAAACATGTTTTTTAAATTATTTTTTATATTATTAATTATATTTTTCCTATTATTATTTTTTTTTACTAGCCACTTAGGATTTTTTTACATGATCCATTTTTAGACAAACCCAACCAGTGTTTTATAAAAACTAAGGATGAAATTCTGTCAAAACAGAGTCAGGAATACACAGAAATTTTAGTAAAACGCAAAAAAGAGGAACACTCTGCTTTTAAAGCTGATCATTTGGTGAAAACTGTTGTTTTATGCCTTTGGTGAATAACACAGTCCTGAAAGTCAATAAAGCAGTTTTCAATGTAAGAATGAAAAAAAACACATTTAAGTTCCATGAAATGATCTAAAATGTCATTTTTGGGGCCTCGACTCCCTATTTTCATTGCTAAAATGTACACAATGACAGGTCATAATACATTTTATTTTTAAAATATAAAAAAGCAAGTAATTTTGCATTTCCAGCCTGAACTAATCCTTTAAATAATTCTTGAAGGAAGTAAATAGGAATATTTGACTGTTATGCTGACATTGTTGGAGCATTGAACATGCTTTCAGCTGTCATTAGAACAGCAGAAGCAAAGAAGTCCAGGTCTCTCTCATTGAAGCTCAGTCCTCGTTTATGATCTCTGCCACCTTTGTTTTTTTCCTCATCCCTTTCATCTCGATGTTGCTTTTCTTTGTCTTGTTCTGTAACCGCTTTTCCATCTGCTCTTTTTTTTCCTCTCCAATTATCCGTGCCCCCTCGCTCCTCCCTAATGCTACCTAACACCCAATCTTCCTTTCCTTTTCCTCTCCATCATCCTTCCATTTCTTGTTTTGTATGCAAGCCTCAAGGGAGAGAAATGGGTGAAAAACACTCTCTGCAGCACTCTCACAAAAGACTGGTGAGTCATCTCCACTTATGTGCCTGTCTCCCTCCTCCCACAAAAAAAACCAAAAAAAAAAAACCACACACACACACACAGAAGAAAAAAAATTACCTGCCGTGCACTAACAGGAAGACACATACGGAGGCACACGTTGGTGAGCACTCAGCCACCAGAAATGCACAATTCAGGGGAGCAAGCTCACTGTCAGGCGTTCACACATTCCACTGCTCCTACACAAAATTAAAACTCTGATCACATGTCGTATGGCATGAACACATTTTCTTTGCACCTTTTGGGATTATTGTGAGTTTCGAACGGCAAACTTGGCTCTAGTGCTTGATGAAAACAACAAAAAAAATTTACTGAAAAAATCCTGACTTTAGCAGATAATATCCTATGCCCCTTAGGGAAGAACATGATCAAAACCAAGGACAAATGGAATATTGTGAGAATAAAATGACCAACGTTTGGTCAGAAGCATGCCGCTTTAGTTTGATATCCTCTTAGAAGATGTTCTTCCTCCATCTGCTGGCATGAACAGAGAGTTGCAACGTTGTTGTGTTAGAAAGTACAAGGTGGATGTTTTGCACAAATCTCTGCAAACTGAGGCTCCAGAGCCACATGCAGCTCTTTTATCCCTCCATTGTGGCTCTTTGGCTTTGAAGACAAATGCTAGCAATTTGACTAAATTATGGGTTTGTAGTTTGGGTTAAAATTGTTTATTATCTAGGTTAGGTTTCATCATTTATGTTTAGATTTTTAATATGTCATAGAGCAAAAATGATGGCAAAAAGGATCAAAATCCACTGTAAAAATCTACTGTTGCTGTGATTTACTATTAGAAAACGCTTAAAGCATATATTCTGGACTTCTGCTGTTCTTAGTGCATAACTGCATTTTCATGGATAGATTTTTTTTCAATTTGGACTCTGCACCAATGTTGTGAAGTTTATATTTGATAATAAAGTACTAAAAGGATATTAAAATGTTTGATATATTTTAAGTAAAACTGCTGCAGCAGGAGAATCTTTGAGATGAGTGTATTTTTTTTAAAGGTTTATTCTAGTGTTAAAAGTAAAATATGTTGACATCTTAATATACAGAAAAATAAAACACTGTAAAAATCAATTATTGTATTTGAAAAGCTACATTTATATAGAACAAACAGCTTCATGTTCACAAAAACATAAAGAAAGTGTATTTTTCTAAACAGTGATGTGGGACTTTGTAGCTCTCACTGGGTTTTTGTCTGAAAAAAACGGGACCAAATAGCAGCTTTAGTGTTAACCCACTAATGCAAATATTAATGCAAATATGCATCAAACCACTTTGGCTCCAAAATTTAGCATCTAGTTAAGAGCTAAAACACAAGTGATTATGTTTTTCTAGCTGGAAGAAAGGTGTCTAGGGGTTAAAGGTGCGAACCCCCAGTCCAGAGAGCCACTTTGTTACATGTAAATTACAATCAAATGAAACATTGATACCTGATGCGCTGTCCTTAAGTAAACAAACTCAACACTGTTGGAAGCCTTGTAAAAGCATACAACTGCTTTAACCTTTAAATTGTATAGTCTTAAACTGGAGTCTTTTGTTTTTAAATGTTTTACTGCAAAACACAAAAAGAACACTAAGTCATCTTTGTGAAAATGATTTAAAAAAAATCAGTACACAGAAAAAAACTAGAAAACCCATGGATTTCTGGGTGTGTGTGTTTTTTTTTTAATTATGCTTTTTGTCATTTTAAAACTGAGAGAACCACTCATGGAACTTGGCTTTTATCTGTGTTCAGCCACAAGCTTCTCCACTAAAGGGTTGGATTGAAGATTTCAACCTTTAAATTGTTCACCACTTCCTGAAGGGAGGACAAAATTCATCCATACCCAGCTGTGTGATGTTTCATAGGACTTTAACTTTGAAAAAACAAAGAAAAACAACAAAAAAATGAACCACAGAAACAAGATTGCAAATCAAAGTTGGATTCAAACTTTATTAAACTGTTTTTTTTTTGTTCCATAAAAATGCTGAAATAACTTTGCAAATCTAAACAATACAAACAAACATGCAACTTTAACCAAAGCATTGTCAAGCAACATAAATTTTATGTGGAAATTAAAATGTCACAAATTCTAATTTTCCTGTGAGATTTGTCAACACTGTTTAAAAAGGTAAGGATTTAATCGGGTTGACAACATTTTGCTGCTGCAAAACTGTGCAATTTAGCTTGCAAAAAGAAGCAAACTGCCAGATTAGAAAAGAAGATGAACAGAAGGAGGCGGTTCACCTCGCCTGATCAAGGAATGGGTTCAAAGCAGGCTATAAACAGGAGAAAAATTGAGCATTTTTATGCAGCAGGAAAGATGGAATGGCCACAACACGCTGCTTTTATCTGGTTTTCACAAAGCACAGCCAGTCAAGCTAATTACCAGCATCAACAAATGGGCAGAGGGTTAAAACTCTCTCTTAAAATTGTTCCTCTAGGAGAAATAAATGAAAGCTTCCCTGTGCTAATATCCCCCTTTGTTAAATGTCAAAATGGAAAATACTAAAAAAGATGTGCCAGCTAAAGTAAAAAGAGGGATTTATCATGTTTAAGCCAAGTTGTAATGAATTGTGGTCTTATTGATGTGAAACCGACAGTTGTCTTTCATGATGTTACCAAAGATCCCTCTGAATACAAGCTTGAGAGATCTATAATTCATATAGAATGTAAAAATGTAGACACAAAAGTGATTTGTTTTGTCCCTTTCCTTCTCTTTGTGGTCACTGTTTGGATCATTTTTCCTAATTTCCTTTTTAAATAAAAGAAATACAAAGTTTAATTGGAAAAAAATAGTGAAGTATTGTAATAATTCTTAAAAAAATACCATTACTTTTTCCTTCTGCCCTGCCTCTTTTGAAACACAACATGCATCAAAACCTGAAGAAACCATCCAGGTGTGGACTTACGAAGGTCAAACGCTCATCTCATCATACATTCATGCAGTATGCATGAGTCTTCACATGAAAGAAGACAAAGTTTAGTTCTCTGTGGAACAAAGAAGGGAGCTGCAATCAAAAACTCCATGGCTTCTGCAGGTTCTATCAGCCCTGCTGATCTCAAACCAGAATGCACAACCCAGGTATCAGAACCCTCATCTGCTTACTCTTTACAGAGACCTGCTTGTGAGCTATTCAGACTCATGAAATATTGAAAGACTGGAGTTTCCGTTTCACCCACGGTGAAGGAGGGAAGAGCTCAGAGGGGCAGACCGACGGACGGGCGCAAACAACAAAATAGAAAGAAAGGGCTGACAACAAGCGGGATTGAGAGGAAATAAAACATCAGGCACCCTGGGAGGCAGACACATGAGTGGGGATGGAGGGAGAGAGAACGGAAAGGTAGTGAATGAATTTTTACTGCTAAAAAACGCTAGTCTGCAGACAGCTGATGATTGATTGGTTGATAACCTTCTGGTTAAATGCTTCAGAGGTCATGTTTTCTCCTTGTCTTGTCTGAAGCTGCAGTGAGATGGCCGTCTTCCAGAATGAAACTGCACTTCAGAACTGCAGCGAGACAAGTGATGAGTCCATAAACTACCAGAAGCCACAGGATGACAACGTGGCTGACGCCGGAGTTAGTGACAGAGAGGTAGGGTCAGGATTGGTCATAAAACGATGATGCTGCTGATAAATCTTTAGATTTACATCATTTTCCCTTTTGTGGTTGGGGTGATCGATGATGATGGTGAAGGCTGAAGAGGACACATGCATCAGGGGTGCAGAGTTGTTGCCACAGGAGACTCTGACAGGCACAAACGCACAAGGAGAAGATGACCGCCTTCTATTGTCTCATCTGTCAACAGACAAAGAGACAAGCACCGCTGCAGTCACATCTCAGCAGTCCGACGTGCAACGTAAAACACACACAGCTGATTTGTACTCGACATTCCTGGAATTTGTAGACATTTCCGTCTACATATTTAAAAAATGCTGACTTGATTTTTATTAAAAGGCTGGAATCCAAAGATGAAATCGCATGGAGGAATGATCAGACAGTCTTCCTTCACTGCTTCGCTCACTGGCTAAACTGCTCAACCACCTGAGCCACCGTATCAAAGTAGCAGAAAAAAGTGTTGTACCTGGTTCTGATGCAGACGTTCAGAATTGGTCAGCAAAAGGAAAGTTTGAAAAAGTGAACTATCCCAACGAGGATTGCAAAGCGTAGAACTTCCAATATTCTTTCTCTTGCTGCTTTGCTCTCATAATCCCTGGTCAATGACTAAAGAGTTCTTTAGTCACATGGTTTTGTTTACAAAACAGAAATCTCCACTAGATGTCAGTCTGAATACAGACCAAACACAAGGTTCAGGACTCGGTCCGGACCAAGGGACTTTTCAAGTCTGAAAACACCCGTACACTCCAAAATAATAATGCCTAAAAGTGTCTGTTGTGATTTTAGCCACCAGCTTGTTGAAAATATCTGCCAACATGTCCTAACAAATGGTTTTGTTTCCATCACACAATGCAGATCGTACACAACGGTATCTAATGTCAACACCTTTGTATCTTTGATACTCGATTCTTAGAAAGAGCAATTGCATTTTTATTATCCCCAGAGATAGTCACCGGTACATAGTCACAGCCCATGTCCATCCCTGACAGTAAATTCTTAAAATACAGGCTTTCTTGTGCAGTGGCTGCTAAAGCCACATATTCTGCCTTGCATGTGGAAAATGCAACTGTTGGTTGTTTCCTAGACTTCCAGGAGGTCCAGTTTCAGATAAACTAAAACAGTAACCAGTCATAGTTCTACCCAGTCTGCATTACTATATGCTACAAGTTTCAGTTTAACCTTATTTTTCTTGTATCACATTTCCTGGTTTACAGTGCTTTATAAATGTGTCAACACATGTTTTGCTGCTACCTGATGTTGTTTTGCATCTTTTAGGCATATTGTGATAGTTTACTGATAACAAAGCTCAAGTCTGGTCTAGTATAATACAGTAAACAGATTAAACTACCTACGAATTCACAATTCTTCTTTAAATCGACTGGTTCACCTTAACTGTCAAATTTAACTTTGCTTTCACATAGGGTTGCCCTTGATTTGCCATATTTCATTTTCCTTGAAGAGGATACCTGTCTATTTTTTCTCTCCTCACAGATCATCCATCTGAGCCATGCTGGTATTGTCTAAGATCCCTTGACTCCGAGTATTTACCAGAAGCCACCAAGCAGGTTGTGAGACTCCAGTTGGAACTTTTTATGTCAAAAAAGGGGGGAAAAAGCATTTTATTCTATTTTAAATAATTTATGTGTAATCTCTGAAGAAATGTAATAAAATATCCCAAAATCAGAAATACAGGACTAAATTTTAAAAAAGGAAGCTCAACGAGGAAGCTGCAGGAGAACACGTCAAATTCTGCAGGAGCAGGAAGCATCAGGAAGATAATGTCAACAACAAATACTGTATTGTGACATGCTGGATTGGAGTATTTTTTTATCGTTTTGACTCATTTCTTGAAATAGAAATGGCATTCTCAAGGCTCTGTGTGACTTTGCAGAAACAGTCTAAATGGTTCAACAAAACAGAGCCTCCAAATGACACATTCACTCTCAAAGACTTTGGATCATTTCTCTTATCAGAAGGGACATTCTCAAAACTCTGGTCATTTCTCAGAATCCTCTGTTTCATTCAGCACAACAGCGTGGATCAGCAAATGTAAAATGACATTTCAGTTATAAACAGCAATATTTTCTGATTCATTGTTTGGTGTTCATGATATATTTTGAAATGAGGCTGAGCAATGAGCCTTAACACCAAAATGGTCAAAATATTGAAGTTTATCTCATTTAACTTTAGTTTTCATTTAAAATTGAACATTAACATTGAATGTATCCATTGACCTGAAGAGTTTCCATTCATTTGTCTTTAACTCTTCTTCATATGTTAAAAGGAAGCATTTAAAATGTAAACTATAGTAAAAAAAAAAATGTTAGATGTTTTATTTATAGGAGATTAATAAAACCCTTTGTCTGTGTGACAGCAAGACTCTGACCCTGCATCGCCATCTAGTGGTCAGAAGGTGAGCTACCAGACAGACCCTCGGCCTCACTTTGGTGTGGCTTGTTCCTCCCACTCCACGTGCAGCTCCCTGTGGGGCAGCGAAGGGCCCTGTTGGGGACAAAGAAACCAGGAGCTCGATCAGACAGACACTTGTCCTCACTGCCATATCGGCTTGGCCCCTGACACTCTGCGGTGGCATGAGGTTGGCACCAAATCTTGTAAAAACGCAAAAGTAATGAGAGACACATGCTCATCCTGTGATGCTATGTCGACCTTGTCTTCATACAGGCAAAGTGTCTGCTGTTTGATGGGATGAAGAACTCGAAATGAGGAACCATCATCAGAGGAAAAGCTTCAGTTTGTGTTGTGTTTGGGTAGATCTTAGATTAGGTGCTGGATATGTGAATTTTAGATAAGATGAAGCAAAGAAAAGTCAGGTTTAAATAGATAAAATAAATATTCAGCTCAACTGACATTGCCTCAAATAAAGTCTTTATTTTTGGATATTTTCAATTGAATTAATTATTTAAGGGTTAAATTGCCCTTTTCATTAAAAGTACCTGTATTGGCACATGAGATGTTGCAATCATTAATGTCTAAATCTAACATTAACTTAAAAAAATGTTTTTTTTTCTTTAGTTGAAATTATTTTCTAATCTGCTGAATTTTCTTCTTTACACTTCATACATTTACTTATACTACTAGCACAGAAGGAAAGACCATCAAAACAAAACATGTTTTGTGGCTTCATCTATGATACTTCCATCTTCAGAACCTGCCTAAACCCTTAACAGGGTTGCTGGAGCCAACCCAACCACTGTTGGGCAAAGGCACGGTACGCACCAAATTTGTTACCTGTTTGTTGTAGGGTCACACACTCATTTGCACACTCAAGGACAATTTTAGAGACACTAAATAACCCGTGTAACATGCTTTTGGACTGTGGGAGAAAACCGGAGTGTCCGGAGAAAACTCATGCATGCACAGGGAGAACATGCAAACTCCACACAGAAAGGTCCCAGCTGGGATTTGAACCACCTCGCTGTGAGGCAAGAGTGCTAACCACTGTCCACCTGTGATGTACATTAATTCCACATTTTGAGTAACTTTTCTCCTTTTCTTATTATTTGCTTTTAGCTAAAAGTTAAGTTTCACTGCATTTGGGATAAATTCAAAGCAAGCATTTTATTCCATCAAGGAAAATATAGAAAAAAAATAGTGTTCCTATTAATAGTATTAAAGTTAACATATCTTTCATTGACATTAAAAAAACAACTTTAAGTGAATATTTCAGGATAAAAAACAACACTTTTAGCTCGAGGAGCTGCACCTTCAGATACATTATCGGTGCTGTTGTCAAAGATTCCATACTGTTTGCTTATTTGTATTTATGATAATTTCTTGCAATTGTTTTTACTGGGTAACCACACAAAATAGCACACAAATGTATTTGTAGTCAACATAGAAAAGCTTTAAAAATTGTCGTTTGTAATGCAGAAGTTACTTTTTAATCAAGCAGAAGCTAGCGCTTGTTTATTAGCCTCCTAACTATCTCTAGCATTCTGCCACTGAGCATGTCTGCCAACTTTTCTTTGTAGCAGCTCCAAAACCTTGTTTCTTTTTAGAAACTCTCTTCAGAGAAATGTGTTCCTGAATTTATGTAACCATAAGCAGTGCAGTGGCTACCACAAAGGCACAACTACCAAATTGAGGGATGAAAATGCTCAAGCAAACAGCTTTCGGCTAAACTACACTGCCAAACATTCACTGAAATTACACAGTAAATATTAAACATAGCTAGGGATCATAGACTTAATAAGGAGAACAAAACTCTAAATGAAGTATGTGGGGGTGGAATACAACACATAAGGGGCGAGTTTGGGGTCTGTCGATGCAAAAGTGCTGTTTTCATGGGCCTGGCGGCGGTAGTATCTGCGAAGTGCAGGACTGCTGGGGTGACGCTGTCTCACGTGGAGGAAATACTCGTCTGGGCGGCTTGAAGTGTAACCACAGTCTTCACAGACAAAGATCTTGGAGCGTCTTTGGCGGTAGGCGTACTGCTGGTGAACGCCATGAATTTTCCTCATGTGGGACTCCAGAGAGCAGCGCTGTGTGAACGCTTTCTCGCACAGCTCACACTTGTAAGGGCGGATACCTGCAGCCAAAGGGGGACAAATGGTTTTGTAGTTTTGGTTAGTTTGTTTTAGTTATTTCATCATTCATGTACAGTTTTTTAACATGTCAGATAACCAAGCAAAACGATGGTAAAAGGTTTAATTTACCTTCAGAATAGTTGACTATTAGGATAAACATAAAGCACATATTCTTATCTTCTGCTGCACAACAGCATCTAGTTTTAGATTACATTTATACGTATAAGTATAAGCATATTTATAAGTTATAATAGTAGAAAATGTTACGTTTCACTTGAGTTTCTTGCATTTTTACTCTAACTACGGTAAACCTGCTGTAGCAGGCGGAGCTTATTTTGACAGTGGATTTTATTTTGAAAGGAAGGTATGTGTACTTCTGTCAAAAATAGGTAAAATATTTTTAAATATAGAAAATATAATGTTACAATTCAAGTAACGTAAATATTTGAAAGCTAAGTTTTATAAATGGCCTTATAAGACTTTGGAAGGGTGGCAAGTGAGAACACCAGAGTGGAAGCCCAGATGGGCTGGCAATGGCATGCACATATCAGGGCTCAAGATTTCTTTGAAAAATACTGCTTTTGTTATTTTTGCAGCGCTTAAAAAGCTTTTATTGATGATTTGTTAAGTTTTCTTAATGAATGTACTAAGATTGACTGAAAAATGGGGCAAGTGTGTGTGAGTGTGTGTGTGTGGGGGGAGGTGTTATATTTCAGCAATTACAAAAAGAGTCTTTAGTGTGCAGATGTTATTTGTGACCTGTGTGAGTCCGCATGTGTCTCTTCAGGTCGAAGGTATCGTTGAATCCTTTGCCACAGAATCGACAAGGGTGCCTCTTCACCAGGCTGTGGCATTTGAGGTGACGAGTCAGCATGCGCTGCAAGGGGAAGACCTTGTGGCACACTGAGCACACAAAGTCACCAGAGGCGGTGGAAGTACGGGGACGAGGCTGGTGATGATACGTAAAACAACAAAATCTCTTGAGTCGTTGTGACAAAGCAACACCAGTCATACTCATCTTCTGAAAAAAGTTTTTTTTTTTTTTTAAATGATAAGTTCAGGAAGTTTTCATCTCAAAATTAGGATTTTATTTCTTATTTTAGTGGCACTATATACTCAAAGCTTGTGCTTACATTTTCTGATTGCAAAAAGTTCATTTGTTCATTTGAGTTTCTTTAGAATACCAATTCATAGTCAAAGTTGTTTTAATGAGCTACACAAGGAACATGTTAAAAAACTTCTAACCAATCAAAAACTGGCTTGAATAGCAAATAAATGTGAAATTCTGGCCCTAAATAATCTAGAATAGATCATTCCAGGAAGGCCAAATAATTATGTGTTTTACTGTAATAAAACCAAATATAAGTGACCAGTGATGACCTTAAATTTTGTTTATGTAATCACCAGTGCTGGGCATTCAAATTTAAAAAATATCAATTTTTGCACATTTTTGGTTATTTGTGTAAAAAAAACTTTCAGGGCTTCATTACTAAATATTTTCAGTAAAATCGTGTTTTATAAACCACTAAATCAACAATAAAGATCTGTTTTTTTCTGGAAACTTTTAAAAAATGAGGTTTGTTTTGTTTTTATTTGAAGTGTCGGACAGCTAAAACTATATGTAAAAAAAAAAAAAAAAGACTGAACACTAAATCCAGAAGGTCACTGCATGCAAACAGAAGACTCAATCGGACAAGAACATCATAGAAGTAAAAGCAAAAAAGGAGTTAAAGTTTCCATTTTCTATTCGAAGTTCTGAACACTTAAAGCACAATATATCTATAGCTACAGTTTTAGATAATATCATTTTTGCACAATAAAGCAGATAGTAATTAAAGCTTACCTTTGCTCTGCTGACAAGAGCCAGTGCACTGTGGTGGCAGAATGAGCTCTGGAGCATGGCTTTGGACCATTTCTGTCTGCTGTCATCCTCTGGTCCTGGTCCAGTGAAAGGGACTGGGCCCGAAACTTCTGCTGCTCTGTGTGCCGACGTGCCCACTGTCTGATGGACAGGCAGCCGAGCCTCCCCGGGGAATGATGCTTGCTTCAGAATGTGTTCAGACACTGAAAATGGGTCAAAACACACAAAGGTGACAAATTAAAATGAGTTAGAAACCAGTTTGTGTGTTGCACCACTGCCAACTCAGAAAAGGGAATGTATTGATGACTCCTGGGACAGAATGACTTAGAATGACAGTAGACAACCTTTACAGTAATTAGCCCTGCTTTAATTTCAGTTAGTTAGATATACAGATTTCTGGCTAAGATGTACCAACAATAGTAAATTAATCTGTATTTATATCTATTTTTTTTTTAATCACTGCTTACATCACACTACCTACAACTACATTTGTTGCATTGAGATGATCATATGTGGTACAGGGTGTATTAATTTTGAAAAGAAGTCATATGAGCATCTATCAAAAGTCATAAAGTATTACCTATTTCAAAAAAGTGTCTCTTTATGTTGTGCTTTATTTATGCCAAGAAACCCACAGTTTATTTATATTAAGCTTATCATAATCCTAACACAGCATCAATGCAAATCAGTGTCTTACAGTATTTTTCTAAAGGGCGAATGAAGCAGGCTCCAACTGAGTTGTGGACAAATCTGCCGGAATGGCTTTTCACAGTCAGATGTGGATTGATGAACAGGTTTCACTTTTATTCAGCCAAAATGATCCTAAAAATAAAGCTGAAGCATTTTGGTTACAAGTAGTTTCCTTCACAGAAATGCAGATAGATAGATAGATAGATAGATAGATAGATAGATAGATAGATAGA
>BSAI01000201.1:13922032-13998507 GCA_036245035.1 Adrianichthys oophorus | reverse complement strand
ATAGATAGATAGATAGATAGATAGATAGATAGATAGATAGATAGATACCTATGGTCTTGTCTTCTGTCCATTCATGCTGTTCTGGTTCTTTCCATTGCCATGCTCCACATGCGCCACGTTTCTTCTTCACCAGAAAAGATCTCGGCATCTTTTAAATTCCTTGGATTTTAGTTGATCTTTTCCTAAATTGTCAACACTTTTTATACTGGCTCTGTATGTCTTAGTGATCTTCACTAAGCAGTGAACTGTAACTGGCCGACGTGTCTATCACCTTCTACAACTCCAGCCTCATCCCTCGACTATCAGCAGGTAAAAGCGCCCAAACAAAATCACAGCTCTCATTTACATAACCCTGTCCGAGAAAAGTGGTGAAGGTCTGACACTCTGCCAGGGGGAGGGTGGAGGGTGGAGGGTGGAAAGTCACTGCGTGGATGTTAGCGCACCTGGGCTGACTGTGCATATCCGCCATTTTAACTGGCCTCCCATCAGTTTTGCATGTCAAATAGTGAGAATCCGGGGAGCTTCTCATTCAAGTAACCCTTGCCATGCAAATGTTGGCCCTGGACCAATCCCCAGCTCCAAATAAAGGGCACGGTCTAAGTAACAGGAGCAAGCACAGTGGAGCCACAGCCTTAACTGCTAGGGAAATCAGTCTTTTCTTTCTCTTTTTTTCTCCTTTCCATCGCAGTTGTTTCATTGGATTACCGTCTTTTGTAGAATGTATTCAACGGACAGACTTTAAGTCTGTTGACTGTTCAATTTACTTAATTACTGGCATGATAGCATGTTCTGTCTAGTTCTGTCCACGGTCCATGCAAAAAAGCAACATCTAACTGATTCTTGTGTCTAACAGCAAGAAATGCTTTCCAATACATTACTCGTTTGATTATTTTTTATTTAAAAATCAGCAGTTCAAACACAATAACAGATTAAACTAAACCTGTCCAAGCAGTCAAGGTACACATCTAATTTCACAGGACTGTGTACAGAAAATACAAATGAGTCTGAAGCCAGTCATGCAAATTGCAATAGAGGTTACCTGGAGAACATCAGGCTGATGATGTGGCTCAAACTACACAACAGCAGGTGACCACTGCAGCACAGAATCTCTGTAACAGTCATGCTGTTTGGGGGTTTTCACAATAAAGCAGGGAGGGGAGAACATAACATGTTCATACATGTTACATACGTTTATGGTTCATAAACATCAGTTTAAAGCAGTGGGAGACAACATATTTAAAATGCAATTTATAAATGTCAACAACTTATGAAAATAAAATTAATATTAGAGAACTAAAGTTGAACGGTAATTTTTGCTGTTTAGGATTGGGGAGGGAACTTTCAACATGTCCTTCTTATATCAGTAATTACTTTTTCTGCTCCTTATAAACCTTTTTTGCACAAAATGCAGGGTTAGGGTTAGGATTAAGTTCAAAATTCTGTTTTTTATTTTGTTCCCAAGTCAAATACATTCAGTGTCTATCTTGTTTATTCATGATTTAAATTAATTGCTGCTTTTTCAATGTAGAAAATTAGTCCATTGTTTTTCTTATGTAACGACAGTGTTTAATGTTTAACCCTGTAAAGCCCACAACATCGAAGAATTGACAGAAAATTCAATTTTTGAGGCGTTTTTTTTAACCCTTTGATGAAATCCACAATAAAAAAGGTAGCAACATCAGTTTTCTAAAATAAAAATATAGATACTTTTAATTTGGATAAATTGGTATTTTTTTCCTCACGACAACGTTAGTTTAAGATGAAAAACTATTGCCATGACTGTTCAGGAAAAAAGACAATTATTTATCCACTTTCACAATATCCTGATGTAAGTGTACTATAATGAAAATCAAGAAAACACCATCCTGGAAAAATCAATAATCTTTCAAAAATGAATACATCTCTACATATGAGCTAGTAATAAAGACTCGTCCCCATATTCATGTTGCAATAAATATTTTTCAACATAAGTTAAATACATAAATAGTTAAATACAGTTAAATACATAAGTTACATTCACCGAACCTCCTCCCATGGTTATACAAGAGCATATGTTTCTACTACAAGAAAAGTATTGAAGTCACTTTTTATTATTATTATTATTTTATTTAAAGATATGAATCTTAATAAATCAAAATGCTCTGAAAATACTCCGGTCACAGTGACCAGACATTCAGATATGATTCATGTTAGTCATGTCATCGTATTACAAGAAAGATTTCTGGGATAAGTCACTTTGTTTACTTTTAATTCAAATATGGATCATTTTTGGTCAAAAAGGTTCAATAGCTCTGAGGATACTTAAGCTACAGTAATCAAACTTTATGTAAGTCCGTATATAAAGTTTGGTTACTGTGATATCTTGATCATTTTTGACCAAATATAATCCACATTTATAATAAAACATGCATAAAATTAAACAAAGTGAATTTCTGCTGTAATCTTTGTTGTAGTTTGACAATAAGGTCACAATTGTCTAGTACAGAAAATAATTAATCAACTTGGAAGGATGTAGTTAGGGTGCTGCTGCTCATGTCTGAGGAAAGGTCATTTGTCATTTGTCTTACACTTGCCTGACTGCCCACTGAGTTTTAAGCTTATCCTTAGACAGAGGCTGTCTAATAATACTGTCAGATTTGTACTGTTAGTATTTCCTCAATTGTATTTCCTCTAGCAGACTGCATTGTGAGTCCCTGCCTACCAGAGCTACACTCTAACTGTATGCAAAGCACCTGCATGTGTGCTGCGGCATGGAAATAATCTGGTGGCAAGGCAGCTCCCATTAACTTTACTCAACAACAACAAAATGTAAGTCTTTCCAGTGAAACCGAACCCAACTCTGCTGTTCTGACCTCAGTTTCAGAACGCTGCATAGTTTACAATGAATGCAAGCTTTTTTCTTGGAAATTAAAAGATTTTCTGACATCATCTATTTATAACTGTAACTCTTGTTCTTTGGTCCCTGAGTAAAGGCCTGTCTGATCATGTCTGAACCGTGTGTGTTACTGACACACCTGTTTTTGCGCCTTTGTGTGCTCTGCTAACATACTTTGTTATCAACCTGGTAGGATTTGCAGAGTTATTAGTTTATTAAGTATTCATGCATTCACATCTTATTTAAACTGGGAAGATAATTGTGTTTTGTTTATTTCTGTTTTCAAATTTGACTTTATTAGGTGTAAAGAATATAAAAACAAGCATGTGAACCTGGGATAAAAAAGAATAAAAGATGACTGCATTTAAATTTCACCTTTTTGTAGCTTTAGTCTTTAAAGTGAAAGAATTTTGAGTGAGTCAAAAAGGAAAAAGACTTAAATATGTAATATTTACATTAAAAAGTTATGAAAATATAAATGTATTTATTGGGGAAATTATTTAGTAAAAAGAACAGGTTTAAAAAAATATTATCAAATTTAATTGATTTTTTTTTTTTTTGCTGTAAAAAAGGTGGCAATCATAATAAGACTTAGACCCTTTTTTCCAGATAATGAAAATTGGTGTATCCAAATGTTGCTTCAAAATTGTATTCATTTGTCCCATTAAAGCAGAAGAAAACTCAGTTTAAAAATGGCCAACCCAGTACAAAGCAAAAAAAAACTGCTATTAAAAAAAGATTTCATTTAGGGGTTTGATTGGATACTCAAACAAAAAATAGTTTTGGAACAGAAAAAACAAGAAGATAAAAAGAGTTGAGTGAATTCTGAGATTAAGTTATTGTTTAAATTTCACCAAAAAACATACATATTTCTTATACATTAGTTAGTAGATTATGTGTTTTATAATATTTAACTGTATTTTTTGCACATACGATATACATTTCTTTAATTGACCATTTTAAAAAAATTATCACTAACCTCTTCAAGATATCCCTCAACTAACCATAGGAGAGCGTTGCAGTTGCGCGTGTTCAACAGTAGGGGGCAATATAGCACCAAAAGCTAGCTAATCTGCTGGAGAAAAAACGAAAAATAAGAAAAACAGCCGTTAGCAACACAACACCGTGACACTTCGCTGTGAGATTTGCAAGATGTGAAAGATGAAGGTCGAGGACAGCCGTGACATTCGTGTGAGGAGAAGATGCTGATAACGCTGTGCTACGTCTACATGTGGGTGCGCTTCCATAAGTGCTACTCGGTGCTGATCCGCAACAGCCTGTTCAGACTGAGGAGCAGCAGCAGCCGCCGCTTTTGCTTCAGTTTCTGCCCCAGTTCGGTGTCCGCGCCGGCGTCGGTACCGGTACCGCCGGCTGGGCCGCATGCAGCCGCTCCTCGACTCCTCCTCGGCTCCTCCGCAGGCGAGGACAACGTCTTCCTCCAGCTCGGAGACAAGGCCGTTTATGTCACGGAGCCGCAGGTTCGAAACCTCGCTTTAAGTCAACTGTCACAACATGTCATTCATACCAGTATGCTAGCATATGGGTCAACGGGATTGTTTACACGCCTTAGTAGTTTGATTTTCAGCATGTCACTGGCGGTGGCGCTCCTCAAAGGATTTTAAAGTTTGTTTTAATGTTTAAATAATTTATTCTTAAAGAAACTGCGTAGTTTCGGGACAGATAAACCCTTGAGTGGGCGGTTTGGCAGCTGAACACACAGGTTTACTACTTCGACTAGAGGAACGCAGCATGCTTATTAGCATTAATGCTACATTTAACTAAAGTGAGTGTAAGATAATGTGATCAATCTCAAAGAAACATTATTTCCAACACTCGTTTAATTAAAAAAAAAAGTAATGGCGGCCAATTAAGAACTGTATCTCAAGTTTTGAGCCAATTAAGTAGTTACATTTAAAAATGCTTAAAAGTTCGTGAGACTCTTAGAATATGTTGGTTCTACACGTGTTCTACTTTAATCTCAACCTTGGACGTGGTTCTGCGCTCGTCCTTCAGGAGCTCATCACTTGTCATAGCATCTTGTTGCCACTAGAGGGCAGTCTCTTCAATGCTTTGACTGCTACACAGTAGAAATCAACTTTACCTGCTGCATGTAAACAAGTCGTGACTTTTAGAGAAAGTGTCTCCAAAAACAAGTTAAATAAAAAAGAAACATATTCACTTCAGGCCATGAATTTCTGTAAGAATATATTATTAATTGAGATAAAAGTTGAGCTTCAGTTTTGATCATCAGAGAGGTGAAGATTTACTACCAAGGGATTCATTAAACTGATTGATGTTTGTCTGAAGGGTTGCATAGTAAAGTTCAATCCACTTCATCCTTATACTCGATTTGGCATTAGTCCCACTCCGATCATCTTTTGATCAATTGTAAAAGTATCCCCAGTGGTCTCTAAATTCATTATAAGAATGCCAGTTTTATCCAAAATCCCAAAAAACGGTTGTTTTCTCGAATGTAGTTTTTTGCAGAGCAGCGGTGGTCTATCAGAAATTTCTGTTTCACAAATCAGCTCATTTTCCAACACTTTTTCATCTGATTATTAACAATTTAAATGAAGAAATAGTCAGAAATGCAATTTTTTATATATCTTCCATCATGAGAAAAAACGCCACAAGAGCATGGTAAAAACATGAAAATGCCATTTTTGTTGTTGGGAGTCTTTAAAGAGTGTTTTCTGTGACTGATTATCAACCCAGACTTTCTTTCATGAAATGTCTTCAGGCGTGTGACGACTTTAGCAAGTGGACTGTTCTTTTGGGATCCTCTCTGGTTTGTGGTCCACAAATAGAGAACATTTCCTTCATCATAGAAGCTGCAGGACCCAAAGTGGGGCGCCTCTCTCCTCCCACAACCACCAAGAAAGTAAGAAAAATATTTGAGCATTTGTCCAGCATTAAAGCTGGAGATTTAGTGGCAATATTTTTATAGAAATGACTATAATTAGTTTTTTCAAAAATATTTCTAAACCTAAAAAAGATCTGTGTATCTTATCTCATGAGTTTGAACAGACTGAAAGTGTAGATAATCAAATAGCAGAGTGATGTGTTTGTGTCATTCAGTCTGTTCATACAGGTTTAATTCCTGTTTGTTTGGGTGTTCATGTTGCACGTCAGTAATTGTGTTATTATTCACCTGTACTTCAATTTGTTAGAAGAGTAAAAAGTCACAGGTTCAACATTTTTATTGCTTATCTGATACAAAAACAAAACAGAAAAACGCTTGCATTCTTTGAGACTTGCAGCTCTGAAATAGCAGAACTTTCACAATAAAAGACTTCACTGCTAAAAGAGAAAATACTTTCAAGATAAGAGAATCTGGTAAAAGACATCAGAACACAAAAATGTCCCTTTATTCCCAGTAAACTATATATAATTTTATTTTATTTTTAAATTTGATTTTCGCATATTATATTGTTATTGGTGCTGTTTTTATTTCTCTTTTTAAAAAATGCAAATAATGATATAATTACCACAAGATGTTTAAAAAAGTACATTTTTTTTATTGATGCTTTGTCAGAATTGTAGAAAATGAGTAAAAGGGAATTACTTGAGTGCTCAAACTATTTCAACAATACTATTTTATTTATTATTTACTATTTTATGTTTTTATCCTTTCTTTAATAAACATTTATTCACTTTGATACAAAAACAAGACAAGTAAAAAAAAAGAAAAGGCTATAATGTGATAAGCAGAACAAAAGAACAGCAAAAAGTAAAACTAATAACAGATAATTATTCTTAATTAATTAAGTTTAACTGCTTTTATTTTGACATCTTGTAGTTTAATGCAGGAAGACAGGCCCAGTTTGGGCAACATTTACATTTTTTTTTCCAGCATTTATGGGAGTTTCTAATGTTGTGCTTTGTTGTGTTCAGGTGCTGAAGTGGTCTGACTGCTGCCTCCCTCTGGCCTGCAGCCCTGACCAGCCGTTCAGGGCGGTCGCCCAGGCCAGCATAGAGAACTTCACTCGTCTTGGAGTGGCGTTCATTGAAGGTCGACTTCAGCTGGAGGATGGACTCGTGCCTTTGAAGATAGTCCGTATGTTCCTTTCATTGTGTTTTGTAGCTCCTGCATGCTCAGTCAGCATAGTTGTGGGCTCCTCTACTCTGACCAACTAAAAGAGTTTGCGTTTCGTTTTCAGTTGAAGCGTTTATAAGTCAAAATGCTGTCAATCATTGCAACAATCGTATCGGATTTTAAACCAAAAAAAAGTCTCACTTCATTTGGCTAACTTGACATTTTTGTTCTGTTCATGCAGCGGTTGTTCTTCAAGCTCATACTCTTAGCAAGCTTCTGGAGGATCGGCAACAACAGAGTGCAGAAACTTCCACGACCAAAGCATCCGTCCCTGAAACCTTGTGTCACCACCTGACAGTTGAACCGCTGCAGGGCCGCAAAGGCAGCCTGTTCATCCTTCCGGAGGTGAGGAGGATGCTGGAGGAGCGGCGCGGGTCAGAGCCTCTCCCCAGCAGCCAGGCATTGGGCCCAGTCAATAACCTGGATGAAAGCTGTTTGAGGAACCATCACCACATGGAGGGCCACGGCCACCACCTCCATCTGTCCAGCTGCAACGAGTGTTTGGAGCTGGAGAACAGCACCATCCTGTCTGTGAAGTACGCGTCTGCCGAAAACATCCCCGACCTCCCGGATGACGATTCGGTGGATCTGAACAGCGTGGATGAGGGTCTGGATGATTTGGAACAGGATGCCAAAGGGTTTTTCAGTCAGAGCAAAACGCTGCCAAATGTTCTGGTCTACGCCGGGGGCCGCCGGGAGCGCTTTCAGGCCGTCCACAAGGTTTTATCGGAGTGTATCAATGTTGAAAACAACGTCATCTATCCACTCCAGCCGCAACAGGCGCTGAGCGATCCCTGGCTGGAGAACACCAGGCTCCTGGTGCTGGCAGAAGACGGGCAACTAACTCCTGAGCTTCAGACGCGCTTTCTCACCTACCTAAACCAAGGTGGTAAGGTCCTGGGCATGGGCTCCGCCCTCTGCCCGGCAGGTCTGCGTTTGGAAACCAGGGACAGGTGGCACATGCGAGTCAGGAGGCTGAGCTTCACCAGGGAGGACAGCACAGAGCTGGAAGTGAGCATTTTGGCGAGCGGGAAGGTCTACATAAGGGACCCTCAGGGAGGAGGAGAGGTGGAGCTGTGGGGGGAGCTGAAAAGCGACGCCCCCCATCCGAGGGACATGGTTATTGTTCGGGTGACCCACGGAGAGGAAGGAGGTGAAGCTGTCCTTTCTCAGGTGAACCCAGCTTTAAAAAAACAGATTTTAAGGATCCACTCTGATGAAAATGGCGTCCTTTTTTACTTTTTCTGTGACAGGCCGCCCACAACTCTAAAACAAATTTCTAATGAAGTCCTTCCACTCTGCAGAAACTATGTCCTAGAAAGCATGACAGACTTTAGTACATCCTGATGCACTAACCGCTGCCTTATGATGTTCATATGATGTTATGACTCATGATGTTCAGTCTTAGCAAGCATTTATTTAACCATATAAATGAGTGGAAGGGTGTATTCAGACTGGAATACTTTGTTGATCCGAACCGAGTTCTGAACCTTGCATTTGATCTGTGTTCAGACTGCCATCTACCCAAGATTTCTGTTGTGGACCATAGCTTGTAAACAAAAGCATGTGACTAAAGATCTCTTCAGCCATTGGCCAGGAATTACAAGGGTGGGACAAAGCAACGAGGGAAGTGATAATGGAAATCCTGCTCTTTGCAATCCTTCTGGTTCATCCGTCTTCTGGTTCACTTTAACCAAATCATAGTTGGTCAGCAACTATGATTGCAAAGCTCAAGACTTCCATTCTTCTTTCTCTCATTGCTTTGCTCCGCCCTCATAATTCCTGGCCAATAAGTGAAGAGATCTTTCGTCATGATTTTGCTTCAAAACAGAAATGTTCAATTGACAGCTGTCTGAATACAGACCAAACACAAGGTTCAGGACTCGATCCAGACCAAAATAAGTGGACTCAGTCCAGCTCAACAGACTTTTCCAGTCTGAATACACCCTAAATGAATAAATCTTGATGCTTTACACAACATTACAGGTGCTGGTTCAAGTCCAATGTACATTTTTGTATTAAAACCTGCAGCAAAAGAGCCATTTTTGTTAATCTAGATGTGTGGCCTGCACAGATGCTTCCAGGACTTCAAATCTTGACAGTTTGACTGTTACCACCTTTATATTTAACTGATTAGCAGTGAAGCTCTGGTCTTTCCTCGTCTGTGTCAGATTTTTCCTAAACCAGGTCCCTGATGTGCATTAATTTATCTGCAGGTCCTCTTTGATGCTGCACCGGAGTCTCAGAATTTGGACCAAAAAGGCTTTGATGAACTGAAGCTCGGCAATAAGCTGCGGCACGAAATCTTGACCGAGATCCTTTCCTCTCTGGGTCTCAACTGCGAGCCAAACCGGACTTTATCTGCAAGCCCGGTCCACCTGCTCACCACCTCCAAGGTGAGAAACCGCAATGCAGAGCTGTCGTTCTGTCAGGACAGTAAAGGTTTGCCGATGTTTGTGATGCTTTGCATGATTGTAAAAACAGTTCATTTTGAGGATTTAATAAATCCAGAAAGGTTTTTCTTTTTCCATTTTTGTAAAAATTCTTATTTTGTAGCGTTCTCTCTCTACACCCCTACGAGCAACCGTTCCTTCATCATGCAGATGTCCTGCATTGTACACATGTGGAAACCATTTGACTTGGTAAATTTATGCAAAAATATGAACACATGCCACGGACTGATTTCACGTCTGTTTACAGAGGTCTTGTATAAATACTCGAGGGCAGCTCTTCAAATTTGACTCTCAGGTTTTTGTTTTTAGAGCAGAGGTAACATTAAAACGGAGTAAAGAATATTGGAATTATTAATAATGCCATTCAAAGCCTAGTATTAACTCAGCTAATTAAACATACTGAAAACTCTTCAGCGAGGCCTTAACTTGGGAAGTTTGCTGTAAAATACAAAAGTTTTCCTTAAAAATAAAAACTGCTTGAAAATCTCAGGGTTTAATAGAATCTCATTTCAAAGTAAATTGTCTGTAAAACAGTAACTGCTAGTAAAGGGTAGATAATGTAAAATAAACAGTTTATTCAAATGTTTTCTTAAAAACATGTAAAGGTGTGTCTATTAGAGACAACACCTCAAATATGTTGGGGAAAAAAACAACCATTTTATATAAAAGAAAATTCAGGAAAACAGTTTATTTGAGGCAATTAAGCTGGTCTGCAAAAGAGAAAGGTAAACCGTGGAGAAAAAAAATCCCAAAAGTAACCATTAAAACAGGCCAGGCCTGAGATGGAGGTGTTTTAGGAATGACCACTAGAGGGAGCAAGATCTCTACCATGCTCTAGCAGAAGCAACTTCTTCAGATGTAGGCTACTAAATAATGAATAACCCTCAAAGTGTTATTAATTAAAATAAAATCCCATTAGCTGTCACCTGGTGGGTGATATTTGTTCTCTGCATTTGACTCATTGCTTGTGAGAACGGTGAGCTGCAGACACAGCCCCCCCCGATGTTGGATGCCAAGCACTGGGCCCCATTTGTAGCTTGGATTTGAACTTATGACCCTCCTGTCTGGGGGCAGACACTCTACCGCTAGGCCACCGAGATGGTTATGTGATAAAGTTTTAACATATGGTACATTAAGTTTTAAAATGTTACAAAAGTCAAACCAGTCTTCCAGGTTATAGGATCTTAGATCAGAAACAAACCAGATCTATAGCAACAATCTGTTATTTGAATTGTTTCACCATTTGATTTTTCAAGATGTTTTCTAAATTAAACATTTTAGAACCAGATCATAGTCTTAGACCTTCACTTGTGTTTTCTAGGACAGTTTCTGCAGTTTGGCAGAAGTTCAGCACAAATACACTTTTGGGTTGTGGGCACGGCCGTTAGTGTGGAGCACCCCCGCCCCCTTTCCCTTCACCGTTTCTAAGAGTTTGGAGCAGGGAGCTGGTAGTCTGCCAATTGTATTTTCTATGGCACATATAAACTCTTTCATGTTTGTTTCATCTGCTCCTGATACACAACGATTTGAATAAAGAAATACTCAAAAATGCCATTTTAAGTTTAATTTTCTCAACAAATGTCCTTCATTATCAAAAAAACGCTACAAGAATATGTTAAAAACACCTAAAACGTCTTGAGGCTGGAAAGTCACTCCCTTATAGGTGGTGTTCAAACCGGTAATGTAGTGTTGCTTTAAAACATTTTTGTCTTGAAACACAGACCTGCTGAAGTTGTCTCCACTGTTCCTCACAGGAGGCCAGAACCAGCTTCATGAAGTGGCTGCAGACAAAGGTGAATCAAAACGCAGAGCTCAAGATCTCCAAGACTTGTTTCCGGGTAGCGTCTTCTTCTGAATGTAAAGAAGGCCCTTCAGGGCCTGAAGGCTCCTCGGCTCTCATCACTGACTCCACGGGGTTGCAGGAGTGGCCACACTTTTGCTTTGAGACCTACAGAAAACACTTGAAGAGCAGCCTTTTAGGGAACACTGTGCTGTATGCGGAGGGCACCACATCTACCATGGATCTGCTGGACGGGTAAAAGAACTTCTTCCTTGTTTGAAACATTGTTGGTCTTCGGAGGCCTAAACTTATAAGAATTTAATTCAGTTATTTTATTTTGCATTAAGTAATTGTAGATACGTAGCATTAAAAATGGCAGCTCTTCATCATGTTCTCATTTTGCTCGGCTGCTGACAGTGTTGTACAGTGGAGGGAATAAGTAATTGATCCCTTGCTGATTAAATAGGTTTGTCCTCTCAAAAAGAAATCGACAGTCATCCTAATGGTAAGTTTATTTGAACAGTGAGAGATTGAAAAATCACAAAAGAAATAGACTTTAAACAAATAAATGTATTTGCATTTCATTGAGGGAAATAAGTATTTGGTCCCACTTGCAGGAGTTTGTGGCAAAACCCTTATCAGCCACAGAGGTCAGGCGTTTCTTAAAGTTGAACATCAGGCACATATCAGGAGGAATTTTGGTCCACTCCATGACCTTGAAATGATTCTCCTTTAGCCATTTCCTGGTTGCTTTGGCCGAAAGTTTTGGGTCACTAAGCTGCTGGAAGACCCATCCACGACCCGTTGATGCCTCCTGGTGGAAGAAGGAGTTTCTTACTCAGGATTTGATGGTACATGGCTCCATCCATCCTCCCATCCACACGGTGAAATAGTCCTGCGTAGAAAAACAACCCCAAAGCATAATGCTTCCACCTCCATGGTCAGATCTGGTTTGAAGCTCCAGACCTTTGAGTGGATTGATGGTCATGGTCTTGTATTTTTCCCCAATAACACCAACAGCTGCCGCCTTAACCCCCAGCTTCTTGCTGATGGTTTTGTGGTCCATTCCGGTCTCACGCAGGTCTTCAATCTTCTCCTTTAAATCCGATAAAAACTCTTTAGTCTTTCCCATGTTGGAGAGTTTGGCGTCTGACTGATTCTGTGGACAGGTGTCTTTTCTACAGGTGATTGGTTCAAACAGGTGTCTTCTTTTCAGGTGACAGAGCTTATGCCAGTAAACTGACCTTGAGTTAGATTTTTTTCAACTACAAAAAAAAAGAACAAATTAATGAAGTCTGTGAAATTCTGCAGTTTAATGCATGAGCTAATACCAAAAATTACCGAAAATCTCGGTTTATAGATAAAGTTGTTTGTCAAGTGACATTTTTGGTGAAATTCTTTTGTGTACACTATTTTGACATACCATACTGAAGATTTTTCTAGAACTTGTTTTATGCAGTTGAGGAGTTTTTGTGCAGTTCAGGTACGGTGGGCCTCAATGCAAAAATATTTGAAAGATCACAATGACAATAAAAAAAACAGCATTACATTTTAGAAACCAAAACTAAATTCTAGAAAACAAAACGTGAAAAACAAAAATAACATTTTCGAAAAGGTAGGTATCGTGGGTCATTGCTAACTGGATGATGATATCGAGTCTTCACTTTGTGTCAAATAACTTTTAGTTGAAATGATGGACAAACGTCATCATCCAGTCTGCGATGTCTCATAGTACCTACCTTTTCTGATTTCTTTTTGGGGTTTCCTAACATTTCATTTTGTTTTCTCAAAATTACTTTCGTGTTCTAAATTTTTTTTTTTTTTCTTACGTTTTTGGGTTATGAAATTTTGTTTTGTTTTCTAAAATACAAAGCTGTTTTTTTAAATTAAATAGTTAATAATTAATGACAACTCAATTCCATCAAAAATAATCATAAACTTAAAAGACAAACTTGTTTAATGTGAAACTGATGTTTTTTTTATATATTTTTGATAAAGTTTTTAGTCTTAAGTTTAATTAATCATATTTACAACAATTAGATTTATACTTTGCAAAACAGCAATTTTTCTTATTTCTTTTTTCTTTCTATTAAGTCCAAAAGCATTAGTTACCTCAGTCACAGTGTTGCTCTGATGTCAGACTCCATGTCTGTGTGATTTGCTGGAATTTCTTTTTTAAGTGAATGTTTTCAGTCTTTCTAAGCTGCTGGGAAAACTCAGTTTTTCCTTCTTTACATTTCCCATAGCCGTGAAGGATTTGGGAGAAAGCTTGGAAGCTTGTATAATGCAGAGCTCGGGTTGAGACATTTGGCGACCCCACCATAAACGGTCACTCACCAGATTATTATTTTTTTTACTATAATGAATAATCTTTAGAGTTTAAAGTCAGATTTTAACACACACACACACACCCCCCAAGTCAATTTTCTAACACTTATCCATATCTATCCGTATTGCCAAGTGGCTCCTTAATTTCCAGCTGCCCAGAACCAAACGCGCCTCAGCAGAATGATGTGATTAGCAGAGATTTGAGGATGGCCTAATGTATCGGCAGAGACCATAGCCCCCGAGCTGCAGCTTCCTCCTGGAGACAAACTTTGGAGAAAAGCAAATTTTTGGTTATCCGATTGTTGTTTTTTTTTGGTGCATCAAAACATCAGTTTAGAAAATCTGCACCTCCTGAATTCTTGGGATCTCTGACAGACCTCATGGTGAAGTCACTGAAACAAAAGTTATGTTTGAGCCTGGATTTATGTTACTTTATAGAAAGTTCACCTAATCAATGGTGTCACATTTGATGCATTTCCAAGAACCCTATCTCATTAGCATGATCCAACTTTCCTTAAAAACCCTTTGTATGTAACTTGGTCCATGTTTTCTGCCCTGTAGTTCATTATCAGTCCACTAGAGGCAGTAGAAGGGCTTTTCCTGCTCATTTCAAAATGGCCGCCTCCCTGAAACTTTTAAACACTTTCGGCGGAAAAAACTTATATTTAAAACTTTATGTAGGGAATAACTCATCTATTGGTGTTCATTTTTTAAAGTGACTACTTGCTGTATTAAAAGGAAGCAGTATTTGTTGGTAAATAATTATTTATAATACAATTACTTCATGTTTAAAGTGTGTGGATCAAATTTGAGACAGTGGGTAAAAAGGCGTTTTTTTCCTGAACACTCATGTCAACTTAAACTAACACTATTGTGAGCAAAACTTGACAAATAACCGAACGTGTCATAGTAATTTTCTTTGTAGATTTCATCAAAGGGTTTTTTTGAAAAACGTTTTAATTCCAGATTTTATTTTATTTTTTTATGTAGTGAGCTTTACAGGCTAAAATCCTGATTTTAGACAACTTTCTCATCTGATGCTTGTTTCTGGTGGATTCATCTTTACCTTTAGCTTGACCTGCTAACCCCACAACTGATGTTTATTTGTAAACTACATTGTCTGGTTATCCACATTTTGTTCTACTTCCTGTCCTCCTACAATGTCTCGTCCTCCTCCAAGTCAGCGTTTCTGGGATTTTGTGCGGCAGGGTAGACTGGCTGGAACTAATTTATTGCCTAAGTGACCTCACCGCAGCAGAGGGAAGTTGCTCCTAATAGACGTCTTTGTCTGTATCCACACATGTGAGCAAACGTGGCTGTTGAGTGGGTCAATCAGGCAGCAGGTGGCAGCAATTAAAACTGTCATAAAGTTTGAAAAATGGAGTGCGGAGCAGCGCTGAGCTGATTGGAACAGACATAGTTGTCATTAAGGTTATGCGGAAAGTAAAGCAGGGCGAGGGGGCGGGCCAGCTCACCCCGAACGTGTTGCTGCAGTTCGATTTCCCGGCTAATGTTTGAGATTCCACATGTCCCTTTGGAGCAGCCTTGATTAATGTTATTATTAAGGAATGTCTGTTTTATGTCTTCAACTTTTCTTCATACTTGATGTTTAAAAAAATCCCCAAAAAGTCGACTTCTGCAGTTTCAAGCAGATGAAAATAAATATTGGGTTTTGGGAAAAGTTGCTTGAAAAATGTCACTTTTACATTGTTTAGTAAATACTTATAAATCATAGCTTATATACTTTTAGTTTTATATTTTAAAACATAATAATAAAAGTCTTTTTATGTATATTTTTAGCTTTTTCTGCAACCGATCAAACATCTGCTAAAGTATTAGTTCAAAGCCTTTCTTTGTATGAACGATTTGGCAAAAGCAAACTTTATTTTGCTTACTGACATTTGTGCGATAAACTCTTTTAATACATGAAACAACTTTGAATCTTTTATATCATTTAATAGTTCCAACGATTTAAAGACTCACTCTGATCATCTTTTGATCTATTGTCAAAGTATTTGCAGTAGTTAGTCAATTTTGAATATGCCGATTTTGGCCAAAATAAAAAAAACCTGTGGTGTTTTATAGGCCATAGTTTCGGCAGTAGGTCATCAGGCACTCACCTTTGCGTTGTAGGTATAGCTACCTCGCCCCCTTTTCCTGTCACCCATACCTGAGAGCTCTCTGTTTACACTCTCTCTCTGGCTTACAGCCCTTCACACTCACAAGCTAACATTATCAATGTAACAAACATTGCGAGCAAATTGGATTTTTCCAGTTTTGAGCCGGATTCCAGTTCAGAGGAGGAAAATGAAGGATCTATTTGTCTGCAAGTGGATGCATCAGAACGGAGCGGAGCCCGCACAGTGTATTTTCTACGTCACAAATGCCATTTTTTTGACACTGCGTTTTTCGTCTGCTCCTGATTCACAATGATTTAATTAAAGAAATACTCAGAAATGCCATTTTAATCTTAGTTTTCAATGCAATTTAATTCCAACATGCAAATGACAATCTTAATTGGAAAAAAAGGGAAAACAAAAGAAAAAAAATCTTTTATAAATATCTAACCAAGCAATTTATCCTTATTGGAAAGAGAGTAGGAGCTTTTTTAAGCCTTTCAGACACTTCTCATGATCACGTCAACATGACAATCGCTCCATAAACAAAGTAATAATAAAATATTACTTTTGAATGGCTATCACCACTTTTTTGTTCACATTATCACCATTCCCATATCAGTCACACGCATCCATCCCCACTGTGACCAAACCATTTTTTATTTACTGTATTAAGTGTTTTGAAAATGTGAACATTTTAGCTTTTCATTACTTATTTTTATTTGAAGATGAGCTGCAGGATTCCATTTTTTAATAATGTTTCCTTTCATTTAACTCATATGTTAATAGATATGGATGCAGTTTTTTGATTATTGACTGATCATTTAACTGCCGTATTTGTTGGAATATTTGTGACAAAATCTTGTGAAGATTTCTCCTTTAACTGGCTTTAAAAACCAGAAGCCACCAATGCAGAATGCAGAACGCTGCTCCTTTATTTATCTTAACACAATGCCACTAAACAATTAGATATTTAGAAGCAACAACCACAGAAAGAATAAAAGAAAAACTGTTCAGATATTTTTAAGACTAAATACCCTTTAGAATCAGATGTTTGTCAAGTTTAAAACTTAAGACTTGTTTGTGACAGTTATTCTCTTGTTTTAGGTGTTTTAAAGTTTTTTATCCCAGTATTTCATTCTGAAGACAATAGCAAAGTCACGTTTATCTTTAAAATCAGAGACACTTATACCGTAGTTATCCTGATGATGAATGTTAAGTGAGACTGCTATTAAGGTCATGTGAGGTGACTGTGACGGAGCTTTTCTTCTATCTGGAGGATGAATGAGGCTTTAGAAGCATCCACAGACGGATCCCCTGAGCCTCCTGCAGGTCAGCTCCGCTCCAAATTGAGGCGCGGATCAAAATGCTGCTTCGGGCCTTTGAGTGGTGAGCCTCAATAGCTGGCAGAGTGAGTGTTTGTTCAGGGTATTACTGCTTTGTTCAGCCATGAATTGCTAATAATGGTTGCGGGATAGAGTTCTCACAATGTCACACCAAACTGGAATTTCAATCCTTTTCACAGTTCGGCTGAAAAACCTGAAGGCTGGGGAGGGACCGGGCAGCTGTTGCTCGGGAGGCGGTTTGATTTCTGGTCTCTCTGGCGATGCGTCCGACCAGAGTCTTCGGTTGTGACTCGTGGTGTGAAAGCAGCAGCCCCTCTCTACTTCAGGTTAAGGAAAAATGTAATCCCAATCTGAGTATGCTCAGATTACAAGAGAATTAGCGACAAAACTTGAAGTGAGATGATTATAGAAGAGTAAACGCAGACTCTGTTGTGGTGCTGTTATTCCTACTTCAGTCACACTAAATCTAATCTGGAGCCTTTTGGTGGAATCCAGAGGTTTCATTTCTTCTTTTAAATTTGATCGTTCGAGCTAAAGGAACATTATAATCAACCAGTTTTTGGGGTGCACCCATTGTCTGTATATGAGAACTGGACTGAGTGGCTCCTCCCATTCTCATTCCAAATAGAAAATCCCCGCTGATTTCAAGAAGCCAATTTCCTCTGTTCGGAATGTCATTAAGAAATGGCAGTCAACAGTGGAAGTTAAAGCAAGATCCGGAAGACCAAGAAAATCTCAGACAGAGCAGCTCACAGGATTGTGAGAAAAGCAAATCAAAACCTACGTTTGACTGCACCATCCCTCCAGAAAGACCTGCAGACTCTGGAGTTGTGCTACACTGTTCTACTGTCAAGAGATACTTGTACAAATATGGTCTTCATGGAAGAGTCATCAGAAGAAAACCTATTCTATGTCCTCACCACAAAAATCAATGTTTGAAGTTCACAAATGAACATATAAACAAGCCTGATGCATTTTGGAAACAACTTCTGTGGATCGATGAGGTTAAAATAGAACTTTTTGGCTGCAAGAAGCAAAGATACATTTGGAGAATAAAGGCTACAGAGTTTAATGAAAAGAACCTCTGTCCAACTGTTAAGCATGGGGGTGGATCAATCATGCTTTGGGCTTGTATTGCAGCCAGTGGCACAGGAAACATTTCACCAGCAGAAGGAAGAATGGATTCCACCAAATTCCATTAAATTTTGGACACTAACTTGATGCCATCTGTGAAAAAGTTGAAGAGAGAACTGCTTCTACAAATGAATGAATAATCCAGTTTTGCAGTGACCTTCCCAATCACCTGACCTCAACATCATTGAAAATCTATAGATAGACCTGAAAAGAGCAGAGTGTAGAACTGGAAGACTTTTTGTAAAGAAGAATGGATGAAGATACCTCAAACAAATGACTGTTTTTTCCTCAATAGAAGTCTAATTTGAATACAGATGTGCAGATGTTTGTTTGGAGCTCTTGGTATCACTGTTTCCTTCTTGAATAAATTAAGTTCAAATTTTTGAAGTTTATGATTTGATTTGAAATCTCATTTCTATTTTTCTAATTTCTCCTCCACTGTTAGTTTTTGCTTCCTTTTTAAAGAGAGTTTTTTGCATATCTATTTTGAAGCATAACAGAAGTTGAGCCAATGTTCTCAAAAGTCTTTCATTAAAATAGAAAAAATAAGTGTTTTTCCACCACAGGGATCAGAGAAAAGACATTCAAGGAAAATCCATCAGTGGATCTCCTCAGTCGGTAAAACATCTCGCAAATGAGGACAGATTCTGTTTCAGTTCTTGTTTTTTAAAACTCTGGTGTTTTCTAATGGATATAAAAGAGGCCACATGCCTGTAAGCGCACGTTTAGAAACAAAATTCACCATCCAACTGCAAGCTGATGGAAATATTCTGTTTATATTTAAATATTTTCTTTAAGGTAAAAATTGTATTGCTTTTTTGCTTGATATAAATCAGTTTTATGAGTTCATATTGTGCAGACAAATACAGAGTTTTTGTGCTAAAGTGGTGAGTGTGCTTATTAGGTGTTAAGAGCAGTTAACTGAGTGAAGGTGTTCAATGGAGGAGGAGGTTGCAACTGGAGACAGCGGAGAGTCCTGGTCTGCTCCATGGAGGTAATGATTCTTTTCCTGCTCTGCTGAACTTGATCGCTGTGCCTGGAGCAACTCTCTCAACACGCCGCACTTCTCTTCGAAGAGCTTCACACACTAGGACGTGAAAACCCAGAAGCAGCACTTTGAAATCCTGTTTTTGTGTCTCCTTCCACCGTTTCTGCTCCCAGATGTAAAAAGCAGCGTAAAAGAGGAGCTGTAGAGCGTTTAAATGGACGCCTCATTATTGTCCTGTCCTGTCTGCACATGTGGAGTCCTCTTTTATTTTGAAAATGGATTTTGTCAAAAGGGTCATTCAGAAGAAGTGCAACGATGGAGAGGCGTTCATTACAGGAAATTGTGTTTTTTGGAGTGGTGGAGTTGTTTTGCACAAGTCTTGGCACTTCTAGTTTGTTTTGACAAGGGAGCTCATATTGAACTTGACAATGTTTTGAATTCAGACTTGTTTCCTGTGAAAAAAACAGGATAGGTTTTGGTACTAAGAAAATATATTCCTAATATTTGTGGTAACAAGTTTGGCCATAAAAATCAAATTGGCCCAGTTGACCTTACATCTCTCACCGGCAATTATCAAAAATTGTAAGCAGATGCCTAAATGTCCTCATTTCTTATTCTAAGGAACATGTGGTGCAGCGTTTGACTTCGGTTTGTGTCCAGTGGAGGCGGCGGCGCTGCTTTGGTGTTCTCTAAGCCTTTAGATTCCCGTTTTCCTTCAGCCCCTTCAAAGCCCAGCGCTTTATTTATTTTAATAAAATGTCATCTTAGAGAATTGTATTTGATGGGACTTTTTGACAAAAACATGCCACACAAATGCTCTCCACTATTTTTGTTTGTTTGTTTTTTCTTTGTGCCTCCATACAACTCATGACAGATGAACAAGGAAATTGTATTTGTGATGTAAAAAATACTCTGGCATCTACACCTATAAACAACTAGATCAATGTTTTGATCATCATCGTTTTCCTCGTCCGAGCTGGCTCAAACTGGACGGCTGGATAGTTCCAGTATTGCTAACCATTTTCGTTGCACCGGGTGGTAAGGCCTGTAAGCTAGCAGGAGAGCACGTAAACAAAGAGCTCTAAGCAACGGGGAGGGGAAAGGGGGATGGGGTTGCTCCGCACCAACAGACCCTGCTAAAAATGGCATGACTAAAATAATAATATTAATAAATTAAAGACCACTAGGAACGCTTTTAAAATAAATTAAAAAACAATCGGAGTGGAACTTTAAAGAAATGAAAGAAATTCTGTCTTCTTTTAATGAATAAACAAAATAGTGCTTAGAGAACATTTTCCTGATTTGTCCTTAGTTTGATTTTGGGCTGTTAAATATTTGTCTTTCATGTATTAAAAATAGAGACACAGAAAAAATAGAATAATAAAAAAAATTAGCATAAGAGGCAAATTTATAAAAATTAGATAAAAAGAGAAGCAAATGTCACTTTTTTGTCTCTTGTTTTTGGAATAATGAACATTAAGCATTTAGAAATCAATCATAATGCTGAGATTGGTTCCTAACAGCTGATGTCTGTAAATTATTATACAGAAAAAAAAATAAAGGAATCACTGTCAGAAAGGCTTTACAGTATTTTCTATAGTTTAACTCATAACTGTTTTTAGTAATTATTGATCAAATCAAATGTTGTTGCTGTTACAATAATATAATGTATTTCCAGCTTCATATAAAACAGGGCTGTCAATGAAGCAAGTGAAAAACACAATATATATTTGTACGTATATATATTTATTTGTTTTTTTTATAAGTAACCAATCAGTAGAGCAAGGTTATTCCTGTGAGCCTCAGCTGCCCTGCGGTTCTTAAAGCAGCTGCGTCTCATTGATCACTTCCAATAAGGCAATTTTTTAAATGATCATTTCAGCTGTTTTCCGCTCAACAGGATTACCTCAATTAATCACATTTCCAGATTAGCTTCTTCTCCCTTATTAATCCGCCTGGCGATGCTGATGGCTGATCAATGCAAACGCGTTTAGGTTTTGCAAATCCTGTTTCAAAGATGAGCATTGATGGCAGAAATAATCTTTTTATCTGTAAAGTGAGAGGGTGTTTTGGGAGGGAGGGTAAGTGGCTTTCAGAAAAATATGTGTCAGTAAACCTAATGGTTCAAATCAATTCATCATAGATTAGTATTTTCCCCAGGAAAAAAATACTTGTTTTTTACAAAAGCTGCTTGAAACTGATGTCCAAGAAGAAACAGCTGATTTGAAGACACCACAGATATGGACTTTATACCTGCATTCTTTTATGAGTACAGTCTTTTTTGGGGTTTGAGAGATACTGTCCTTTGACATAATCACCATCACTTTCCGATGATGATGTTTGCATCAAATCCTAGACTCACCAATATCAGCTGTTCCACGTGTCTTTGCCTAATTCAGAATTCATCTCTGCCAATTAGAGAAAACTGTTTGGATTAATGTCATAAAGCGATGTATCACCATCATCTGCAGTGCTGTTGAGTACAGAATAATGTTTTTGTGGACGTGAAACTCATCTCTTCTGTACAAGTTAGAGCTGCTTTTGCATTACGTTCCGTTTAATCAACACAGTTCTGCAACTGTCCTTTCAAATATTTAAATAGAAAAGTAAAAAAAGAGGATTTGCTTATTTATATGTTCAACGTAGACGTGTATATATTTATATATTAAGATTATATATTATATTATATGTTAATTTTTACAGGACTATGGCTTTTTGCGCTGTTCTTCTTACTGGCCCGTTGTTCTCTTTGGTCCCTAACAGCCCCAAATGAGGAGCTGTCGTTAAGTCTCGCTCTAACCATATTTTGATCTACTTTAAAAGCATTCCCAGTGATCTTTTAGAAATAGTTATGCAGTTTTAGGCAAAATCAATAAACCTGTGTCATTTTCAAGTACATAGTTTCTGCGGGGCAGCAGGAATTCATCAAAAAATTTGCCTCTGTGTTGTGGGTGGGTCTGTTGGCCTAGATGTAAGCCTCGGCTGATATCCCATCATCTTTTTGTTGCACTCTGTTCCGTAAGTTTATCTCCCCTCACAACTCCAAGCTAAAATGACTGGTGCAACAAAAATGGTGAGTAATATAAGAGCAATTCAGCTGTAAAGCTTGGAGCCAGATTTCAGCTCGGACGAGGAAAGCAAAGATGTACATGGATCAATTCATCATCTTTAGAATAGAGCGGAGCAGACTTTGACTCGCCCGTTTCAGCAATGGCATCAAAAAAGAGAGCTTTTTGAAACTTTTTTTTCATCTGCTCCTAATTTATCCTAATTCAGAAACTCAAATGCAGTGTAAAATGATTTTATATATGTCTTTCATCATCAGAAAAATGCCACACGAACATGTTTAAAAACACCAAAAGTACTTTTTCATTGGAGTAGGCCTTTAAGTTTAGGTGTACTATATTACAGTTCACCTTTTGTGGTCTCGTGGTTTTGTGGATTTTATTCAGTGTAGTTTTGCATGTTTTATTTTTTTTTACACTGTGTTCTGGTTCCTTATTAAATGAAAACCATTGTCAATCTTCTCTGGGCCATGCCTCCTCTACAGAATGTTTTCAGTTTGCCAAAACTGTATCAATCTTTGATCGCGATCTTACGGTATCTTTGTTTTCGGCCTTTAAACCTCTGTGATCCTACTTCGCAGATTTCACCTATAGGTGTTTTTAGAACGTAGCCCCCATGATAAAGGAGGGAACACCGTTACTTTTTTTTTTGGACATTTTCCTCCCCCTTCAACCAAGTGTAAAAAAAAGTTTAAAAGCTTAATGTGACAAAACCATTTCCATAAACACATACAATTATTATTTTTATTGTCATAATTGCTGAAGCCATCTTTGATTAAATAAATCTAAACAGTCTTTAAGCTTAGAAAGCCTTATTTAGGTTATTTTTCTTCACTCAGGGATTGGAGCAGAGGTTCTCTGTTAACAAGGTAACCATTTTCTAGAAGTAAATCATTTGGATTTGTGGCTTAGTGGCAGAGTGTCTGCCCTGGAGCTGGAAGGAAGATAGTACGTTCAAATCTGCATTGGGGTTATACCAAAGCCCAGAAGTGGGGCCTGATGCTTACACAGCCTTAAGGGCTGGATTTGGGGGGTTAAAACACAAACACCAAATACACCATTTTTAAAAACCTACTAAACAAAAAGATTTGCTCCTCCAAATAAATGTTACATGTTTTTTTGCCACAGTTTTGATGCTTTTATATAAAAATATCACCTTCATGAGGTCTAGATGACAAACCTGTGGCTCTGCTCTGTCAGCGCGCCGCCATCCCACAATATCCGTCTGTCACTTTTAGCATTTTTCAGCGAGCTCGTCACAAAGTGCGAGAGATGGATCCCTCTTCACTCCGAGTTTGCTTAAGCGGATTCACCAAAAACCCACATTTGCATGACAACAGCACAAAGCCTCTGCTCTCTTGCTTCTGCAGTTTCTCCATTTTTGCCGGGTAGCCAGTGGTTGCTTTGCTTCCCTGGTTAAGCTTTAATTGCCTTCAGAGGTAAGAGAATGTGCAAATATTTTCCTTTTGCTGTTTGGTAAGAAGACACTCTTCAGCTCCATGGCTAGCTTTAATGTAACACTGCTGATGAAGCCACACTTGGTCACCGGTGAAAGAAACGCCTTCTCTTTAGTCCCAGAAATGTGTTGCATTCCTGTCATTTATGGTTTTGACCAACAAAGATGAAGAGTTGGTGTATATTTGTGCCATTTGGGTTATTTAATACTGCAAAGGAGCGTTTTACCTACTTTTGCATCTTTTTCATTTTTTGAACAATACAAACAATCAATTGGCACTTCTTTAAAACCGAGACAAAATCATATTTGTAAAAAAATGAATATTCAGCCCACTAACTGTTAATATACTACTAAAAGCCATATGGATTAAAAGAAAATAAAAGATTTTAAGTGTGCCTTATCATCCAAAATATCTGAAATCTGTAGCTGAAGCGGCAATATCAGATTAAAATGTACAATACTTTATTGTAAATATAAATTGTGTAACATCAACGTGTGTTTTTTCTTTTAGGATGACTTTGCACTCTCCAAAAGATGTGGGTTTAATAGCGATTGCTGCTCGTCAGAGTCAGGGAAGAGGTGAGTGCTCCTGCAGACTCTAAGCCTGCTGTTGCCTTCAGGCCTCCATCCACGGGAAGAATTTGAGTCTGTGAAGAATAAATGTTTCTGATAGAAACACCGTGAGATGGCGAAAAGTTGAGAAACCGAACACTGTAGCATGATGCTGTCAGACTGCTTAGGCATCGACAACACAAACAAAAAACAAAAAGATATTTTGCAACAAAAAGATATTTTGCATCAAAAGGGAAAAGTTGAAAGTGGGAACAGAGAGATCAGAACCTCCTTACGTCTTTGCAGCATTTTGAAATTGAGTTAAAAACTATTTGTCTGGTTTTAGTGCGTATTGACCTGACACTGAGACACAGTTGCTGCAGAATTATTTGCTGCAAGTACGACATGCGACTCTGACTTGTTCTAATGAGTTCTAATAACTGTGGAGACCACTAGAGCACAATGCCATGACGAAGATCTTAAAGAGATCAGCTTTTTCCTGATTGGAGGCTGTTTTGCTTCCCTGTTTGCAGGTCGGGGAGGGAACGCTTGGCTCAGCCCTCTCGGTTGCGCCATGTTCACACTTCAAGTCCAAGTAGAGTTGAGCTCCAAACTTGGGCAGAGAATTCCCTTCCTGCAGCACCTGGCTGCTTTAGCCATCGTGGAAGCCGTGTGCACTCTTCCTGGATACCAGGTTGAAACACAAACACTATCCCACTGTTTATGCAGAGGATGTCATGTTATGTACTTCTACACAAACAAATAACAGGAAACACGAGCAAACATTTCTTGGCATGTCGTCTGCCGTCAGCTATTCAGTAGTCCACTGACTTGAAGGGAAAGGGATGGAAAAGTCAATTACATTTCTCACATTTTAATCAATCAAAATGATTGAAAATGTGCAATTCAGCAGTTAACCTCAGAATGTTGCTGGTTTAAGGGGAGAACAGCTGAAACTTTAAACTTTTAGCAGATAGTTCCTCGTGTTCTTCTGCTTTATGTCTGTCATTTATGATCAGGATTTTCTGCTGGAAAAACAAACCAGGTGACTGTGCAATGTGTCAAATGATAAGTGTTACTTTTTATCTCATTGAACAAATTTGGTTTAATAGCAAAGGGTTAAGATTTCAGGAATGACTAAAATACTCCTGACTGAATACTTTTACTCAAACTGTTTTTAAACTTTTCTCCTCAACAGGACATAGACTTAAGAGTGAAGTGGCCCAACGACATCTATTACAGCAACTTGATGAAACTCGGGGGAGTTCTGGTGACTTCCACTGTTGTGGGATCAACGTTTTATATCCTTATAGGTAACACGTCTCTTCTTCCACATAGCTCCAGGTCACCACAAACCGCTCTCTAAATGCATTTCAAGAAAGTGCACTGTATGCACTTGCCTTTCATATGCAAAATTAGCCGCTACTGCACAGATGACCCCTCCCACATCCCTAAGCTCTCCAAACAGAGAAAAAAAACCTTTGATTTTAAACTTTTTATTTAACAATTAGATTGCTTTTACATGTTTTTTTAAACATACTCTTTACTTGAATGATTTGAATTGAATTATATTCATCTCGCAGTGGAGAAATTCACAACTCATGGCAACTTAAAGGAAAAGTCACAACACAAAACAAATCAGTGATCACCGAATAAGCAAACAAACAAATAAATAAGACAACAGACACTCAAACACTGACTTGGTGTTAAACCAAGTCAGTGTTTGAGGTTGAAAATGGTGACAAAGTAAAAGTGCGATTATGGGTGAGTGAGGATTTTAGTGGTTTGAATCTGATTAAAATGTAGACGGGTTTGGTGTTGGAGGTCTGTAAGCGGCGGAGTGACCTCACCTCTACAGTGGGTCAATATCAGCATTCTGAGCCATCTTTAGGTTGGAGGCTGCACGAGAGGAGAAAAACGTATGCAAAGTGAATTGAAGGAGGAAGTGATGCTGTACAGAAATATGTCATCACAGCTCCAGATTTATGGTTAAATTATACATTTAAAAGGTTGTCTTCTATCAACAATAACTAGTCTGGTTCAAAATAATCTGTTTACTAGAGAAGAAATGGGAAATAAAACCAAAACATTTAATATCTTGAACAGAACAGACACTTTCAAAACAGAGTGGGAGAAATATTCTGCAAATTGGACCCAAATAGCATTCTGCCATTTGATTTAAAAGAAATGCTCCTTTCAAAACTTCCCGCTGTACCCTTTACTCCTCATTAAATTGGACTGCATTAAACCCTCAACAGAAAACTCACTGTTTGCTTATAATTTAGAAAGTATCCCTTGGTCTTTCTCCTTCACACGAGTCAGCTTCTACACACTTCATCCCCCACCCGCAACACTTCTATTTAAAAAGCAGTTTTTACATCGAATGAAATACAGCTTTAATTGATCCAATTGGGGAAATTGCAGGCTGTGGCGTCAATGTAACCAACAGCAACCCGACGGTGTGCATCAATGACCTGATCCAGCAGTACAACCGGCAGAACGGCTGCAGTCTGGAGCCTCTCAGCTGCTCCCTGCTCATCGCTCGCACCGTAAACTGTCTGGAAACGCTCATCAGCTGCTTTCAACAGGGAGGTCCAGACGCTGTCCTGCCCATCTACTATAAGAGATGGCTGCACAGGTGAGCTCTGCAAGCTTCCATCTTTTTTACCAAAATTTTAATATCCTTAAAAAAAGTTCAGACTTTTTAGTATGAAAGATGTTTACAAAGCAACACAAATTTGAATAATTCCTACAGCATTTTATCCTGTCATTTTCTCCTCATCTATTAGATTAAACAGTCAGAAGCTTTACTGGACCAGGTATCATTTTGTTTTTCTCACAGTTTTTAGTTGATAATACGTTTTATTTGGTCTTAAATAGATTATTTTTCTAGTTTCTTGCTGTTTTTTTGTCTTTAAATTGAATTGGAGTTTGTTTTTAAATCAAAAGAACTTTTCAACTTATTGATTTGTGTTTATTTCTTAAGGTGAAATTCTAATTTCAGGAGTTCACAGCAAAGCAGAAGTGTTTGCGTGTTAGTTATTACTGGTAGGTTTAAAATGCATCAAGTTAGCATGAATTTTGTAAATAAAAGTTGCAGTAGTTCTCGTACATAATCGGGGTTTTAAACTGTTGATCTTGTCGGCTCTGGATGTTTTCCTGTGGTTTCCTGCCAACTCTCCATGTTGGCTCATGAGTACATGGGTGCATTTCTAAAATAAGTTTCATCCACACCTTCTTCTCTTCTACACCTCTAACGTCACAGATCTTTTATTTATTCTTTTGTTTTTCTACAAAGTGTGTGGTTTTGCCCGCAGTGGCGTGCTGACATGTGACTTTATGTTCCATCAGTGGAACTCAGGTGCGTCTCTGGAGCGATGAAGGACCGCAGATGCAGGTGATGGGTCTGGATGACAATGGCTTCCTGCAAGTGTACAGCCAAAGCCAGGGCGTGGTCTCCTTGGAGCCTGATGGGAACTCGTTCGACATGCTGAGGAACCAGGTGGTCATGAAGCAGCGCTAGGAGCGCCACAAGCAACATTCCTCGAATCTACTACAAGCAGCACTTGGATCTCGATAGTTTCCTTTTATCTGTCTTCTTTTTTTTACTTGGTTACAGCACATTGAAGTGACTCTGAAAAGTAATCACCCAAACATGAAGCACAAACCATAGAAATGATTTTCATCACAATTGATTCACGTTTCATCAGCAGTGGGAGATGGCGAGCATGCTCACTCCAAAGGTCGTACATGCAGCTGAAGCCTCCCGGAGCACTTTTTCATGGAAAGTGTTGTCTTTGCACAAACATGACTGTCGCAGGATTTTGCCAAAGAGAACCCAAGCATTTTCAAAATAAAACCACACAACTCAGATTATTTTTTCACATTCCTACATGATGCCTGACCGTAAGCTAAAATCCACCTCAGCAAATCATTACAGAGAAATTAAATGTTAAATAAATGTGTATCTTTAAAGCAGCCTTAGTTTGAATAAATGCAGTTTGTATATTTGCAGACATTCCTGAAAAAACAAAACCTCATTTCTAACGGAGATGCACGTCTAATGGAATCCATCACAGCATTTTTCAGCCAATCGTCTTTGATTGGCAGCAATACTGCAGATGGAGGGATTGACGAGAAAAAAAAGGCGTTTTTGGAGACTTTGATGTGATGTAATCTGTATCTGTATTTTATTTTCTATCACAAAAAAGAGCTCATTCTGGGAGAAAAAATACATTTTCCAGTTTATGGAAGTTTGGGAGAAGAATTAAACCAACAAGGTCCTTTAAACTTGAATTTTGAAGATGAATATGTTTGAATTTCTAAAGGCCCTCTCACAATTGTTAACTGTTAATATATTTGTAACAATAAGCACTTCAATGAACATACCTAATAAAGTGGACAGATAGTGTGTGCCATAGTCGACAGAATTTACATATATTTATGATATAATGTATATGTAATCGTTAATGGGAAAAAAAAACTGGAATACACTGTTCAAAATGAACATTAAAGGTTTGTTGTGTTAAATAAACGTTTTCATTGACATTTTTGGCTCATTTCTTCTAGTTTTCTATCTTGGCCAAGTTGCCGTGGAAATCTCTAAAGGTAAATAAAAAGCATAAAACACATCAGCTTCATTTTTTAACAGTTTATTCTAACTTCTTTAGATTGAATTCTCTCATATACAGTTGCACAGAGAATAATTAGGGTGAAGTGGTCTTACAGAAAACACTATTCTGTGAGTGAAAGTCCTTTGTTTCTGCATCCATAAAAGGATTTTAATGCTTATGAAGGTTCAAAGTAAATCAGAACATTATTTCAACACATTTTACACTTTCATGTTGTGACTAATTATTGAGTAAATAAATTTAAAAAAACTGTTTGAATATTGTGGAGTTTTTAATTAAAACACATTTTTGACATTAAGACAAAAAAGCTCATCCAACATACAGGGGCAATAAATAAAGACTAAAAACCAAGCAGCTTCAACAAATGAAACGCTGGCTTCATTTTTGGCACATTTTTCTTTTTTTTTTTTCAAGTTTATTTCATCAATATGGAATTTTATTTTGTAATTTTTGAAAAAATTCCATCTTTGCGTCCAAAACATCTTGAAGCCATCAGAAAAGAAACTATTGGTAAAGTGAACACATTTATACTTTAACCCCATACGTGCGCTCATATGTCATAAATTCTCTAGTTCCATTCCAAATTATCCTCCCATTTGATTTGAAAATATTCTTGCTTTGATTTGGTACATTTCCTGTCAATCTTAATCCCTGAGATTAAAACAAAAAACAAAAAAAAAGATGCAGAGAATAAATCGAAGGAAGACCTAGTCAGGTTTTCACCTCAAGCTGTTTTAATTTTACAGATGCTGAAGAAGCAAGAGGATTAAAATGACTAAGCAACATAAATGTATGCACCACCGCTGTTTTGTGGTGTTAATCTGATCTGTTTTAAATGTTTTTGTTGAACCCTTCAGGTACACCTGCAAAATTTATTTACATGAGCCAATCTGTTCTGTTGATGCAGCACATTTCTAAGATGCTGATGAGGTTATTAAAAGAAAACTTTTAAAGTAAAAACTCATTAAATCAAAATTGTCTATTTTTTGGATGAAATGATATTCTGAAGTTGGAGAATATGTGTTCCAAAAGTTTGGCTTTATCTTAAAATAAAAAAAAATCAAATTTGAAAAAAATCTAAATGAATCTAAACCATAAATAAAAATCATTTGTGAAGCGTCCATTGTTGGTCACCTCTCATTGGTGATGATGACAGAAGTGCCGCTGTAGTGTGGAACCTCTCTGTGGATCTCTGGAGATGAGCGGGTCCTGGCACTATGGCAACGGTAAGAAGTTGTGTCTTTGCCTTGGTAACTGGGACCATCTGCTAAACAGCTGTTGAAAGAGTTCGCTTTAACTGACCGCTGTTTGCCCAAAGTTTGCTGGAAGTTCAAGGGCGTGCTCTGAGCTCGGTGTGCTCCTATTTCCCCAGCGTGAGTCAAACTCGGTCCGTCTTCCTCGGCCGACCTGTCCTGTTGCTTAGCAACAGCTCCAAACTGATGCAGGTTGTTTGTTGGGAGTGGATATCTCACAACGTGGTGGCTGTTGGGGATTTCTGTCAAACAGAGTCTTCTTCTCTGCTCTATTTGTGCAGCCTGAGAATGGTCCACGCCATTCAACAAACCATCCCTCTGAATGCCATCCTGTTGCGAGCCTCTGCAGGTCTGATCAAGTTCTGGATTGACTCCTGATTTATGTCCGATCTGCTGGTGTTCCCTGTCCTTGATGGAAGGAGATCGGTGAGGATAACAGCCATCGGGTTCCTTGCTGGGAGGTTTGAAAGAGTCACAGGGTTCTTGCTTCAGGCTGCTGGTGGTGGGATGGCTTCTGCTACCGGGGCAATCAAAGGTGTATCTTTGCTCAGCTGCCAGGTCGAGACCTGGGAAAAAAACAAACAAAACAGAAAGTGGTTTGAAGGAGCGCCTATGCCTTCAAAACCGTTCATTCAAAAGCGTACCTTTGTGTGTGTAGCTGTTGAAGTTCCACCCAAGAGATTCGTGTAGAGAGCCAAAGATTTTATGGGAAAATTGGGAGGAGGCGGTCGAGTATGTGATCTGGCTCTGAGGATCCAGGCGCTGGTGGTTGTAGGAATACTGCAGGTTCAGGGGGTAAGCTGGGCTGTAGGAGATCTGAGCTGCTTTAGGGGCCAAGTTAGAGCTTCTCTTCACTCCAGATGTCATCAAACACGGGGATTTCTCCTTCCAATGCACCTTCAGAGGGAAAATGTAAGATCGTGCAAGCCCTCAGATATCCAGGAAAAAACTCAGACAAATCACTCTACTGCTGAAGCTGGAGGTAAAACGACATTTCAGGTTTATAGTTTGAATACAATATATTAAACAATGATAACTGAATAAATTTAGATCTGTTTGTTCTAGCCTGTTGGAGAAAATTTATTTTTCTAAAGCTATGTTCACACCGCCCTGGGAAACATGCATTCAAGCAACCACTGTCAACGAGAAGTCTATGTAAATACACGTTTCGGGCTTTTGCGGTCAAACCTCTCGCGTTCATGCGTAGCAACGTAAGTTTCTACGACTGTTTTCGGGATCTGTGCACATAACCGTTCCAACCAAAAAATTCACGGAAGTGCCAACCGAAAGGTGATCGTGGAGGAGAAATGATTAATTGTGGTTTGTGCCAGGCTGGAATTATGCGACAGCACGTCTTTCATATATCGGAATGGAGCTGTGAAAGAAAAGCCTTTAGCAAAGTTTGTAAGATTTGCGCAATGGTTCAACATTTCGCAGCAAACCTCTTGGCGGACATGCTAGTAAACAGTAGGGCTAAAAGAAGAAGCCCCTCCCTTCTTGTCCAGTGTGAACACCATGGGCTGTACTCACATTGTTGTTTTGTTTTTTTTTTTGGGTCAACCAGTCCAGTAGAAATCTCACCTCTGGATATGGAGCTGCTCTAATTCTGTTCTTCATCTTGACTGCTTTGGCTCTGGCTTGTCTTTGGTGCTCCAGAGAGAAAGCCTGATACGTGTACTTGCAGGTACGGATCTGGTCACGCGAAAGCTGCAGCTCCTTAAACTCCACATCCCTGCGTGAAAACCAACAGGCTCGGGTGGAGGTTTCACAGGCTGAGGTGCAGAGGTGAGCGGTGGACTCACGTGAGGACGTAGTTCACGCTGACAATGCAGTGAGGTCTGGAGGAGCGGCTGTTGTGGACGATGGTGGCGTAACTTTGCACCCACACCCAGCCTCCGTGCTTTGACAACAGGCGGTAATATTTGGTGGTGACCTGGCCTTTCACCAGTACTGTGGGGAGCACGGAGATCAGGATCACACAGAGAAAATAAAAATCTGTTCACACATTTTAACACCCTAGTTGTAGATGCTGGTCTTGAAATACAAAAGTCTTAACTCTGTTGGGGTGGCCACTCTCAACAAACCCCCTAAAAAAATGTCAAAAATTCATGAAATTGAACATAAAATATATAATTTCATCATAGGGACTTTTGTGCCTATTCCTGAATGTGAAAGTTTAAAATGCAGAAGCCAAAACTCTGGTTTATGAGTGCTTCCATTGAAAGTGGTCACCTGGACGCACGTTTCTGAGGGCGGTGTGCACGTAGGTTTAAGGCTACAACACTGTTTTCAATTTTTATTTGAAATAAAAAATAAATACATAAAAAAAAACATCTATACTGACATAAATATTCACTCTGCACTTGTCCAGGATCTCATATAAAGACAAAAGCAAAATGTTTTGAAACCACTCTGACTACATTTCCTGTAACAAGCCACCTGGTGGAGAAAAAATATTGCTCCTTTTTTTCATTTTAAACTGGTATCAAACCCGTCTGGGGGTGGCCCTTTGTTAAGCACACAAAACTTTTGTTTACTTGTGAGCCAAAAACAATTCAAGTTTCATTACGTTAAACAATGATACGGCACAGTTACCATGACAACATGAGGAAGCTTTGACAGGGCGATGTGCAGAGAACAAGCTGCCATAACTCAAAAGTTCAACCTACAAGGTTAGGGACACAAAAATCACCTGAACACAACTTGATGTTGTGGTCTGAGATTGTTCGTTTTTAATTCTTTTGCAGTCAGACAGTTCAAAACTTAACCTATTTGAACATGAAACTGTAGAGAAAATGCATTTTATTACTCTAAAAATGGTCATTTGTCTCCACTTTTCTTGTTTCTATGTGAGCCGTCATATCCTGTTGAAAACTATTACCCACATCATAGTGAAATATTGAGAAGACTCACATAGATGGTGAGCGTAGCGCAGATGAAAAACATCACAGGTGTGGACATGGTGGTACAGAGTCTTTTCTATCAGGTCTTGAGGCTCGTAGCCTGTCAGCTCAGCCACCCTGGCTCCAGCACACAGGACAAAGAACAAGTTAGGCCACCGTTATCAACATCACTGTGAAGCAGAGCATCATGAGGAGATAACAGTTCCAGTTAGGGCTGGTTCACTTGATTAATGACAGACAAACATCTCTCAACACAGTGACTTTCTTTAATCCATTCACCCACTCAGTCAAACGTCTCCTACTTCATGTCCAAAAAGATGAGTTTCAAGTCCAGGCTGGCCCGGAACATGAACATGTTGCTGTGGAGTTTGATCTCGGTGATTCCACTGGGGGGCAGGGAGTGACCGACGGCCACCAGACCCACAGTCTGATAGCAGGACTCGTACAGCGCCATGTCCATTACGTACTGCCGCAGCTTCAAGTAACCGCTGCAGTGGATGACCTGAAACAGCAGGACGCCGTCACGGTCACGCTCAAGGTTTGGAAGTTTTGCAACATCAAACTAAAATGTGTAGGATCTTAATGAGTTACCCTGAGCTGAAACTCACAAAGACTATTTAGATTATTTTGAAATTAAAAATAAGGGTTTCTTTAATGAACAAGTAGAATAATCCATAAAAAATCATTTTTAAAACATGCCAAATTGTAATTCACTGAATCCTGGTCCCATATAGAAAAGCATTTGTTATATTAAAAGTAAAGATAAAAAATGATTTACACACTAAAGTTAAAGGAATTGTGAATACTGGTGAGTGCCTGAGCATTTTTGACTGTTTTTGGGAGTATCTATTCCCAGATGTTAGGCGCCCCATGTTATTTCTCTTGTCACAATGGTCACCAGCATTAAAAAGCATAAAACCCCACAATATCTGTAAAAACATTCAATTCAAAGATAAAAAAAAATCCCCATTTACCCTCTAGGCACAGACACAACTATTAGATGTCTAAATTGTGGTTATTTCAAAGCTCACAACTATAGATATGATCTGATAGACATCAGTTCATAAAGGTTTAGATCTCTAGCAGACGACTTTCCTACAGCTAATTGCCATGCAGTCCCATCATGCCTTGCGTGTTGCAAACAAGCCATTTGGTTAGTTTCTTCCCAACGGACACATGATTTCTATTAGTTATCCTATTGGATTATAAATAGACATGTATTGTAGATGTCTACTGGACAACTCTATTTTGTTGCTCTATGAGATGTCTACTAACAGATCACAATGACAATTAAAAAGGCAAAACAAATAATAAAAGAATTACATTTTAGAAAACAAAACAAAATTCCAGAAACTGAAACACAATTCCAAAAGAATGAAACAAAATCAAAATGAAATGTTAAAAAATTAAACAAAAGAAGAAACCGGAAAAGGTAAGTTGCAGCGGGTCATTGCTGATTGGAGGATGACATCCAGAAGCTCTTCATGCCAAACAGCTTTTGGTTGAAATGATGGACAAACGTCAACATCCAATCAGCAATGTCCATAGTACCTACCTCAGGTTTCTTATTTTATTTCATTTTTTTAACATTTCAATTACTTCCCATCCATCCTTTTTCTAAACCTGCTTTGTCCGTTTTGGGGTCACAGGGCTGCCGGAGCAGAACCCGGCCGCTCGTGGGCGAAAGGCAGGGGACACCCTGCAGGTCGCCAGTCTGTCACAGGACCACAGTCACACTCACATTCACAGCCAGGGACAATTTAGAGTGACCAGTTCACCTATGAAGCATGGTTTTGGATGGTGGGAGGAAGCCAAAGTCCCCGGAGAAAACCCACGCATGCACGGGAGAACATGCAAACTCCAACGCAGCATCAAACCACTGCTGGTGTACTTTCTGTTTTTCTTCTTAATGAAGACATTTTAAAATGTGCTTTTTGTCTCTAAAACAATAGTGACACCACAATATATAAAGCCAACGAACAAAGGAGGAAATACAACAGATTCACCCACAGAGCTCAAGACAATTCAAGAATTATACTCTACGCCTCTAGACTGAGGCACAGATTCTACAAAAAAAGATCAGATGTCCTGAAGTACCTTGTACCCTCCACATGTCAGTCCCGCATTCCGTTTTGCAAGAACACACTTCATCCTCAGGAAGAAGGAGCGCTCGATTTCAAACTCTGTGCAAAAACACACAATTATAAGACAATTATATAACAGAAAATAATCCCGTCAGTGTCAGTCCAAGGACAAATCGGAGGCTAGTTTCACTTTTCTCTTTCAGCCAGTTTCACCAGAACTAAACCTACTGAGTGTTTATATTACTACTTTAAGGTTGTGCTGTTAAAAATGCGGAAGACTTTGGCGCAAATTTGGGTTTTAGTCAGGGGTGTATCTAGGGGGGGGACAGGGGAGGGCAGCGCCCCCCCCCCAGCAAATAGCTTTACCTCCAAATTTTTAAATCAATGTTAGTATCTTTAAAGACAAGGATTAAGAAATCATCAATACAAGTTTCTTTAGGCATTGGAAAAGAACAATTAAAACACAAATAACATTAAATTTACATTAAATCATAACAAAATATTCTCATGTGTCATCCTTCAACCCTCCCCATAAAAAAAAGCTGTAACTCAGCCACTGGTTTTACAGTAAAAAGAAATAGGAAACAAGTTCATAGAAGTATAATAAAATCAAGACTAACTTAAAAAATGACACAATTTCTCTATGAAATCATAGATAAAATACAAACGTCAAGCACCGTGGGAGAAATGATGCCGCGGTGGTTTGCCAAGACAAAGAACGGCTGTCATCTCGTCGTGGTCCGAAGGATGAACATACTCAAATATGCTGTTGCCTGTTAACTCCACCTACAACACAAACATTTCCAGCATGCACAAGTATATGTGCTGGGACGTGAAGAAATCAGTACCCAGTGAAAGTCAAAGCAGACCTGTCAATCCAGGCAACGCAAGCAGGATGCTCTCACCTGGGACAGGCCGAGGTGGACTGACGCTGTCTCTGAGATGTAAATGATTTTTCCATCAGAAGCAACGACAAACACAAAACCATCCAGAGTCTGAGGAAGCAGAAGGAGGAGAGCATTATGAAGCACAATTTAAAAAATAAAGCTGTAATTTCAATTTTTACAGCATAATAAGCATGTTGCTCCCCATCTTCCTAAAGAAATCCTTATTTTAGATCCTGAAACTTCACATGTGACCTTTTATTGCATGACATACATGCAGGATATCCTAAATATAAAATAATTATTCACATAAACACAAAGGAATAAGGGCTGCACGGTGGCGCAGTGGTTAGCGCTCCTGCCTCACAGCAAGAAGGTTCCCGGTTCAAGTCCTGGCTGGGGGACCTTTCTGTGTGGAGTTTGCATGTTCTCCCCGTGCATGCGTGGGTTTTCTCCGGGTACTCCGGCTTCCTCCCACCATCCAAAAACATGCTTCATAGGTTAATTGGTTAATCTAAATTGTCCCTAGGTGTGAATGTGAGTGTGCATGGGTGTGTGATTGTGGCCCCTGCGACAGACTGGCGACCAGTCCAGGGGTGTACCCTGCCTTCGCCCATGAGTAGCCGGGTTAGGCTCCGGCAGCCCCGTGACCCCGAAAGGGATAAAGCGGATTGGAAAATGAATGAATGAACAAAGGAATAAAAAGGAAAAATTAAATAGAATAATTAACCAGAAGCATAAACTTGAATTGTTTTAATCTACATGAATTTAACTAGTTAATACATGCTGTTTTGGTCAAATTGTCAAAATTTTTCTTGAACAATGATTTATAAATATTTTTAATCAAACAACTAAAAACTTTCTTTCAGTTCAGTTTGTGTTTGGAAAATAAACTTAAGATCCAGATAAAAAACTTGAGAACAAATTATCCCCAAAAGAAATATTGTCTCTTAGGTTTTTTGGTATAATATGACAAATTTAGCCTTTTTACTGTTTCACATAAAAACTCACACATTGACATCATTAACACATTGTGTCCAACAATTGCTTAAATAAGATGATTTCTTCTCTGCAACCTGAGGCTCCAGAGCTCTTTTATCTCTCGGTTACGGCTCTCTGGCTTTGAAGGAAAATACTAATGATTTGAATAAAAAATAGGTTTGTAGTTTTGGTTAATTTGTTTTCGTTAATTAAGTTTTGCTTATGTACAGCGAGGCAAAAAAGTATTCAGTCAGCCACCAATTGTGCAAGTCCTCCCACTTAAAAAGAGGAGAGAGGCCTGTACTGTTGAGCATTTCCTCATTTATCATAGATAAAATAAGAAGAAAATCCCTTTGTCTGATTTTTTAAGAATTTAGTTGTAAATTATGGTGGAAAATAAGTATTTGGTAACCTACAAACAAGCCAGATTTCTGGCTCTCACAGACCTGTATAAGAGGATCCTCTGTCCTCCACTCGTTACCTGTATTAATGGCACCTGTTTGAACTCGTTCTCTATTTAAAAGACACCTGTCCACAACCTCAAACAGTCACACTCCAAACTCCAAACCAAAGAGCTGTCTAAGAACACACCAGAAACATCATTGTTGACCTGCACCAGACTGGGAAGACTGAATCTGCAGCAAGGTAAGCAGTTTGGTGAGGAAATCAAATGTGGGAACAAAAATAAGGAAAGGTAAGACATACAAGACCGTTGATAATCTCCGTCAATCTGGGGCTCTCTGCAAGATCTCACCCTGTGGGGTCAACATGATCACAAGAACAGTGAGCAAAAATCCCAGAACCACATGAAGGGACCTAGTGAATGACCTGCAGAGAGCTGGGACTAAAGTAACAAAGGCTACCATCAGTAACACACTACACCGCCAGGGATTCAAATCCTTCAGGAGTGTCCCCCCCTGCTAAAGCCAGTACATGTTCAGGCCCGTCTAAAGTTTGCTAGAGAGCTTTTGGATGATCCAGAAGGCAATTGGGAGAATGTCCTCTGGTCAGATGAAACCAAAAGGGCACTGAAGGTGAAATGTGGTTAGGTCTTTCAGCATGACAACGATCCCAAATACACTGACCGGGTAACGAAGGAGTGGCTTCATAAGAAGCATTTCAAGGTCCGGGAGTGGCTTAGCCCGTCTCCAAATCTCAACCCCATAGAAAGTCTTTGGAGGGAGATCAAAGTCTGTGTCCCAGCAACAGTCCCAAAACATCACTGCTCTAGAGGAGATCTGCATGGGGGAATGGGCCAAAATACCAGCAACAGTTTGTGAAACCTTTGTGAAGGCTTACAGAAAATGTTTGGTAAATGGTAAATGGCGTTTACTTATATAGCGCTTTTCTAGCCTACTGAAGGCCCAAAGCGCTTTACAGTCACAGACCCATTCACACACACATTCACACACTGATGGTGGCTCCGCTGCCAAACACTGGCGCCAACCTTCCATCAGAGGCAATGTGGGGTTCAGTGTCTTGCCCAAGGACACTTCGACACATGGCGGGAATCGAACCTGCAATCCTTCGATCACAAGTCCTTTCCACCCTTTCCACTGCACCACGGCCGCCCACATTTCATGAAGGGTTTATAACAAGTATTGAGTTCAACTTTTGTGATTGATCAAATACTTATTTTGCACCATAATTTACAAATGCATTCTTTAAAAATCAGACAATTGGATTTTTATTTCTCATTTTGTTTCTCATAGTTGAGGTAAAACCCATGATGAAAATTACAGGCCTCTCTCATCCAAGTGGGAGAACTTTCACAATTGATGGCTGACTGTTTATCAAAAAAACTGAGCAAAATGTTTGTATAATACGCGAATATATATACTTTAAAATTGAATTCTAATACAAAAGTATCAGTCATTTTCAAAGAAAAATGTCATGTTTGACTTTCTTGTATTTTTAGGAGGACCTTATTTGACAAAGGCTGTATTTTATTTTGAAAGGAACTTGTGTACTGCTGTCAAAAGAAGCTAAAGTTATAAATAGAGAAATACATTTTTGCTATAATTTAAATATTCTACTTAAAAAGCTGCATTTTGTGAATGAATTGCCACAAAAACATCAATGCAGTTAATTTTTCTAAACAGTGAAGTGGGAAGGCTTTTGCAGGCTTTGGTCCATAAGAAATGGCTCTTAACATGAAAGGTTACAGACCTCACCTTATTGCTTTTGTAAATCCTTTTAAATTGAGCTGGCAAGACAGTAGAGCTCATTTGCATTTTGTAATTTACAGTATTAAGCCACATAAGTTTAGCTGATCAGCAAAGGATGAACAAGCCTACAGCTGAATGATGGGAACAAAATATTGAAGTGAGTTGAGACTTTTAGGCACAATAACAGGGGGAGGAGGGTGTGGCGGTGCACTGACTTGTAAAAGGTGGGCACCCAGGTCCTTTGCCATGCTGTCCAGAGAACAGGAGCTTGATGACTCCCCCCAACCGTCACCCAGACCTGCAGACAAACAACCAGGCGATCAGGATACAACAGACGTGGTTATGTTGTGATGAATGGAACGGCACAAAATGATTAAAATGACAGTGTTTAGCATTAAAGTATCTGTCAGGTTAACACTGACTGAGCAACAACAACTGTAAGTCCAAGCTTTTTCCAGTAAAAAGTTGGTGTCTGTCTGCACCATAACACAGTCTGTACAGCTGGTCAGTCTCCCCACAATATGAGCTCTAAACAAAATTCAAATTTAACTTTATTTATGGAGCTTTATGGATGCTACAAAGCGCCTCACATAAAATAAAGGTAAAAATTGTATTCATTGTAAAAGTACCCCGACACACATACAAAAAACCAGCAACAACAGTTCATAAAATCAAATTGAAATGTACAGAAATTTAAAAAAAAAACTACTTAAAAGCTAAGCAAATAAGATGAATCTTTAGTTTTTTTTTTTAAGAAAACCTCCACAGCGTATGAAGCTCTCATCCTCAGGTTATGCCATTCCACAGGCGTGTGGCCTCGCGTGGGTTTTTGTTCTGACCTTGACATGCACCTGAGAATTCGAGGGTCTTAAACTAATCACAGTTCTGGTAAAAACGATGGTCCGATTCCATTAAGACATAAAGTCAAATCATCTCAAAGGTCATCTTAAACTGTTGAAGCAAAATAGCACAAATGTGAAACAACTGGCTTTTTATTTAATGTATTATTTAGTGTGTCTTTTTAATTGATGCAGTTATCTTTTTATCTGCTAAAAATGACTATAGAAAACAAAATGTTACCTGTAAATCTACATTTTAAACCATTACATTCTTTACTTGTGCTTTTTTAAATATAGTTAAAAACAAAAACATTGAAATTGGGGGGAAAAGGCCTTTTTTGAGATGATGCTTATTTTAACTGAAAGCTCAAGCAGAATTCAGACGTGCGTAAAATGGAGGAATCATCAAGTTAGCTGATTCTGACATGCGCAAACAAAAATAAATGAATATTTATATTTGTTATGGTCTGGACTGATGGATTTCATACCTGCACTCTTTCTTCTCCTTTTCTTTTTCTTTGTGTCAAAACCAAACTGAAATGCTTTTCATTTCATCCTGTGCTGCATCCAAGTCCCTGATGTGCCGCATGAGTGCGACAAAAAGCACCAACATGTCATTCTGCGCTTCTATTTATTCATTTTGGATTTGGCGCCCAACCAAATGCCGACAATGCGCGTTTAGATCATCATTTCCGACAGCGCGGCGCGTTCCTGTTAACAGCTGCAGGAGTTGGCCTTTTTACGCGCAGAAACCCCGTCGATGCTGCAGAGTTCGGCTCGTTTGGTAAGAACCACCCTAAAGCGCCGCTTTCCCTGCAGGATGACATGCGGAAACCTGCAGGCTTTCCTGTCCATTCACTTCTTAACAACAATATTAAAAAATGATCACCTTGATTGATTGTGTTGGAGGAAAAAAGGAAAACCTGACGCGTAAAGTGTGTCTTTACCGCGCTTGTTTTGGCAGTTTTACAGTGATCAGAGCTAAGATCAAGCAAATAAACTCATAAAGAAATGTTTGTTGTAATTAATTGCAGATAAAATTTGTATTTTTTTTCTTAAGTTGTATGAAGAGAAACAATTTCCCCCGGAATGGATGCAAGATTTTAAATTGTTTTTATAATTATTATTGCTTAAAATATCACGTTCACAATTCAGTAATAATAACAATAAAGCTCCGCACCCACATAAATTTATTAAATTTGATTTAGTTTTGTTTCCGGTTAAGAAAAATCACAAGAGTTTTACAGTTTTCTGCAGAGAAAAGAAAGGAGTTGGGCTCCATCCAGGTGCACCAATGGAGTTCAGCTTTAGTCCAATATTTCATTCATTATTAAATCTTATTTATAGAATCTCTTTTTATCACAGACTCGAAAACTGTAAGATAAACAGAATTGGTTTTGATTTTCCGGGTTTTCTGTGGGAACTCAAACCTTCGGGGAAGACCGCCCTCATCTTCAGGTAGCTGCTGGTCAGCCGGATGATGGAGGCCTTGTCCAGCTGGGAGGTGATGGCCGCCGGCAGAGGCAGCAGCTTGGCCAGCTCGTAAAACTCTCCGTTCTCCTTCTCCCGCCTCGTCTTCGCCGCGTTCTTGGATTTTTCCTTCATCTCTGCGGGTTTGGACAGCCCGAGTCACTCCCGCAGCGTCCGGCACTTGAACGGACGGAGTGAAAGGCAGGAAGCGCCTCTGGTCACTCAACCTGCTGGAAGTTTGGCGCAGCCGTCCCGCGTCTCCTGTTGCGCACTCTGCAGCAGCAGCAAGTAAGGACCCCTCCAGCCCCCTGGAAAATGCCACGTCCACTTCGTGATGCTCTGAGAAGATGCTCCAAACGCGCGCGCGCGCAGGAGCTGCGCGAGGAAAACCGAAAACTTCTTTTGCGTAATTGCGCGGGCGTTTGGCCCAGTGAGGCTGACGCGCCTGTGACCGGCCCGCACGCGCGCCACCTCCTTCCTTCTTCACCTCCTCTCTCTCATTCTGAGTGTCTGAAGAACTGACCTCCCTCCATAACCATGTCTGCGCCCTTCAGGTCCGTAACATGTTTTTCTTTGACATCCCGATGCATCACTTCTCTGACGAAAAAACAAAGGATGCCCCCCCACCACCACACACACACACACACACACACACACACACACGAGGCCATTGGGTTTGGAACAACGTTTCAAATAGAAAATGTGTCATTTCTAGAATTAAGGTTTCCTAAAAACAAAACAAAGTTTATCAAAAGAACAGAAACTTAATTCTTCCCTCTGATCAATGATCATGAATAACTCAGTTCTGTGTGTGAGAGTTCAGGGCGTTTTAACAACAAAGAAAATGTCAACTATTTGATATTCATAAATACAGTATTTATACGCAATGAATGTCATTTGACCATAAAGACAAAGCAAATGCCTTTTTTCTGGTTGTCGATTGTGTGTGCTTTGGTTTTGATGTTTTTTTTTTTTTTTAATCTAAAATATACTTTTGAAGCTCTACTATTTAACTTTAAATCTGTTGTGTCGTTAAAAAAAAACAAAAAGAACGATTTTATTATTATTTCTACATAAAACTGCAGATGAGAAAAACTATACATTGGATATGGTAAAAAAAAAACATTCTAAAATTAAACTGTAAAAGAAATTTAAAAAAAACAAATAAATGTTTACTTCTAATCAAGTCAGGCACAAATATTTAAAACCTAAAAATATTTCCCAGAAATGAAAAACTCAACATTCACAAATTGTCTGTATTGTGTGAGAGGTTCTGCCCAGTTGACACCTGGATGTCATGAGCTGGTTTTCTCTTTAATTATGTTTTTGTGAATGTGACCCAGAAAAACAAATCGTAAATATCTAGGGTACGGAGTCCCTAAAGTGACACAAGTAAAAAAAGAAAATAAATCAAAATTAGAACTATTTTTTTTGTGTGCATGGCCTAAAGAAGAGGGAAAAAAAACTGATACGGAATCAAAAATAACCATTAAAGCAGAAACTATAAAGGTGTTTTTGAAAAAGAAACCAGAAGTTGAAAATCATTGTTAAAAAAAAACCCGGGAGTGTGATGTTACAGCCAGTAGAAGCAGAGCTGCCCTCCTATTCACACATAAGGTAAGCAGAATTCACCTCAGCAGCACTGATGTGATGTCCATGGATGGGCCCGATAGGTTAAAATAAACCAGGTCAAATTATTTTGGATGAATTCTCTCAAATAGGTCACATTTTGGGAAAGATTTTGTATTTTATCACTTAAAACTATGAGGTGTCACATGGTTTTCTTGCTTTAAGCGATTGAACTCCAAAATCTCCACTAAACACGTGCCAGCAGGACGAAAGGTGACAGGTGTGTTTTTGAACACTAGGTGGCAGTGCAGCTCTGTGGTTTGGCCCTTAAATCTTAACAAAAAATAACCCCTTAAAAAACTAAGGAGTGTAGCTGCATATTTTTGAAAAACAACGTGTGTGTGTGTGTGTGTGTGTGTGTGTGTGTGTGTGTGTGTGTGTGTCACATAAGATTTAATAATGAGACTCAACTAACAATAATAATAGAAAAATTAAAAAGGGTATTTTGTCTAATTCCTGAAAAGCTGGTAAATCTGAGCTGCATTCAAACCGTCTTGTGTAAAATCAAATCCAACTTTATGCATAAAGCCCAGTTTGTGCACACAACACAAAGTCAAAATGAAATTAGAGCAGGGGGTGTGTTTCAACATTGTTCTGCATTTACCTCATTGGACCATCTATGAACACCCATAGCGTCATAGTGATGAAGAGGATGAAGGAGACACAATGAAACAGATTCACTTAAAACTGCATTCATTTATCATCCACTCGGGTTCATAGTAACGATTCGATTTATATCAAAACTTTGATTTATAGTTGATATTGATTAATTTCAAACGATCCGATTCACTGATCTAACACAGGAAATCTTCAACTAGTGTGACTCAGAGATAAACACCCGGGATGGAACAGTGAAGTTTTCCAGATTCCTTGCTTTTCTTGCAAGATAATCAAATGTAAATTAAATGCGTACAAACAAGAACGAATGTCAAATCCATTCACATTTTTGTTTCATAAAGTTCAGCCCACTGTTGATTTTCCACATCAAAATAATCCCAACAGAACATTATTAGAACATGATTCCACACTGTATGGCTATATTTCTTTGCTAAATTCAAAGTGTTTCCACACATTGGACTGTAATGATTATTGACCATTGTGTTGTTTTTACGTTACGTTATCTAATTTTGCAACGATTTTTTTTTATTTTACAGGTTGATTCAGCTAGATTGGATTAACAGCTTGCCTCAGACAAATCGATCTGGCTGGATTGTAGGAATAAAAATAGATTTATCGATTAATCATTACATCATCCCTCCCTACCCTCTGTGTTTCTAAGGAGAAAAGACCCATCAGAGCCAACCAAAAAAAAAAGCCACATATGAGAAGGCTGGACTTACCCAATAAGAATTGATTTAGCCTATGAAGTATAAAAGCTCAGTGAACTGTAAAAATAAAGCTCGTCATAAACAAAATTCAGCATATTGTATTTACATTCTTTAAAATGCAAACAACTTTAAATTTACTAGCTTGTTTCATGTTTAGCTAATGACCTCGTAAGCTAAAAGCTTCAAAATTCCAGACAAATCCGGTGTTTTCTCCAGTATTTTATTTATGAAATGCTTCACATATGATACAATAAACAACAAGCTGTATAGGGATACAATGGCATTGAATTTACAATTGAAATTTCTTTTTAATATCTATAAAGATTGAAATGACCTATAACAGAATCTGCAATTAGCGAAAACGCTATTTACATGTTAGAATCTTGACTTGTTTTGCCCAAGTACCACGTTCATCTAAAGTAAAAATAGAAAAAAATGGCAAATGCATGACTTCTTCAAGTCATCTGGCAAAAAAAGAAATGGAAGAATAAGTTGTGCAGTAAATGCTTCATATGGTTGCAGAAACATTTGGTCCAGAAACGTTAAGATGTATAAACCTCCTGATAAAAACGGTTACCTTCATGAAAATATGCTTTTATTGGTGCCATTTGCTTGGACTATATGGTAAATGTATAGACACTGTTGCTATGGTTACAGCCACAACAGTTAAAGAGGACCTGCAAGCACAACCAGACAAAGTACAGAGAAATCCTTCACCTAAAATGTACAAAGCTCAACATTTATGAAGTATTGTTTGAGTTTTGCATTGCAGAAAAACTTAGATTTAAGGTCTGGGTGAGCCCCTGTCATCCCGATGAACACATATCAAGGACATCAAGGAAAATGTCCATCAAAAATACTGAAACAAGCTACACGTATTCAAGTTAAAAGATTTGCAAACACTGCATCTAAACCAAGCACCTGCACTTGTTGTATACTGCTATTTTCTATAGGACCAAAGAATGAGTAAACATGTAAACAAAGCTCATGGAACATTTGTTGACACAAACGGGCCAGATGGAGTTTTTTTTCGCGTCTGTCATGAGCGTGGCGTGGAATCGTTTGCATAATATTCAGTCCCTGTGACTGTGGCATCAGATGAGGATCTCCACCATGTCTGTGTCTACGTCCTGCTGGGTGGATGGAGCTGGAGGAGGAGGAGCAGCTTGTTGCTGAGGGTGGGATTGGACAGGGAACCTCCGCTCCAGAGTGCTGCTGTGGAAGACCGGTATGTCTGGATGAAAATGAAAACATGAAGAAATGTCGCTGGGTCAGCACTTTAACACACGCTTGTTATGAAAGTAGATTTTAAAGTGAAACTGACAATTATTTTGAATTAAATTGATACATTTAGATGAATATTTAAGGTAATGACACAATAAAAAGTTCCTCAGTCATTTCCCCCTGAGCGGCTTGTTGAACTGGACCCGTCTGTTCACAGTTGTCATGTCACATGGTGTGCCTACAACAGAAACATTCTGTGTGCGTTCTGTTTGAGGTTCTTCTTGAGTGACTGACCTCGGGCCAGTTGAGAAAAAACAAGGCCAATCAGCAGCTAAAGTTTTGCTCGTAAGTTTACGTACCCTGGAAGAAAATATACCTTGTTGGTCATTTTACATAGAATATGAATGATGTCACTCATCGTTAGTGGTTGGGTGAAGCGATTTACTGTCAAAAAATTCTGTTTCCCTTTTTAAAATCATAATGACAACAGAAACTTCCCAAATGACCTTGTTCAAAAGTTTACATATCCCAGTTCTTAATACGTTGTATTGCCTCTTTTAGCAGCAATAACAGCTTGAAGTGTCTTGTGGTCGTTGTAGATGAGGTTCTCCAATGGTAAAGCAGCACAATCTTTTTGGCAGAAAACCTCAAGTTCCTTTAAATTCATGGACTGTCTTGCTTGAACCGCCTGTTTGAGATCTCCCCAGAGTGGCTCAATAATATTGAGGTCAGGAGACTGAGACGGCCACTCCTGTAACCAATGATAGGAGGACTTGGCCTTGTGTTTTGGATCGTTGTCATGTTGAAATGTCCAAGTGCGTCCCATGTGCAGCCTCCGAGCTAAAGAGTGCAAGTTTTCCTCCAGTATCTTCTGATAACGTGCTGCAAAGTTTCCTGTGCCTTTGTAGCTCACACATCCCCAAACCATCACCAATCCGCCTCCGTGTTTCACAGTAGGAATAGTGTTATTTTTATCATAGGCCTTGTTGACTCCTCTCCAAATGTAGTGTTTATGGTTGTGGCCAAAAAGTTAAATCTTCGTCTCATCACTTCAAATTACTTTATTCCAGAAGTATGGAGGCTTGTCTCTGTGCCGTTTGGCGCACTGAAAGCGAGCTATTTTGTGGCATTTACGCAAAAAAGGCTTTCTTCTGGCGACTTGACCATGCAGCACATTTTTCTTCAGGTGCCTCATGATTGTACATCTTGAAACATCCACACCCGTTTTTCAGAGTCCTGGATCACAGCTAAAGTTATCTGTGGGTTATTTTTTAATCCTAACGATTTTTCTGGCAGTTGTAGCAGATTTTTTTGTGACCGTAGTTTGTTCTTAACAGAACCCTTCACTTTACACTTCTTGATCAAATTTTGAACATTTTTAACCGGCATTCTCAGCTCCTTGGATATCTTCTTATAACCATTTCCTGTCTTGCACAGTTCAGTTCAGTTACCTTTTTTTGTTTCTATTTGTTTCATCTTGTTTCTGTTGTTGTGATGTAAAAAAGGTAAACAGATTTTTTTTGACAACAAAAGGCTTGGTCAACCACTAACTATGAGTAGAAAAAAACGTTTTTGTGTTATCATTTATACTCTATGAACAATGACCAAGAAATCATAATTTCTTCCAGGGTGTGTAAACTTATGAGCACAACTGTACACCCACGCTGCCTGACGCTGAACATTCACACCTTTTTAAAGTTTAGAAGAAGAAAAACTCCATATCTGCTAATCCGTATTAGCACTCGGTGTTGCTGAACACAAAGTCACCGGCGAACATCCTCTGATGCGTCAAGTGACGTACTTAACGGCTAGGATGGTGATTGTCTGACAGTTGGTCTTTTAAAAAAAATGTTTTTTTTCTTGTTCATTTATTTTAGATGGCCCATGATTTACCCATAATTTTTTTCATGTATTGGGCACCCCTGATTTCTAGTGTTTTACTAGAGATCATTATGGTGTTATAAGTAGCTCCGGTCGGGTAAAACCCGAACGATCAACGTGGGATCACTCCCCAGTGGGCCCACCACCTGCAGGAGAGCTCAGAAGGGGCCGGTGCGATGTGGTTTGGGTGGCAGTCGAGGGCGAGTGCCTCGGCGGCCTAAACCCCGGTCATGGAACTTGGCTTTTGGGACATGGAACGTCACCTCTCTGGGAGGGAAGGAGCCTGAGCTTGTGCGAGAGGTTGAGAGGTACCGGCTAGATATAGTTGGGCTCACCTCTACGCACAGTCTGGGCTCTGAAACTCAGTCTCCCGAGAGGGGTTGGACTCTCTACCATTCTGGAGTTGCACATGGTGAGAGGCGGCGGGCTGGGGTGGGCTTACTTGTGAGCCCCCAGCTTAGCCGCCAAGTGTTGGAGTTCACCCCGGTGGATGAGAGAGTTGCGTCCCTCCGCCTTCGGGTGGGGGACAGGTCTCTGACTGTGGTTTCGGCTTATGGGCCGAACAGCAGTTCAGAGTACCCAGCTTTCTTGGTGTCTCTCGGAGGGGTACTGGAAAGTGCCCCAACGGGGGACTCCATCGTCCTCCTGGGTGACTTCAATGCCCACGTGGGCAACGACAGTAGCACCTGGAGGGGGGTGATTGGTAGGAACGGATTCCCTGATCTGAACCCGAGCGGTGTTTTGTTGTTGGACTTCTGTGCTAGTCATAGTTTGTCCATAACAAACACCATGTTTGAGCACAAGGGTGTCCATCAATACACGTGGCATCAGGACACCCTCGGCAGGAGATCAATGATCGACTTTGTAGTCGTTTCAGGAGACCTTCGGCCGTGTGTCTTGGACACTCGGGTAAAGAGAGGGGCAGAGCTGTTCACTGATCACTACCTGGTGGTGAGTTGGATTCGATTGGCGGGGAAGGAGGCCGGAAAGACTCGGCAGACCCAAACGTAGTGTGAGGGTCTGCTGGGAACTTCTGGCTGAGCCCTCCGTCAGGGAAGTCTTTAACTCCCACATCCGGGAGAACTTCAAACAGGTACCAAGGGAGGCTGGTAACATTGAGTCTGAATGGACCATGTTCTCCACCTCCATTGTCTCTGCTGCTGTTCGGAGCTGTGGTCGCAAGGTCTCTGGTGCCTGTCGTGGCGGCAACCCCCGAACCCGTTGGTGGACACCGGAAGTAAGGGATGCCGTCAAGCTGAAGAAAGAGTCCTATCAGGTCTGGCTGACGTGTGGGACTCCAGAGGCAGCTGACAGGTATCGGCAGTCTAAGCGAGCTGCGGCTCAGGCTGTAGTAGAGGCAAAAACTCGGTCCTGGGAGGAGTTCGGTGAGGCCATGGAGAAGGACTATCGGTTGGCCTCGAAGAGGTTCTGGCAAACCGTCCGGCGCCTCAGAAAGGGGAAGCAGCTTTCTGCAGGCACCATTTTCAGTGCACGTGGGGAGCTGCTGACTTCGACTGGGGTCATTGTCGGGCGGTGGAAGGAATACTTTGAGGATCTCCTCAATCCTGCTGACACGCCTTCTCTTGAGGAAGCAGAGGCTGAGAGCCTTGGGGTGGGGCTGTCCATTACCCAAGCTGAAGTCACAGAGGTAGTCAACAAGCTCCTCTGTGGCAAGGCACCGGGAGTGGATGAGGTCCGCCCTGAGTACCTCAAGTCTCTGGATGCTGTGGGAGTGTCTTGGTTAACGCGTCTCTGCAGCATCGCGTGGCAGTCAGGAACAGTACCACTGGACTGGCAGACAGGGGTGGTGGTTCCCCTTTTCAAGAAGGGGGACCGGAGGGTGTGTTCCAACTACCGGGGAATCACACTCCTCAGCCTCCCTGGGAAAGTCTATGCCAGGGTACTGGAGAGGAGAGTCCGGCCGATAGTCGAACCTCAGATCCAAGAACAACAATGCGGTTTCCGCCCTGGTCGTGGAACTGTGGATCAGCTCTACACCCTGTCCAGGGTGCTGGAGGGTTTGTGGGAGTTCGCTCATCCTGTCCACATGTGTTTTGTGGATTTGGAGAAGGCGTTCGACCGTGTGCCCCGTGGTGTCCTGTGGAGGGTACTTTGGGAGTATGGGGTCCGGGGAGCCTTACTCAGGGCTGTCCGGTCTCTGTATGACCAGAGCAGGAGCATGGTCCGCATAGCTGGCAGTAAGTCAGACCTGTTCCCAGTGCATGTTGGACTCCGGCAGGGCTGCCCTTTGTCACCGGTTCTTTTCATAGTTTTTATGGACAGAATTTCTAGGTGCAGCCAAGGTCCGGAGGGGGTCTGGTTCGGGAACCACAGGATTTCCTCTCTGCTCTTTGCAGATGATGTTGTCCTGTTGGCTTCATCGAACCAGGACCTCCAGTATGCATTGGAACGGTTTGCAGCCAAGTGTGAAGCGGCTGGGATGAGGGTCAGCACCGCTAAGTCTGAGGCCATGGTTCTCGACCGGAGAAAGGTAGTTTGCCCTCTCTGGGTGGGTGGAGTGCTCCTTCCCCAAGTGGAGGAGTTTAAGTATCTTGGGGTCTTGTTCACGAGTGAGGGAAGATCGGAGCGTGAGATCGACAGGCGGATTGGTGCTGCGTCCACCGTTATGCGGTCGCTGTACCGGTCCGTCGTGGTGAAGAGAGAGCTAAGCCAGAAAGCAAGGCTCTCAATTTACCGGTCGATCTACGCCCCAATACTCACCTATGGTCATGAGCTCTGGGTCATGACCGAAAGAACGAGGTCCCGGATCCAGGCGGCTGAAATGAGCTTCCTCCGTAGGGTGGCTGGGCGCTCACTTAGAGATAGGGTGAGAAGCTCGGTTACCCGGGAGGAACTCGGAGTAGAGCCGCTTCTCCTCCAAATCGAGAGGAGCCAGTTAAGGTGGCTCGGGCATTTAGTTCGGATGCCCCCTGGACGCCTCCCTAGGGAGGTGTTCCAGGCATGTCCCACTGGGAGGAGGCCCCGGGGAAGACCCAGGACACGCTGGAGAGACTACGTCTCTCGGCTGGCCTGGGAACGACTCGGGGTCCCCCCAGAGGAGCTGGAGGAAGTGGCTGGGGACCGGGAAGTCTGGGCATCTTTACTTAGACTGCTGCCCCCGCGACCCGGTCCCGGATAAGCGGAAGAAAATGGATGGATGGATGGAAGTAGCTCCGTTTTAACAGGAAGTCCATTGCTTTTTTTGTACCATCAAACTTTAGATTTTTTAACACTGCAATCCTCAAGACAAAAAAAAACAAAAAACAAGCAAACCTTGGATTAAAAACAGTAGGATGCCGCCTACTTAAGAACACGCCCTGATATGAACGCATCCTTACGTGGGATTTACAGTAGTCCGTCTGTGTTTCATGCCCCTTGTGTTGCGTGGGGAGTCCGTCTCTCAACTGTGAGTTAGTTTACATCGTCTCCACTGCATCCCCCCCCACCCGGGTCCCGGTGTAGCGGTTACCATCGAGTAGTTCATCCAAAACGTTGTCATTTAGGCCCCATGCTCTCTCAATCCTCATTGAATCTTTGTAAAATGCAGGTTTTGTGTCATAAGTTGTGTTTTTGTACTTCCATTGGTTTTTCAATGGATGAGGATTATATCCGCAGTGTTAACATGCGTTACTGCGTTGGCACGTCACCTTAAATATAAAAATAAAACTATATACATTTTTATTTTTGAAGGACGACTATCATTGTAATGGAGACGCACCGCATCACAGATCGGATCAGCACAGATCAGAATGATTTTGCGGAACACAGAGTAGGCTTTGTTGGTATTTATGAGTTTATATTAAAATATGTGCTAAAAACATAAACTGCATTTGTGTGTGGCTCAAACAGACAGGTGGCGGTGGTTCTGTACTGACCCACTAAGCGGTCGGGTATGTAAACTGGGCTGGGGCTAGACAGGCGGGCTGGCAGGGTCATGCTCTGGGCCGGAGTGTTGGACTTGCTGGCATCCTGACCCTTGTCGGTCTGCGTGCAGCTGTCCCTGCTGCCCGTCTTGGAGTGGCCGGCAGTCATCGGAGTTCCAGACAGAACCGGAGAGGGCGATGAAGAGATGGACTCTGTCCTCAGAGACTCTGTGCGGCACTCCGGACCCAGCAGGACACCTGAGAACCACAGAAAAGTTCCTTTAGAGATCAAAACACATGATTTTAACAACAACTGTATGGGGCCAAATCCGGATCAGCTTGAAGTAAATGAAAAACCAGACTGCAAATTAGAAAAAGAAAATGTAAAATTGAAAAGAAAAATACATTTTGAAGTTGAAAGTCCACATTCTAAAGTTAAAATATTAAATTATTTTTAAAAAGCAAATTAAAACTTCAAGAAATAGTGAAAGCTTAAATAAAAAAATATTTGAACCTCAAACTGTTATCAAATGAAAAACAGTGTTGCTGCTGTTTAGTATTTTCTTTTTTTTTTGTTTCTCTACCTCTTTGATTTAAGTCATCAATTCACAATTTAAATTCAGACTTTTCGTTTTTCAAAGCTGAGGCTAACTTTACTTGGTGAAGGTTGGAACTACAGATTTTTTAGTAGGCTCTAAAGAACTACAGAGTTGCGTCCTTTTTCTCTAAATGAATAAACTGCAGAAAATGGCTGGTTCTGACCCAAACTGCCTTTCCAGCTGGTGTCCTTGCGTTCTTCAGTGATGGGGGAACTACTGAGTCCGAGGCTGTGGGAGAGCAGGCTTGAGCCGCCAGAGCCAGTGTTAGAGATGGACATTAGGGACTTGGAGGGCCTCATGGCAGATGGAGTGTCAGACTTGTTGGGCTCTTTCCTGGAGCGCTGATGCAGAACCTTGATCATGGCATCCTTCTCAATGATCTGCGCATGGAGATTCTTTATTCTGGAATAAGCGTAGAAAGAATGGAGAAAAAAAAAGTATCAAGAGATACACGGTTGCAGCCATAATTATGAAGTGGAAGTTTTAATTTTCACCATCAAAATTGCTTTTAAAAAGTTAATTAAGATGAGCTTTAATCTAAAAAAAAAAACAATAAAAACATTTAATCTTGTGCAATCGCATGAACTCTCATCTGCATCATAGATGGATAAGAAAACAAATACAGTGTCAGTTTAGATTTACTGTTTATTGATTATTTTGTAAATTTAATAGATAATCAAAATTATGCTTTGTTTGGTTTATAATGAAAAAATAAATAAAAAAACTTCTTTAACCAAAGAAAGACTAAAATGTAAAAGAAACGAGGACACTTAGGAAACTGAATGAAAAAACACAGCAAACATTTCTCACTTTAACTCAACATAATCTCTTCCTTTAGGATATCAAACTTTCTGTAGACCAACTGCAACTTTTTCATTTCCAGATTGGACCATTCATTCATTCATTCATTTTCCAAACCGCTTTATCCCTTTCGGGCTCACGGGGCTGCCGGAGCCTAACCCGGCTACTCATGGGCGAAGGCAGGGTACACCCCTGGACTGGTCGCCAGTCTGTCGCAGGGGCCACAATCACACACCCATGCACACTCACATGCACACCTAGGGACAATTTACAGTGACCAATTAACCTATGAAGCATGTTTTTGGACAGTGGGAGGAAGCCGGAGTACCCGGAGAAAACCCACGCATGCACGGGGAGAACATGCAAACTCCACACAGAAAGGTCCACCAGCCAGGACTTGAACCGGGAACCTTCTTGCTGTGAGGCAGGAGCGCTAACCACTGCGCCACCGTGCAGCCCAGATTGGACCAAACATAAAAAAAGAGCAAAAAACTGATGCCAGGTCAATTCGCAAACTAACCACTAGTTGGCTGGCTACAGAAGCAAGACAGTGGTCCAATACGCTCCAATGAATAAACAAAGAAACTTACAGGTTAAGTACAAGAAAAAAGTTACTTTTATGGCCAAACTTCATACCAAAGACAATTGTACATTTCACTTGATCGTTTAATTTTTTACAGAAATAACACGACTGTCACAATTGACATACGATTGTTGAATTTCCCGCTCTACGTTGACCCTTGTGGCCTCAACATTCAGGCTTGTTTGTTTTTTCTATTTGTCCAGTTTTAGAAATTTTGAGGTTCGGTGACATCATTTGATCTGCTAAAATAATAATGTACTCTCACACATTATGTAAACATTAAAACCGTTTTTCAAACACCATGAATGTCCTCGTGATGTGGGTTCACGTTGGGGCCAAACCAATACAAAACACACTTATTTAAAGACCCACTGATGAAAATGGTGTTCTTGGTGTTTTGAACATGTTCTTGCGGCATTTTTCTGATGACAGAGGACATTTATGAGGAAAATTCAGCCCAAAATGGCATTTCTGAGTATCTCTTTATTCAAATTGTTGTGAATCCTGGGTCCAAAATAAGGGAATCCTAACTGACTTGTACTTCTGAGATCATTTAAAGTCTAATCTTCCTTCCTAATGTGTCAGTACAGGAGAAGAATTTCCAACACTACTTCGATTAAAAAAAAAAAAAACCAGGACCCACACAAACAGGAAGTATGAATCATATCTAGGAATGGGAGTTGCTGGGAGCCCAGAGATTTTCAACAAGCCTTGATCCAAACAAGTGGAGAAAGTCCAACATGTTACTCCTTCACATGGATCAAGGGTGTAGCCGTTCATTTGCTCATTCTTCTGCTTGATCAATCCAAGCACGACAAATGAGACTGAAACAATATTCAGTATCAGGAGGAAGAAGTCCTGTTGTATTAAAGACCCACTCTGATCATCTATTTTAAAAGCACTCCCAGTGGTCTTTTAATTATGTTTATAATTACAACCTGTATTGTTTTCTAGAATATGGTTCCTATAGAGTGATGGTAGTTTGTTTGAAATTCACCTCAGAGACATGGGTGGATTAAAGAAATACTCAGAAATGCAATTTTGAGCTTAATTTTGTTTTTTTATGTCCTCTATCATCAAAAAATGCCACAAAACCTGTTAAAAACACCCAAAACAGCTTTCTTAAAATCAAAAAGTATGACAGCATGAGGAGGAATGCTTTCATTCACATTATAGATGCTAGTAAATGTGGAGGTTTTAGGTATTGGTTAGCCTGCCTGTAAATGTCTAACCTGCTTTCCATGTCCAGACAGCGTCGGTTGGCCATGAGGATTTCCTCCTCTTCCTTTTGGATTCGAGCTTCCACAGAAGTGTCGAAGCTGCTGCTCGGAGAGTGGCTAATCCCAGCTGCAGATGTATCCCTACGGGGCGAGCTAAAGTCAAGGAGATGCCATTCCTGGTATGGAAAAGTCATCTACGCTGTACAGATGTTCACATCACATTAAATACAAATCAAAGTTTGAGCAATAATTACACTACAGATGTGAAAACTCTTTTTAAAGGTTTGTATCTAGGTCATTGAGTGACAAATGCGAGGTAAGGAAACCAAATGACAGTTTCTAAACATGTGTAATGTATACAAACACGAGAAACCATTTCTCCGCTGGGACTTGAACATTCCTGAGCTGCAGAAGTACAAACCTTTGCGTAGCAACGGAGGCCGCAGCATCCAGAGCAAACTGCCTCATCACACTCTCCTCCAAATACTTCTGCTCCCATTTGGTCATGTCAGCCTCCAGAGCCAGAATCCGCTCCTCCTTCTCCCTCAGTTGCTCCATCACGGCTGTAGCGTTGAACTCAGATGGGACCATACCACTGCTTTGGGAGTTTCCCTGGCGCTGGGGAGGACGAAGGAGGCACAAAAGTTTGAAAGACATTTTTAAACTGTTGCACCAAAACAAAGGACTTACATGTGTTTTTTTTAGCTGACACATAGAACTTCTCTTTAAGAAGCTTCAGCTAGATTAATGTTTTGAGAAATTCCAACAAAACTATACACGACTTAAAATGGCAAACCTTTCAGTGTGTTGATATTAAACTGTGAAGCACAATATGAACAGAGCCTCAGCACCGATGCAGCTCTCCTGCGTTACCTGCTGCATGCGTAGAGACTCCAGCTCTCGCTCCAGTCTCGTTCGGAGTCGGTGCTCCAGCTGTTCTCTCTTCTCACACGCCGCCTGGAGCTGAGCCAGAGCCTGCTGCATCCTCTCCACCTTTTCCACATACACCTGCTTTTTCTTCAGCTACACACAAACAGACACACTTATTTTCTGCGCTAGCTACTTTTTTTTTGGGTCACTTTTTAACAGATTCAAAGCCTTGCCTCCTCCTCCAGCTTGACCACTTTGGCCTGGGCATTGTTGAGAGCCTGGTCTCTGATCTCAATGTGTCTCCTTTGGTCGTCTGCGGTGGAGCGGAGAGCGTTTAACTCCATTTCCAACTTCTCCTTCTCACGCTGTATTTCTTTGTCTGGATACACATGAAAAACAGAAATACATGTCCACCTTTTTATTTCACAAACACATCAAACACAGACGGTTTGTTTTTATTTGCAGTATTTTTCTGTGTATAAGTTGTTTTTTTTTTTGTTTAGCCAGGTGTATGGCTTATGTTCAGGAGCGACTTATCTGTTGCTTTTTTTAAAAAATGATTTTAGACGTGTTTATTGATGTATTTGTTCCAACAAGCTCACTCCTGATTGGCGAGAGTGGTTGCAATAGAAATGTCAGAGTCGGTCAACATTTCTGATTACAACATGGCGGCATCTGTATTGGGAAAAAATGAGTTGACTTCTTTTGTTGGAGCCGGAAGTAAACCATTTCTCCACACAGTCCAGTTCTCATATACAGTCAATGACATAAACATTGAGCAATCATCACATTTTGATTGTAAAAATATAAGTCTACTTTTTAAAATGCACAAAAGTTCTTCAGATTTCAGGAAAACAGTTTGTATTTTTCTGTCTTCATTGCATGTAATCAGTGGTGTTGCGTTGAGCTTGTCGGCTTTGTCAGCAAATATTTCATCAAACTTTTGAACTCTAAAGAATTTCTTCTGCAACTGTTAATCCATGGCAGCTGCCATGATCACCCAAACATTTTCCAGGGCCTAAAAACTGAAAACAACTGAACAAAAATTGCATTCATGTGGACCGACTAATCTGCAGCAGCTTTTAAAGATTATTCCTGTGTTAGTTTTGAGCCTTAAAAATATGCTAAATGACCATTAGCCAATGCCAAACGGCTCTGCTGCCAACTCAAACACGACTCTAGAGTATGTGGCGACTGATTTGAGAAGAAAAGGGTGTTTAGTGTTGAGGTAGGCTTGCCTCCTCGATAATAATTGTGGGTGTGTGTGTGTGTGTGTCACTCACTCTGTGTGAGCAGCTGGGAGATGGTCTTGCGGTTGTCCTCTGAGCCATCGCAGTCTTTCGTGGCGAGCTGCTTGTTTGCCGTCTCCATGCGCTCTTTAAAACATCAGAACAGGAAGTAAATGCTCTGCTCTCAAAGAGACGTCCTTGTGTGAATCAATCAAAGACAGACAAGATCCTTATTCATTCTCAGCATTAATAGATGGTGTTAATAGTAATATCTCAATATTCTTTGCATTCCTGCATTTTTTCCAACACACCATGCTCTGGCATGTTCTAATTGGCTGGACACACCTGAACAGGTAATCAGTCATCAGTAAGGCTTGGATATCTGGAAATCATGCAGACACTGTGGCCCTCGAGGCCTAGAGTTGCCTCCCTCTAGATGCTGGTTTCTGAAGAAACCATAGCTCTCGCATTGTATTTTTATTTACTTTTTTTTTTTTTTGCAAGTTTAGGAGCATTTCAACATTTTGCAATTTTTATTTCTTGTCTATGAATTTCTTGTTTCTTATAGCTAACCTTTGCAGTCTGTGCCTCTTGAAGCCCATTTCCCACCAGTATGTTGTGGTTCCAGCATGACTCTATCATTATGTCTAACTGAAAGGAAGGCAGTGAGAGATGGGATGGAGGTTCAGCCTAAAGACCCCTGCTGGAAGTTCACCCGAATCGGAACCTGAACCTGAGTGAACGGGTCCAATCTTACCATTCCCTTAAGAACGAAAAGAGTAGTAGAGGGAAACTCATGAAAACCATCTTCAAAACACTTTCATCGGGGGTGTTGGGAGGCCAAATGAGGATGAAAAGTTTTGGGTCCTGGCAAGCTGGCATCTGCCCGCCGCTAACCTCCTATCAATGATGCTTTGGCAAAATAAGACAAGATAAAGCTTCAAAAAGTCTTTGAGAAGGAAAAAAAAACTCTTGTGTGAGCTATAAGTGACCTTCTCATCTGCATCTGTATGCGTGTTCACTGATCTGAACTTGTAAAAGAAACATGAACGGTACTCTCATAAATCAAGAAGTTAAGAAAAAAATACACAAGACAGATCTTTGTGCTATAGCTCATTCAAAATGTGTGAGAGCACAAACGATAGATTTGATCCGTGCAAAGGTCAGTTCTAACTGAACTCAGAGGAACAGACAGGAGGCAGGAAGGATGACAGGAAGTGAAGCAGCATTCCTGATCCTGAGTTCCTAGTGACAAAGAGAGATTTCCTCTTTGTGTGGGTCTGTGCTGCAAAAATAGATGCTAATTGTGTTATGAGCACATTAATCTGATTTCATTTTGGGTTGGGCCTCCCTTTTCCCTTAAAGAAAAACGTTTGTGTGATAGGGTTAGTAATAGACAAGAGAAGAAAAAAAACAGACATCTTGGTAATAATTATCCTTGACCCTATGGCACAGGTTTGTCCCTTATGAGCACATTTGCTAAACCCACTGGTAGCTGGTTGCACCAGAACCTCAGTGTGGTGAATTTCCATGCTGTGATTCACCCTGCCGGCTCCGGACACCTCCCTGCACTCACCCCTCAGGTCTCTGTTGAAGTCGTGCAGGCGCCGCACTTCCAGCTCCAACTTGTTCCTCATAGTTTTCTCCAGAGCTTCCCTCTTGGATGAGGATTTAGCGAGGTTCTCGTAGGCCTCCGACACCAGCTGGATCTCTGTTTCCAGCTGCAGACCGGAGACGATGCTCAGCATTTGATTTTCTCCTACGTTTTTACTTTTTACTGTGAAAACTTTGTGCCATCGAGTCACTTGATGGAAGATTTTAATGTCTACATAAATAAGTATGTAGAAGAAGAAATGCAGATTTGCGATAAGCCTTTAGCAGGTGTTACCTTTTGCAGCTTAGTGACTTTCTCTCGACAGGCCTCCATCTCTTGCCTCAGCATCCGGTTCTCCTCCGTCAGCACATCCACCATCTGTTGAGTACGAGCGAGCATGGCGTAGGGCTCGCCCGGCAGGTGGGCGTAGGAGTGCGGCAGAGGAAAATTCCCCGGTTGAACCATCAGAGGGGGTTGGGGATGACCTTGGAGCTGCTGCTGCTGTTGCTGCTGCTGTTGATATGGGTGATGAAGCTGCTGATGATGGTGCAACCTCGGGGTGGAGCCGTAGGGATCGGAGGGGAAAGCGTGACCCCTGTGTATGAGTGGATGGCCTGGACCTTGTATGACTGGCTCGGCTCCTTGGTGGGAACCTGTGCCCTGCGGACTACGAGGTCCAGACATGTGGTGAGGTTCACCCAGAGACTGCTGGTGGGGGAAGGACGGATGTGAGGAATGGGAGGCAGACAGCATGCTGCTGAGGGTGGAGGACTGGGCGCGCGATAAGGAGCCAACAGATGTGACGGAGGAGGTGGGACTGTGATGGTGAAGCGACCTCTGGTAGTGAACCGAACCCTCCTTACTGGATCTGAGGAGAGACCAGGCTCTGATATGACAAACTGACTGAAGCTGTCTGTTAGTCACATGTATATTACTTATTACTGGAAAAAAAAACATGAAATAAAATGTCACTTTTTATAAGTCATTTTTATTTTTTTAAATTAGTCGAGAAAAACGAATATTTGCAGTCTACGTAAAAAAAAAGGCAGATAATGGTTGATTTGCAAACCCTATATTTTCATAATTAATTCATAAATTTTTGCTATAGGAGTAAAGAGGTCATCGTTTTTAGGCGCCAGGTCAGAAAACTGTCATTTTGGAGCAGCTGGATTAAACGGCACGAATGACACTGCCCTTAATCCCCACAGGAATGTCATCAGTACGAACGCCTCGTGTCCCGGCTTGTCCTGTCCCGTCAATAAAATTCGGAGGAATTTGTAGCTGTTACACTCGGAGGTAAATAGCAATAACTAAGATGAAACCAGCTCAACTGGATCTTGATGTTTCCAAAAACACTATTGAGAAATCCCGCCGGAGGTTTACCGGCCTGATTTCATTTTCCACCTTCTGCGCTTTTTTCTTGTGCCTTTAAAGACCCACTCTGATGAAAATGTAGTTTTTTTTTGTTAACATGTTCTTTCTGACATGCACCTTTCTGATGATGGAGGACATTTATATAAAGAAAATTAAGCTTAAAATGGCATTTCTGAGTATTTCTCTATTTAATTTGTTGTGAATCAGGATCTGATAGAAAAAATGTCGTTTGAAAAAAAACGTATTTGTGACGTAGAAAATATGATGGGCGAGCCACAGGCTTCCCGCTCCGCTCAATTCTGATCCATCCACTTGTAGATGTCCAGATCCATGTACATCTTAGGCTTCCTTGTCCGAGCTGGCATCTGGCTCAAAGGTGTACGGCTCACCGTTTTTGTTGCACCGGTAATATTGGGGTTGTGAGGGACTGAAAGCTAGCGGGAAAGCATGTAAACAGAGAGCCTTTTAATTGTGGGTGATAGGAAGTGGGGACCAACGATCCCGCCCACAACTCCGAGACAAACCTCAAACGAACTCCTGCCGCTCTGCAGAAACTGTTGTCTGGAAAACCACAGTTTTTTTCCCCATTTTGGCTAAAAACGGCATAATCATAATTAAAAGACCACTGGGTTAAACTTTGAAAACAAATGAAAAGATGATCAGAGTGGGTCTTTAACTGCAGCTTCAAATTATTTCTCACACAGATGAGCTCATTAAAGTTGGGGCTTTTAAGGTGGAAACCAGCTGGAGTTCTGATGGGTAAATTGAAATTTTGTGTTTGGGTGAGGCTGTCTGTAAGAAATGGAAGTGACTCAAAAGTGCATGTTTGTGTTTCTCACCTGGATGAGCCATACTCAGGCGGCGGCTGGTATCGAACGCTTGGTACCTCCCGAGAGTGCTCCCTCCCTCTTTGTTCTGTGTAATAATGGCCCACAGGTTCTTGCTGCTTGGACGGGGAACCGAAGGCTTTAAAGGGGTAGTCTGGAGGCGGGCCCCGGTGCTGTGGCTTATAGTAGTCCCCAGGTTGCCCTGGAGGGGGCAACTGGGGTGATAGTGGGGTGCTGTTCACTGGGGGGTGAGCCTTCACTCCACTGGTGGCCAAGGAAAGTTGCATGAGTCGTTCACTGAGAGAGCGAACGTGGCCTTGTTTCAGATCCTTTAGCGCGTCGTCTTGGTGCACCTTTCCAGCACCGTTGATTCGCTGCAACGTAGGGCGGCCCTCGGAGGTGCGCACCTTGGTGCTGGTCACCCCAGTGACGTAGAAGGCCGCTCCCACGGAGGATGGCAGCGGGGGCTGTTGGGGCTGACTAGTCTGCTGCTGAGGCTGAGGAGGAGGGCCGTGACCTCGGAAGTACTGAGACTGCACTTTAGCCTCTTCGTATGTGGGGAGATCTTCAGGGTTCTGGCACTGTCCCTGGCTGCTGCCACCACCACCTCCACAAGTCCCCACGCACCCTCCACTGCTCCCACCACCTCCTCCTACTCTAGTGGAGCCCATTTTTTCCAGGCCGTTGTCTGTCTGCAGCTCCTGCCCTTGCGGTTCCTGTCGCGCAATGTGGGACGCCATGGAGTGGTCATCAGAGGGGCTCACTTGTCCCTGCACAGAATAACCCCCTCCACTTCCACTGCCGCCTCCACCTCCTGCCCCTGACTGTTGCTGCTGCTGTTGCAGCACATAGTTGCGGTTCATCTGCTCCTGCAGGAGGCGTTGCAGCACCGTGCTGCCGCCACTTCCGACGCTGTTGCTGCTGTTTGATGACTCGTCAGCGGCGGCCCTCATCTCTCGCTCACGCTGGCCACCAACCTCATGGAAGGACAAGCTCCGCCCTCTGTCAATAATCCCTGAGCGGGGAAAGAGAAAGTGCAATAAAGAATGAGGAAATGAAGGGAAAACAGTTAACGGTTTGGTACAAGCCAAGAGGCAAAAGCACGGAGGTTCAAGCAGAAACTGACGCAGAATAGAAAAGCTTAAAGATGCAGACAGAAAATCCATAGCCACCCGTTACCCTACCACAAAAAAACACAACATGGACGAAGGACACTTTCTGAAAACCCAACATCATCAGAAAAATCCTGCACCATCAAACCCAGATGACAAACACCGAAAAGCATCAAAAGTTTCCTTCAAACCGATGACCGTAACTCATGACAACCACAGATCACACAGAGGAAACATACTTACAGCAAAAGGATGAAAGAAAGGCAAAAAAATCTTTCAAAATATGAAAAAATGACAGAAAAAATATCAAACTAATTTTAATCTCAACATAAAATAATATCACTCAAGCAAAAATACAATAATAATTTATTTTTCTAATTATTCAACTGCTTGCTATTTCTTGATGTAGCTCGAACCCAGAATTTTACTGAAAATATGACAAACATCTACACAAAAAGGCCCCTTCATCAGCAGATTTTCTATTAATAAGCAAAAACAAATCTCTCAATGGGGTAAGAAAGGAGGTTACCAAGGATTCTTACCATGAACACAATCATGTTTTCTCAAACAAAGATTATTCTGCTATTAAAAAAACTTTCTTAGAAAGATTCTATTTCTTGCAAGACAGAAAATAAGACAAATTTCTCCTGAAATAAGGGTCTTTTAACTTTCTTAAGATTCAGTTTTTGCAGTGCATCTCTGTTTTAAAACACACAAATCACAAATAACAATTTTACTGAAAACATGGAGGAAAAAAACATCTCAAAACCATTTTCACACATGACCTGAAGCCTTGTTTTCTTTTCACAGAGTTGCTTTGGAAAAGAGAAACACAAGTAGCTTTTTTTTTTTTTTTTAATTTCTCAAAAAATATAGCATTCTGTTCTCTGGCGTTCCCAACAAAACAAGGCCAGTGGGAGTTTTTGGCAGAAACTTTTTAGGAATGTGAAGTTTTTCTGGGACTAACCCCTGATTTTACCATTATCAGAGGATTTTTTTTAAAGTACTGATAGCTGAAATACGCGTGGAGCTGATCTGAGCATCAATCCCTTTTGAATTTCTCCAAACAGCATTTCTGCCCATCGATTCTGCGTCAAGTTGCTTCAGTAGATCATCAGACGACCAACTTAAAGGCCCACTCTGGTGAAAATTGTGTTTTTAGCATGTTCTTTTGGCATTTTCTGATGATGGAGGGCATGCATAAAGAAAATAAACCTTCAAATGGCAATTCTGAGCATTTCTTTATTCAAATTGTTGTGAATCAGGAGCAGATGAAAAAAATAGTGTTTGAAAAAGCATATATTTGTGACGCAGAAAATACACTACATAAGCTCCCTGCTCTGCCTTGCACAAGGGAGGGGAAGGGGGCGGGGTTGCTCCATGCCAACAATACTGTCCACAACACGGAGGCAAATTTGTAATAAACTCCTACTGCTCTGCAGAAACCATGTCTTAGAAAATGATTTTTTAAACTATTTTGGCAAAAATCTGCATCAGCATAATTAAAAGACCACTGTGAACATTGTTACAAAGGATCAAAAGATGATCAGAGTGGAGCTTTAAGTTCTATTTTGGAGGGGCAACTTTGGAGGAAGTCCAGTTTGAGATACAAAAAGTGTTTTTGTTCATGTGTGGAAATGGCTTCTAAGACAAAATAGAAGATTGCATGAATTTTAAAAAAAGCAGTTCAAACAAGATATTTGCATAATTGATTTGAAGAAATCAGAAATGTTCCCTTCTATTCAAAGTCAAAGCCATGCGTTTATTAAAACATTCAACTCTGTCGAAGCTGAAACCACCTGGGATGTGTTGGCTCTGCAGAAACATTTTGACCATAACAAAAGTTTTGCTTTGTTTGAGAGGGAGTCAGAAACTTTTTCAATTGTTGTGGTTTCCTCTGACAGAGGTGAATGTCTGTCACTCTACGCCGCTTTTGAGAAAGAGCAAAGAAAGAAGACTTTACATCCGGTGCTTTCAGTTATCCTTCTCATTCTCAAGGAAGAAGAGGCTTTTTTCCGAAACATCTGCAGGTAAATAAAATATAAGGAGACAAAATATTAGCGTTATTAAACTACAACCCAAGTTGAGAAAATATAGAAATCCCCTTAATTTAAACTTCATAGCTTTATCACACAAACAATGTCTTTTAAAGAAAATTCTGAAGGGTTTTTGATGATAGATTGTGCCTTTTTTCATTACTTTGACTAGTTTAAAATACAAAAACAACAAACAAACTCATATATAATATCTTTCTGTAAAATGCACAAATAATTAATATGCATTTACTTGAAAATGAGTCTGATACACAACACCTGCTTGGAAATTGTATTTCTTTTTTTGAAGTTTGAAGTAGTAAAACGATAAACTATGACACACACATGGTGAAGGCGTTTTGCGTATTGATATTGAACCACATCATAGTTTATAAAAATTGTTTGGAGAAGCAAATTTTACTTTTAAAAGATGGAGAAAATCAAGTTTTTGAGAATAAGCCTCTTAAAGTATTTTACAACACTGGACTTCCAGTGTTTTTTTTATTCCAGTTTTTTTTTTCCAAACCGAAATACTTTCTTGTATCGTTATTTTCTTTATTTTTTTTTATTTTCCTTTCATGAAGCATCAGGTACATCAGAAACACAAAATCATGTACAGATCACAGCTTCATGAATGAAAGGAAGGAATCCGAGAGAATATGTGTATGACTTTTTTAATCATTTTGTTGTAAATTCCAACTTTGGTGTCAAGCAATTTATACAAAAAAAACTCCACAAAGAAATACGGTCCTGTTCCTGGTCAGCAGCAGGTAGAAAACTAAGAAACTGAGATAAACAAGAACATTTTGGCAGATCTTGAAGACCAAGTTTGGACAGTTCAGACAACAGTCAAACTGCCTCAAATCCAACATCTCCAGTTAAGAAATCAATGTTTCTCTGTCAGAGGAGCACTTCCTCTGAGCTCACATCTCAACAGGACCTTGACAAACCAAACATGACTTTCCAACAAAAGACCTTTGATATCGACAGGCTCTAACACAGTTCATGCTTAAGTTCTTCTTGACGATAACAAAGAGGACTTTTTATTCTGCCCAATGTTCCCTGCTTGTCCATTTCCTCAAAGTCCTCACATGCTTTTCAAAGTTAAACCACACACACACACACACAAACTAGGTGCCACAGACTTTCATCAACAACCAGGATACTTGGGTAGATTCACAGTAGCTATTTGATGACACACCCCTTTTCCTACTCCCAACTCACACACTCACTCTAACAGGTGGGGCTGAGAGATGCAGACAGGTGAGTATGCACCCATTCATCTCTGACCACACCTTCATACCATTACTGTACATTCAGAAACAGGCCTATTGTTTTATATAAAATCGTTCTGTCAGGACTTCTACTACCAGTCACAATTGGGTACAGCCTTTCTCGTCCATGCTTTCCCTCTGATCTTATAAAAATACTGAATTTCCATGGAATCCTTTTTCAGAGCTGAGACAGAAAGCATCAAGGGCTTTGACTTCAGCAGGTCTGCACACAAGACATGCAATAAAAATCATTAATGGCTGTCAACAGTATTGTCTAGACAAGCATTGCTCCTAAACAGGTCGATGACAACACAAGCAACTTATTAAGACAAAAACCGAAAATAAATGTAATAAAAGTCATTCCATGTGTGCCGTTATAATAATCATTGTTTTGGCCTGAGGGACAATTCCAGATTTGCGCAACTTGGAGCTGATTGTGCAAAGAATCATATTACAAAAGAGACCAGTCCTGTTCAACCCAAATAAGCAAAATCTTGAGTTACAAAAATCTCTTAAAGATGTTTTCTTTTATAAAGAAAGTTACCAATAATATTAGTTTCTACAGAGAGTTTAACTTACCTGCCAGAGTTGGATAACACCAAGAAACTATGTAATCTCAACAATTGGATCGATAATCAGTGAAATCAAGCATTTCTGTGCAGTTTGAATTTATGTTGTGGGGAAGGAGCCACACGACTCCTTTTAAAAGCCGCACAGACCTGAGTTCACATCATTAACTATCAGCCAGAGATTAAAAAATAAAGTTCAAAAAGTTAAAAGTCCAGCTGAACTCTGCAGCACATTCCAACAACTTCCAACAAAGTCACAAAGGAGAAAATAAACTGTTCTGGCGCGAGTTGTTTCAGAGGAGTACAAGAAAAATGACAAAAATGCCTACACTCCAGTGAAAGGTTGTAAATATTGTGTATAATTTAACAAAACCAGTCCTTATTTCATTTAAAGTGTTCACACATATTTAATTATGTGAAACTGAAGCCTCAAGCAGAACAGCTCTAAAAATACATTCCTAAACCTTCTGACTTCTATTATAAAAAAAGACCTTTTTGTTCCAACTCAACCCTATACTGATACTATTTTGATTAAGGTTGAGGGGCTTCTGCTGCAGTAAGTCAATAGTAGAGGGCTCGATTGATTTCCTCTGCATTAAATCAAACAGACACAGATTTGTGGGATAAGCATGAAACAGTTGGATTTTTGTTTGAAATAAAAAATATCCCACATTTCTTCTCCCACCGCCAAATTACTTATTCTCGTTGATTCTTAGAACACTTTGAATTTTGCAAAAACGTGAACATACAGTGTGGTAGAATGTTCTAATAATGTTTTATTTGTATTATTTTTATGTGAAAAACAACAGAAACTTTAGAAAACTAAAATGTGAATGGATTTGACATTCATTCTTGTTTACTTGTTTGTACTCAATCTAGAAAACTTCGCCTTCACTGTTCAGTACTCAGGTATTTATCTCTGAGTCACACTGGTTGAATTTTTGGCTAAAGATGTCCTGGATCAATTTTAGGTCAGTGAATCAGATCAGTTAAAATGAACCAGTATTTTATTTAAATTTTATCAGCAATCACAAATTATGATTAGAATCAAATCACTGGTAAAACAAATTGTTACATCCCTTTTAAGCTCTTTGCATGTCAGCAAAAAAACTGGTGACTATTTGTGTGAGTACTACAGTGTGTGCTGTTACTGCAACATTTTCTAAAATTACATTCTGAATTACATAATAAACAAGTCTTATTCCAAATATCTCTACCTTATTAAAGTCAAACTTTAAATAAAAAAACATATATGCTGGTTTCTAAACCTTTAGAATATTATTTGGGTAGTATTCATCACTTGGGGGTGGTGGTAGAGGGAGGACCGGCTTTTTTCCCCTCCAAAATCAGCTGTTTTGACTTTATCAGAGCTCAAATACGGACATGTTTTAGGGCACTTTTTTTTTTTTTTTTAGTCCGGTGGGCTACCCAACAGGTAAACGCAACAGACCTAACTTTACTTTGTCCTACTCCGTTACCATTTTCAGAACATTGTTGAGTTGGACTGAGCAAACTCTGGTCTAATTCTGGTTCTAGTTTCGCATTTATGTAAAAACATGCAGGCACTTTCTTAAAAGAAAAAGGGCAGCTTTTCTTTTTAGCAAAAATATATTTCAACATGTACTTAGTAAACTGCATACATGTAATTTATCTATAGCATTACTGATAACTGATGAAGACGCTGAACATTTCATTGTTTTGTGACATTCTTCTTTCCTAGTGTAGATGTATTGACAGCATAAATGGTTCCACTGGTTACAGCAGATGGAAAAGCAAAGGATGCAAAAATAAAAGCAACTGAAATTTGCAGTCTGGCTGAGAGCAGCACTTTTCCCAAGCTCCCAGATCAGCCACTACCTCTCGTGTCTCATTCATTGGTTGCTATGACAACATTAAACAACTTAACCTCCATAACCTTTGGCCAGTTTCATGACCTACTTTCAGCCAAGCTTTAGCTGTCGGACAGATGACCTCACAATGGACTCTAGATGAGGCTGCTTTATAGCAAATTTCACGGTCAACCCAATAATGACAAGATGGACAGGTCACCTGTAAATTAAACTTATATTACCACGCCTCCACCACCATGCTTAATAGTGGGGGCCAATGTTTTTTTGCTTTTTGACCAAATGTTGCAAAGGGCCAGAATCTGAATTGCATTTGTTGAAACATAACCTGCAGCAGCAACACAAACTACCAGGCTTGTTTATTTTGTTAAATAAAGTAAAATAAAATGAATACAACTTTCAAAACCTCACTTAATGTTCAGCAGAAAATTTGATCAACCTTCCAGTATTGGTAAATACTTACGTAGCATTTTTTCAGTGGAAGATTTAATATCAATAAGAACTACGTTTGGAGTGAACTTGTGTCTCGATGCATAAGCGTTACAGTATATGTAAGATCAGAACTGCACACAAATGGGGAGCACAGTTATTGGACTGGTCAAACCCTACACTCCACAACAGGTTTTTGGGATCCTGCCATTATTTCTCTGTATTTTGAAATCTCAGATCATGGCACAAGCCAAAAGAAAGATTCTGACGGAGATGGAAACCATTGGGTCATGTGACCAGACTGTCTGTCTATTACGTCTATGTACAGTCATTGATAGCTCCAGGGCACTGCACGTCCAATCCCAGTCCTTGAAAACAGGTGTCCTGCTTGTTTATCTGACGCCCCTGCCCCCTCTACTGGAGAATCAGGCGTGTTCCGCCCGTGGTGGAACGCCAGGGGTACCACAAGAGACAAGAACGTCTCTAGCCTTGAGGAATGGAACAGAACACCCCGCTAGTATTTGTGCTAATGGGTTTGATCATCTGAGCTAAAATTAAATTAAATTTAAAAAAGCATGATTTGACAACAATGTGTACAGCTGGTCTTACTGTTCCACACCACACTAATATCCATTGTGTTGCTGACTCATTTGACAAGTAAACCTCAGCATTCGATTTGCATAAAGTTTTTTGAAAAATTAATAATGATTAAAAAGTCCATCCCTGTAATACAAATTCTCACTTTTTTATTGATTTTTTTTTTTTAAATGGTCTTGACACCCTGACACTTGAAGAAACTGACAGGACTCAATTATTTCCAATTGTTGGATTAGTTTTAAAGTGTGGAAGGTCCATTACTTTGTAGAAAGTGTTTACAGCGCCACAAACGCTTCATTGTTTCGACACAAGTGATATAATTAGGAATTGACATAAAACCACAGAAACATGTTTCCTGTTGGGTTCCCATATTTTTTTACCCTACATGCATCTGTCCTTTCCCCACCTTTTGGAGCAAAGGTCATCAAGATGCTCACCTGAATGTTTTTACTGTTAGATTTTCTAATTACTAACAATCCTGAAGTGTATTTAAGGGAAAATATATGTAAAACTTAAAAAAAAATTCCAATCGAACCTTGACTGTACTACCATGACAACTTAAAGCACTGCATATGTGGGTCACCGTTCCGCTTCGGGCTTTCTACTAACTCCTAAAAGATTTTAGACCATCATAAAAAAAAATGTAAAAGCATCCTTGTTGAAAGGGCAACGAGCGAACAGAGATGGCTGTCATGTTTGAACTGTAAACGGCGGTTTAGTCCGTACAAAGAAAGTGAACGGACCCCCGAGGAATGTAGTTTTACGACCCGGAACACACACATTCACATCAGTGTGAAAGCTCTCCCGGCGGGGGCACACACACTTTTATTTTTACCTTTCCGCGGAGCTTCTTTTTCTACTACCCCGATCCTCGAAAACACCTAATCATGCCGTTTTCCCTTCCCGTCGGACAGAAGCGGTCCCGAACCCCTTCTCTTCAACCAAACTCCTCCGCAGGAAACTTGAGGCGGCTCAGTCCTGGAAGTCTCCGGAGGTCTCCGTGAGCTTCTGCGCTGACACGACGTCTCCCTCTTGCCCATCAAATTCCATTATCCGCCGTGGAAGAACAAGAAGAAGAAGAAGGTAAAAAAAAATTTTTTTAAAAGGGGGCAGGAAGCTCCCTCCAGGCTGGCCCTGCAGCATGACAGGAATTTCCAGCCCCCTCCCTCCCTAAAAGTCCTCCTACATCTAATGGAAACTGGATGAAAAAAAGTTTTTTCTTCCCCCTTTTTTTAAGGGAGCAGGGGAGGCCGTCCTACTCTAGTTTCCTAATCTAATCAGTCACATTCTTCTAAAACAGACACACAAGGGAACACCAAACCTAAAGTCACGACGCACTGATCAGTTTAATAAAGAGGAAGTGGTTTTTGAAGATAAATGTGTTCATTCTCGACAAGTTCTTAGAAGTGTTTCGAACTGCTCGTTTGACTGAAGCAACGCGCCGTTGAGTCGGTCCTCCATGACGCAGCTAAAAGGAGAGAAAAGAAAGTTGCCCCGACCTGAGGGGGGAGGAGGGGAGAAACGGGAAAAATGACAAAGGGGCTTTGTGACTGCAGCTCCTCCGCTGCCTTCAGGAGCCCGCGCGGAGAGTGGGAAAAGTCAAGAGTCAGCGCACGTGCCAAACTCACCCGGAGGTTGTTGGTGGTGTTTTTCCTACCGAAACTAGCTCGATTTAGAACATGATTCAAAAACGTGGGTCACTGGAGCACTGGCCAGACTCAGCAAAGATTTCCAACGTTTTTTAGGCAAAAAACAAATACTTTTGTCAAAATGTTACTTTTTTTAAACATTGTATGTTCTGATGATGTTCCATTTTTGATGTGGAAAAACCACAGTGGGCTGAATTTTGTGAAACTAAAATGGATTTGTCATTCATTCTTGTTTACCTATTTGTACACAATAAATATACACTTGATTATCTTGTGAGAAATACAAGGAATCTGGAAAACTTCACCTTCACTGTTCAGTACCCAGGTATATTTATCTCTGAGTCACACTGGTTGAAGTTTTGGCTAAAGATGTCCCGGATAGATTGTTAAGTCAGTGAATCGGATTGAATTGGATTGTTCAAATGAACCAATATTGACTACGAACCTACGAATATTGTCAACCGCTACTTATGATATGAATCAAGTTGCTAAAATGAAATGTTACACACCTACACAAAAAGGGCCATTTGTGCAACCCACCTAACCATACACCTACCTTTAGCAGAAAGTAGAATTTAAGTGTACTTCAGTATAAGTGTATTAAGTGTATTTCAGTATACTTCCCACACTACATGTAAATGGTCTATAGTATACTTTGTTATATTGATACTCAAGTATCTTCGATAAAATAGACTTCAGGTGTACCACTTTTTTCTGCCAGGGGTAGCCAGTGCAGTTACTTCTTGACCTTGACCTTAAACAGTTTAGTGATAGATGCAAATACGCAAAATAACTATGTCTATCCTCACAAAGGCTTTGTCACATCTCTACATCAAAATGTTATCATTCACACACTTTAAATAGTTTCAATGAACGTTCTATTGTAACATAAATTAAGAACCCTAAGCAAAAAGTAGTCTATTTAAGTGTACTACAAGTATACTTTGACTATGCTAAAATTGAGGTAGTATACTTAAAGTTGTCTTTTTATGTACTATCTATATATTGTAAACTTAGTGTTCCAATTTAGTCTGAAAAAGTATTCAGTTAGTTTACTTCCTACAAAACATGGTCTATAGTGGGGGTGTCCAAACTTTTAGCAAAGAGGGCCAGATTTGGTGCTGTGAAAATGTCTGAGGGCCATCCATTTGGCCTGGCATTTTTTACTATTTTAATGACATTAAATGAAATTGAACTTCACATAGAAAAAAATAGATCTTATTGAAAACATTTTTACCAAAATTACTGTCAGTTTGTCAAATTTTCCCAGTTAGCTTGTTGTAGTTAGCATGCCTCGTCTGGTAGTGCCTCTTGATATTGAAATCCTTGAAAACAGCTACTATCTCTTAGCATATTTGGCAAACACAGTTGTTTCATATTTCACAGAAAAAAATTGCCAGTTTCCACTTGTCCTGGAAGCAGTGGCCCTCGCTGTCAACCTTTGTTTTTTTATTTAGAGTAGATGTTTTAGAAATGAGCTAGCAAGTGTCACGGAAAGGTCACGTGGCAGTGATGCCACCGGTGTATAACAACTTAAAACGTAATTTAGCTAATCACAATCGAAAAATTGTGCACACAGTTTTTAGACAGTGCTGGGGGTTGCGTATTATTGACTTAATGAAAGAAGTCTGCGGGTTGGTGGACATTTGGACATAGGCTGCTTTTTGTTCACAGGCCGGACTTTGGACATGCCTGGTTTATGGTATTCTTGCAGTACTAATACTTAAGTGCACTTAACAACATTAACTTCAAATGTAGTCAAGGACACAGCAAAGAGCATCTTCAGTCGGAGTGACTTCAGTTGAAATGACTAGAAGCAGCAGACACAGTTACTGGTAACAGAAATCAAGAGTGAGTTTCTGTTAAGTGATTCCTTTTGACACAAATCACGCCAAATTAACCAGGAAGCAGCAATATGAAGGAGCCCCTTGCTTTAAGATTCAAACCACAGGAGTCACCTTAAAATAGTGTTCACTTTACTGTATACTGTAGGGCTGGCCAAAAACAAAGATTTGTTTTCAGTTCAAATCAGTACTTTAGAACTTGCCCACTTGATGGCGCCATTGCAATCTGTTAACTCTATGGCGAACCGAACGATAAACTTTTACGCGTTCATTTGGTACTTGTTACATTTGTAATTTTTCCCGACAAGCACATCAAATTATTGTTCAATATTTTTGTAAGTTATACACAGAAAATTTGTACATTTCTTTTTGGATAAGGAGTACGTTTTACTTGTGAGTGAAAGTGCAACTTTGAAACGTGTACACAGTCTGTACATTTCACATATTTTACTGTTTGATAAAAAAATTTACAATTGCTAGGGGTACATGTACAGTAAAACTAACTACCACACAAGGTAAAAAAAAACATCAGTAAATGAGCACACAGTTTTAATGATAACCCTATCATTTGATTATGCAAAAAACATTTTATCTAACATATATTAATATTAGAACGACTTATTCCAAAAAAAGTAACATTTTTTAATGTCAAGCAACATCAACACCTGAGCCTTTTTAATAACTCACTTAATTAAAGCTTTTATTTTGAACTACAACAGGGTTTTTGAGTCCTACAGATATGTATTTACACTTAAAGAGTGCAGTCTTAGACTAGTCTTAGTAACATGTTTTGGACATAAATGAATAATCAAATCATAAGACAAACTATTTAATGACTCCTAAGGGGTATCCTACGAAAAGCTGAATAGCAGAGGTAATCGCTTTAATGTTTCTGCCATGTGGTTAAACGTTTCTTCATCGCGTGACAGTTTTTGCCACATCGAAGCACAAAATGTCAAATAAAAGGTCCTGCTGTCCCTCTACACTAAGCCACATTTTACAGTTTTCTAAACAGACACTTGTGTCCATCATTGCAGTGACTACTTTCACACGTGGGTAAAGTCTGTGCTTTGCTCCTTCCTCAGCCTCGTGGGATGAGGAGGGTCCTGTGGGACTCTGTGTCAGGCCTTCAGTTGAAAGTTGGGTTGTGGACTCCGACACCGCTGATGGCCGGTGCGTCCTTGCCCTTGAGGAGGGTGAGTGATAAGACGAGGAAGCAAACGCTTAAGATGCCCAGAATGATTACTCCTGAGATGAGCAAGCTTGTCACAGTGTTTATCTGGAAGACTGGAGCTTTAAGGTTTGCTACAGCAGTAGAAACACAGAGATGAAAGTCCATCAGTTGAAAGAACTGACAGTTTCAGACAAAATGTAGAAATTATACATGAAAAAATACAATAAAATGTCCAGTAGAAAATGACCTCGAACAGTTTTATGTGTTGTGTCCTACAAAAGTAGAGCATTACCAACAAAGCATTGATCTTTATGAAAAAAAAATCCCATATAAACCTCCATCTTTCCAAATTTTTAACCCGCTTTATCCCTTTCAGGGTCACAGGGTTGCCAGATCCTGTCCCGACTGTTGGGCAAAGGCGGGGTACACCCCGGACAGGTGACCACTCTGTTGCAGAGCACACGATCACTCACACATGCACATCTGAGGGCACTTTAGAATCACTAGTGAAGCTATGAAGCATGTTTTTGGACTGTGTGTGGAGAAAACTCACACATGCATGGGGAGAATATGCAACCTCCACAAAGAAAGGTCCCATTTGGGATTTGAACCAGTGTCTTCTTGCTGTTAGGAGAATGCTAACCACTGTTCCACCATGCATACAAGAGTTTATCAACAACTGACTCCTGCAGGATTTTAAGCACAAGAATCAATTGATCATAGCATATTAATTTCTGTAGTGTGGAATCAAAGGTGCTTCTTTGGTCTATCTGTAAAGAAAAGAACATCAGTCTCAACTAAGTGCCTTCCTTGTTAAACCAACAGGATTGCAGTGAGTCCTTTGACTGTCAGCAACATCTTAAGTGTCTGCATTGTCACCTGAAAGAGTGTAGGTGTGTAAAGACTAAACAGGAATGCTTTTAAAAGGGTTTTGGGACTGTCTCTATAGACACTAACCAGCCAGTTACAAAACTGCTATGAACATTCAGGGACTCACAACAAGAAAACAAACATCTGGAGATTCATGTATCATTGGAAATATGTATGATCAAAATCAGAACTCTGATCTGCTTTTTGTTAATTGAGAAAAAGGGAATCACTCTCCTGCAGGAATTATTTATTTTGACATGAAAATAAATGAAAAGAAAATGACTTTAACTGAGAATAAGATCGTCACACTCTGTGTCATTTCTCAAAAAGTTAAAAATGTAACTTGTTTTCAGAAGGTGTTGATTTTGCAACAATGACTCTTTGTTTAAGCTGCACTACACTGATCATTTTTTAGAGCTTAGAGCAAATGTTTTGACTTCCTGTTTTGATGTGAGGTGGGTTTGACTGGTGTGAATGCATGAAGGCTCCGTGCCGGTCTCGGACAGTCATGAAAAATGCTTACCTGATGAAGCATTTATTGTACATTAAAGAATATAAAGTAAATATAAATATTTTGTGTTCCAAATCAAACTTTTAGGGTTTTTTTTAATCAAAAAGGAAAGGTAGTGAAGGCTTACCCAGATGAGAGTTGTTGGTAGGTGTTTCCTCTGTAAAAAACAAACAAAATATTTTTATTGTTTGAAATTATGCTTGCAATTTAACTGATTTTTACTGTACACTTGTTAATATTCTAAATCAAAAGAGCTTTAAGGTTTAGTATCGCTTTCCAAATGCTTGCTTGTCATCCATCATTAGCATTAATGGACGTCGTGACTGGAAGATGATTTTTAGATCTGGAAAGTTAGCCTTAAAACTAAATGATTACTTCACTCTGAAGCACATTGTCTCTTGGTTTGAAAGTATTTGCTTTAAAATTGATTTTAAGCTAATCAAAAATCAAAGGGTTAGAATTTAAGCAATGTACTTCACTACGTTGTTTGTTTTTACTCACAAACACAGAAAATGTATTTTTTATTAACTGTACCACTCCGTGTGATGATAGGTCCTGCGGTCAGAACCGCATTGCCAGATGAAGGGGTTGATTCTTTTCCGTCAGAAGCATCCCTCTTTTTCCTGCTGCCACAGATCTATATCACATAGAAGAAGGGCTTTAGAGTAAATCCTCTGTATTGGAAAACTCAGTCATGGTGAAAGATGACTGTGCTTTTAAATTGTAACATTGTTCTTTAGATCCCATTCAAACCAAGACTGATCAGCACATCCTGACTGGTTGTGTTCATCAAACCTTTGGTGTATCTATAAAGAAATCATAATTCATTTCAGAGTTTTTTTTTTTGATAAAACGCCCATAAATTAAACATATAAAAAATAATCTGCTTGAAGAGTTTCAACCAGGATGTAAAGCATGTTATTGTACAGAAACAGCACATGTGGTTTAAGACAGATGTGACTCATAAATAATCCTGAACAGTCATAGTGTGCAATATTAGGTAAAACAATTCATAAAATGTTATTACAAAATATGAAACATGCAACTAAGGTGACAGAAAATATAAATGGATTGTTACAGAAATCTGATTGATACTCATTTGTTTATTTCAACCATGGGGTACCACAGGGTTCTGTTCTTGACCCAGTTCTTTTTAACTTTTTACATCCTCTCGTTGCATCATTAGTCAGAACAGCATACAATTACGTTTTTACTTCAGTGACTTGTGGTAGATGTTCCTATGTTTTTGTATTTGCTTTACCCTTCTCTGTCGTCTCAGATGTTTGTTGGTTAACACTCAATGATTATAGTACTACTCAATATTTCTACTTACTAGGAGAATTTGCTACTCTCCTAACTAAACTAAACTAGGCTGAACTAAACTGAGCTGAACTAAATAAACCAATAATACATAATAAAATAAACTATGAGAAATTACACTAAGTTACACTAAACTAAATTGCACTCCACTGTACCACATTAAACTTAACTTCCTAACACTTCACTACAAGACAGTAAACTACAGTACAGTACAGTACACTACACTACACTACACTACACTACACTACACTACACTACACTGCACTGTTCTAACTACACTAAACTACACAACAGTACACTATACTACAATAAACTACAATACACTACACTGCACTATTCTAACTACACATACACTTCAGTACACTACACTAGAATAAACTACAATACACTACACTACAGTGTGCTACACTACACTACAGTACACTACACTACAGTACACTACACTACAGTACGCTACACTAAACTGCAATACACTTCACTACAGTACACTACGCTACACTACACTACACTACACTACACTACGCTACACTAAACTCCACTACACTACAGTACGCTACACTACACTACACTACACTACAGTACGCTACACTACACTACACTACGCTACACTAAACTCCACTACACTACACTACACTACGCTACACTAAACTCCACTACACTACACTACAGTACGCTACACTACACTACACTACACTAAACTGCACTACGCTACGCTACACTACGCTACACTACGCTACGCTACACTACGCTACACTACAGTACGCTACACTACACTAAACTACACTACGCTACGCTATACTACAATACACTACACTAAACTA
>BSAI01000201.1:13881273-13913792 GCA_036245035.1 Adrianichthys oophorus | reverse complement strand
GATTTAACTCCCATCATTCCCTTTTCCTTCCTGCTGTCTGTCATGTGATTGGTTTACTGTTCAGAGGTGGGGGGTATGAAGAGGTATGTGAAAGTCACAGAGATGTTCTTTACACTGAATCAGACTGGCAAAGCTTTAGACAGACAGCAGTGATGCTACAGAGGAAAACATGGCTGCAGCTACTCATGCGTTCCTACTAAATATGGCAGCCAAGCTTTTCTCAGTTTCACGTTTTACAAGTGGAAATCACAAAATCACAGTGTCATACTACAGAAATAAACCGTAAAGGGAATAATAAAAAAAAAAACGTCAACCATTCATGCATCTTCCAAACCCGCTCAATCCCTTTTGGGGTCATGGGGTTGCTGGAGCCTTTCCCCACCACACTGAACAGGTTGCCAGCCCACATCTAAATGCACATACATTAAAAAATCAACCACTCAACCAAAACCAAAGCAGGAGAAGAAGCGGTTCCAAAACCTGGAAGCAGAGCTCTGGAAAATTAGATCCTTCATGCTTTTGGACCAGTTTTTAGGCACTGTTGAAAGCTTATAAGATCATATCACGGGGCTAAGAACTGGTGGTTGAAAAGGTCAAAGATATTTAATAGTGGCCATTCATGCAAGGCCTAAAAACTAATAACAATGATTTTAGGACAATTAGAAATTTGAGTGTTAGCCAATCAAACACAGAGCAGACAGGAGTGATGTGACTCCTTCTGCAAGCTCCAGATAAAACACTTTCTGCAGCATTTTGGACCAGCTGCAGATGATTTAAAGATCCTTTGTTCAAAGTTAAAAGAAAGCAAAAAAAATAATAAGTTAGTTATTTAAACTGGTTAAAATCAAAGAGTAAATTATTTATTTTTCAGATATTGACACTATGCACTTTAGTTTTTTTTTTTTTTTTCCTTTTATGGGGAATACTTTGCTGTTTGTAGTATCTTTTATTTATTTTTTAGAACTAAATCCACTGAAGCACCATAGATGAATCTTAAGTGTAAGAATACTTTATCAGTTCTTCAAAGAAAATTATATATTTTAACAAATGTTACAAAAAAAACCCAATACTAAGCACTTAACCTTCAAATATTCAGTAGATTTATACGAACCTTCATGTGTCTGTCTTAATTGACAGACACAATTGCAGGAGGAGCATTTCCATTATCTAGTAAACTGAATTATTCTTTCAGTATGACAGTTGACAAAGCAATTACACAGCTTTACCATGCAGTCTTATACATGCTATTCAGCAAGATCTACTGTTCTGCTGCTAAAAACCTTGTGACATTCAGCAGAAAAATGCAACCTTCCACTTACTTTCTCCTCTCTTGTACTAATGTGTGAAGCTCCGCCCACCCAGCGCAGCTCTGATTCATTTAGAACTTTAATTATGATACAGCACAGAGCCACAAAGCGAGGTGAGACTACAATTTTTTAACTTTATCTTTGTCTTCACTACTACTTTCCTTGTTTCTTTAAATGGAAAATATTGGGAAAATTATTTTAGTGAAACCAAACATCTGCTTTGTGATCAGGCGTTTGCTTGATTTTTTTTCTTATCATATCCCGCAAATTGTTGCAAAAAGAAGTATGACACAGATTTAGAATATTTTTTTAAGAAATAAGAGAATAAAATAATTTAAGAAATACTTTGTGAAATAAATGTGTTTTTTAAATAAAAACTCAAAATTAGTTGCTCTACTCTAGTTGATTTTTTTAGCTCGTGCAAGAAAAGCTTTTGCAGAAACAGACTTGCTTTTTGTCCTTGCCTCCACATTATATTATGTTTTTCTGGCACTGATCTAACAGGAAAATAATCAATGCAAACAGATTTTTTTTTATCATTTTGTTTTATTCCATTTTTAACCTGATGGCTGCATTTGATTTGGGGAACAGTTGCCTCTGAAATACAAGGAACTCTGTAACCCCAAAATAATTATGATTCAACTATAGATGGATCACGTTGTGCGCAATCTATCTAAATACCTTTATTTTGAAAAATAAATCATGAAACATGTTTTAAAGATGATTGTTATCCTGTTTTTTTAAAGCAAGATTTTGTAAAGCAGCTCAGTCCGGTTATTTTTCCATCTGAAAGTGTCTTTGAAAGAAATCCACATCAGAGCGGTTCACAGATTTTTTTTTCAGTAACACGAACACTTTTGCACGTTTCCAGTTCAGCTGTGATGCTACAATTGCACGCCATCAGCTGAGAGCCATTACTTCCATCTTTTAGTGAGATTCCCACATCTCTTCCCAATGGGAAAGATCCTGCAGCATTCCTTGGAAAGATTTAGCCTTTTGAAGGCAAAGCATCAGCTTTGCTGAATTAACTGTGGAACATGTGAGCATTCCAGAAAAATGTTCACACTCAGTCGGAGGAAGTGTTATGTCTGACCACAATGGAGAGAAATAGGAAGGAATTTAGTGGCTTTAACAGGATAAGATGCAATGTTTTTGCTTTTTTCTAAACTATTGTGTAATTTTTCACAAGAGGAGTACCAAATCGTTCACACACACATAAGACTTAAACAGGATTACAACAAAAAAAAGTTTTTCCCCCTTTTCCACAATATTTGTAGAACTCTGTGAAGGTCAAAGTAGAAAAATAGGTCAATTAAACTGACATTGATCTGCAATTCTTGTTTTTACATGTCAATTTGGTCTAAAAGGTTACAAAAAGCAGAAGATTTTAGTGTGCTTTGGGGAGAAAACCTAAAATGTAGCTCGCTTTCACACCCTCTACTGTCTTATTCTGTATTCTCGCAAAGCTCAGATGATTCAGCTTGAGGAAGCAGTGGCGTCCTGCCGATAGGCTAAAAAGAAAAAGCAGAAATCATCACCGGACAAAAAGGAAAGCAGGGATCATGATTGACTTGAGCTTCCTAACAGAAGAGGAACAAGACTGCATCCTGGCTGTCCTGAAAAGAGATGCAGAGCTGAAGCAGGCTGAAGAGCGGCGCATTGAGTGAGTCCCTCATTTTATTAATTATATGAGATTGATAAACCACAGAATAAAAGAAAAAAGTAAATTGTCTGCAGGTCAAACCCCTCCTTCAACATCAGCTAAAAAAGTGAGATTTTGTTTACCAATTCATTGAACATTTATAGGAAATAGTTTTTTTTTGGTGAAATTTCTGGCAGAAGATGCTGAAAAACCTCCAACTTTATGCAAGAAATGGAGCAGACTCATCCGATGGGAGAGTAATCAAGTGAGAGAACATATGTAAACGTTTGGATACATACAGACCCTGGAAAAGTGTATTCATTTCCAGAACTTCATTCAACAAAATAAAACTTGCATAGAATATAGATTTAGGACTCACTTTTTATTTATTTATTTTTATTTTTGCATAAATTGGGGTTCCAGCTCATGAAAACCACAAAAACAGGATTTTTAAAATAAATTAATACTGTAGAAAAATCTGCCCAAATTCTACACCTGCACAGGTTCCCCAGATGTTATTGAATTAGTTCATGTTGGTTCAAAATGGGGAAGACTTCCGATTTGGCAGCTATTCAGAAGATCATTGATCCCTTCCATATTTATGGGTAATCCACAAAACTTCATGGCTAAGGAGGCTGGTTGTTCCCAGCCAGATCAATGGAAAGTCTTCTGGAATGTGTCAGGAGAAGATGCTCCAGCAAAAGAGACAACCATGGGCTTATCTGATGAAAGGAAAGCCTTTCATTTGGGAATCAAGGTCCGAGAGTTTGGAGGAAGACTGGTGAAGAGCAGAACCCAAACTGCTGGAGGTCCAGTGTGAAATCTCTAAAGTCAGTCATGATTTTGAGGTGAAATGTTGGCTAACCTCTCTTTCTTCAATCAAAAATCACTGCAACAGCCTAGCAAAATGTTCTAGAGGACTTCATGATTCCTGCAGATTTTATCTTCCGCTCTCCTGAAGCATTGAAGGTGGACATTTCATTTGGAAAATACTTTATTTTGATGGATTTGATGAGATCATAATCGCTCTCTTTGGTGTTGTTTTTAATCATTAATGAACAAACACAAGCTTACTTTAGAGTAAAAGTAACTGATAATGTTGAAAAATCATTTCTGAGAATGTTTTTGTGTCTAAATGCGTTTAAGCTGTAGATCCTCCCAGCAGTGTAGATGTAAAATACAAATAAAATCCCATTTACTTACACCGTCTCTGCATCATCAACCCCACAAAAAGCTGTGTTAGCCACAAACTAAAACTCTGCTAAAGCAACCACCTTTACAGTCTTTGTTTAGCATTTAAATAAAACACGAACCTAAAAACTATTGCAGAAATGGTTTGATAAATGTCATCACAAAAACTGAATTCACTTCCTCTGAGTGGCAGATTTTGTTGATTCAAAAGCTTAATCAAAATAAATTTAAAATATAAATGTTATTAAAAAAAAGCTTTTTTTCTATTTTCATAATTTGTTGTCAGAACGCTGCAGAATACTGTGAGTGATAAAAGTCAGCTGAAGTTCCTGACTGGAGAATGGTTCTACGAGACCAAACAGCTTCGCCATCAGGACCGCATCCATGGTTCTGACATCATCATAGCCTCTATGGCAGAAAGGCGGCATCGGCCCCTGACTACAAGTGAGTCAATATATATATTTTATATTTAAAAACACTGCAACTGCAAGCCAAGAGAACTAAATCTTAAAAAATGAGTTGTGGACCACGGTACAATTCCCAGTGGGCGCAATGAACAATTAACGTAATCCAGTGAGGGTTCTTAGGCTCCTGGAGCAAGACAGAAATGGACTTGATGTGAGACCAAGGTTCTGTTGGAATGCTACTATTCAGAGAGGTTACACGCAGAGAATGTGGCGTGAATGGATGCTTCGGAACCCACAATCAAGGCTAACTGCCAAACAACTAGTGGCTCAATGTTCCAACATCCACAAACGGCAACTGCTTTCACAACTCGCGGTTGAAGAGGTACAACGCCACGGGAGAGCCCCCACATCAGATCAGAGAGGAGGCTGTGCCACACACTCAACCGGAACTTGGGAACGCAGCTCCAAATAACCACCGGTACGCCGAGCGAGGCAGCAACTGACCTGAAAGACAAGATCAAAATGTAGAATGGAAAGATTTTTGACAAATCAGGAAAAAAACTTCACAGAAAACCTGCGAACTGTTGCTCACGGGCACTTCAAAAGCAAAGCATTTGAATTGAAAAGTGGTGACGGTGTGAGTTAGATTATAACACCATTAAGGAGTTTTTTGGGGGTTTTGGCTAAATTCAAGGACTCAGTTAGAATATGACTTTGTTAAATCATTGCTCTGCAGATTTTTTAAGGTTTTTGAAATCAGCGACCTGTCCAAACTGATCTGAAACTGGTAAAAGGCTTACTCCTCCACCCTTTGAGGCCTAAATTTCAGTACGAGTCTTATAAAAAAAACATATGCTGATCAAAAATATTCAATATTGTTGGGGCCTTGTGCTCGGTGGCTTTGGACATGGCGTCTGGATATTTGTTTTTGACAACTGTGTTATTTATGCCACAGTGACGGCCTCCTATGTGTTGGCGAAAAGCAGCAGCTTCACAAGCTGTGAAAACACAGAGGAAATCTTCCCTCTGGAGCTTGAGATCCGCTCTAATGAGTGAGTAAAGACAACTTTAAGGCAAACTATTTACTCCTACAGCCCAGTTTTTTTTTCACAGGTAGTTAAATATCATGAAAAAAATTTGTTTCACAAAAAACTTGAGCAGTTTGGCCTCAGAGCTCTGTCCCAGGCCTCTGTGAGAGAGACTATCATGGGTGTACCCTGCTTTTATAGGGGATAGGCTCCAGCAACGATGTGAACTTAAAGAGGGATTCTAAGGATTCAGAATTTGAATAGATTTGATTAAAAAAAAAAGTCAAACATTGATCAAAAACTGTAGAACTAAGAGAATTTTTAACAAAAGAGCTACTACTTTTATTTATTTATTTTCTTTGAAGAATGGGCTATTTTTTTATGATGAGATCTTTCTATCAGCACCTAACAAAAGTTTTTTTTAATATCTCCAGATTAGCGGTCAAATGTTTTCTTTCTCTTTTGCGTTGTTTTGAAGTTGCTTGAAGGTTGAGGTAATTCTTTCTGTGAACATGCACACTTCAATGGGTTACCAAGAAACGGGCCCCACAGATCTTTTAATCTTCTTTCAAATGTCACATGCTCCTGTTTGCCTCTGCTGCTGAGGAGGGATCGTAAATCCCCTTCAGGAATGCACTGCTTCCCAAGAGAAGTCGAGTCAAAGTTGCATTTAATAAAGGCCTGTACTGGCTGTTACTGAAGCTAAGAAAAACTCTCATGATGAAAATCTCGTAAAATAAAAGCATGACAACAAAGATATTTTTAAAAAATTAAATGTTGTTTAATTAAATCAATAAAAAACAATATTGTAAAAAGGAGAAAAAATAAGAATGATGTAAAAATGAATTTGGGTTGTATACTGAAAAAATTGAATTTTAACTAAAATAACTGCATGCAGTGAAGAAAGAACAGCTTCTTAAAATGAGCAATACATTCTCAAAATATTGGTTTGAAAAAAATAAAAAGGCTTAAAAAGTTAGCAAATCTCAGTATTTTGAATAGAATTGAGAAATCTTTGAGGCAACGTGAAGGTCCAAAGTTACTTTTCTCATGTGTGCTCTTTGCTGATACTTCAAATACACAAATATATACCTACTTATTCATTTTTCTTGTTTTTATTCATTCCATCTGTTCTAATTTATAGTCTCTCACATGCTTGACTAAAAACAAAAATCCATTAAAGTCTCCATAGATGTTAGAAAACTCAGTTTCGCAACGGTTGAGTAAAGTGAATCTCCTGTTACAGTGTCTGTCCTCCAACAATAAGGATTTTTTAAATTCTGTTTTACCCACAGGTTCCAGTATTCTTATAAAACTGAGCAGAACAATCAAGCTGGTTTGCAATCCCCTCTGAAGGTGGGATTCTTCAACGTTCACTGAAAGCAGTTGCAAGTAATTGATAATTGATGCTAATTTAAACAATTATTCTTACATTACTGTCATCTGTACAGAAGAGAGAAAACCCATTTGATGAGAAGCTTGACTTAAAAAAACAAGATCCTCAGTTAGTGGATGCAGGAGAGGATCAACCTCTGACACAGAAAGGTGGTGAGTGTTATGTGATATCAGGTGTAAGGAATGGAATGAAAGCACTGTGACGTTCCCTCGTGTAAATCTGAGTGACATCCAGGGTTTCTTTTTATCTTTGTGGAGCAAGTCGCTAAAAATTCACTCTGAACTTTTTCAATGGAAAGTTTCAGGGCCAGAGTTTATCAGTCGAAGCATAGATTTAGAGAGAAACACATTCCAGTGTGCTAATCTGAACTGTATGACTCCTAAATATTTCATAAGAACTCAGAGTAAGAAGTTATGTGAAAATAACCATTCTTTAAAAAAAAAAAAAAAGTTTTTACTTTTCCAGTACTCACCTATTTAATCTGAGACAACATTTCTTTATCTAAAAACGTGATTGCCTTTGGAAAAAATGTCCTTTTTACTCATATTTTGCTAAATTTGTAATTTTTTTCTATTTTTAATTGACAAAAATCACCAATCTTTCAGTTTGAGTCACCAAAGACCTGCTGCGTTCCCTAAAAGGAGATAGTAAAAAATAAAAGTAGCATGAATGTACTTATGAATAAAATGAAACTTTGATAGCACAGATAAAAGACTACTAAAAACAAACAAAAAACAGTTCTATTTATATGTGGCGTTACAATTTATTTCATTATTTTGGGATTTCTACACTTAAGATAGCTGCAGTTCACTGAATGGACACCAGGGGGCAGATGTGAGCTGCAGTGGCAGGTTCTGCAAAATCGAAGAGATGAAAGAATAGAAAACCAGTGATGTGACTGATATCATTTTATATTTCCTCACGTCTAATAGGTTAATTAACTTTAAACAACTGTTTCTATCTTCAAGTTTTTGGTTTAACTTTCGTTAAATTCGGTTTTTATTCACACACTGGAGGAATCTTAATCCTTAAACTAATTTGCTTTGTTTTTGTTTGTTTCTCTTTACATTTTGCTTCATTTGGAGATCAAATTATCACCTGACAGGTTCATAACAAATACTGCACCACGTAAACAAAAATTCAAGAATAACACAGTCAAAGAGGATGCATTTGTTCCATTTCCAGTTCTTGAAAAAGCAGTGTCAAGTTCAAATTCTAAGGATGGATCACGTGGGAGATGCATGACATCTGTCTGCTTCCAGCTCCATGGTGTCTCAGTGTTCTCACCTGGACCCTCCGACTCCAGTCAGCCAGGAAGCAGAAAAGAAACAGAATAGTTTAGAGCCTGGTGGTCAAAGCGCCATAAAAGTCCTGCAGAATCTTCAAGAACAGAGTTCTCTGGATATCAAACCTCTCACTTCCTCTGAGGCAAAAAACACCAGAACCGTTGAGATCAGTACAATCACTGGCACAAGCATATCCTACATACAGCCGAGTCAGGGGGACTCACCAGCAAACATGGTGCAAATATCCAGAAGCATGACATTTGCCATCATCAACGCTTTGGTGGTAAGAATTATTTTGCATGTAGACCTAAAAATAAGAAAAAACAAGATATCTCAACATTTAGATGTCTAACAATTGTTCTTGTTTTAGTATTTGACTATTTAGCCTTTTTTCATATTTCTGATGAATCAAACTGCTTTCTGCAATTTACCTTGGTGGCTTTTTAAAAAAAAATAAAGATGGAAAAGTGCTTTAAATATGATAGCAATTTAATGATATGCAGCATAAGTGTAGTTCTAGAACTTTGCAGAGTCATGTCTTTTAGGTTTTAGGCTATTTGAGACAGAATGTAACATGTGGACGGTTTTTGTTGGGGGGTGAAGTCCCAAAAGCGACATCTGACCTGCAGCAGACAGAGGTCATGGTGCTTTGACAGACTGAGAGCATCCCTCAATGACATGCTGACTACTCATTTGGCAGTTTAGCTATAGAGGTTTTATTACATACTTTAGCACTAAAATCCTAATCATGCATGCTTTCACATCAACTTTATTTGTGTTAATTTAAAAATCTGACTTACAATGTTATTTAATCAGCTTGCACTTCGCCACTACAAGCTGGTCTGGGTGGTTCCCTGCTCGTGTTAATTTTAATCTTCTTAAAATCTGTTTCTGAATTTGAAACCAATCTTAACGTATACAATGGCGTAGTTCCTTAAATGGCCACTAGAAGCTGGTTTAAATTCCAAATGACTCAGAGGTAAATTAACAAAAATCAACTATGTAGATTTTGTCTGAGTTCAAATTTGTGTGTGTTAAAGTGATTGTAAGGTGGGTGGACTCAATAAAACTTTTGCGTAGTCCCACTCCAACCATATTTTTTTCATATTTTTTCTATTGTAAAATCGTACCCAGTAGTCGTTTAATTCATATTTTGGAATAGAGCTGTGAAAAAAAAGCCTGGAGCAAGATTCACGAAATGTACACTACTTGGATATTTTGCACTTAGCCTCTTCCAACTTTAGGTGGCGGGTATGCGCTAGTGTCGGGTAGTGACACTTCATTGTGAACACCATATGCTAACCGCATGTTCAAGAATGTACGTTTTTTGCGTTCTTGAGTTTGTGTAACATACCTGGTATGAATGTAGCATAATACTTTAGTCCGCTCCAATGGCCCATATTCAGAAAAACGCAGGTCATTACAGGGCTATGAATAATTATGCAAATGCAGGCATAACGATCTAAAAGCAAATTACTTTGAATTTATATTTATACATTTAGCACAAGTACAGTTAATGAAAGAAAAACAATATTATCCCTCAACTTGTGCTTTCATTACACAAAACAATACACTGTTGCAAACACAGATGAAAACTGTTCATTCATGTTTTTTTAGCAGACTCCTGGCCAGTTAAAAAATACTCCCTAATTTATGAAGTAGCTTTGTGGAAAAAATAGCCTCATACTTTAAATATGAAATGGTTCTGGCTAGTAGAACAAATAAAATCCCAACACTGAGTCACACATGCACACAGAGAACAGTTGGCAGTTATGTTGTCAAGTATTTAGAGGGTGAAATGTACATAAATAATCCGTCTTTCTTTGCAGATGTCTGTGAGCAGTGTTACTTTGAGCCGATAATCCCTGCAGCTTCCAGCTGTGTTTCTGCTTTGGAGGAGCTGGAGAAACGTCCCTTCCCAGCTAAAGCCAGGAGCAGTCCAGATGAAAGCTATGTTCAATCACCTGAGGACAGCTCAGCCCTTGAACACAGCTCTGAAAGTGCACGTCACGTTCTTCCCCCAAAGTATGAAAGAGACGTTTTAAGCAGGAAGGAAGAACCGTTGGAGCCGGAGCAGACGGCCTGTGCACCAGCTGAAGACAAGACTGAGAAGAAATCCCACAAACAAGAAGTACCATCGACTCAGATCTCACAAGTCAGATCGCTGCAGCTTGCAGTGCTGCAGAACCGTCCATTTAAAGAAACGCTGACTTCATTAGACGTAGCTAACCAACAAGAGGAGTCAAAGAGCCAAGCTCAGGTAATCAAGAGAAAACCCAACCTGAAGACTTCATGGATGACAGAAAGTTTTGATTCATCCTCCACGGGACAGGAAGGGAAACCTGAAGCCAGGACCAAGATTGTTCACTTTTACAGCATTCATAAAAACCCAAATGTGAAAAACAACAGCTCCTCACCTCAAACTGGAAATCAGGAGGACATAGCAGGCAGACCCAAAGAGAAGGATATGCCATCCCAGATGGAGAATGACGTGATGCAAGACGATGGGATGTACAGAGCTGACCCAGTGTTCATCTATGAGGATAATTCTGTGTTAGCAACAGAGTTAAAGATTACCAAGCCAGAGGACAGCCAGGGCGTGTCAGAACATCTCATGGACAAGAAACACACATCTCCAGAGGAAGCTTTGAGCAGCTCCATTTTCAATAACAGCTCAGTTTTCTCAGAAAAAAGAGAAACTCCTGAAGAGGAAACAGATCAAAACAATTCTAAAGAGTTTCCCCGTCCAGACAGCTCGCAGATGAGCAGCTTCAGAGGCGTAGAAGCTCAAGAACCTGACACCGAGACTAACACTGAAACATCCCCAAAATTCATTAAATTGCAGTTTCCAAAATCGAAAGACAACTTAGACAAAATGAGAAAGAGTCCAAGTAAAACCTACCACCCCAAAGTTTTACCGCAAGAATCCCCATGTGCCAAGGAATCCAGGCTGAGAGAGTCTCCATTGAAAACCTTTCCAATAGACTTTGTGCCCAATGTGAAGGTTGCACAAGAGAAGCAGGAGAAGATGAAGTCAGACTCCAAACAGGAGAGTTTCTCTCCTGTGAGAAAGCAGAGGGAGCTAACCATCACCAACACCGGTGAGGGTATGTCTTCTACCTCTTCACCTGCTCCTAAACAAAGTTGAGACAGGGTTATGCTACATACACACCGCGCATGTGTGGCCCCTTGAAGATCTTGATAAGTGCGGGATCTTGAACACATTTCAGCATACGGTGTTCACACTAGAATGTCACTATGCCGGTATTAGCACATGCACTCACATTTGGACACAGCTTGGTGCGAAATGTCAAAGCAGTTGAAGTCTTGTGAATCTTGCTCCAAGCTTTTTCTTTCACAGCTCTATTCTGATACATGAAAGACTTGGTGTCAATTAAGTCAGACAGAGCAGAAACCACAATTATTAATTTCTCCTTCATGATCATTTTTCAAACTGTTGGCACCTTTATTGTTTTGAAAAGGACACTATCCACAAACGCCGCAGCCAAATCCAAGTCCCTGATTGGTCAAAGTTCAACTAGTTTAACTTGAGGCGCATTTGCGCGCATTTTGTATAGACTTCATTGGAAGAGGTCACTTGAGCATGCGATGCTGGTGTGAAGAAAACATTAGGGTTAGTGAAGATCAAACACCTTAGCATCACCATAACTAAACATCAGAAAAGAAGGGTTGAGCATCTGCTCACCAAGACAGCATTCCAACACCTGAATCAAAAATTATGATTCACAAAGAATCAAACATCATTAGAGGAAAAAAGATAAAATATTGATCAAATCACAGTGACTTAACCCACCCAACACCACAATGAGTCTGATGTAGTTCACCCTGTAAAGCCCACTACATCAAAGAACTGACAAAAAAAGCAATTTTTTAATGAAGTTTTTTTAATTCTGACGAAATACACAAAAAAGTTTTCTTCATTATTTTTTATGACATATACATAGTATCAGTTATACAACGTTGGGTAATGTGTTAAGTTTTTGCTCATAACATTGTTAGTTTAAGATTAAAAAATATTGTCAGGACTTCCAAAAAACAAAAAAAGCATCTCCATTACCCACTGTCTCTAATTTCATCCACCTATTATTTCTGCATTATAAATGATTAATTATCAACAGATTTTAATTTTTTTTTATAAGGAAAAGTTTATTTTAAAAAATGAATAATACTGAATGTGCTATTCTCAACATAAAGTTTTGAAAATTAGCTAAAATTTTTCCCGCCAAAAGTGTTTGAGATTTCATGGAAGCAGCCATTTTGAAATGAGCAAAAAAAGCCCATCTACTGCCCCTAGTGGACAAATGATGCACTACAGGGGAGAAAACATGGACCAAGTCATAAACAAAAGGTTTTAAGGGAAAGTTTGGGTCATGCTAATGAGAAAGGAGGTCTCAGAAATAGATGAATCATATATGATATGAAAGGTCATAGGGTTATAGTCCTATTATGTGCTAAATTCACCATTAATGCTAGTTTTTTTATTATTATAAATAGTAATTCTGCAAAAGTGTGTCTATCCACACTTCAGCTCATGTGAAATTTGAAAGCTACTTACACATTTCAATGTGTGGCTTTTTTGTGGTTACTATCAATTAGAAAAGAACTTGTAAAGTTTACTTTAAAAGAAAAAAATTGTAAAGTAAGTGAAAAAAATGAAAAAGCTTTAGTGTTAATGGGATTTAGGAGCAGTGATTTTTAGTGACTTCAATATTGATCTTTTGTAATGTTGTAAAAAGCCATTTTACTCCTTGTTTCTGTTTTATCTTCCAACAACAGCCTTAAGTTCCTCCAGGTCAAAGAAAATGAGGACCAGCTATTCTCTTCCTCTTCAGCTGGATCAGGTAAACGGCGCATATGTTGTTTTTTTTTTTAAAAAAAAAAGGTTAACAGTAAATAGTTCTTCTACACTCTCATTCTTCAATTATTTAAAAGGTAAGTGTTTTCATTTTTCTGGTAAAGGTGAGCAGTGTACTGTTGGATGTTTATGTTGCAGTTGCATTCACTGGAACAATTGCAATCCCCCTGGTAAATTGTTGATTTGGTTTTGTATTTAATTCTTTAACAGAAAGTCTGGATTTTGTGTTCGTACAGGTCAACAGAAAAAAATTAATGCAAAGACAAGTACTTATATCTGACTACTTAAATATCCAAAAAAATCTACACAAATGGGTAAACCCACACATGCACCAACTTACACAATCAAACCCTATTGTATTGTGTGAGCTTGAGCACATTGAAGTGGTTGCTTTGGGAGTTTTGTGTACACGTTGTGGCATAGTGCTGTTTCTGCTTCAAACTCGGAAGTTCTTCTTTAAAACAGGAAATAAAAGGTTTGCTGCTTTGACCCTGTATTTGTATCTTTGCCTTTTCTTGTTCATAGCATATGTATTGGTTAAAACCATACGGTCTACGGTTAAAAACTCCTTCTCATCTCATTTGTTTGTTGTTTTTCTGTTTAGAGAGCCAATGACAACAGTTTTGAGACCAGCTTTGGACGCAGGAGGAACACCAACAGCTCCATCTCTGACATGAGCTTCTCCTCAGAAATAGACTCCGTGTTCCCTGTGTGTTAACACACCTCACTGAATTTTATTTATTTTCAACAAACATGTCAGAATGAGTTTAATAGGTTCCTAAACATCATTTCTGTCTTGTGAATAAACAGATGAGCAGCAGCTTGAACAGCATCTGCCCTGCAGACGTCAGAGACACTGAAGTCCAGGGAAGCATCCAGTTTGCATTGACGTACATACAGAAGCTTGGAGAGTTTCAGATCTTTGTGGTGCTCTGCAGGGGTCTGGCCGTGGCGGACCCCAAGAAAACCCGGACCGACCCGTAAGTGTTACACTGGAAACAGAAAAACACACTTGTGTTTCATTTGTCTGGTAACATTAATTTTAAACTGAAAAAGTTTAGACTTTTTTTTTCTACACATCCATCCATTCAAGGTGGTTTTGAGACACAATGACATCATTTTAAACCAAGTTCAAGCTTGTGTAAAAAATATGTTCTCATCTGAAGTAATCTCCTGATGTAGTTATTTAGTAAAGCTGATCATTTCTGCCAAAATACTAAATTGACTTAACCTCCAGACCAAGGAAAGAATGGTGACTGGACACCTAGGACACACTAGAACGGGGTTAAGCTTGTAGACGCCTTTCTTTAGAGAATTTTGAACATATTCAGCCCAAACCAGGAACCGGTTCAAATCCTCCTGATGTCGGCAGCAATAGATTCTCAGGGATCGGGTGATTTCCTGGTTGAGCCGCTTCACTTGTCCGTTGGATTCGGGGTGGCATCCAGAAGTTAGGCTAACGTTTATGTCCTAACCCTAACCCGCCAAACACGTGATGAGTTGCTCGGTGGTCTCCATAGCGGTGGGCAACTTGGGCAAAGGGAGTAGACAACAGGCCTTAGAGAAACGATCAATGACAGTGAGGATGGTGGTGTTACTGTTAGCGCGACGCAACTCAGTGAGGAAGTCCACCACTATGTGCGACCATGGACGTTGTGGTGAGGGCAGAGTTTGTAGGAACCCGGCTGGGAGCTGGCATGGGGTCTTGGCTATTTGACACGGATTGTACGCCATGGAGAACTGAGCCACATCCGCCTGCATGGTGGGCCACCAGAAGGAGTTCTGCATGAGAGACTGGGTACCTGCCATACCTGGGTGTCCCGCTGCTAGAGTGTCATGCTCCAGATGTAGGACCTGCTGACGATGAAAGGGGGGTACGTAGACTCGGTTGACAGGACAGGACGGTGGAGGAGGTTTGTGTTGATTAATCTCCGTCAGTTCCGTGATGACATCCAACTGAATAGGATTCAGGATTAATGAGGCAGGCAACACAGGTTCAGCAGAACTCAGAACTATACCTTCCGTCTCGTGCCAGCGGGATAGCGCGTCCGCCTTGCCGTTCTTGGAACCCCGTCGAAAGGTTATCTGGAAGTGGAAGCGGGAGAAGAATAGACACCATTGGGCTTGGCGAGGCTTTAGTCTCCTTGATGTGTCCAGACTCTTGTGGTCCATCCACACCAAGAAAGGATGTGATGCCCCCTCCAACCAATGTCTCTACTCCATGAAGGCCTCTTTCATGGTGAGTATCTCCCGATCCTCCACGTCATAGTTCCTCTCTGCGTCAGTGAGTTTCCTGGAATAGAGGGCACGAGGAAAACTTTTGGAGGACTGACAACGGCGTTGGGACAAAACAGCCCCTATACCCGCGCTCGAGGCATCCACCTCCACAAAACCAACTGGAGGTCAGGTTGATTTTTTAGTGGTTGGTGATGTCCATCACCATCTTTATGGTCTCGTTTGTGCTGAGCTAGTGGTTGTCATTGTTGTTTAAGCCATTTAGGCATTTATCACATCAATAACTGGTTAGATTTTATTTGAGTGTGTTCTTAATTGACAGTCAGACCCGAACAGAGCAGTGACAACCACAAAACATTGTGTATCCTTCCATAAAAGTAAAAATCTTCCAAAAATTCAACTTTCTACCAGAAATGATTTTTTTTACCTATTATTTACATAGTTTGGACAAAGCATCACCCCAGTATCCCCTAAAAGAACATTAAAGCTTCATCTGTGCACTGAAGAGACCAGTTCAGTTCAATCCAAGAGGTTCCCTTGAATTAAAAACATCCATTCAATATCTGCATTACAACAACTGAAGTCAACAAAGACCAGAATTAAGTTGCTGTCTTTAAGCCTCACTTCATGTAACGCCGTAGAACAGAGAGTGGATTGGAAGTGTCCTGGAGAGCCCTGCATGCCACCCTGACCTTTCACACTCATCTTCTTAGGACCTTTACTTAGACAGCTCAGCTTTCTCAGGTCAGGATTAAATGTCGAAAACAGATCATGATCCAAAGAATAGCTGGAATTCACAGGAAAGCATCCACTGCCGACTGATTTAAGAAGCTCTCCACAAACCTCACAGCTTGCAGATATCATTACAGTAAAGCTCTATGCGTAAAAAAAAAATAAAGATGCTCTCCTGGCTCCAGAAACAAGAATCTGTTTCAAATGGGGAGGTGGGTAACAAATAGTGAATGTGGATCGGGTCAGATCCAGCTTCTCCTGCAAAGCAAAAAGGTTTGTGGGACGCTGGAAAGCAGTCGGTGGACCTCTTTAGCCTCTCACTCAGTGGCACACTCATAGTAGCACTCTCAATCCGGCCTGCGTAAAGGGATTAAGATTCCACTCCAACTCCACTTTGACCATCTCACTCCTTTAAGCAGCTTAACCTGCTGTATTTCCCCCAATGGAAGGGGCCGAACCATTATATTTAAATGTAGCAGCAGCTGTCTGACCTCACTGCTGCCAGCAGCATATAATAATTCACACCAACAGCTGGATCTTGCAGGTCACGTGTCTATGAGGTAGGCTGAAGCAGGTGTTACTTTTGTCTATCTTTTCCTGTGTACCTGTTGTAGCTGCAAAATAAAAATCTCACTCAATTAAATGTTAACAATGAATTTGCTAAAGTCAGATGTGTCCAGTCCCCCTTTTCTTTGATTTTCACCCTCAAAGGAAGGAACAACCAATTTTCTAGACATTTTATTAACGCAAATAAACAAAAATAGCATCCTCCTTAGATTGTGTGTTCACACATTCTGCTGTTTGGTCCAAACTACAATGTATCTTGTTTTATTATTAAATGTGCTTCAGTGAATAGACAAAGTCGCCTGATGATCAATACTGACAATCATACTTGCTTTTGCAGGTATGTGAAATGCAGCCTTCTCCCTGACAAAACAAAGCTGGGCAAGAAAAAAACCGCAGTGAAGAAGAAAACAATAAACCCAACCTACAATGAAGTCCTTGGGGTGAGAGTACTGTCTAAATTTTCTTTTAGCCTATTGATGCAAATATGCATCAAACAACTTCAGCTCCAAATTTACCTTCATTTAGTTTCATAAGTAATATAAGTATTTTTTTTTAATTGCTGGAAATAAAGTCAGGCTTCACATGGTTAAACATACTGTTTAGATGTTCTCTTTTTTTGGACAATAAAATAGTTTTGCCACCGACATTTGCAGTTTGTACGACCGTTGCCAACTTTCTGGCATGTAGGTCAATGATAGAAACAGCAAACGTGCTATGATGTGTTCTACCACATATACTTTTATGTAGATGGATTAAACAGTAATTAATATTACAGCTTACATTTCTTAATGTAGTCATGAGGGAGCCCAAGCCAGAGCCAGATAAATACAGAGGGCATAGGAGAATCAGACCTATGATAGCCATACCAGATCGGTCGAACCCCGGGTCAAGAATGACCGCCATCGGTGCCGTTCACAGACAGGGTGCCAATGGAAATTGAACTACTGTTGGTCAAAGAAGGCGAGGACATAAAGGTGGCTGGTGTTAGAGTAGAGGATGCAGAAGACACGGTTAGATGGAGGAAGCAGATTCGCTATGGCGACCTGTGAAAGAAAAGGAAGAAAGGAAAAGAAGAAAGAAGAAAGAAAAAGAAGGTTGGATGTTTCTTCTATTTTAGGTAGCACCTTGAGACATTTCAACTGTGAACTGACCCTTTATCAGTCAAGTGAATTAAGTTTAAATGTGTATTTTGTGAATCAAATGAAAATGAATTTACAAAATTACATCAATATGTGTTGATATTAGTTTAAAATCCCGATGGAGGTGTTGAAAACTCAGCATTTGAACGTCACTGTGAGTCACAAGGACATGTTTGGGCGGAGCAGCTGCCTAGGCGAAGTGGACCTGGATTTGTCTGTGTGGGACTTCAGCAACACTCAGATAAATAAATATCCACTTAAGGCAAAGGTGAAGTCTTCATGTCAGTGCATCATCTTGCTACGTTGCAGCAAGTTGTAGAGTTGTATTGACCCCAGCTGCATGATTTAGGCTCCAGTGCCGGTTTTACCGGTGTCAAGCTTCACGATGAGCAGCAGAGGAGAAATGAGAGTTGCCTTAAGATTCCTGCAGCAGCCCTCACAAAGTGAGTCCTGGATTTATTGCATTTGTTTCAAACTTTCCCTTTTTTCAGGTCTTCATTTTTATGAGCTGTCTGTGTTTACAGGCTCTGGAGCATCAAGAATAGAGATGGGTGAGGTCCAGATTTGGGTGAAAGATTGCAAGAATCTTCTTCCTGTGAGAGGATCCATGATCAACCCGTTTGTGAAGTGGTAGGAAATGAATTCATTCTACAAAACTGAGTATGACAATAAAACTGGTACATGTTAGAATGTGGATGCGGATAAGAGGTCAGTAGGAAGACATCTATCTATTGTGTTTTAGTGAAGACGGGAAGAACAGAAAACTGAAAGCAGTGCAGCAAACAACACTGAAGATTTGCAATAAGGGGAGATATTATAGATCAGGACAATCATCAAGCAAAATAACTGATGTTACACACAGAAAAATAAATCAGAGAAACTGTGACTTTAACAAAAACCAAGAGATGATCACTTACAGGTAGAACGAACCAAAATCCCACAAAAATATACAGACCGTAACAGCATCCCAATGTTGCCAAAATGGGAGAATGCTTAGTTAGCTATGAAACAAAAAAATAGCAAATTTGTTAAAAGACTTTAATGTTAAACTACTCTGTGATCATTTAAGTGTTAACATTGCACATTTCTGTTGAAATCCCCAAATTTTAAAGGTTTAGTAGAAAAAAGCTTCAAAAAGGGATTTGTACTCCTTCAGCTACAAAATAAAAATGCATTGTTATTAAATCCATATGCATCAATGAAAGACTTTGATATTTAGATTAGTTCAGTCCGTTTTTAAGAGTCTAAAACATGATCATACATGTCATAAAAAGATTATTGGTAGAGTAATAGTGGACAATGAAAAGGTTTCACTGTCCCTTCTCAATTCTTTTTTTATTTTTTTCTAAAACTTTTTTTTTCTTTTTATTTCTGTGTCAGTTCTGCTAAAGAAAAAAACTCCAAATCCATAGTTTTGGCGTGATCTTAAACCAGACAAAATTTAAACAAAACAAATATGTTTTATAAACTTTCTGGCCAGACAGATTAATCATTTGTCAAATAAAGTTTAAAAATTATTCTGTAAATATAAAAAAATGTGTCTTTTCATAGTTTTTCCTTTCCATTTCTCATGTAAGCTCCTCTTAATAACATGTTTTGTTTTTTCCCAGCACTGTGCTTCCTGACATGAGCAGTAAAAGTCAACAGAAGACACGTGTGGTGAAGAGGACAGCCAACCCCATGTTTAACCACACCATGGTGTACGATGGCTTCAGACTAGAGGACCTCAGAGAGATCTGTGTGGAGATCACTGTGTGGGATCAAGATCACCTCAAGAACTATTACATAGGCGGGCTCAGGCTGGGGCTGGGGACAGGTGATACACTACTGTTTCTTCTTCACACACAATAACACATTTGAGATGAACGTGCAAACAAAACAATATTGTGTGTGTTTGTCTTTGCAGGCAGAAGCTATGAAGTCGCCGTGGTTTGGATGGACTCAACAGCACATGAAGTCCATTTGTGGAACCGAATGTTAGAAGCTAATGGTGAATGGGTGGAGGAAGTTCTGCCTCTGAGGCTGTTGGCAGGAGCAGCAAACAGCATGCCAAAGTGATGCATGCTGGGAGCACTACTCATGTACATTTGAATAGACTGACATAACTCACATACGGTGGCCCTGAAGCGCAAATCACATCAACAAATGACTCGGCGCCAAAAGAAATTTTAAAGATCACAACGGTGAATCAAAAAAGCCAATCAAATATTCTATTTCTAAAATATAATGCTGTTTTCAAAATATTTGTTTTGCACTTCAGGGCCACCATACTCACAGGAAGTGTCAATTTCAAGAAAAACTAATTTGGATTCGTAAAATTGAAGATTTTTTATAATGATGTATTAAATTGTAGTTAGATCTTGAATTTGATGCTCTGCCCCATTCATTTTTAAGATGTTTTAAGATGAAGCAGCAGTTTTTTTGACTCCTTATGTGCAGTTCTGTTCAAAGTGTATTAAACCACCCTGCACTATGCTTGGATTGCTGTGCAAAATTCCATCAAAATTAAAAAAAAAGTCGTTGTCACTATTGACAGATTTTATTGAGAGTAATGTCTCATAGCTATTTGGCAGGTGCTGCATCCTTTAAAAATGCATTTTAAAACTAAACATAAGAGCATTACAGGGTCTAAAAAAAACACTTTAGAACAAAAAATAAAGCATCCAAAAGCGCCTGTTCCATTCAGAAATTGATTTTTTTTCATACATTTGTCAAATTATCTGCTACTGTCCAACACAACTTTTAACTTAATTGTTTTTTTTTGTTTTGTTTTGTTTCATTTGGGTCATAATGTTGATTTTCATCCATGCTGATGTATGTAACGATGATTTGCTTCTGTTTGAGATCTTTCTTTAGTCGCTTCAGATGACTTTGCAGAAGGGGTTTGCAGTATTTGGTGTGAGAATTAGTATTTTGGCACCAAAGCATCAAAGTCAAATGAAATGTAACTTGAGAATTCATTTGTCTTGTTAGAATATGGTTTGGTAAAATTCTGTCGCGCTTCCGAGTTCCTTTTGAAAGTTAGAAGTTGCAGATGAAGCAAATATTTTCATAGAAACCACTATTAAATTTAATATATTTTAAGCTAAAACATTTTAAGCCAATACATTTTCAAGATAGATGCCGTAAAAATAAAAAGCTTTAAAAATGTTGAAGCTATCTCTTGGTGGATTTCCAAATCTAAGTATTTTTATAACATTATTTTATGTACTTCCATATTTAATGTGCTCAGTGAGACACGTATGCCCTGAAATGATGCATCTATTAACATTTTTTTTTCCCATGAATATAGATTTTTATAATGAATTTCAAAACAGATAGACTTCTACATTTTTAATCTATAAAATATTTTTGCTTTAGAATTGTAAACTCCTATCAGTTAAAACAATGTATGACCCTTTTTGAATGGATGAGCAGCAAACTGTGCTTTTTCTTTTCCCTTTTGGAAACTTGCAAACAAAAACCTACACAGTTAAAACACCAAATTAACAAAAGCCTTGCTTTTTATTAGCGTTGATGACTGCTTTGCAAGAAGCTGTTTTCACAAATCCGTCAAAGACATTAGTAATTATCAAAATTATTGTTTTTTATTCATCAAATAACCAATATTAGAGTTTAAAAAAATGTTATATTTTGTTGTGTATCTGTGCCAAATTTGATGACTCAACATAAAAATGTATTTTTATGGTTTTTCACAATGAATTAATTCTTAGGTAGAAACTGAAGGTGCATAAAGTTCGTAAAGTTTAGAGAAAAAATTGAATTAAGAACAACTTTATGTGAATAATTTTTTGTGTAACGACTGCAAAGTATAATTTTTGTAATAACAACCTTTACCCTAAATAAATACTTTCATCATTGTCAGTTCTTATAACAAAATTTTTTAAAGTTACATAAAAGTGAGTTATATTTATACAATGTACCAATACTGTTGTGATTGATGTGAGTTGGGTACGTATATTACTGTCTATTTAACACAATCTGTGAGATTTTTTCTGTTCTGTGTGATAATCATTGTTGGGTAAGTTACTTCTAAAAAGTAATTACTTTACTTAGTTACTGGATCAAAATTGTAAGTAAATTACATTACTCGTTACCTACTTGAAAAAGTAATTCACTGCTTGTTTCTTTACTTTTTTTCCCACTTTTCCACTACTTTTTTTTTTTACAAATTCTTAAGGTAAAAACAGCTTGGCACAAATAAGATCCTCTTGTCTTTATTTAGCAAAGCTCCTTTGAAATATAGATGTTTAATCTCCAAAGGACTTCTGTGGTTTAATAAAGGTAAATAAAATAACTATATTTTTAAAGCAATAACTTTGTGCAAGGCATGAACAAGGTTCAAGACATGGACTGCTTTTAGTGCTCAGGTGACTGAAATGTAATCCAGAGAATCCCGTCAGTTTTCAAAACCCTTTATTCTACGGTCCGGTGGCAATTGATCCACAGACTGGTACCTGTCCGCTGCCCGGTGGTTGGGGACCACTGGTCGAGGCAGTTACCCGCCTTTGCCCAACAGTACCTGGGAAGGGCTCCAAAAACCCCGCTTCCCCCAAAAGCAAAGCGGCGGGTTAAGAAAATGGATGGAGGATAAATTCATAGAAATAATTCTTGCTGTTGTTGTCTTGTTTAAACCTGCGTCTTGTCTGTGTTTCTTTCTTCTGGTTAAATGTTCCCAAAGAGAGGATGGAATGTTCACAAAACGAAATCACTTTGATTTCTCTATCAGCATTAAAAGAGCTCATGGAAAACTTCCGTAGGACACTGGAATGAATCAAAGGGAAGATTTGACACAAAGTTATAAATAAAACAGCTTTAAAACTCATTCATTTGGAGTACATTAAATTATATCAATTTTAGCTTTAAGTGATACACTGAAACCCGACTTTAAAGATTTTTGTAAACACCTTAATCTCAATGAGGTGTGTTTATGTGGATTACCCCTGATATTGTTTTTGAAAAGCTCTTATTGAATTCCCATCCATCCATTTTCTTAATCCGTTTTATCCCTTTCGGGGTCACAGGGCTGCCAGAGCCAGACTATTGGGCAAAGGTGGGGTACACCCTGAAGAGAGGTCGCCAGCCTGTTGCAGGGCCACACAGTCACAGCTAGGGACAATTTAGAGACACCAATTTTTATTAACCTGTGGAAGGAAGTCGAAGTGCCCGGAGAAAACCCAAGCATGCACAAGAACATGCAAACTCCAGACAGAAAGGTTCTGACTTGGATTTGAACCTTCCACGCTGTGACGAAAGCGCCAACCACTGTGTCACTGTGCTGCCCTATTTTGCTATCAAGTTTTTGACAATAGTCCAACAACTGTGTGTTAATGTGCGAACGCGATGTGACAAACTCAGCACTTACCTCTATTTCATGTGGAAAATCTCTCTGTGATCTCCCAGGTTGTGTCAATGTGCCAAGCTCTTTAACTCATACATCACTTGGAAGTGATGTGAGGATATTCTCTGAGTGGATCAGACGCGTGTTACGCTGAAACGCTTCCCAGTTTAATGGAGTTACCAAGGACCTGTCTTTGACACAATGTTTCTCCATCAGAGCAAAAGGTAACCATGAAAAAGGTCTGGTTCAGCCAAACGGCTGTGAGTAGACTCGCATATAATTCCTCTATTTTCTACAATGTCTTCCCCTTCAAATTCTTGACCAATCAATATTTTGTTTCTGTTACTGATTTCAAAGAAATGTCCCATATTTGCAATAGTTTGGCATTAAATCACAGTCAGCAAAGATGTTTGAACTCATTTAGATCCAGCGTTTTGGGAACAAACTGTAATTTTGAAGAATGTCTGCTGTCACAGGCATCAAATTTTATTTTTCTAAGCGCTTCATTCATATTTGCAAAAGAAGGAATTTGTTGTGCGGAAAAAAATGCTTAATTTAATTTATTTCGACAGGGCCTTTTGCGGTCTCTCTGTTGATGCGTGTCATAGTATTTCCTGTTTGCCGTACAGAACGCAAAGACGGTCCAATGGGTGAGCTGGAACAAAATGTTAGCGCTGAGATTCCCCCCCCCAAAAAAATGTACTAGTACTTGTGTAATCTTAAGAAATAAAAGAGTTGTGGTGCTTTATACACATCCATTCAGCACTATGTGGCACATCTTAGTCAGACTGGAGCAATTTTTAGCTCTATAATCTGAACAACAATGAGGTCACCAAACTTAAATGAGATTAACAGATGCAAGGAAATGTAAGCCAGCACTATCTCCACTGAGGTGTGTGTTTTTGTGGCGTCTTAATTGCAAAACATGAGTTTAAAAAAGCAAAAAATTAACAAACTATTTGAAAAATGTCTACTACTATGAGATGAAACATCTCATTCATGAAAATTGTTTGTAGAGTTTGTAAAGAATGAGCCCGGCAAGTTCAGACAAAACTTACATAAAATCAATTAGGAAGCATGTCTGTGTTGGTCCTCGGAGGAAGCTAAAATGATGTCACACTGGCTACGTAAACCTGTGTGAGCGGCAGCCGCGACAAAGGAGTGTATGTCATCCATTCACTTTAATGAGTTGAGACTGCCTGAGCTGCATCACCTGAAAAGATTAGCCCTGTTGCTCTGGGGAAGGAAATCCAAGCTGGGAACTGTGCTCAGTAAGAGCACCTGCTCACTGGGAATACAAGCAGGCCTCTTTGCACACAAATGAAGGCAGTCATCAAGGTCAAAATTTGCAACACAGATCTACACAAGGGTGGCTCCAGCAATCAGGTACCAGGGGATGTTTTACAGCAAAAATGCTCAACATTTTTTTCAGGTTTATCCTAAAAAGCAAGGATTGAGTTATCCAAGGATCCTAAGGCTGATTGTGTAGCAGGTATTGTAATGCTTGGTTTGTAGTGCCTTTTTTAAAGACCATAATGCAGAAAATCTTTGTGCCAATTGTTGTGTAAGCTATACAGTGGAGGTGATTTACCACTTCTGCCACACAGAAGTGCTTTGATTGAAAAACAGGCTGAATATACTTTTTTTCTACACAGACAGTCACTTTGAGACTCTGCTTGTGAGATGTTTGTGATTTCACACAACGGGCAACACTGGCATCCTGTTTGAGCCAGATTTGAAAGTGAAAGAGACCAGCGTTGCCAGTTTTCTTTCCCAAAAGTCTTCTAAAAACCACCAGACCCCACAAAAGATAAACAGTAGTTAATTAGCAGTAATAATCATTCATTATTTATTACTTAACATTTTGATTAAAAGTCCAACTTTGAGACATTTTAAATCATATTACATTTGACATCTTTGCGGTCAATCAAAGCGTGACATAAAATAATGAACTCCTTTTATACTTTATGAACAACCGTCCAATCTGGCAACACTGAAAGAGTCAACAGGGACCAGCTCAGTGCACCAAGTGACCATTATGAGGCTCATGAAAAAAAGTATGCCTGTGGTGAACTTCAAAAACCATTACAAATATTCTGTTTTTTTATTAACCTCATGAACATTTATGGGATGTAGACTTTTGACTGAGAAGTGATGCTATACTAGCCAGCTTAGATGTGTTTCAGTGATGATCAGGCTTTTTGTTCCGCCCATTTGGAGAGTTTAGGATAGGCCTATAGTTTTGGAACGTAATATCTAGCCAGACATTAAGCTTAGAAACTGGCTTTAAATTTGATAAAGAAAAACCCAGAGGTGTTGTGATCCCAAACTCAAAGGTTTCACAGTCACTAAGATTGCGGCTGTAAGAAAAATTGTTCAGAGGCTAATGCTACGTTCACACCGGGCATGTTCAAGACCTCGCTAAAAGCACAGAACATTTAGAATATGGTGCTCACACTGGACTGTCTGGACTGGACTGCTGCCTGATATTAGCGCATGTACCTACAGTTGGAAGAGGCTCCGTGCGAAATGTAGAAAGCGAAAGCTTTCTGAAAGCAAATCTGGTGAATCTTGCTGCAGGCTTTTTCTTACACAGCTCTATTCCGATTGGTCTCATTTAAATCCATTTGGGCAAAAAACCCAATGCTTCATATCTCCTCCATGATCAATTTTCAAACAGTTGGCACTTCTGTGAATTCAAAGGGACATTATCCAAACATCACTACCAAATACGAGTCCTTGATCGGTCAAAGTTCAACCTGGTTTAACTTTCTACACAGGTTCAGTGGCCGCGCATTTAGTACATAGAGCCTGAAAATGGTATGACAAATGTGAATGCGAGAGTTTTGGGTGTGGAAGCACAAAACACATGTTTACACGTGTTTCCAAGGACTTTTTATTGAAAGTGGTCACTTGATTACATTCACATTTTATGAAAATCGGATCAACTCCCTTTGATTTTAAAGGCTGATTTTCAGTTTTCTGAGTTGTTAGTAAAATGAAAACTCAGGGTGTCTGACAGGCATCCAAAAGGAAAGGCATACAGTACACACAGGCTGATGAATGAATAATCTTCAACTGGTTCAAAACTTAGCTGCCCGTATCATATCACAAACTCCATCTAACCATCACATCACACCTGTTCTACAGCACGAGACTATCTACAAATCTACAAAATACTTCTCAAAGTCTACAAGTCCATCCATGATCTTATCTCCCTCCCTCCTCTAGTTGGATGTCTTCTCTGTTTGCCTTGACACTGTGGTAAGCAGACACCCGCTTTGCCCGCCAGTGTCTGAACGCCCTTAACCGTAACCTCTGAAACATTGGTACATTCCCTCACTTCACTGGCAAGTTTGAAGACCCACTTCCAATAAAAAATATATATATTTTTTTAACATGTTCTTGTGGCATTTTTTCATGTTGAAGACATTCAATATATTTAGAAAATTAGTTTTAAAATAGCATTTTAGAAAATTTGTTTATTTGATTGATCTGGTTGATTTCGAGCAAAAATTGGACAACGCCAGAGAAAAAGTTACACAGATTTATCATACTCATCACAGAGACAATGAAATACATTGATTAAAAGATAAAGAAAAAACAAACAAACAAAGACTAAGTCACGTTTGCTAACAGTTAAATTTAAAATTGAATTTTAAATTTTACTTCTAGTTTTTAAAACCTTGCATGGACAAACTTCCGAGTACATTACTTCTTAACCCCCTACTCTTCGGTCTCTGAGGTCTTCAAACCATTCAGAAAAACTTTTAGTTCATCTATTTTTGTCTTTTACTGTCTTTTATTTTGTTTGTCTGCAATTGTGTTTTACTGGCTTGAATTTCATTTCTTTTCACTATTGTAAAGCACTTTCTGATTTTTATCTGGGAAAGGTGCTACAGAAATAAATATTTACTCACATTTGATTGATTAGATATAGTGATTAATACAAAAGTCAAGTCGAGCTTGATTGATGGCTTGAAAAGGAGTTGGAGAAAGGCAACCTTTACAATCCCACCTTTTCATTTTCATAATCTGGTTCTGATCAGATCAAGTGCAGATTTTTTAAGTATTAAAAGTGCTTATTGATTAATCTCAGAAACATTTTAATGATTTCAGTAAACAGTAACATGATTCACACTATGTCACATATATGTAACACTTATTGATTATCATCAGAACACAATTTCATATCATTCCAAAAATCATCCTTTCACGTTGCAAATCAACTTTTCAAATAACAAAAAAGTGCTAAATGATTATTCTCTGGAAGAATTCTTTCAGTAAACAATAAGGATTCACACTTTAGATAACTAGTATGTAATAATTATTGATTGTCATTAGAACACATAATTACATTAACTCAGTAATTATTGCTGATCAAGTAGCTTATTGATTGTAATTAAAACATTTCAGTACTCATTACTGCACATTATACTCATTGGTTGTAATTAAAAGAGCTTTGATTATTTCACCCCATTCAAGTTCACACGTCCACATATTTGGAATTATTCCAGGTCCAGTTGATCTTTAACTCCTCTTGTTTTAATATTGTGATATATTTTATGTAGAAAATAGGCTGCAAGCTCCCTGCTACACTCAGGGAGGGGAAGAGGGGCGGGTTTACTCTGTGCCAACAGTCCCACACATAACTCATGACTCTGAGGCAAATTTCTAAAAGGCCTAAACTGCTCCTGCTCTGCAGAAATTCTGTTCTAGAAAACAGTAGAAGGTTTTTTTATTGTGGCAAAAAAAAAAATCATAGTTAAACTGGAAACACACTGAAAATAGATCAAACGTGATCAGAGTGGATCTTTAAATCTCACCTTTTACGACTCTCTTTAAACGTGAATGCACCGTCGTCTTTTAAAACTGTATATCTTTAACTGATGCTGTTATTTTTTTAAAGCTATTTCCATATTTTGTACAACAACCTCAAGTTCCAAGAAAGAGCCAAACAAATAAAATTTATTGTTATTGTTATTAATACATAATTGCTCTCTTACATAACAATGGGATCCTGTTGCAGACTTTCCTAGGTTGCTAAATATTTTTATTATCTTCTGACAATGAGTTTCCCAAAAAGTCGTAATATATAATTAGATAAAAGCTGACTTCTGCACTGGAAATAATATCTTGCTGTTTCAGAGTCTGGTCAGTGAGACAATGACTCCACAACCTGTTTATTTTGTTTTTGACTGTTTGAATGTAGTTGGGGTATAAACCCGCCAGCACAAAGCTGCAGGCTTTAATCATTTCCACCTTTAACCTTGGATGATATGCAGCTTAATGCAGCCTGCTAAGTAGGCTCAGTGTAACCTTTGATCGCACACTGCACAAGACTTCAACAGCAGACAAGTTGCCTGACAGCGGCTTGTGAATTACTGCACCTTAATACATTGCAGGCATGCACAGCTGCTGTCCTGACCAAGAGAATCTAAAAATGGACTAGAAAAGTTAGAATGTCCTCTTTTAATCCTGTTGCGTACGCAATAAAAGCATCATGATGGGCCTTAATACAAGCTAGCAGTGGAAACATAATGTTGTGAGCTATAATTGACCACAGAATGCTTTTAAATGTTCGTCTGTACAGTATACGTGGTTCCCAGCCAGGTTTAGATGACTGCAAATCTTAAAACGTGATTTGCATGTAAAAAAGAAACCAGTGTTGGACATTAATGTTTTTGTGGATGTGAAAAAAGCCTGCACATTTTTTTTAATGAGAGGGGGCTGTAGTTATTCTGCGTGTAGGAAGATGTCTCCTTTGTGAAGTGAAAGAACTTTTAAAACTTGATTGTGGTTTGCATGCAGCTCACCCAAAAGCTTGAGAGGCAATAATGTGCACATCAAAGCTAAGCCCCTGAATGCGTTATGAGTGTATAAACAGTGTTGCATCACAGTCATGACAAAGGACCATTTCTGCTCTAACTCATAGGGGCTAAACACACCTGCAAGCTTAAGATTAAGACGTTGGAGACAGAGACTGATTGGTTGCTTCTTTAAAAACCTGCTTTTAGAGGGAAAAACGTACCTCTGTGACAGAAAACTCAAATGATCAGTGCAGTCTGCAAATGTACACAGCTGCAAATAGTGGTTACACAGGAAAAAGTACATTTGAGTTGATCTCAGAGCTACAGCTACACACGGAGCACACGTCTTCATACGTGTTAGAGTTTTACAAGTTTGAGACGATGCGAGTTCAAAAACTACTGTACCCACACGCTTGCAGCTCAGCTTAGAACTACGTGCATCACAAAGTGCCTGAAAACAGTCCAAAATGACTCAGTCATGCACCTTTGACACCTGGCGCTTACAAGAAAAAAACAATCTCAATAAAAGCTAAGTAACGAGGGGAAAATAAAGCAAATAGTGCAAGTAGAAGTTATGATTTAGTGTCTAATAAACTTTGTTGTTTAAAGATCCACTCTGATGAAAATTGTGTTTTTGTTGTTTTTAACATGTTTTTTTTGGCATTTTTCTCATGACTGAGGACATATGATAAGAAAATTAAGCTTGAAATCAAATTTCTGAGAAGTTCTTTATTCAAACTGTTGTGAATTAGGAGCAGACAAAAAAAAATTGCAGTTTGAAAAGAGCTTATTTGTTTCATAGAAAATATGCTGGGCGGGCCAAAAGCGCCCTGCTCTGCTCCATTCTCATGCATCCAATTCAAGGCGGTTCTGGGAATTGTCTGTACCTTCTGGTCTAGATGCATGATCATTTTGATGGTAGGTTCTTGGTACCAATTACTTTTTGGCAAAAAAAAAAACCATAATCCGGTAGCTTTGATTTTGATTTTTCATCACTGATTTTTTTTTTGTTTGTTTGTTGAAAAACATTCATAAAAATGTGAGCAGTTTTTTTTTTTTTTTTTGCCGCAAGAAGATTTATGATATTTCGGAACTATTTTGTCTGATATTGGCAAACCTAAACATTTAATAAGTGTGTTTAAAATTTGAAAATAAGAAGTATTCTACATTGTCAAAATTGTCTACTCGAGAAAAATACACTTTTTTTTTCAACTTTTTGTGGTGTGTGCTGTTAACTTTTTACTAATTCATGTGCAGATGTTCAAAATGCATTAACAGCCGCATTAAACACTTGAATAGTGCCATTACTTTAACTCCAGTAACATGATGAATGACGATTTTATTTTAATTTGCCAAACATTTTTGAGGACATGTCTAAAATATTTCTCCTTTGAGCCATCCAGAAACTGCCCTGATCAGTAGGGTAAACCATCTGAACTTTAGGAACAGCAACATATTCCAAAATCAAAGTGAGCAATCTCCTTTTTTGCAACAACAGCAGGTTATGCCTTAAGACTTTAAAGGGTTCATTATTATTCACCCAGCTGCAAACTGCTGAAGGTCTCTATTTGATTAAGTCAGGATTAACCCTGTAGCATGACAAAGCTTCTCCATGGAAGTTTTCCCCAAGCCACTGCTGCTGCAATAGCATCTTTCTGCAGCTGTGATTAATCTGGATCCATGCTTATGCGCAGGTGTTCAGAGCTGCAGTCACAGCAGCAGATTGAGTTTGAGCATGCTTGTAATATTGTCTCCTGCAGATGGGGGGCAAGCAAAAAGGAATCAGGCTACATGTCCTCTGCATGGACTGGAAGCTTAGGATGCTGTATAAGTAGGAAGGCATGCTAATATCAGCAAAACCCAGCTAAAACTTTCAAGAACTTTCATCTATCTTTTGTCAGTGCTTTTGCTGAGTCACAATGTGGTTAAAATAGTTTTTTATTATAGGACAAACTAATGTCTCTCAATAAATTCTTCTGCACCAGTATACAACATGAATTATTTAAATTTAAATAATGATAAATATGCAAAAACTATCCCTTAAATAGAGAAACTTGTGCAGCAAAAAGTCATACATTACATGCAAAATAACATTTCTTTAAAGTGCAAAGTCGTAGCAAATATTCTCATAAATAAAACATAGCTATGAACTTTTTAATGAAACTAGAACAAATAAAATATTAAAGTAATTGATATTCTTTTACTTTAGCAAAAAAAAAAAGTCTCAGCCAACAAAGAATAATGATTCTTTAAAGAAATCTTTTCACCATCAGTAAATACTATGTAGCATGCTGTTGGAGTGTTATTTTTTTCCACATAGATGGCAACTGGGAAATTAAAGTATTGAACTGATTTAAGAACAACAATTTTAAAAGGTCCAAAGTTCTGTCAGCTGTTCTAATACTGTGGATTTAAAACTGCAATCAAGTCCTGACATTCTGAACCCCGCCTAAAAGCTGCATTCATGACTGTTGGAGAGTGGTTTCATAAGGGAGCATTTTCCAGGTTCAGATTTTTTTTAGACATTTATTTATTTATTTTTTGTTTGGTTTGTGCATAACTAGGATGTCATTTATTGATTTATTGGCAAGTAGGCGTGTTACGGCTGTGGCCGTATTTAGGTTAGTTTTTCTTTGTATTCTGTGTTTTGTGTATTTAATGTTATGCTCCACCAGATCCCCTAGATACGAAAAGGGACGTAACATAAATTGGGGGCTCGTCCGGGATGTGTCATCCATTTGGGTTCCTTTGATTTTGTTGGTTTTTGACTACTTGAGTTTTGTAAAATTCTGGTGGTAATTGGTTGCAATTTTGTTTGACAGTTTTTCGTTTGTAATATGGCATTTAAAGTCTGTGACTTGTTGGTCGAAAACAAAAAAAGTTCATTGAGCTGAGAGTGGTACAACCCTCAGGCACACCTTGGCTGGAGAGATCAATTGGAGGTGATGTTGGCAACAGTATAGTAGTGGAGGCTGCTGCAGGTGTTGCTAATGCCACTAACCCTGATCGGGCGGATGCAGGTGCAAAAGTTCCTGCCGCAGTAGCCAGTGGGGTTGCCACAGAGGATTTAAAACTCCTTCTTTGGATGAAGGTGGAGTTTGAGACAAAAGCTCAGGAAGTGGAGCTCGTGCACTTGCGAGTGCCAGCTTAGGAGATGAAAAAATCCAAACAGGTTGCTCCTGGCATCCCCTTAACATCCCCTACTCGTGAAATTTGATGCAGGTAAAACACTGTTCTTGTTCCTTGTTGTTGAAAATCTGAAGTGGATTTGTATTTCAGCCCATGAGTGCTTTGTGGCCTTTTGGCCTGTTCAAAACACATGTGAAGTTGGTGCCTGAGGCACATTGCCAGGGTTTTGTACATAGTGAAAATCTGTTAACCACACTTATGTTGAGCTCTGTTCAGTGCAGCACACTAGTTTTGTGTAACACTAGCGTTTCGAGAGAGTGGCTTGCGTTTCGAGGGAGTGGCTAGCATTTCGAGAGAGTGGCTAGCGTTTTGAGGGAGTGGCTTGGGTTTCGAGGGAGTGGCTAGCATTTCGAGAGAGTGGCTAGCATTTCGA
>BSAI01000201.1:13783863-13881263 GCA_036245035.1 Adrianichthys oophorus | reverse complement strand
AGCATTTCGAGAGAGTGGCTAGCATTTCGAGAGAGTGGCTAGCGTTTTGGGGGAGTGGCTAGCATTTAGAGGGAGTGGCTAGCGTTTCGAGAGAGTGGCTAGCATTTAGAGAGAGTGGCTAGTGTTTTGAGGGAGTGGCTAGGTGATCCACAGGTGATGTGAACTAGTGTCTTGGCATAGCTTACAGATAGATCTTGATTTTGGTCGACCTTTGAAGGGGTTCTGATTGAGTCAAACCATTGATAATCACATGGCATATTAACTCTTTTAAATGGTAGGTTGAGTGCACATGCTTACAATAATGTCATGGAAAATTATTTTGGAAAAGCCTTAGCTACTAGCCTAAATTAAAAATGCATAGGAATTAAAAATCCTCCATACAGATAAAATGCAAAATAAAATATCTGACTTTCAGGGATGACTATTATGAATAGAAAAAATGCTCAGCCGTTTAGCTGGAAAGTATAATACTCATTCAAAATGATCATTGTTTTTGAAAAAGCATGAAACAAATGTTTATTGAGACATCTCTTGCATTCAATTACCATTTTATTGTGTATTAGTGCTTTTATTATTATTTTTGGTGAATTAAAATTTCCCTTATGGATAAAATCACAATGGAAAATATTATTGATAAAAGGGTGGAAAAATAGTTTTAACAGAAAGTTGATCAAAAATTACTTGAGATTAATGTTTTTTCGTCCTTTTTTATTTTCCATATTACTATATATGGAAATGAGAGGATATAATTTTAAAAACAACGTACGTTTAATGCTTTTATTATTAACTAGTGGACTAAACAGTGAATTAGGCTCAGAGACAATGAACAATTACACATTTTCTTCAACTTCTCTTTCCCGCTTCTGTGTCACCCTGTGAAATGTTCGGGTTAAACGACTACCACCAGAACTATGGTTCCCACTTGGCTGAAAAAAAAAAACCGCTACAGTGGGGCGGGGTGTCGGGGTTTTTGTCGCAGTTGGCAATGCAGCAATATAGAAATAGTTCTTATCACAACACTGCCCGTGTTTCCACACACATTTTGTACTCCGTAGACCTTATGCTGCAACACAGTGGGCGGTAGTTTTCATGTGAGTACTTTTTCCCCCCTAGTACTAGCGGGCAGTATTTTCCACACACACAGTCCGCACGCAGCCCCCCTCGGCGTGCACACAAAAAGCTTGATGTACGAGCATGCAGGAGGAGAGGGGGAAAAGCGTGGGGGTGAGTAAACACTTTTAACAATTCGCAGTTGAGAGACGAATTCCGGTTCGTGTTTGTCCACCTTTGTTGGCAGCTTTTGCTCGGGAAGTGGTTCGGTGGCTGGGTTTGAGTTGGAACTGCAGAAAGTATCTTTCTTCCAGTCTCTTCTTCAGCGCATCAGGCCCCCCTCCCCTCCATGCTCCTGTCAGCTGAACGTCCATTCACTGATAAGTGCGTGGAAGCCGTTCATGTTTTGGTGGGGGGGCCGCTTTGTGATGCGGCTGCAATCAAACGGGAACTCCCGTGTGGAGGAGACTGTGGGAAACAGGTGACGGGAAGAGAAGAGGGATGCTCTGCTGGAACATCGCTGTTGTGTAACTGACTGAAGCAGGAAAACACTGTAAAAACATGGGAATCACAACATCCCTGTTGATATATACATGAAAAAATACTAGTTTATACTTTGAATAAAGCCTGTGATGCACTTCCTGCTTTTTTAATCAATTTATTAATTGGATTTTTACAATTAATTAATTAAGGTTTGTTTCATTTTTGAAGAACCACTCCAATGAAAACTGAGGTTTTGATGTTTTTAACATGGTCTTGTTGCATTTTTGAAGGAGGAGATGTATAAAGAAAATTAAAATGAAACTGCTTTTCTGACTATTTCTTTATCCAAATCGTTGTGAATCTGGAGCAGGCGGGGAAAAAAATGCAGTTCGAAAAAGCTAGTATTTGCAGGCCACAAAATCTTGCTGCGCTCCATTCCGATGCATCCACTTACAGACAGAAAGATCCACGTACGTCTTTGTTTTCCTCTTCTGAGCTGGAGGGAGAGAGTGGAAACAAATGGATGATGGGGAGTGGAGACAGGCTTACTCAATGCCAACTTTGAGGCAAATTTCTAACGAGCTACTGGCACTCTGTGGAAACTATGTTCTGGAAAACAATACAGTTTTTTGTATTATTATTTTAGCTAAAAATAGAGTAATCATGATTAAAAGACCTCTGGGAACACTTTTAAAGTAGATCAGAAGATGTTTGGATTGGGTCTTTAATAGGATGTTTTCTTAAAAATGTGAAAATGAATTACATTTTTTTTTTTTTTTAAAGAGGCGATTGTGGTTTCAGATCTATTCACTGTTATGAGGTGGGTTGTTTCCCCAAACAACAGACCAGATTGGAAAAGTAACCCTGACGTTTACAAACTAGAAGAAAGCACACTATGATCTAACAAAGGTTGTAACCCTTCTTTGTTTCCAGAGAGGTATTGCATTTCTTTCACAACAATCATAAAGAGGCCATGCAGTCTTCTGCAACAGTCAGTGATCCGAAGAAACGGGCTGTTGATGTTCCTCAGAAGTTTCTTTTGTTGATTGTGCAGAAGAAGATTGTACAAATGACATAGCCTATTGAATATGTCTTTTTAGTCTGTTTTGTACTAACAGGAGATGTTGATTGCTTTAAAAGTAAGTTTTTCTTTCACTATAATAGCTACATCTGAAACCTTTTTTTTTTCTTTTTTGGGGATATTTACATCTTTATTTTAGCTTTTTTAAATTTAAACAATTTATTTAATTGTTCTATAAAAATGTTTCAGCCTTTTAAACTTCCTGTATTGCTCCAAAGTAAAACAAACATCAGAATAATCAAATGTAGTGTAAATGTGTGCATTTTGATTCAGATACATTCCGATTCACAGTGGCATTTGGTTGAGGCTTCCTCCTTAAAAATAGCAGAACTCGTGACCTGTCTTAGTTTAAAAAATGCGTATGAAATGCACTGAGGAAAGTTGCAAAATCACAGATGTTGTCTGTGCTCCCCTTGTGGAGCTCTGCATTACGACACAGCAATCTGCTACTGATCTGAATCTGATTTCAATGCATGAAGTTTGACTGAGGTTTTTGTAAATTCATAGTATTCTTCTGGCTTTTAAAAGAGCACAAATGGGACCTCAAACGAACCCCAAAGGGAACACTTTTTAATCTTTATGAACTGGCTGCAGAATATGAGGAATGTGGGATATTAGTGATCAATATCATGAGGACTCTTTGACTTGTGATACATGAACAAATAGCAAAACAACTAACCTAAACTATTCTCCAAATGACCCTCGTCTGCATAGGAGGCGGGCATCTAACATAAAAGGGATCTTATTGGTCAAATGCATAAAGGGTTTTATTCGATTAATTAAATATTTTTAATTACTTTACGATTAAATGTGCTTTTTTAACCATGATATTTATATTTTATTTGAGTTAAACCATTAAGTAAGTTGTAAAGTTCTTCAGATGTGTTACCAGCATTTTTAATTTGTTTTAAAAAGCAACATTAGGAGTTTTGAAAGATTGTATTGTCATTTTATTATATTTTTTGTCGCTCTGGAGTATAAGTCGCAGACGACAAAAACTTGCATCAAAAAGAAGAAAAAAATCACATACAAGTTGCACTGGAGGATAAGTCGCTCTATTGGGAGTAATTTATTTAACAAAATACAAGAACAAACATTTCATTTTGAAAGGCAAATCATAATAACCAATAAATTAGTTTAAATAAAGTTTTTAAAATTTTTATCTTATTTGCAACTTTTGTGAAATGTTATTTATATGACAACACAAAAGAAATTCTTTTTAGTTTCATTTGTTTACTTAAGTTTTTGAATAGTTCCAATATTGATATAAATGATTAACTATTTCTAATATTAATATTAATGAATATGTTGTTCTAAAATTAAAAATAATGATATAAATACTTTCAAGATAACATTACTTTCACCACAACAGGTGATCAAATAAAAATTAAATTTGTTGCCCAATATGTTTTGTGTCAAATACAAAGCATATTATTTATTTGTTACCAGCATTGAGATACAATTTTTTCTTCTATTTCCTTATTTCCCCTTTGTTCCTTCTTTCCTTTTGCATCTACAGCATCTCCACTGCCAAGAAGAGAACCCTCTTACTCCTGGCCAGGGGTTTCCAGGGCTCAACGAGTCGCACGCTCTGGAGCTTGTGCATGTTTCAGAGAAAAATCTTTCTGAGATTGAGAATGTTCATGGATACGTGTCCCACTCACACATCTCCCCTCTCAAGGTTAGAACTCATTCTAAATCTGTCTTTTTGTTGTACTGTACAATGGCTATAGAGACAGTGCTCTCTTTCCCAGTAACATCCTGCTGACAAAGTTTCCCACAGATAAATGATTCTTTTTATTCATCAGTCTTTGTAGTTTTGGGGGCAGATGATGCAAGTTCGAACACGCTCGCTTTAATGCGCCGTCATGGTTCTTGTCTTTGTATTTCTTTAATTAATGAGATGCCAAAGTGGGTCTGGGTTTCAGCTTTAAAGCCCTTTTTTGCACGTGAAATCTGCAACATAGGAGCTCCACAAACACTTCTGGTTTCATTTATGTAGGTGAAACTGAAGGTTCAAATACACAGGCCACAGACTAAAAATTCTGTTTTTAGTCTTAATCAGATAACTGTGTTGTTTTTTAGGACACAGTTTCTGCAGAGCGGTAGTAGTTCATTAGAAATTCGTCTCCGAGTTGTGGCTTGACGTAACCATGCCACCTTCCCATTGCAAAAGTTCAATCGTATGAGTGTAATTCTAATTTGTGACCACAGAAAAGTCAAGTCGTACAAACAAAACTCTTATTTAAGGCCACAAATTCGCTAAATTGCACAAACGAAATACTAATTTGTCCTTTTTAATATATTTTAACAAGTCAATATAGCATTGTTGGGTTAAACATTGGACAGCACATCCCGAGAAAATCCTGTTTTATGACTTGGAAGGAATCTCTCACACACTCTCTTAAGCCATGGCAACATTTTTGCCCACCCAAAACATTAATTACAGACTCATCCCTTAAACAAATGAGTTTTCTCTGAGTCCTTCCTTTTTATCATCAGCCACTGTGCTGGGAAAATCAGCACTACTTTGATAGAAATCAATCAAGGAGGCTTCAAATTTGAGATGGTCATTCTCCACCTTTTACACCAGTGTTTGTGTACATGCATGAAAAGCACGACTTCCCTTTAAAGCGTGAGCACGTAGAGTTTCAGTTGATTTTCATCCCATTTTGACTCAAGCTGCAAATCACACGTAAAGTAAAGATAGGTGGTTATAGAAGGAGGTTGAGAACAGGGCAGAATTTAAAAAGACAACCATGAAACATGAACCCAGAGACTTCAATCGATCTAAAAAGAGGCAGCTGGGTGACAGCCAATTAACCCCAAGTTTGAACACAATGATGATTGAGAATGAATAGGTGCAACAAACTAAACCAAAGTGCCAGATTCTGGCGTTTTCAGTTTTAAAATTCATGTTTGAGCGACATGCAGAAGTCCCTTCCTGTGCGCTTCAAGTTTGTCGACAACCACAGTAACTGAGGTGTTTCTGTCTCTTCTACAGGCCAGCCCTGCTCCAATACTTGTCAACACAGAAAACTTGGAGTCACTTCCTCCTGTGAGTGTTTTTCTGTAACACTTTCATCTCTCCGGGTGCACGGCCAACGCCTCCATTTGGTTGAAAAAACCAGACAACAAATTATAGGAGAAATTATATTTACATTTGTGCTTCCGTAATCACTCTGTTTACCAGTATTAACAAAAGTCAAGTTTTTTTCTTTCTCTTGGGATGAGTCTATAACTTTAAAGACAAGAGAAAGATTAAAGGTTTGCTGTATACTGTATTTCAGTCCTGATTGTTACCTTTCCCTTTTTTTTGTCAGGTAAATGGCATAGAAACACAATATGATTTTGAAGAAATCACTTTAGAAAGGGTGAGTACTTTAGATGCACAGTTTCTCATGAAGACATTTCCAAGAACACAAGGACGTGAAGACATCCCAAGTCATTCATGAACAAATCTGTATACAATTTTCAAGCTATTATTGTGCACAGATCTTTAGACCATCCCGGTACTTATCAACCCAGTATTTATTTTCTTTTAATAATTTGGAAAAGGGGTCACAGACCTCCTTCGTTTATTATAATCCTGTTTGGCCCAGATAATTCCAATAGAGCCAGGTCTTCTAATCAGCGTGTTAATATTCGCCCAAGCAAGCAAAAATTGTCATAAAAGATGTTTCCGTGCAATTCCTGTACTGAGCAGCGCGGGAGAAGAACTTTAGGATTGATGAAGCCAAACAAACCTCACAGAACTCAATTCACTGATTTACATTTGAAGACTTCAAGGGCCATAGCTTAGCTACTTGAGCTTTGGCTGCAAATGAATCCAATAATTTACAACTTCCTCTTGATTTCTACAAGGCGCTGACCCTGATTACCCAGATTTGTTAAATCCTGAAGAAACTTCAGTTTTGCACGAAGTTTTTTTTGTTTTATCATTTTTGACATGTACAATTCCGCTTCTGCAGCATAGTCCTTGTTTGTATCGGCAGACTAACTCAGGGTTGGGCTTCAGCATAGCTGGGGGGACTGACAACCCCCACTTTGGGGAAGACCCTGGCATCTACATAACCAAGATCATTCCTGGGGGAGCTGCAGCCGAGGATGGACGCCTCAAGTCAGTCGCTTGCTCGCTTGTCATCGTAAAGTGCTGCACACGCTGTCTCACATGTTGGTCCAAGCGGGCCTGTGTTTTGTTGAAAGTGATGAGAAATGTTTCCAACACTGTTTTAATATTCTTTTTCCCGTCAATAACTGCTTCATGTGCGTCAGCAAACTAAATCCAGAGGAATTAAGATTTGAAATACAAGACAACTTTTACTGCTTTCTAAATATAAGAGGGGTTAAGATGTTATGTCATTCTGACTCCGTTCCAAATAAAATAACAACACAACACTGCATTTTTACTTTCTAATGCAACTATAACTTCTCCATAACTTATTATAACTATACTTATAACTATGACTTTTCTAAAAGTATAGTTATTTGGTACGTTGAGGCTTTTAAAATACAAAATAAAAGAACTTGATGCCACACCTACTTTGTCTTGTTTGCACCATTAATTAACCACAAACATAGATGGATGTAAGCATCTTCAGAAAAACTTTGCATATGTAAAAAACAAGCTTTACAGAATCTCAAATATCCCTACACTATAAAAGCTCTGAAAAGCTGAAAACAGAGTCAGAAAAAAGTCAACAAAAACGACGCAATGACGTAAAACCAGTGCATTTACAAGCTTCCATATATCTGCTTTCTTTCATACATAGTTTCTCTAAATAAGATATTTTCAGCCATACTTGCTTTGTAACATATGATGCTGGTGTTGCAGAGTAAATGACTGCATTCTTCGGGTGAACGATGCTGACGTAGCCGAAGTCTGCCACAGTAAAGCCGTAGAGGCTCTGAAGGTTGCAGGTTCTGTGGTGCATCTGTATGTACGTCGACGCAGGCCGGCTCCAGAAACCGTCATGGAGATCAAAATCATCAAAGGGCCGAAAGGTGAGTTCATGTCTTCAGGACATTTCCCTCAGTTCAGCTGCATTGTTCAGTGCTTTGTTCAAGCACCAGTTTAGTAATGAAACTGGTAAAGCAATTTCATCATTTTCCATGGATGCACATGTTTTAGCAAACCTTTATTGTTCAACTTAGTAATTACACTAAGGTCGGATACTACATCCAAAATACAAAATGACTCAATTAAGATTTATTAGTTGTTTATTATTTTATTTGCAGTGAAATAGTACATTAATTTAATTTTCGAATGTCAATTCAAAATCAGTTTTTATGGATATAAATAAAAAAACTTGTTACTGAACTTAGAGGAAATAATTTTAAAAAGTTGGACCTTCCATTCATAAAAGTTGAAACTCCACTAATAAAAACGTTTCTGTCTAATTAAAACACTTTAAAGAGAAAAATTGATTCAAGAAATTAATAACAATATTTTTCTAAGTAAAGATACATTTGATATTAATTACTAGTGATTTACTTTTTATTCACACATCTCTAACTTCCCCAAAATACACCCTTTGATTCTTTCATTTTGACAAAAATTAGGAATTAGAAATAAATATTCAGAAACATGCACCTTCAGCATTGCATGTATCCAGTGATACACATGATGCTTGCTAAACCTAACCATCTGTCTTGGTGTGTACCACGGCGCACAGGACTTGGTTTCAGTATTGCAGGTGGAGTTGGAAACCAGCACCTCCCTGGAGACAACAGCATATATATCACCAAAATCATCGATGGGGGGGCGGCACAGAAAGATGGCCGGTTGCACGTCGGCGACAGATTATTAATGGTGAGCAACTTTTTTGTCAACGACCTGAGAACAGCTGTAGTCAGTCTTTGTGCTTTCTAGAAAAAGTTTGACCCCTGATTATAAAAAGATGGACAAAAATACAGTCTCAACAAAAATCTACAAAAATGTGTCGATCTGTAGAAACACAGGCAAACTTTTCCAAATCTTTGTCATATCTGACTCAGTAATTCCTTTCGCACCCCTAATTTTTATTAAGAAAATTGACCTCAATGACATTAAGAAAAAACAAGCTATGAGATTTTAATAAAGGATCAAATGCAATAATTTGAGCTATACAGAAAAGTAGTTTCCCTCTACCCTGCTGGAGTAAACCAATGTCCTTCTTAATGCTTTAGTCACAACTGCCCTGACAGGTGAATAAGGCACAAGGAACAGTCATATAGAGGCCCTTCACGTCCCCACAGTGTGTTCTAAGCCTGCTGCAAATGCAGGCTCTGATTCTAGTGGGTGTAGTGTAAACTGAAGTGGTGGATCTGCATCTGGTGGATGCAGAAAAGCATTAGGGAGGGGTCAAAAGGTCAACCCTTGTTCGTCTAAAGTGTAACACAACAGTAAATCAACTTTTTTTGGCTGTTTACCTGTACAGACGGGACTTTAAAAAGGGCTGACTGTTGATTATTGCCCAGTTTTTGAGAATTTAAAATAAATGTGTTTGATTCCTGAAATTATACTCTAAAACAATCCGTGTGCTGCCCCCTACTGGTTAAAATTAAGTAGTAAAGTTGAATTTTGTGATTGGTCAGTTTGTGTAAGTCCCACGTCGTTCCAGAAGTTTCACATTATCATGTGCTGCAGCTCCAGTATAAAAGCCCCACCCATGTTTGAATGCTCTCGAGGGCGGTGGAGCTCACTCCGGGACGCCAAGAGCTGCAGAGCTAGACCGGCCCCCGGCCAGCTGGCTGACCGGCAGACAGAGAGCGCTGCGGCGTGGGGAGGCAGCCTCCTGAATCTGATGAGTTCTTTTTTTATTTTCATAATGTGACTGTCACTGTCAATCACTGATCCAGACCACACCTACCCCTCTCAGACCGCCTCTTCTAGCCCCGCCCCTTTTTATGTAATTTTCAAATCTGGGCTGAGAGTGGAGTCAGCCTCCAACTGTCCTGTTGTGTAACTCTTTAAAGTGACAAAATTCAGATAAGAACACATTCTTTCAGTCATAAAAAAAAACCACGTTTCCTCAAATTCCTTGGAGGAGCAAGTTTGTACGAGAGCACACTTTCAAATGTGTCTACAGGTGAATAACTGCAGCGTGGAGGAAGTTTCTCATGAAGACGCTGTGACCGTTTTGAAGAACACATCAGACGAAGTCTTTCTAAAAGTGGGAAAACCCACCCAAGTCTACCTGTCAGATTTGTGTGGGCATTCCAATGTCAAAAGCTGTAAGTGTTTACTTCTTCTATTGAAAGTGACCTCTCTTATCCATTAGCGTTTGTTTGTCTCTGCTTGTTTATTCCAGTTTAGATTTTTGACTGCGGAGCGTCTTACAACTAACTAAAGCTCCCACAGGATGGAGATTGAGTTTTTCTCCATCTTTGAGGAACATTCATTTCAGAAAATGAAGCGTGGCTAGCTTTTTTTACATTTTACTCACGGACATTAAAGTTATTATCCTCACCTGCTCTTACATTTTTATTTTATTTTTTGCAATGTTCCTCCTCAGCATTTTCTCCTGCAATGGAAAACCTCACCTCCTCCCCCATAGTCTGCCGCACACCAGACTTCCGATCTGGTCTTTGCTCCGCCTCCCCCAGGAGTCACTCCCCCCTCAATATGCACCTGCAGGATGAAGATGAAATAAGCAGGTTAGATCATTTTGTTGATTTTTTTTTCTATTTTTAGGCTGCAGGATCTATAGTTAGAAATGTGCTCCTCTTATTTCGATTTGAGAGCTTTCATATTTTCCATAATCTTGATAAAGAACTGGAACCCCAACTTCTCTCTGGTTAAGTCACCATCTTTTTTATGGATATTTAAGATTGAAATTTAAAGCAAACTACGGTGTGACCCTTTGAGTGACAGATGAAACAGGGGCGTGTTTCGGTGCGTCACAGGCTAGCTTTTTTTAGGCAAATTTGTTCATTTTTACTTAAATGTAAATAGTGGTGCACAATTCACTTGATTTTCAGCAGATCCAACCCTGAGCTTTGTCAAGTTTTCACTTATCTAAACCTGTTTTTAGAAGCACATTTTTTTGTCTGTCTACTATCCCTGACCTAAGAAAGAATCCTGGTCAAAGCCCAAATCCTGGTATTAAAATTCTAAGACATTTTTTAAATTAAGAGATAACCAACAAACATTCCTGCTTGTACATTTTCAAATATGACACATATTTTGTATTGAAATATTTACAGCAAAGCTAAAAGAAAATGAATAAAATAAACCCAGAAAGCTGTATATTTAGGCAAATTATTGAGGTAAACAAATCACTAAGTGTTTTTTGTTTTTCTGGGTGTAGGAGATCATCTCTAAAATTCTTTGTTGCAGACTTGGAGTTCTCTGACTTTGAGCTTGCTGTGAACAGAATGTGAACATTTTAACTTTATCCAAGATGTTTCTTGCTTCATCCAATGCTCTCATTTCACATCAGTCCCAGATTTGATCTTCAGAAACACAAATCTGATCTGGTAGAGGCAGCTCTGATTCTGCTGCCTCGACAAATGACTGAGGAGCTTCTAGAGGAGTGTCATTGTGATCTTAATGCTGCAGTTCATCTTAACTGTCAGCAGGAGTCCCCATACATGCAACAAATTCTGCAGGAAAGATCTACCTTATTAAAATAACTCTGTGAAACTTTCAAAATAAAGGTAATGTGACCACATGGTGAAAGTTAGAAGTTAAAATGTAATCTAGTAGCAACATGTCACAAAAGCACATTAGCTGAAAAGCAGGGAAACATAGTTTTTTTGTACCAAAAATAATGAAAAGATAAGATCCTAGTTTTACATCATTTTGTTTTTTATTACAATACTTTGAAAAAAAGGTTTTATATATATATATATATATATATATATATGTGTGTGTGTGTGTGTGTGTGTGTGTGTGTGTGTGTGTGTAAGTTAATGTGTGTGTGTTTGTGTGTTAATGTGTGTGTGTTAATGTGTCTGTGTAAGTTTTATTGTGTTAGTGGGTTTGTGTGTGTGTGTCTGTGTGTTGTCTTTGAGTATGAGTTCATGTATGTGTGCATTTATGTGTGGGTGTGTGTTTACACATTTGTGTGTACGCGTTATTTTGTTAAAAAATAATCGCGTGTGTTTACGCGTTAACGTTGGCAGCCTAGTTAACACGTGTGTGTGTGTGTGTGTGTTCTTCATCATCAGCTATGTGTATCTCAGATCCTTTCTCACCCCACTTAGGGACATTATTGTCTTTAACTGTCTCCTTTCCCTCCACTTTAGGCCTCCAGAGCCGGTTTACAGCACTGTGAACAAACACTGTGAAAAAGCTCCCTCTCCCCGACACAGTTTCCCTGCAGACTTCAACAAAAGCCCCCTTCACTCATCCCCCCAACCTAACTGTCACTTAAACCCGCTCCCTGACCCAAGCGCCAGGTACTCGCCACTGCCTTCCTCACAGCCTCTCTGCTTAACCTCTGTGTTCTTTTCCACCCACACGTTCTACTTCATTCACTTCTTCATTAGTTCCGATATTTACCATCATTCCAGACTTGTCTTACTTTAGCTCCTCCCCCTTTTGAACTCCTCTTCCCTGAGTGTTTGCTTCCCTGTTTTAGTTCCTCTTCATCCTTACAGCCTTTATCTTTTGTATGCATCTCCTCCACCTCTCTGATGATCAGCAGTTTAAGTTTAGAGATCAATTTTGCCAAGTTAAGGAAACCTTTTATTTTCTTCTTTTCTTTTTTCATATTTTTAATTTTACAAAACACACGGCTATGATGCAGATGATTGAGGAGCTGTAGGAGTCGAAGAAGGAAACAACACTTTAACCCTTACATGCTGACCTGTTGCCTTGCAAAACATGTGCACGAACCTTTTATTTCTATGGGTTCACCGAGCGGTCTACAACAATTAATATTTTTCCTGAGGGCCAACTGCGTGCCCGTACAGATTTGCTCATTTTTTGCTCGTGACAGCCCGCAAGGACATTTGTGACCAAAGCCTTAAAGAAGCTTTTCTGGTGCTGTTTGCTTGATCTACTGAAGCTTTTTTTAGACATCTTTGCAGTTTTAAGAACCTCAGCTTTTATGTTAAGTGTGTAAACCTGGTTGCATAAACTTTCAAAGTATACTGCAATTTTATAACTGCATAGACCACTGACACCTGGAAAATTTGATCATTTTGGTCATAATAAAATTTTAAAAAAAGCCACACAGGTGGTAATTTGTAAGTTCCTTGTGTTTACACAGCTCCCTCTGTTTCCATGCGATCATCCCATGCATGTGAGACAGACAGAAATAGAAAGTGTATGTAAAAAGGTTCCTTTCCCCCTCAGAACTGAATTTGGGCCAAGCCATTCTAAGTAGAGCACCGTCCCCCAGTGGTGCTCTGACATTCTTTGCTTTTGCCAGAGGAGAGCTTCACGGAGGATCTCGCCACATTGTGATCTTTGCTCGGGAAGATGCTGCGGCCCACCGAAGCTCCCGACCTGATGTTTTATCTGGACTGTCTGTACAGGGAACCCAGGAAAGTGGTTCTGCACAAGGGCTCCACGGGCCTGGGCTTCAACATTGTAGGTGGTGAAGATGGAGAGGGGATCTTTGTCTCCTTCATTCTCGCCGGAGGACCCGCCGACCTGAGCGGCGAGCTGAGACGAGGCGACCAGATCTTATCGGTAAGAGACCGATTTTCTCTTTCAGTTGAGATGTTTGAGTCATTCAAAGTCTGTAGCAAATCTGGGGGAAAATTTTTGCTTGATAGCAAATAAATGATTTGAATTTTTTTCATTGTCTGCTATTATTTCACTTTTTCCCTTAAACTCATGTAATCTTTCAAACTATTGATCAAACAGAAATGTTGTCATTTTAGCCCAATGTTAGATTTAACTAAATAAAAATGACAAAATATAGTCTTTTTAAGAGCTCCTCCTCCCAGCGTGCGCTCTAAAAACTTACACCGAGGGTTAAAAACAAAGGAAAAGTTGATTTAAATGAAGGAATGATAGTAATAAAGATGTTCTTTATTGACAAAACCATAATTTAAGTCCTTCATGTTTATAGCGCACCATCTTCTTCTCAATCACCACAATAAATAACGTATATATGAAGAGGAAAGACTCTAGATCTGATTAATTTTGTTTTTTGAATTTTTGAAGTTTAGAATTATTGCTATTATAAACAAACAATGCTGGCGTTTTTAAAGGTAAAAGTTAACCTTTCACGTTTCTGTCCGCAACTAGGATCTGTTGTACTGTCTTTGTCACCATGTCTTCAATATATTGCTTTACAGATTGTAGATTTTATGGCTTTTTCTTTTCATTTCATGTTTTTTTTTGTCACTTTATATTTGATTTGTGTTATTTTTTGATCGAAGCAGGTCAAACTGTCAAAAACTGAAATCTGTTTGGTCAGATTGGGTGACTAAGCAAAAGATTGAAAAACAAAATTCTTCAGAATTTCTACAGATTTTTAATGGTATTTTTTTAAATGGTTTTCTTAATGATGATAGATTGAACAGCAGCCCTGTTTTCTTTTAATATCAGGGAGTATCTGGTAGTCTCAAAAATGACAAAAAGTAATAATTTCAAAAAATACTGAAAGTTTTTGGTAAAAAAAAAAAGATTTTCTTTATCAACCCCTGAAATCCAGAACAGATTTGTTTGTAACCCACGTCCTTGATTTTAACTTGCGCCCAATCAGCGTCCTAATCCACCTGAATTAAAGAAAGTAATTATCATTTCCACATTGACCTGGTTTTGAAGTCTAACAATAACTTCTCAGTCCTTCTTACTGAGAACGTGCACATGTATTCTATACTGGGTTGGTGTCCACCACATCTACTGCTGCTTTTCTTTACTTCATTCTAAAAATGTTACTAACATCATATGAAATGTACTTTAGTTTCAAATATCTTTGTAAATAAGGTTAAAAAAAAAAGCAAAATGGAGCAATTGAGATTGTTAAGTAGACATTTTTGATGAAAAAATATGTTCATTAGAATAGGATCGTATCAAATTGGTAGATTAAATAAAATGAAAAACATTAAATGCATTGAGGGTGTGAGAGAAAATTATTTTAATTAAAAAACAGCAGCAACAAGTTTTTCTTTTTTAGTTACATTTTGCATGTTTAATTTTTACTGTGTTCTGATTGGCTGCTGACCCTGCCAATCAATCTCCTCCATACTGTGTCTCTTGTACAGAATAATTTCCATTTGCCACATTTACTTAAATCTTTGATCGCTAGCAGATCTTTGTTTTTATTCTGTCATACCGGACTTGTTTTTTTATGAAAGTTTAAAATGTTCATGTCTGCCTTAGAAAAGAGTAGAAGGTGTGTAGCGAGGGGTTTCACAGCCTCAAAATATCTATAATTCTACATCACGAGTTATTTTTAGAATGCAACCCCTACGATAAACAAGGGAACACTGCGTAATAATTTTGTTTTGGAAACAGGTAAATGGGATCGACCTCAGAGGAGCCACGCATGAACAAGCAGCTGCAGCGCTAAAGGGGGCGGGGCAGGTGGTCACCATCTTTGCCCAGTATAGACCAGAAGGTAAGTCGCCACCAACCAACCTCTTTACAAACAAAACAAGGGGTAGATACATCACAGAGCTACTACGAGGTGCAGGAAAATTCTGTTATCCAACAACACATCTTTAGGGAAACAGACAGGATTGTAAGATTTAAAGGTTGGTTTGCTTGCATAGGGTTAAAAGGGAAAGAAATTACAGATTTAATGTTGCATCTATTTAAAAAATAAACATTTAGGTTTAACCGATTTAGTGTGGAATCACCTTCTGATTTGACTTAATCTTTAACAAGATTTTAAAAGGAGTTTGAGCAATCTGTCTAACAGGAAGCAAAATTCCTTTATGAAGTACATTTCATTTACATTTTAAACAATTGATTTTAATTTTTTTCAGGGAGGAAAGAGCTTTTATTTTACTTTTTATTACAGGAGTTCATCCTTTAAAAAGGAAAAGTTCAACTTTTGTTCAGTTTATAAAAAAATATCTAAAAAACTGTATTGTCAAACAAAAAACACATTTTAAAGAAATTATGATTGATTCATTTATCTTTTTAGTAAACTCTGTAAATCTATATCAAATTTATTTAGCAGTTTGTAGGATTTTGGTTATTTCTCTTTTTTTGCTTCTGACTTTCACAGAAATTCACATTTTTCATAAACAGCATTAAGTTTAGGCTTTCCTTCTAATTTTCTCATTTTATTTTTCAGAATACAGTCGCTTTGAGGCCAAAATTCATGACCTCAGGGAGCAGATGATGAACCACAGCATGAGCTCTGGTTCAGGATCTCTTCGAACCAATCAGAAAAAATCCCTCTATGTCAGGTTTGGTTTTTTGAGTTCAAGTTTGAGTTAAAGCTCATTTCTGAAAATGGTAAAAGGAATTAAGGATTAATGACACTGTAGTTTTATTTTGAAAGTACATTTCTACAAGTTGTGAATATAAAGTAAAATTCTCTGCAGCTTTGGGGTGGAAAAACACAGTTTTTAGTTATAAAGTTAATTGGGGACAAATTAAATACAACAGTAAGATATTTGCTGTGAGTCACAAATAAGCAGAATTTTTTCCTCTTTCTGTTTGCTTCTGGTTCCAAAGCTGAGCTGTTTAATGTTTGAATAGGAGATCAGAAAATTCGCTACTTCGATCAAAAAGATATAATTTCTTTTTACTTTATTGCACTTGTAAGGATTTCTTACCAGGGCTTCAGAAAAAAAATATTTCTTTGTCAAAGAAGAACTGATAACAAATACTTTTGGAACTCTGGTTTTTTGCACCCTGTGAGCAAATGTGGGTCTAAAATTGCAAAAAGAGAAATAAAACTTCCTGTTTGAAGCCTGATAGCCCTGATAGCTGGTCACAAAATTTGCTAAAAGTGTGCTTAAAAAGTAAGATAACATTTAGAAAGGTCAAATAGTTATTGAACTGAAAAGTTGAAAATTAATTGAAAAAAAGTTTAGGAAATCTTAGTAATTCTTAAACCTAATTTTACCAACAGATGCTGCAACAATAACCACTAAAAATGTATAGCTAAATATAACTTCATATTATTATAAGGCATAAATGATGACTAAAAACCAAAACAATAAGCTACGTGTATGAAAAGATTTACAAAAAAATTGCATAATGTGGTAAAAGTCCATAAAAATTAATAATAAGGTAAAAACTTTCCTTTTTCTTTACCTGTTTGGAACTATATTATAACTAAATAAAACCTGTAGAGACATAAGCAAAATCCAACTGTACTCTGCCTAATCTGGGTAATGCAACAAAAGGATTTGAACCACTGCTCCTCTGTTTAGAGCACTGTTTGACTATGACAAGTTAAAGGACAGTGGGCTCCCCAGCCAAGGGCTCAGCTTCAGGTACGGAGACATACTCCACGTCATCAACGCCGCCGATGACGAGTGGTGGCAGGCCCGCCGGGTCACCCTGCATGGAGACAGCGAGGAAATGGGCGTCATCCCTAGTAAGAGACGGTAAACAGCGGATTATTTTCCCTTTTTGACTACAGATTTTTTAGCAGGAAAAAAACTGAAATAAAGATTTTAACACTGAAAGTAAGTTGTGTTTAGTGACATACATTAGTTAGCTTCCTTTGAACTGATAATGATTGATAGACCTCTTTGCAGGGTGGAAAGGAAGGACCGTGCACGCCTTAAAACTGTGAAATTCAACGCAAAACTCGGGTCGTCTGATTCAAGAGGGGTAAGTTCATTACAAACACTGCAATGTGAAAATGTATTTTATAATTCAGGTGGAACAGAACAGACAACCTGTCATTTTTTATTAGTCTGTCATTGATTACTCTCTCTGATAGATTTGTTTTTTCACAAATAATATAATAGCCTGTTTGTGTGTGTGACATCATGAAGGGGCTATTTCCTCTTCCAATCTGTAGGATTAAAATGAAATCTGAAAGCATCTTAACCTGATGTCCTCATCTCAAGTTTCATCTCCTTTATCACTGCATGTTTTTGTGTCATTACCTCAGTGTTCTCATTCTGGTTGAGTTATTTTATGTTGCTTTTTCCGTAAACTCCTGCCTCATTTTGCTTTTACTTAAAACTGTTTTCAGCCAATGGAATGATGGGAATACCAGTAAAAAAAAAAAAAAAGAACATTTCTGTTGAAATGGAGAAAACTAAAAAGCAGTGATGAGATTTCCTTGAACAGCAGTTAAGTGTGAGAACACTAACCTATGTTGAGATGATTATGTTTCTTTTTGCATTGCTGCTCTCTACTCTGTCGAGACCCTGAAATTTGTGAGAAAACTCAACTGACCCCTAGGTCAGCTCTCAAAACATCACCCTTCCTGGTCCTGGTTTAGTAATTTTGTTCTTATACGTGTCAGTAAACAACGAGACACGGCTTAGCAGACGCTGTAAAATGACCATAAAATACCTGATTTTGGTCCGATTTTAAAACGACAAAAAATGATCATTGCAAAAATCAGACCCAGGTCACGGCATTCGTATTTTTGTGCAAAGTGCAACAGATGAACGACATTTTAAACTTTTTTATAAATAAATACGTCATTATATAGGAAACACAATGCATACCTGATGCATGGTTGTGATTTTATTCAAATCTACACACATACAAAGATTTACACAAACTGTTAGACTCCAAAACAGGTTGGGTTCTCATAGACCGTCAATGGTTTTAATGCTCTCTGGTTTGGCAAACGTCGCATTGCGTTTGAATGATTTTTCATATGAAAAAAAAGTATTTTAATTTATTTTTTATGAGTCATCCAAGTTTTCGTCATCAGAACCAGTGGATTCATATTTGTTAGGTTTTTACTTCGAGAAACGGGGCAAATGGGCACTAGATGGGGTTAGGAAGTAGTCAGGGAATTCGGACATAACCATTGTATCTGACGTGGAATGAGTTTGAGAGGTTGCATCAATCTATCCTTTTTCTAACAAGAGTTGTTAGCCTTGACAGCAGGTCGCAACACAACCAGATACAAATGCAAACGGGGTGTTGAAGAAAAATATTTTCTTCTGGTGCACCAGTTCTTAGAAGGAGTTTGTTAGTGTAGACATGACATGGTCAGAACAGTTTCTTGCAGTCCCATCCTTCTCGGTTAAAACTTCTTCACACGAGACTGTTTGGCCTAATAGTTCTGTAGGAAAACACCTTTTCTAAACAACAAATCACAGATTCAGCGCCGCAAAATATGTTTTATATTTCACGAGTTCCAACAAATATAGTTTATTTTTCATGACATTTAAAGAAATACAATAATTTTTCAAAGGAACTACTGTTTTTGAAACTATTAATTAATAATTTAAGTTGAATTCGTTGAAGTTTAAATGTATTTTCTTTGTCTCACATTAACCTTTTTGTTTTTCTAATTTCAAAAAGGGATTTTTTTTTAGTGGTTCTCCTATCATTCTGTAAAATGCAACTGTGACACATCAAGAAGTACACAAAAAACAATGAATTAAGCCAAAATGTTACAGTAATTTAAGCTCAAGGTCAAAACAACGTTTCAATTTCACAGTCACACAGATTTTTTTGCAACAACCTAACATTAAAGAAGAGGTGGCTTCCTGGTTTTAAAAGAGTTTTAAGGTAAATTTGGTTTTATAGTGACAAAAGTTAGTTGGAACGTTTGCATTGACTTTCAGCATTGTAATAATAAAAAATAATTTTTAAAAAAGTTGAAAAACTTGTTGATATCTCACTTTTTGCAAGTCACTTTTTTTTGCTGCATGAACTTGACAGATGTGCCTGTTTGCGCCATGCTTTGTCTGCCTCCACAGTCATTCACTGACACGCATAAAAAGAATTTCCTCTTCACACGAAAGTTCCCATTCTACAAGAACAAAGAGGACGAGCAGTATGGCAGTGATTCACAACGTAAGTATGCTCGCAGACAGAACCGTACCTCTGAGCGTCCGTTTGGGTCACACGTGGAGCGGGTGAGCAGCTTTAGAAGCGCAAAGCATCCTGTTGTCATCCTTTCCTGACGTTTTTTTATTTTTTTTTAATTTTTTTATTTTTGGGTGGTAGGTATCATTGCAACTCAGTGTAGCTCATCCCCCCCATTTGAGTGAATAATTTCCTGTCAGTTAACATTCAGGTGTATTCCAGATCTGGACTGTAAATCCTGTTACATTTGGCTCCCCCTGCTGGCTGCTCACTAACATGACAGGGACGTGTTTGTGGATTCAATCTTTTTGCTTATGTTGCGGCTGTTTCCCTTCCTTTTTATTTTTCTTGTCTCATCCGGCTCATTTGACTGGGCTGATAGGACATCCTGGGGATAGGTGAGGATGGGTATGGGACAAAGATTTCCAGTAAGTTTGTGCACACTGTAGCCAACGTGGCACACTTCTTTCTGAACTTGTTTCCACTGCCTGCCTTAGTGCATGTTGTGGTAGTTGGATGTTGCTTCTTGCTTGTAAGTTAACAGACAAATCAGCTCTTTAATCTCAGTTTTTAAGAGCATGGTGTTTTAATCTACTTAATGATAAAGGTTAAGTTTATTTGGATTGTAACTTGATACGTTTCTAAAGACTATTACACAGTAATAGTTTATGTTGATACATTTTAGTTTTATTCTTGATTAAACAAGGAAGTTTTGACTTTTACTGGTACAATAAGTTGTTTTTGTCTAAATGAGTCAACTGAAAACATAAAAATCCCCAAGAGAGGCAGTCATAACTATTGAAGCAAAGAAAATGTTTGTATTTTATTGTGAAAGGACTGGAAATTTTGGAGCACAAAAGTTGGAGACTAACCGAACTGCCATCATTAAATGTCTTCAAGGCCTAGCTTAAAATAACACAGAATTCCAGAAAAGATTGTGATTGTCTCTCTTGGTCACAGATTTTGCTGCTTTTACGAATCACTGTTTTATGTTTTAGTATTTTGATGATCCCAATGATTAAACATGTCTAAAAGCAACCAAACTTTTACACACACCATTATTTTGTTTTCTGTTATTTTGAAAGGGTAAATATATATATATATATATATATATATATATATATATATATATATATATTTTATTTTATTTATTTATTTATAAAATGGAAGAAATATTGTTAGTGAAGTCTACTGTTTTCATTGATTCATTTGGACCTTTGGATTTATTGGCTCAAGAAAAGTTAACAAAGTTCAAAAAAGAAGGAGCATCTGCATGAGCATGCTGATTATTTACCTGGGTGTTCTGCTGTGATGGACCTTCCTGGATGACCTCTTCACACATCGATCAGATGTATTGCGTGTTTGCATGATGCATCACCACCAGAAATGTTGGCCTGTCCGCATGTGAAGTTAAATAAATGTCACTTAACTCCATATTGATGCAAACGTGGATGTATATTGCATTTTTATTTTATTAAGACATAGTTCAGATGTTTTTTTTCTTTATAGGCATTTCTAACTCAAACCATTATAAATAAATAAATTAGTTGTGTTGTGTCACTAAGTATACTGTTTGTTCTCTTCCTGACTTTTTTAAAAGGTTTAAATGCTCTTCATTTATAAACCATGATTTTATATCATATTACGTTTTATTTTTTTAAATTTTTGAAATTCAACAAGGAAGAAAAAGATCAACTTTGTATCATTTATTTGAATTTATAGCTGTGGCTTTGCCTCAGTGTTGCAAACAGAAACTGAAGTCCTCTGTTTGCATGTCATTTTGCCAAACCTGACAAACTACTTTGAGCAATCTGCTTTAAGTTCTTTTATTCTTTTGTTGTTGAATGCAAAGTGTGAGTGATTTTATGTTTATCAATATGTTTATCCTCAGGAAATAAAGACGAGGTGATTCTGTCATATGAATCTGTGCTGCGACAAGAAAGTAAGTGAACAGACGCTGTGTTCTTCACTCGTTTATAACCCAGTCTTTGTTCTTTTTTGTTCTTTAAAAATGTTCTGATGTCTATCCTGCCTAATTTCTTTTTTTGTTTGTTTGTTTGTTTTGACACAAAGTAGCTGAACAAATAAATATTTAAAAATTCTTGTTTAATCCATACATTTGAAGATGGGTGTAACTTTATAAATTCTTGTCAAATGTAGCCATTTTTAAATATATAGTTAAATTAGACATTTTAATAATATGTTGGCAGATTTTCCAAAACCATCTTTTGACCTGAGAAGAGTAAGACATTTATTTGAAAAAATAAGTGTAATTTTCTTTGGTGAAAAGCGTAAATGATTCAGCGATATGATATGCTGATATTGATCCTTTTGTTTACAGTTGATTATGCCAGACCAGTTATAATCCTTGGACCAATGAAGGACAGGATCAATGAAGATCTGATATCAGAGTTCCCAGACAAGTTTGGTTCTTGTGTTCCACGTAAGTACCAAAGTCAAACTGAGCACATTTTAGTGGATTTCAAAACAAAACTGTTCTGGAGCAATTTTAGCTCATTTAACAGCAGCTTTGGGCAAAGTGATATTTGGACCTTTTTGAAAGGTTATATACATCCAAAAATGTTTCTTAAAATTTAAAAATTAAGGTGTTTTTATTTAATTCATTTTCAAATAGGTTCCCTTATTATTAGTCATCCTAAAATCGTTTGTAAATCCAGCATCACATGGAAAAGAAGGTTTTAACATGAAGTGTTCCGTAAATGTACTGTAGCTTCACGTCAGGAAAAATGAAGAATCTGAAGTGATTTATTGATAATTGAAGTTAAATTTGAATTTGCTTTACATCACAACATTATTTATGACAGCTTAACACAAAAGTACTCTTTTTTTTTTGTTTTTTGTTAAAGCAGTCTACGTTCACCTTTTGTGGGCATGTTTTAATTTACCCATCTCTTTTATTTTATTTCACCTTTTAAACCTTTTAAAGCTGCTAACAGTTCAGATTACCAAGGTAAGTAAGCAGCTAAACAAATTCAGCAGTTTATCTTGATTTTTTTCCCATGAATAATGTTCTATTCTATGAACATTTTTATGCAAGTTGAATTGTCTAGCTTTAGGTTTTGTTATTTTGAGGGTCACAAGTACGATTCTATGAAAATGTTTTTTTTCTGAGCTTTTATAAAGTATTCAAAGTTATATCATAGTCTTTAAATATTTTAAGGAACAAATTACCAAAGGAATTGAATTTAGTTTAAGTTACAGTTCAAAGTATTTGGCCCATTTACAAGAAGAAGCAAAAAAGAAGCAAAATAGTTCCACTTTCACGTGAAAATTAGAATAAATTAGCATAAACGTTAATGTTGTACCCTGTACACTTGAAAACTAGAACAACCTGCTGGCAAATCTTTTCATTTATCTGTTTGTTTCAGAGATGTGGGTCCATTAATAGCAAACTGCTCCTCCAAATATGTACAGATTTTCCCTAAAGATCTAGGCTCCCTGATTTTTTCGTTTATCCAAAAATGGGGGGAAATGGTATGTTGAAAGTATTGTGCCTTAAAAAAGTCATTTTCGCCTGGTCAAATGCTATTTTCTTAAGTCTTTTTTCTTTTATTAATTGTAAAAAAAAAACATATTTATCCGCCATTTTGGCATTTTTTGGTTATTGTAGTGGTCTGGAAATTCTCGCCCACTTTTCTTTTCTTTTTTTTAAAAATTCTTTTCAACACTGCAATTCACATGTGTTTAGGAAACGGAAATCCTGGGAAATGGCACAAAGACTTTTCCCTCAGTGGCAGCCATATTTGAACGTTTTTTTAAATTCATTTCAGGCTGAATTTTTTATTTGTCCCAGTTTTTAAGGAGCGGCAGCTTAACAAGCCCAGCTTTGTGATGAGTTTAGTTCAGAATTCTGTTCTTCTTGAAGCAAACAAAACCTTCAAGAAAAATAAACTGCCTCCAATGCTGCTTGGCATTATTATTATTTATTATTTAGAAAACAACTGTTCTTTGCAGACAGAAACGTTCTTTTTAAAAACCCAAATAGTTAAGGTGAATCTTCTGCTAAGCAGTACAGCTGACACACTTAGAAGTTTCACCGCATAAATATTGAGACATCAAATCTTTCGTAGTTCTGCCCTGTCTCCTGCTCACGTCTTGGTGCGTCGCTGTCTGAGATTTTCTGACATCTTTGTTTCTAAATGTTTTATTGAAACAAGGTCGTTTCGCAGAAGTTGGAGCACAGCAACTATTACAAAGTCGTTCTTGGAAACATAACAATCGCAGATTTTTACCTTTTGACTGTGATTATTATTTAATATAAATGTTAAGTTTGGTTTTTGTTTCAAAATCCCTAATAAAAACCCATCTAAGTCTTCTTTATTGGGATAATTTGTGCAGATTTCCTATGGGGCGTTCAAGCATATGTCCTTAAATTTTAAATATTAAGACTCAGAGGCTGCAGTTTACTCACAGTGAACACTTTTTGCTAGTTGCATCTTAATATGCTTCTGGTTTTGGTGTCATAGTTGCTATAGTGGGTTTTTTGCATATAAGTAGCTGGCCTTTCTATTACTTTTGATGGATCAGGTAATTATGAGCTGCACATTATTAATTAGTCAGATTTGGTAGCCTGCTTTGGCAAGAATTAAACCTTCATCCTCGTCAATAGAATCAGTTTTGCTGTTTTTGCTGCACTTTAGCTTTTCCGTTTTTCTTTTTGCTTTTGTTAAATATTGCCACACTTTTAAAATCCATCATTGATACTTTTTTTTAACTATTTAGTTCAGATCTTTCTGAGAGATTGATTTTCTTTACCCCAAAGATACAACAAGGCAGAGGAGGGACGGCGAGGTCGATGGGCGGGACTACCACTTTGTGACATCCAGAGAACAAATGGAGAGAGATATCCAAGAGCACAAGTTCATCGAGGCGGGACAGTACAATGATAATCTCTACGGAACAAGTGTCCAGTCTGTGAAATATGTGGCTGAAAGGGTGAGAATTTTCATTTGTGACCTTTAAAGTCTTAGTCACAACTGCCCAGACGGATGGATATGGGCTGTCTGCTGGCAAAAAGTCTGCAAACTTGTACGAGATATGCAGGTGACCCGCACAAAATATCAAGGTTGTAGACCACTCGGTGAACCCATAGAGCGAAAAGGTTCACGCACATTATTTTCTATGGGCATGCATTGGGCGACAAGTTGATGCAAACACTTAGACAACACGCAAGGGTGAAGAAGGTGAGATCGCACGGATTTTCCATTTTTTCTACTCCCTAAATCCTGTGGACTGCGCAGGGGGCCTGTTAGTGCTGTTCAAGTTATAAGTGCGCACTCCTTGCCTCGCCATCAGTAAGGAACCAGTGTGCGCCCTTACTAACGACCAGAGTGTGGCGCAGGGAACCGCACAACAGCATCACCAGTACGCCATAAGTTTGTGTAACTTATATTATCCTTACAAATACTTCACGATACACTTACCATTCACAACAATGGTACGTTCCATTTTAATGACATGCCTTGAAGTGGCCGCACAAGCCTCAAAGGGAACTGCAAGAAACAGCTGCACTCCCCTTTATGACCCTCCACAGGCCCGGACAACCCAATAACTTGCAGCACCCGTACGGTTCAACCCCCTACGGATGCATGTGACTAAGGCTCAAGTCCCACTTTGGTCAAAAGTACAGGGGGTTTTACACTTCAGTATGGAGCAGAAAGATGGTCTCATTTAATACTATATAACTCTCTAAATATGTATTAATGATTTGTTGCATTTTTTTAAGGGTAAACACTGTATTCTGGATGTCTCTGGAAACGCTATCAAGCGACTTCAAGTAGCGCAGCTCTTCCCGATTGCAATCTTCATAAAACCAAAATCTGTTGAGTCATTATTGTGAGTATTTACACTGTTTTTTTTAAATGTCTGACGAATTTAATCTTTTATTTAAAAGTCATACCACTTCTCAATTTTAGTTTCTTATTTAATCTGTATATGTCCATGCATCTTTTTCCCACTTAGCTTCTCCTTGATGTGTCCAGAATGTCCAAATATAGTTTAAACACATTATTGCTTCTTATTATTAATTCTCTCACATCCACCAAAGCCACATATAGTTTTTTGACAGATTCCACTTCACTTTGATAGCATTTTTATAGTAGTATGATCCTGCTTATTCATAAAGTTGTGTCTGTCCTGCTTGCATGGTGTCCTCCTTTGCAGAGACATGAATAAGAGACTATCCGAGGAACAAGCAAGGAAGATGTTCGACAAGGCGATGAAACTGGAGCAGGAGTTTGGCGAATTCTTCACAGGTAAGGCACTAGTTGGAGCTCAAATTTGTAAAAATATTTGTGTGTTCAGTATCTTGGAGTTACCCTTTCATACAACTCTTGAAGCAAAAAATATTTTCTGGTAAGTAGGTGCCAAAGCTGGGCAAAAAAGTCCAAAAACATGCTTCATAGGTTAAGATGTGATTGTTAATTGTCCCTAGGTGTGAATGTGAGTATGTGTGTGAGGGTGTGGCCTCGTTCAGGGCGTGCCCAGCCACCCTGCTGGCCAATAGTGGCCTGGGATATGCTCCCCTTAGCGTGTTTTGGAAATGGATGGGCATTTTCTCAAGGGAATTGTGCTCCCCTTAAGATGCAACCACTCCTGTCGCCGGTCCTCCAAACCCTCATCACCCATACGGGGAAACTCCCCCATACGGGTGCATGTGACTAAATTGTTAGGTGTGTGTAACATTGTCTTAAACTCCAGCTCGATCTACTGCACATCTTAGTTCCTGCATTTGGTTCACTTTGTTGATGAGAAAGAAATCCAGAAATTCCTGTTCCAATGCCTCAAGCTCTTTGCAGTGATCAGTCATTGCATGACCCTCGAGGAGCAAACCTGGGGAAGAATAGAAGTGGGAGCTGAGTGTGTCCCGTTAGTATAGGACCCAGCAAATTTGCTTTCACTTTAGTCAGCGACTTCTAGGCAGACGTTTATGTATCGTCTGTTGCATCTCGCCAGATGACCTCTGCCTCTTTGTTGCTCTTTATGTGGACGTGTCCTCCTCAGGACCATGATTCAGTTTGTAAAAACTCTAAACAGATGTTTGTTGAATTTGGAAATACAGTATATATTTTGAAAAATTGACTTTTATTCATCTATTTGACATTTTTTAAGACTATAGCCTCGGCAGAGACATGTATGGACAACCATAGCTGTCATTCAGCGTGTTTGTACTGTAAAAGTATTCAAACTTCTTGTTTTTTTTGTTGTTTTTTTGGATTAATTGGTGTAAAATATCACTGCATTCTGACATATATCTGACATGAATGCAACAGGGTGAGTGAAAATTTAAGTCATTTTAAGTAGCTCTTCATTTTTGCTTTCCAGCAATGGTTCAAGGAGACTCCTTAGAGGACATATATAACCAATGCAAACAGGTCATAGAAGAACATTCAGGACCCTATATTTGGATCCCTGCAAAGGAGAAACTATGACTCACCCTCCTGGAAAAAAAACAAGACTGCTTGGAATTAGTAATAAGCTGTAAATAAAAAATAAGAACTGAGAAAGAATGGATATGTCTTCCATTTATACTCACTAAGAATAAGTTATTTTTTATTTTTTTCTGCTCTTGTTTTGTTTTTCACTCAACATAGATGATGAAAGGAAAGATTAAAAGTTGAGAGAATTTAAATTTGCAGATGTGTGGGTTTTACATACAGAGGTGCATGAGCACCACAGCTGTAACACCTTACTCTCCCGTCACACTGCAACGAGAAAATAAAACAAACTGATTCCAATATGCCTTTTGGTTTTGTGTCTCAAAAACCTTCATTTTTGTTTCAGTGGGACTTGTTTCAAGCATAAATTTGAAATAAAAAAAAGAAAATATTACAGGAGATTAATAGCTTCCATTTTAAACACAAAAAAATGTTTACGTGTCATTTTGTTATCAGACTTTGCACACGTTTAAAAGTAGATTAAGCAAACATGAACCCTGAGAGAAATGTATAATCCGGAGCGGCACCATCCTGGAAAATTTTAGCAAGAAGGCATCACTGGACAAGAACCACACCAAATGTCAAGTCACAAATCCTACGACACCGAAGCGGAGCCACAAAGGCACGAGGAATGTTCTAATGTCTGTCATCCACCTCTGAAGCTAGTGTGTTATTGCATGCTTCATATTCACAAAATGCAAGAAGTCAGAGGTTATAATCAAAATCGATGCACTGTCTTGTATTTTTTACAGACAGAATATCATGTTTGTGATCATAATAAAAGAATAAAAATGATTCTTTTCATTTGTTTTAAAATTAATGTTGGGTTGCTTATCATTTATGTTTTATACAAAAATCATTTGTAAATAATTGTAGGAGTTTTTAGGATTTGTATTTATTCATTAGCTTTTTTTAATTTAACAAAACTTAGCATTTTTTAAACTAAATCTGCTTTAAAAAAGTTTTTTTTTAATTATTAAAAAATATATTTTTGCCTATATTTAGAAGAAGAAACAACAACAAAAAGTAAAAAAAAAAACTTAAATGAATGATTGAAGTAAATAATTGTGTAAGTTTATTCCTGTAGGACCTTCTGCATTGGTTTTCCCTGGTATGTAGTTGAAGATGCCACTTGGTAAAATCAATGTTTTTTTGGGCGCAGAGTGTATTCGATCCTGCTGCAAAACTCATTCACATGATTCTTTCCACAAAAACCTAAAGAAGATTTAGATCTCTCGGGATCTTCTTTTTTTGGAACCACTGGTTCTGACTGTGATGAAACCAATATTTTTCTCCTTTTATGCTCTAATATCTTCCAGTTTTGGTGACTGTTCTGCAGACTCTTTCCGTCAGATTTGATAACTCAATGCCCTTCCCTTCCGTGTGACAAGTCTTCTAAAACCAGATATGCTCCTCCCTTAATGTTCTTGACGTTACCACACCAGTTAATGCAACTTACTATGCACAGAATGCAAAACACAGTGTAACTAAGTCACAAAGCTCCATTTAACTTAACACTTCAATATATATTTATAGTTATTATTAATAAGTTTGCTAGTCTATAAAAGAAATGCATCTGAATTTTGTTTAAATAGATTTTTTTATTGCAAATGTTAAATTCCAACCATTTAGGAAAGTTGCAAACTTAAAGCTGTGAAATAATGCAAAGATATAAATGTAACACTTGTTCAAGATCAGGAAACACATGCAACCAATATCTTCCTAAAAACCTAAGGAGTAATAAGGAACGTCAGTCTTTTAAAGATGCGATTGAATGGATTACAGATTGAATCAGCTTCAATATCTGGATTGAACTCCTGGACATGACATTAAAAAAATAAATACTATAAAATAAAAAATAAATAGTACCCTTAAATTAATCATTTGTTCCCACAAATTAGTATTATGTGGCAGCAGGTTAGCATTTTATTTTGCATTTTCTAGGCACGAATTAACACTATGCGAGCACAAATTAACATTTTGTGCCCACAGTTTCGTATCTTGTGTGCACAAATTAGCATTTTGTGTCTACAGTTTAATATGTAATGGCCACAAACTAGCATTTTGTGCACACAAATTAGTATTTGTGGCCACAACATAGCATTTTATTAGCATTTTGTATAATTTATAAATTTGCATTTTGTGCTCACAGATATTAGTATTTTAATATCTTCAATTCCTACCTCTAATTTGTGCCTGAGTGCACAAAATACTAAATTGTGGCAAAAAAATGCTTATTTGTTCGCACAAAAGAACTAATTTGTGGTCACAAATTATTAATTTGAGGGAACAATTTGTTTTAGTGCTCCGTACCGTATACATTAAATAGTGACAGAAAAAAATAAGTATTCCATTAGGCACAGGATGTTTACCAGTATTAAATACCTAATAAACGTCTACTGTAGATGTCTACAGGTCATCTCTGATAACTTTATTTTGTTACTCTATAGATGTCTAGCAATAGTGTACTGAAAGATATCTGCATTTAGAGATCTACTACACATCTACTTGTAGTCACTTAATCTTTGGATTGTTTTAGATGTCTATTAGAGAACTCTTTTAAAATATTTACTAGTTAAAAAAAGAAATACTGCAACATCCGTCCATGAATCTTCAGAACTCACTGAATCCCTTTCATGAACACAGGTTTGCTGGTTTCAATCCAGCTATTGTTGAAGGTGGAGTACACACTTATAGGGTCACTAGTTTGTCACTGGGCACACAAACATACTTACATGTAGAAGCAATCTGCAGTAAATAACATATGAAACGTGACTGAACTGCAGGAGGAAGCAGGAGAAAATCCACACATGTAGAGGGAGAACAAGCAGACTTCACACAGAAAGGTCTCAGCTGGGATTTGAACCAGGTTCTTCTTTCTGTAGAGCGAAAGAGCTAACCACAATGCCACTGTACAGCTATTTCCAGATTGACAATTTGAAGACTGACAAAGTTCTACATTCTAAGAAGTAGCAATCATTCCTACTGAAATGTACCTGGAGTTAAAGGTCTCAGAAACTTGCATCAAAACAACAATCCAACATATTAGATTTTTAACTTGTCATACAACTGAACAAAATGATGGCAAAAGGTTTAGTCTATTGGTCAGAGTGGATTATTGTTAAAATCAGCTTAAAGCACGGTTTCTTATCTTCTGCTGCACAACAGTGTCCAGTTGCTGTTCAGAGGTGAAGTTCTAAAAGTACGGACCTGCTTTTACAGAATAATTTAGTGAAGAAAAGTGGACTCTACACCCATGTTGTCATGTTTATAGTTGATAGTAAAAGGAGAAGAAGGATGACGGCACACCAAAAACACTATGGTAGAAACATGTTTGACTTGGCTTTTCAATTTTATATCTTGTAAATGTTTAAAAAATACTCTTAATAGACATTTAAAAATTTCCAGAGATTAGATATCTACAGGTAGATGTGTAGGAGACCTATATAAGCAGAACACTGTTGGTAGACATCTAAAAGAGTAACAAAAAAGAATTGTCTGAGATGTTCAGTAGACATCTACTGTAGATGAATACAAGTTATGTTATATACATCTATTGTAGATGTATATTACATAACTCATAAACGTGTATCTGGTGGGAAGAAGATGAAATGGGGTGGAGCTTTGGGGCAGATGCTCCCCCAAGAATCATCCCTCCACCATCCCCAAAATTTTGAATCATTGTCAGTACCATTATTGACATTATTACCATTAAGTTTCTTTAAAGCCCCAATCCAACTATATTTTGTTCTGTTGTAAAGGTGTTCGCAGTGGTCTTTTAATAATGCTTATGCTGTTTTTAGCTAACAATCAAAAAGCCTGTGTCGTTTTCTTGGACGTAGTTTCTGCAGCGCAGCAGGAGCTCATTAGAAATTTACCTTTGGGTTGTGGGCGGAACCACTGGTGCGGAAGTGGGCCTCCAATAATTTCCCAGCATTCCTTTTTTACACTCACTCCTGCTAGCTTGTAGCACCTCACATCCCCAAGATAGCTTTAGCGGTACAACAAAAACATCGAGCAATATCGGCGCCTTGCAGCAATACGTTTAGAGCCAGATGGCAGCTGAGACGGTGAAAATGAAGGCCTTATTGGTTCTATTTATCTTCAAGTGGATCCATTAGAATTGTTGCGAAGAAGGGAGACTTTAGCCCGTCATGGCAGTTGCTGCACCACAAACCCAAGCTTTTTTTTTTTATATTTGCTCACGATTTGAGTAAAGAAAAACTCAGAAATGCAGCTTTAATATTTAATTCTTTTATATGGCTTCCATCATGAGAAAAAAATCATAATAATTTTGTTTTTAATGGCCTTCCATTCAGCTGTTTTACCCCCCCCCCCCTAAAATATTCTAGCTCCACCCCTGTGATGAGAATGATAGAAAATGGAAATAACTGGTCAGTACAGAGTATAAAAGTGCAAGTCAACTTATAATCATGTCAAAGAAAGACTTTTATTGTTCAAAACAGAGGTTTATTCTTACGTAGTAAGCATGTCAATGTCTAATGTATGTAAGTAAACCGTCCCAGCATGCATTTTTTTTCTGAAACGCCAAGTAGACTAAACACATCTGCGTTCGAAAGTTTGTAAACTGCATTGACTTCCGACCCTCACCTTGCAATCTAACGAGGCTTCTCGTTGGTGAATCTGAACTGTCCATCAAACGTTAAGTCCACTCACAGGCAGCAGTGCATGGTCGGGATAGGCTTTTATCACTGTTACTGTGCTGCAAAACTGTTGACAATATCCCAAGATAATTCATTTAAACCAATTGTCTTCCCGGTAGATGCGTTCACGGACAGGTACGTACTACTGCTGGCACACATTTCAGCCACATTTTTGGTCATATTTATGAATAACGTACACGTTAAGCACCCAGGAAGTGTAAGTTAGCTCGACAAGGTGTCTAACAATCATCCCATCGGATCATAGCGACAGTTTAATGTTGCTGAAGTTTTGTGCAGGTTCAGTGAAACGGGCTGGAAGTTGTTGTGAAGTGTCGGTGATGGGGCGTTTGAAAGCCAGCTCAGTTTAGGTGGCACTTTGCAAACCGACAGAGAGCCGATGGGAATTTTTTTCCCCTCACATCGGGGTAAAACGAAAGTCATTTCTGTTACATTGTGTGACTGAACTCGTCGTTTTTTCGGACCAAACGAACTCACGGCGGTGTTACTTTAGGGGAGTGGGGTCGTTAAATGTGTCGTCTTTGCCGACATTAAAATTCATCATCTCCAAAAGCTTCGTTTCCGTGACAGCATTAAACTGCACAGAATAACGACAACTTCCGCTGTACGTTTCAAAATAAAAGTATGCCCAGACAGTAATGTTTTTCATTTTTATCATGAAGTATCAAACCACATTATCCGAAGGCCTACAGAGCATGTAAACAATCGATATTTCATATTCTTTCCTTATTTATTATGTTTAAGCCAGGTTGTTAGCAACCATTTTCAAATATTTGTTTTTCTGCGTAGTACAAAGCATCATACATGATTGTCCTAACAGCATGTTAAAGTTAAACTGGATCAAGTCTTGGCTCAAAGACATTCACTCCTTTTGGTTCTGTGTCCCTCGTTACATCTTTAATAAAATGGGAGGGTTAGAATTGCTTCTCAGAGCAGATTTCACTGTTAACAAATTACCAGTTAAATGAAGAAACTTTCACAGACAAATATTTCTTTAATGGAAAATAATCTATGTTCATAAATTTCCCCCACATTCCATCACTCTGTGAAACAATGGATGTATATTACATGGGAACAAATCACTTTCTCAGTGAATGGTATGAAAAGAACATTTAGTCTGTACTTCATATGTTGGATGTCAGGGGTAATTTTCTCAGTTATGAGTAGTTTTGTCAGAAATTTAATTTTATCCCAAACAAATCCGTCTATACAAAAGTTTTCAAAGCTATCCCATTGGAATTTATTCATTTAATAAAAGGTACACTGTTATATCAACCTATGGCACCACGATTACCATCAAGTCCATCCAATCATCTTTTGATCTATTTTAAAGCATTCTCAGTGGTCTTTTAATTATAAATGTTGCTGTTTTTAGCCAAAGTAATAGAAACGTGTCATTTTCTCTGAAATATTTCTGGAGGGTGGCACAAGTTCATCCGAAATTTCCCTCTGAGTTCTGGGCGCATGGAGTAAGCCTGTCCTCATTTCCCATCATCCCTTTCTTTACACTCTCTCCTCCTAGCTTACAGCCCCTCACAACGCCAAGTGAATATTAGCCCTGCAACCAATGAGTTATATATTGCTCAAGATGGCACACTGGCCTTTTACCATATTCTGAGATTTTTAAAGAACAACACCATAATGGAATAGTATAAAAACAATGAGACACGGCTTAGCAGATACAGTAAAATGACTATAAAATGCTTAATTTTAGTCTGATTTTAAAAATAAAAAACTATGATCTGCATCAAAAATCAGACCTAGGCCGTGGTTTTAATATCTTTGTACAAAGTGCAAAAGATCAACAACATTTCAAAAGTTTCTATAAATAAATACTTAATTATTTAGGAAACACAATGCATATCTGATGCATGGTTGGGATTTTATTCAAATCTACACACAAACTAAGATTTACAAAAACTGTTAAACTCCTCGGACCGACTTTACAGCAGACCTCTTGAGCCTGTTGTTAGGCTTATGGGCCGATCTCCGCCTGGAGCGGCACAATGTGGTCGGAATGGACTGAAAGCAGTATAGCCCGGTCGACAGTCGCGCCAGCGGACCATTGAGGGGGCACAGTTAGCACTTCATCCATGACCCCAGAGCAGCGAGGTCCTGGTGACAATTGCTTTAAAGCACACAGTAGCCTATAACTCACTGAGTGCGAGAAAAATGGCAAGCAGTATCTATCTGAACAGTTTTGAGTCAGATACCAACTCAGAAGATGAAGACATTTGTTGATCTAGTTGTCTAGAAGTGGATGCATCAAATGGAACGGAGTGGAGTGGAGATTTTACGTAACAACCACAAGTTTTTCAAACTTCTTTTTTTTTTGTCTGCTTCTGATTCAAGGTGATTTGATAGAAAGAAAAACCTCAAACACATTTTTAATCTTAATATCATAAGAAAATGTTACAAGAACGTATTAAAATTACCCCTAACACAATTTTAATTGGAGTGGGTATGTAAGTTTACAATATAAAGATAGTATATGAAATTTCAAGTACATTGCATCAAATTTGGCTTAGATTAAGCATAACTTTAGTACAATTAAGCACTCTACTTTGCAATGGGTGCATGCACAAAAATAATTGTAAAATTACTCATGACTTTCTTGCTAGAGGCTTCAAGGTGAAAACATAATAGTCTCTCGAAAGAAAAAAAATATGTGTTTTTACTGTCAATTGTTTTTTGACAAAACTAAAGTAGCCACAGTGCTACAGTCCGGATTGAAAGTTTGTGCACCCCAGGTAAAATGTTATATTATTGTACATAAAGAACCCAAGGAACGATTGAAAAATCTTCTAAAGGCATCAGTTTACAGATGAGACATTCTTTTAATATGTTAAAAAAAAGGCTTTATTTCCATAATTTACCCTTTCAAAATAACAACAAAAAAAAAATTATGGCCTGTATGTAAAAGTTTGGGCACCCTGCAAGAGATACGACCATGAAGTGCCCCCCTTGGCAAGTATCACAGCTTGTAAATGTGTTTTGTATTCAGCCAAGAGTCTGTCAATTCTTGTTAGAGGAATCTTCATCCATTCTTCTTTCCAAAAGTCTTCCAGTTCTTTCAGATTTCTGGGATGTCTGTTACACTCTGCTCTTTTCAGGTCTATCTATAGATTTTCAATGATGCTGAGGTCAGGTGATTGGGAAGGTCACTGTAAAACCTTCAGTTTCTGTCTCTTAATGAAAGACAGCAGGATTTTGAGGTGTGTTTAGGATCATTATCCATTTGTAGAAGTAATCCTCTCTTCAACTTCAACTTTTTCACAGATGGCATCAAGTTAGTGTCCAAAATTTAATGGAATTTGGTGGAATCCATTCTTCCTTCTGCTGGTGAAATGTTTCCTGTGCCACTGGCTGCAATACAAGCCCAAAGCATGATTGATCCCCCCCCCATGCTTAACAGTTGGACAGAGGTTCTTTTCATTAAACTCTGTAGCCTTTATTCTCCAAATGTATCTTTGCTTCTTGCAGCCAAAAAGTTCTATTTTAACCTCATTGATCCACAGAAGTTGTTTCCAAAATGCATCAGGCTTGTTTATATGTTCATTTGTGAACTTCAAACATTGATTTTTGTGGTGAGGACATAGAAAAGGTTTTCTTCTGATGACTCTTCCATGAAGACCATATTTGTACAAGTATCTCTTGACAATAGAACAGTGTAGCACAACTCCAGAGTCTGCAGGTCTTTCTGGAGGGATGGTGCAGTCAAACGTAGGTTTTGATTTGCTTTTCTTACAATCCTGTGAGCTGCTCTGTCTGAGATTTTTCTTGGTCTTCCAGATCTTTCTTTAACTTCCACTGTACCTGTTGACTGCCATTTCCAACAGAGGATATTGGTATCTGAAAATGCTTTGCTATCTTCTTGTAGCTTCTCCTGCTTTGTGAGCATCAATTATTTTCAGTTTCATTGTTCTGGACAACTGCTTGAGGAACCCATGATGCTGATTGTTGGGGCAAGGTCACATGACTCAGATTATTTAAAATCTTTGAGATTGAATTCACTTGGTCTTTGCAAATGATTATTGTGAATAATCCATGACACTGTCAGGTCTCAGCTCTTCAGGAGGGGGAGGTGCATACTATAAATTCTGCAGGGTGCCCAAACTTTTGTATACACACCATTATTTTTACATATTAAAAGGGTGTTTCATCTTTAAACTGATGCATATAGAAGATGTTTCATTGTATCCTTGGGTTCTTTATGCACAATAATAAAACATTTTACCTGGGGTGCCCAAACTTTCGATTCCCACTGTCTGTAGGCTATAGAACAGTTTGGCTGATTATATTAGAACCAACGTCCTTTTGGGGATTTCTTAAAGAGATAATTGAAATTAGTGCTACGTTTACATTCGTCCCCCAAAATAAATTGTAATTACATTATATTTTTGTTTATAAATCTGTTATGAACCCAACAATATTCTCTGAAAACGAGTTTTTTTTAGTGTCGCTCTTTACTCGTGCCCAAGGCATGTCGGGAGAAAAAAAAACTTATTTTGATTTCGCTGCTTCAACTTCCGGCTCGCGGTGGTGTTCTACTTGACACAGCTGTTCCGAGTACAGCAAGTGCTGAACTGTTATCATGTGTTTTTAAGTTAAAAACGGCACCAATGATGAGACGGCCCCCTTGGTTTTTAAGAATCCTGCAGGTGAGTTATTCACAGACAAGTTGTGCTTTAATTGCTAACATGTACGAATGCGCTCGTGCCGTTTAAGTCAGCCTCTCAGCTACTGAAAAATGTGTTATTACTGCAGCTTTGGACATGATGTCCGCCCGCTGGGTCCCCTTGTCTCGGGTTGTTTTGTTTTGCCGTCGTCATTTGAGCGTTCACTGTCGACTGTTGCTGCATCCGTGTCCTCCTCACTCCCCCAACTGTCGTGTGAAATAAATGTCGGAGGAGCGGACGGCTCCTTCTTCTTTACTGAGGTGGTATGACTCCCCCACCTCCTTCCCCTTCCTCCTCCCTTCCTATCCGCATCACAGCCCCCCGCGCGAGCCCACCGTTGCTGTAGTCGAGCACGGGGCTTTTGGGGTGACGGACGGTCGAGTCGAGGACTTTTGTCACCACCGGTCAGCCAGCGGACGCTGTCGGGGAGAGGTTCGCCTGCGCGAGCCGCGTCCAGTTAGCGGGAGGCAGAGCTAGCAAGCTAACTAGCCACTTTATTCCTGGTAACAGTGCGAGGAAATGGAGCTGCTGCCCGGCGAAACCTCCTCCACGGATGCACACGGGTGCATCGGAGAGACCCACTTTAATTAACCACTTCTGAACCCTTTTCGCGGGGCTCGCAGAGAGGCGGACGTCACCGGGGAGTTTGACAGCAGCGAAATCCCCCTTCCACTGTACTTTGGGTTTTCTCCTCCAAACCGAAGCAAGATGGACTCTCATTCGGCTTGTCTCGTCAGAGCTCAGATCGACATTTTGCTTTGAGTTAAAAAAAAAAGCATATATGTGGGTGCTCAGTTAGTGGAAGATTTAATTTAACACTTTCTTTCCTCTTTTTTTGTACCGTTATTGCGCGTGCGATGCTCGGTACAACCGGGCAAGACTTCCCCTCTCAAGGCAAACAATCCGATCCGGCGTCAGCAGTTTCACCTGAGAGCACAAATAAACGTCTGCGCAGCTAAATAGTCCCCGCAGCTTTGCCTGTCGGATGGGGACCGGTCAGTGTTAGATGAATCGCCGGGTTTTTGGCCTACACGTTATGCTGCTGCCCACAGGGGCGGATCGACTGCACGGTGAGTGATCAGGTCCGAAGCTCATGACCTGTTCGATGTGGCCCGCGCGCGCATCTAACCTGCAGCGCAGCTCAGGTCCGGACGAGCAGATGACTGAGGGAGCTGTGTTTTATTTTGTAGGTCATCATCATTGTATGACAGAGGCTGTGGCAGATTCATCCCCATCATTCATACAGCATTTCCATAGTTTTTCTCTTGTAAGTATTCCAGTTTTTTCCCCCTCCCATAAACACACACGCTAACCTATGCAAAACAGCCATTGCATCATTCATTAATTCATGAAGTTCATTTGTGCCTCAAAGTGCAAACATGCTCACTCTAGGGCTGCAGAAGGAGTTGTCATTACTGAGTGTGCATACAAACACATATAAGCCAAAAGAAACAAATCATAAAGTGTTTTTTAAATTTAAATCGTCATTTTTTCTTGTTTTTGAACATGTCAGCACACATTTTGATGGTAAGTCTTTGAGAAATTGAGTTCATTGGATAAAGATACCATACTTAACATGTGAAAACTTTGTTTGAAATCCCAATCCCACTATATTTTATCCTATTATAATTTTTTTTCCCAATAGTCTTTTAATCATAATTAGGAAGTTTTTAGCCAAAATTAATAAAAAGCCTTAGTTGTTTTTAAAGACATTTTCTGCAGAGCGGCAGGAATTCACTAGAAATTCACCTCTTGGTTGTGGGCTGGACTGTTAGCCTCGCTATTTTCCTAACATTCCTTTGTTTACACTCTCCTGTTAGCTTATAGCACCTCACGAGCCCAAGCTAACATTAAAAATCACAACCAAAAAAAAAAAAACCACGTGCAATATCAAAGCCATCCAGCAGTACAGTTTTGAGCCACATGGCAACTCAGATGAGGAAAATGAAGACGTTAATGGATCTGTTTGTCTGGAAGTGGATGCTTTAGGAATGCATAGGGTTCAGCTTTAGAGAATTGATGCATCCCAAGATTATGCGCTTTCCCCGCTAGTTTACAACCTCTCACATCCCCAACCTAACATTACCATTGCAACAAAAAAAAAGGGAGCAACATCAAAACTATCCATACAGTAATAGCCATACAGTTTTGAGCCAAATGCCAGTTCAGACGAGGAAAACGAAGACGTGCATGGATCTAATCATCTCAGTGTGGATGCATCAGAATTAAGTTGAGCAGGGAGCTTGTGGCCCACACGTTGTATCTTCTATGTGACAAAAAAAGCTCTTTTTCAAACCACATTTTTTGGTGTGCTCCTAATTCACAATTAATTTGATCTAAAAAATACTCAGAAGTGAACTTTTAATCTTAATTTTCTTGATATACTCGTTATCAGAGTCCTAAATTTGACTTAAAACATCTGAAACAGTTACTCTCTGGGTCTTTTTTCAACATGTAGGTATTTTAGTTAAAATGTGCAGAAATGGTTTAGAAAACAAACATATTTTTTCTTAAAAATAGAGGTATGGAAGAAAATACAAAAAATGCACATAAAACTATTGCTAGTTGTGTTAGATACAATTTTTTGCAGTGAGTGCACTCAGTTCCCATCCAATGTTGTTCACTTAGACTTTGTTAAATGAGATTTAAAGTCTTTAGAGAAAACTTCAAGAGTTTGTTTTTCAGACAACAGAACTCACAGAAGGACTCACAGATAAAACTACCATTTAGTTGGCTGTTGCTAAGATGGCAGTATTTTTCCACAACTTTCCACAAACAATCTGCAAATGTTTACTTTGTATGCATTTGGTCTAAAATCCACAAATAGATGTGTCAATATGTTTATCTGTGTATTTCTGTGTATTATTTATCATAAATTATCTTATCAGATAATTATCTTTATTTACAGTAAAATATTAATTTTTAAATGTAATTTTTTTTATAATATTTGCATTTACTTTTTCGTTTGATGCCACCTTCAGTTTTGCTTTTGTGGAGTACCTGGGTTTGCTGGATAAAGCTGTCAGTCATATCCCTCTGATGTTTGTTTTTTTTACAGCAGGTGCAACTTTACGTTGACCTTTAAAGGCAAAATATAATGCATTATTTACATGACAGTGTTCATTGAAGGGTTTACTGTTTTTTTAGAAGTTAAAAGGCCAAAACAACAACTGGAATTCATGGAGGATCTTGAGGAAACACTGCTTGATAACTTAATTGGCTAAAACATGGATGCATTTGAACATAAATAATATAATTTTGGCTCTAGATACATTTTAGTAAAATTTTTTTGTGAGCTCCAGACTGGTTCTCCTGGAGGACTTCATTGTCACTATCTAGTCTTAATTATGTAGCAGTTGAGTGTTTTTGTCTGCCTGAGTTACAGGGTTTTAAATGAATCTCAGGTCTAATGACTCCACACAGTGCTGTGTGGCATATTTCAACACTGAAAAGATCCAAAAACACATAAAACGTAGAACTGAAGTTCAAAAATAAGTTGAACTTTGACATTTTAAGTTAAAGTAAAATGTAATATTAGCATTTAAGTAATGTGCAGTGGAAATGTGCAAGAAAAATAAGCAATGGATTTTGTGCATCAGCACACCTGCATGTCTTCTCTAAGTAGTACAGCTGCAGGACCAAGTTTTAGTCATAGACAGATGTATTCTGAAGCAACAACCTCAGACATAACCCACAGGATTCTGAACACCAATAATAATACTAAGTGGCGGGTGGGGGGGTCATGGTAACTGTAGTTCGCTTTGGTTGTTTTTAGCAAATTTCATAAAAAGCCATTCTACATTACGAAGCAAAGTTTGAGTTTTGTTAAGTCTCCACCCAGCTCCCAATCGAAAAGACAAACTCCTTATAGCTTACTAGTTTAAGAAAATCAAAGCACCTGATTTGTTGTTACCGGTGATGTTTTTAAAATGGTCTTGTGACATTTTTATCATGATAGAGGAGGACATATATAAAGAGAATTAAGATTAAAATAGCATTATTGAGTGTTTCTTTATTTGAATCATTGTGAGTCAGGAGCAGATGAAAAAATGCAATTGGAAAACGCCTGTAAGTGTGATGTACAAGTTAACACAGCAAGCCACAAGCTCCCTGCTCCACTTCATTCGCACCTGCTTGCTTGTAAACGAATAGATCCATGTACGTCTTCATTTTCCTTATCCGAGCTGGCATCTGGCTCAAAACTGTACCGCTGGATAGCTTCATTATTGCTCGCCATTTTTGTTGCACCTAATGTTAGGTTGGGGATGTGTGGGGCTATAAGATAGCAGGAAAGCATGTAACCAAAAGGATGATAGGAAATGGGGACAAGGTTACTCAGAAACAAACTCAGAGGTAAATTTCTGATAAACTCCTGCCACTCTGCAAAAATTATGTCCTAGAAAACAGCACAGGTGTGTTGATTTTGACTAAGAACAGGATAATTATACTTAAAAGACAACTCAAAGACAAATAATACTTAAAAAAAAAAGATAAATCTTTCCAACACAAAAGGCTCTCCGTTCATATCTGTCTGCTCAGCTGTTGGAAAGGACAAGTAAAAAATACTTAAAAGACAACTGGGAATGTTTTTGCAATAAATAAAAAATGATTGGAGTGGAATTTTGAAGGGTTTATGTGATAAACAGAGAAAAAAAGTCTTAGAAACTAGTTTGTACCAAAGGTGACTTTTTAATTTAGGGTTGCACTTTTTAAACATAGGAGTCAATGGGGAAACAGCTTCTACTGAAACTAGTTGAGGAACTGCAACACTTGGCTTCAAATTCAGGAACAGAACATTAGGAGTTGGTTTTTATGAATAAAATTTTGAGTTTTGGTTTTGGCTGTGAGAGTTTTGAGATGTCTGCGCATGTAAACACATGTAAAGCTTGTAGTGTCATGACTCTACCCACTAAATTCACATATGAAACTAGTGTGAAAAAAAAAACCAAATAAATTGAGAAATTAGTTGCTAAAAACGTTTTTTAAAAGAAGAAAAATGTATGGTGGTTAGCACTCTAGCCTAACTGAGAAACTACAATACCCAGTTGGGAGCTTTCTGTGTGGAGTTTCATGTTCTCTCCTTGCATGTGTGTTTTTTTTTGGGCAATCCAGTTTCCTCCCAAAAACATGCTTCATAGGTTAAATGAAAAATTCTAGTTGTCCTAGGGCGGGGCGATTAATCGATCACATTTATTGTTTTAGACTATTTTTGGTAAAATTGAGACATTTTTTTCCCAGCTCTCTGCTTTCTTGGGCTTCCGTTGTTTGGAGTAAAGTAATCTCGCCCATCTCTATGTCTCTACAATAACAAACATGAATCCACTTTAAATGAAACTTTACCAGCTGTATCTATCATTACTGAGCCGGTGTTGTGCTGCCACCCCCACCACCACCACATGAGAGCACTACATCTTTACTGTGCCTGACATAAAAATTCAAAACATAATGTTTTTAGGATGTTTTTGTAATGATTTCAAGTAAAAATGAATCACCTAGAGTAGGACTGGGCAATAAAACGATAGCTATCGATATCGCGATAGTACTTTTTCTTGATAGTAAAATGAGCATATCGCAATAGATTTTTATTTTGAAATGTCCGAAATTAACAATCGCCAGTCACGAGCATTTTCTCCTCTTTTGGCAAGTAAAAGTTAGAGCGTTAGTCACCACATGGAGAGTGAATGTTTGTGTAAACTTAGTCATGTTTATTAGCTCTTTTTCTGGCGAATTTATTTTGTCCTCTTCTCTTCTACCGCCTGCACGTTAGGTAAACAAAACACACGCGACGCGAGACACAGCACTCCACCTCTGTGGTCACTTCACCTGTGCAGCGTTTAGTTTGGTTGATGAAACAGCAGAATATGTGGCGATTTATAACAGGATCCAGTCAGAGCCAGAGGATAAAGCTGCTTCACTTAAAGCAGCAACAGACAAATTAGTAAAATGTGTTGATTTGGAAACAGCGCTGTTGTTAGATACTGATGCTATGATGCTAACTAGCTTTTCTGTGTGTTCTGTGTGATCACAGACCAGTTTAAAGTCGGACAATATTTTCACGGACTGGCCTTTAAGACACGGCGGATAAATACAACAAGATTAATTCATAGGACTTTATTAAAAACGGTATTTTCTAAATAATGACAGAATTGAATCCACTGTTTTAGCAGCGTCTGTGTAGCATTACAGAGTCTGAAAACTGTGACCTGTCACTGCAAATTGTGCAGTGCACTACTTCTAAAACAGGGAATACCATCAACCTTTTTTCTCACCCAAAGCAATGCCATCAAAAGCGTGAGATAGACGATAATTCTCCAGAAAAAACAACAAAGTTAAGACCTTCACAGCAGCAACAGTCTAAACTACAAGAAAACATTCAGAGAATTTTAGTTCCTAGCTTATTCACAGGATATTGACTAAAATGTTTGTCAATTTTATGTTTGTTCTGTAAAACTTAAAAACATTAGAATTTATTTGTAAAATGAATGCTTTGTTTTTAAATGGAACTGATCAAGCAGTTTAGTGTTCTGTTTTATTTATGTTCTCTTTTGAAACTTGAAAGCTTTTGCTTTAATTTTAAGTTTAGTTTGTAATATTTATGCCTTTTTAGTTTTCTAGAAAAAAAACTGTTGCATCATGTTCCTTCAGTGCATCTGTTATGTTTGAAGTATGATAGAAAATAAACATTTAAATCTAAACAACCAGCTGATGATTACACATTTCTCTTGTGAGTTAAAGAGCATTCAAATTTAACAAATATAGTTATTTGATTTATATCGTGATATATATCATTATCGTCTGATACGGAAAAAACAATATTGTGAAATAAAAAATTCACCATCGCCCATCCCTAACCTAAAGGCAGAATTAGGTAAAAAGTACATCTTCTGTCAATCTGCAGTCCTAAAGTAAATCTGTCTTTGTTATCTTAGCATGTTTTGATTTGAGTTTGCAGTTAGATGACATTAAAGATGTGTTCATACTATTTATAAATTATTTTATGCAATTTCATTTTCTTAAAAAACATAAGAAAATAACTTTTATTCTGTCTATATACAGTATGTGAATGGTTCAGACTCTCCTCATAGGGGTCACAGGGGCACTTTTTATCTGTGCCAAAGAGAAGAAACAACTCATTTGTGATAGACTTCATAAACCGTGTGAAAATGCCAAAAGCAAAGACTGATTAGAAATCTGAGTCACTAAAAACAGTTGTTTTTATCTTATGTTTTTGTTATGTTGTGACGTCCTCTCTCTGCATTCAACATAATTTGTTTTTTAAATAACACCTATAAGGTTTTTTTTTGTAAAATAATGTAATCATTTGTCTGGTAAAAAACCTACCTGACTGGTAGATTTTTATTTTCCTTTACCGGCTAACTTGGCTGGTGAGTAAAAAATGAAATGTGGTGTTGTGACTTCAGACTTAAAGCATCAAACCACACGCAGCAAAATCAGTTTGAAGGTTGTAGCTGCCAAAAGTGGGAGTACGACAAATTTGTTTCAGCAGCTGAAACAGACAAGAAGTGTTTCTCTTTATAAGATGTTGAAGTTATCTTTAGCTCACATCTACAAACATGTTTACAGCTTGTTTTTAGTTGAACTTTGTGTTTGCGCATATTTCCAAAGGAGATGTTAAAATAAAATAGTTTTTGTTAAATATATTCTGTCATTTGTAATTTTTTTAAAGAAACTAGAAAGAGGGAGAAAAAAATAGATTAAAATGGAGAATCGAATTTGGTGTAAAAAAAATCTCAGATTTAATTTTTTGGCCATATCGCCCAGCTCTAAGTTGTCCCTTTGTGTAAATGTGTGTGTGTGTGTGGTTGTGTGACCCTGTGACAGACTGGCAACGCCTTCAGGTTGTAAACCCCCCCTCACAACTGTTAGGCTCCAAGCAGGTTTAGAACATGGATAGAGGATTAAGAAAAGCAAACAGAACAACAAAAAAGTTAACATGTATAAATAAGCTAAAAAAAGAATAAATAAATAAATAAATTTAAAAAATGGCATTCATGGCTACTTCTGAAAATTTTGGACTGTGTTCTTTTTTTTTTTTTTTTTTTTTTTGTCCTTCTTGCATACAATACTAATGCTGTTCTTGTAAAATTTTGCAATGCATTCTTTATGGAGTGCCTTATTTATGAAGTCACACTCCAGTGGAGACATCAGTGGCAATTTGGGGTTCGATGATTCCCAGAGACACTTAGACACAAAGGCTGGCAGACGACCGCTCCACCAACTGCCACAGCCGTTTCAAAACTAGCGTTTTCTGATTATTATTACAGATTTGATCACATTGGCTCATCGTTGATTTATTTTTAACTTCGTTGAAATGGTTTCTGTGTATAAAAAGGGCATTAGAATCTTCATTCATTTTCCAATCCGCTCTACCCCTTTCGGGGTCACGGGGTTGCCGGAGCCTAACCCGGCTACTCATGGGCGAAGGCAGGGTACACCCCCGGACTGGTCGCCAGTCTGTCGCAGGGGCCACAATCACACACCCATACACACTCACATTCACACCTACGGACAATTTAGAGTAACCAATTAACCTGTGAAGCATGTTTTTGGACGGTGGGAGGAAGCCGGAGTACCCGGAGAAAACCCACGCATGCACGGGGAGAACATGCAAACACAGAAAGGTCCCCCAGCCAGGACTTGAACCGGGAACCTTCTTGCAGCTAACCACTGCGCCACCGTGCAGCTCGCATTAGAATCTTTATTTTTCTATTGATTTCAGTGTGTGGTTGTAAGAGTGTGCATGCAGGAGTCCCTTCATCACTGCTGAGTGATGATATGATGATACTGCAGCCCCTGCCAAGGCCCTGACTGCCTCATATGAAAGAAGATATCTGGCAGCTCAATCTGAAAAGCCCCACACAGTCACTAAAGGCCTCATCCAGCCAGCAACCGTCTCTACCACACCAACCGGGCATAGAAAGAAGTTAGCAAGCGTGAGGCTAATCCTTTCACAAGATTTTCTCTGTCAATCAGCAAACGCACTACTTATTTACTCACATCTACAAGGGAGCATCGCATGAATAATTTTAGAAATACTGATTAGCTTTTGCTACATGTTTAGAAAGCCTGAGATGCATGGAGCTGAGTGAATGTGTGAGAAAAAAAAGCATTAGAAAGCAAGTTCCTGGAGCAAAAGTGCAGTAATCTTGCAGTCTATTTCATACACTTTTGTAATGAGCAATCCAATGATTTAGCTTTGTCTCTTAGAAACAGTCTCATTGATTTGTCACACAATCTAGCATGCGAGTTGCTTTTGTGTTGTTTTGAGTTGCAACAAATTTGATTCTGATGTACAAGGGAATCATAGATAAAAGAAAAACAAGAAAAAATATTCAGGGTGGCATTTTTACCACTCCCCCACACAGAGCCTGACATACTGTATCCCAGTGTGGTATGCAGCTTCCCTCCTGCAGACCAAAAACAATTAAGATCACCACAAATACTGGACAAAAACACACAAAAAAAAATCCCAGTCTGCCACTTTTCTTATACATTTACGTAATCCCACTATATTTACTGTATCTTAAAGGTACAACATCCCGCACAACTTGTTTGACTTTTCAGGTAAAGGAACCAGGGGTGTGTGTTATAAATGTGTGTGTGGGGGGTGTCGTCCACTGTAAAATAAAGCAGACTAGATCAATATTGACAGTTTTGTTTGTGGAACCTGATTTTTTTTCTTGTGCACGTGGTTGCTGCCTGTGGCCTTAAATTTCACCACAGTTCCTCTCAAATTGATCACCTGTGATGTAAGAATCTCATGTTCTCAAGTAAAATGGCGTAGCCTAAATAGCTTAAAGGTAAAATATGGTTGCTCTTTCAAAATGCAGCAGAAACGACATACCAACCACATTCTGTACTAGTGGGAGTCTTCTACTAGCTCTGCTTGTACGTTACACCTGTAATTACAGTAGGGTTAAATAAAAATGCTAAAAACTCATTAAAAAAATTCTAACTTAATGATGTAAATTCAAATCTACTATTTGATTTAATTTTGAATTTTCATGTTTTTACTGTTAGAACTCTTAATTTTTCTAATAAAAGTTCCACTTTTGTTGAGGTTACATCACTTGTTGCATGAATATTTTAAATAAACTCACAGCATTAGTTTTAGATGGAAAATTGGACAAATGAGACAATATTTAGTGAAATTGTCTCAATTTGGGAAGCAAACGTAATTGTTATCAAGTAAATCAAAGGGTTGTTAATGTTGGTGTGTGAGCCAGAAATCTATGAGTGAATCCCTGTAGTTTCAAATTTACTACCAAATTTGTTGTTTTTGTTATTGCAGTGCATCTTTTTGACAAATTGGAAAAAGTCTGGAGTTTTGTCACTTTTGTCATGACTGAAAAGGCCTTATCAAAGAGGAAACAGCACTTATGGGACAGTTTAGAGCTTCAAACAGTAAAATATTTATTTTCTGGTTTTTATTTTTGTTCCTGATTTGAACAAAAACCATAGATTGAAAAACAAACCAATCTAAAGATTTACCTGACTAAATTCAGAGCAGATTAGAAGTAAAAAGTATAGGGTAAGGTATAAAGTAAGCAACTTTATCGCAAGAACACTCTAAAAGCCATTGGATTAAACCATGACTATTTTGGGAGGAAGCCTGTGCTTTAAGCCTCTTGATTAGATCATACATATTTGACTTGGAATGAGCAGAAGAACGACACACATTTAAAGGCAAAACGTGTTATGGTAGAATTTGTTGTCAAACAGGAACTAAGCCCAAAATTATGCCAGGAAATTAGAACATTCTCGTATATTTTATCATGAAAATGCAAATGCATGCATGTACCCATCATTCATGGGTCTAGGACAGCAGCTCTGTGGTGATGGGTTACATTATTTAGTCCCCAACGGAATTCCTTATTGAGTACAGCTTAGATTTCAAGTATAAAACCAAGCAATGAAGTTCATAAAAATATGATTCTTCCTAAAATTGTAGTGGGTCTCTGGTCTAAATGCAGGATTTAAAAATGTGATTGAACTATAGTGCGTTTGTTTTTAGAGGCGTGGAATGAGTAACCTTAATTTTTAAACCTGCTTTTAAAGTTAGAAGACATTGGTTTGGAGAGATCATTCACAGCATAAGCATCTTTAAAAATATATATATTCATATAACCCTGAACCAGTTTTGTTTTGTCCTGAAACATTTTGGGGAAAGAATCTGAAAACAAAAAAATAATTGTTGAAACATTCAAAAATATACTTTTTACAATTTGATGTTTTTATCACTAGCCTAAATTATTATAAATCCACTGTGACCTTATTAAAATGTAAAGTACTATTGTCATGTGTGTGGTAAGTGTATTGTGAAGTATTCTTATGGCTGATGTAAAGTTACTCACGCTTGTGATGTAGGGGGGATGCTGGCATATGATGCCCTTACGCCGCACTCTAGTAAGTAAGATGTGCATACTGGCTTCTTAATGACTGTGCGCAAATGCTGCACACACGGTGTGCAGGTAATATGTAAGTGCTAATAGGACGCCCACACAAACTACGCTCTGTTTGCCTAATTTCCAAATTTCTAACAGTCAGGCTGCATGCAAGAGGCGCGCCCTTTTCACTGCAACAGCATTAATGGATCCCTTGTGCAGTGCCGTGCAGTTTTGAGCCAGATGCCAGCTCAGATAAGAAAAATAGACATATACATGGATCTACTTTTCTGTAAGTGGATGCATCAGAATGGAGCGGAGCAGGAGCTTGTGAACTGTAGAACCTACATCACAGCAAGCTACAAGCTTTTTCCAACAACATTTTTTATCTGCTCTTGATTTACCACAATTTGAATAAAAAATACTCAGAAATATAATTTTAAGATTAATTTTCTATATATATATATTTCCCCTCTATTATCAGAAAATCCTATAACAACGTATTAAAAACACAATTTTCATTTGAGTGGGTCTTTTAAGAAAAATTAAGATAAATAGTTGGCTCATCCGACATTTAGGTTTTCAGAGTTTGTTTAACTAATGAGATAAGGTGCTCCTGGTGTAAATCTGCGTCTGATCATCTCATCTGATAATTCGGAGGTTGATGACTTTCCTGCCATGACTGATGATTTTCCTGTTCGAGCTGATGTTCTTTGAACCTTGTTTGAATCCATTGTTTGGAATTTTGAGCTGATAGCTCTTGCCACGTCTTCCAGCACTTTTGTTTCTTCACATTTCACATTTCTGATTAGCAGACCTGATCTAATCTGTCAACGATTTGATCAATCCACCTCACATCATCGTCTTAAAGTGATTTTATTTGATTAACTTTCCTGATGAGAAGTCCAACTTCACAGTTTGTATCGTCCAGCTTTCTTTTGCTTTTACTGTTAAGGAAACAGACAGCAGAAGCGGAGAACAGTACATTTCTAATTAAAAATAGTAGACTTTCATATCTGTGTACATGCACAATTATTGACATTAATAAAAAAAAGGCACACATGCTTTCTGCATTTCTACATATATATTCATAATATATTTATTTTTCAAAAATGACAAACCCATTCTTTGATCAAAAATAAATTGAAATTAATTTTTTATTTGCATTTGCTATTGTCAACGTGAGGTTTGTGTGTTGATAAAAAAACAATGTAGGTCATGGTTTTGAAATGTGTTTAGGTACGGTAGTACCATGAAGAGTGGAGGACGGAGCAAGGAGCCACCTGTCGCTGGGGAGATCACCGGCAAACGCCCCAAACGCAAATGTCTGCAGTGGCACCCCCTTCTATCCAAGAAGGCTCTGGATTTCTCCGAAGAAGAGGAAGAGGATGATGAAGAGGAACTGGAGAAGGTGAGTGTGCAAAAGCACGCCCTGTCATGGAATCGTGGTGAATCCTGACACTTGTTCAAATACGGTTTCAGCAGTCAGGGCTGTGCAGTCCCGACCAGGACTCCCAAGTGCAGAGTGGAAGCACAACAGAGGAGGTTGAGGAGGACTCCAGTGAGCAGCGGGCGCGCCGGCCAATGAATGCCTTCCTTCTGTTTTGTAAGCGCCACCGTTCTTTGGTGCGGCAGGAACATCCTCGGCTGGACAACCGAGGGGCCACCAAAATCTTGGCCGACTGGTGGGCTGTGTTAGAGCCCAAAGAGAAGCAGAAATACACTGACATGGCCAAGGAGGTGAGACTTTTCTGTCACCTGTGCTTTTGTACAGACTGTCCTTTACATTTTCAGGAAGGTAACAATTTCACTAAAGATCTGACAAATAAATGACTGAGTAATTATTCCTCAATGGACATCTATGAGATTTTGGCTACTTGGAGCAAGTGGATACTTCTTGTTTGGAAGGGGGGATGGTTACTCAGTCCAGTTCTCTTATACAGTCAATAATTGTAAACTAAAAATATCTAACCAATAAATAAACAATTGTGTTACTGTTATTCAGTTTAATTTAAGAGAACACATTTTAAGATCAAGCTAGATGCTTGACTTTATTTTATGATACATTTTTATTTTTAAATTTGATTTGTTCTTTACATTATTTTGCATTGTATCCAACAATCTAGACATTGTTTAAAAATAGAAGTATTTCCCTTTAATTTGATTTTCTCACTAAATTTTTACTTCTTTCAGTACAAGGATGCTTTTATGAAGGCAAATCCAGGCTACAAGTGGTGTCCGACCACCAGCAAACCGGTCAAAAGCCCTTCCTATCAGACGGTTGGAAATCCCCGCAAAAAGGTTTGGTCTTTTTCCTGCAACTCATCCAAGGACTCCACTGCCAAAAAAGTGCCGAAAACCAACAGCTTGCCGCAGCTGAACTTTGCCATGGCAGGTATGTATTGAGCAAAATGTTAGTTTTGCAGTAATGCTATGAACCGTCGGCTGATTTTTTGGGTTTGTGTGGGTCTCATTACTGTCAGATCCTACAAAAATGGGAGGCCTTAGCATGCTGCTGTTAGCTGGTGAACACGCCCTTACAAACAGAGAGGTAGGTGCTTGTCTCACATTTTCTGGCATCCTTTGTTTTTATTTTCTTTTTATCATTTTTACTGTATTTAATTGTTGTCCAAAGACTTAACTAAGCTTGTTTATTTTCTAGATCCCTTCTAAACCTAGTTTACCTGACATAGCCAATGAAGGAGACTCTTTTCCAGAAGAGAAAGAAGAGGTATTTTCCTAAAAAATTATGTTCTATATTTATTGGATTGGATATTTACAAAGCTTTTTTTTTTTTAGAATTAGTTACTTAGCATTTAGAAAGTATGATTCTTCTATTACCATCAATACAGTTAATGCCGGCCGGTTTATACTTCCAAGCGATTTGTAATCGCTGATGTCGCAGTAGTCGCACAGCCATCGGAGTGGAATTGCCCCAGTCGCTGCAGAATGTGACACCTGCTGGTGATGTCACCATGACTGGAATTTTACGCCCGGAGTGCAATCACGGCCAAATCAACTTGAATTTATTTCAGCGATATGAGTACGTGACTACGGAGGAAACTCACTCTACACCGTCAACTAGATAGAAAAATAGAGCAAGTTACTGGGAAGATATGTCTTATATTTCATATCTTGAATCGCTCCAGAATGCAATTCACCCCTTTTTTATTTTTATTTTATTTGATTTTTTCGCCTGCCTTTGTTTAGTGGATGAACACACCAGTTCCTCCTCTGCCTTTAATGTACTTGCGCATTCACAGACGTATGCAAGTGTGTGAAAAAGATGTTCTTCACTTTATCATTATAATAGTGTTCTATTTGAATATAAATATTGCAATTCACAATCTAATGTTGTTTATGGTATTAATGCTTTCAGATTTCATCTCAGACTATACCAAACAGAGTGCCTGACATTACTGAAAGCAGGGTCAAGCCGGCTCTTTCCCCAGTGGCAGAGGTACGATTGAGTCCGGGTCTTGAAATTAAACCATGAAATGTTATGATTGTTACAAAAACCCTCTATGTTGATAAAGATGCAGCATATTTGTGATTTTTTTTTGAGGGGGGAACAAGTTTTAAAATGTTTAAGGACAATTTCTATCTATGTCACTGCAGAAACATCAGACCAGACAACTATTTTTTCTCCCTCATTGATTTGATCTCATCAAATATGACAAACAAAAGGGGCACCTGCTGTAGTCTTTTGTTACAGTAACACATCTGATTCATGGATCAGTGTTCTGTGTTCATTGATGACAGCTGCATACTTGAAGTTACTGTTCCTTTACCTCTCATATAAAACCAGTTTATTATTCTCTCAAACAGTTATCAGCAGCAAAGCATTTTTGCTCAGAAAGCTTCTGCTTATTAGACATTTCCTGTTTTTAAAGCTGCGAGCGACTAATAATAAAATACAGACAAGCCTCTTGTTTGACAAGAGGTTTGATATTTGATCAGGAAGAAAATCAAAATACAATCAAATTAATTGGAAAATATGGGGTTTAAAGCGACATATAGATGTTATTTTACTAAAATGACTAGCAACAACCAGTGAGTCAGCTCAGTTAACTGGTTTATTCATAAATGACACACCTGACGGCTGGGTACCTGTGCCTGCAGACATCACAGATCTGTAAAACCAAGAGATTACATAATTATTACTCCTGATTTAATAATTTGATGTTTGTTTTTACCGTGGGGTTCAGGAAAAAACAAATTCCTCAACAAACCATTCCCTCTGGAACATATCTAAACTGCCTGAGATGTGTGTGGAAGTTGTGGGAAAAATCTTAAGGCTGAGCAAACACCAACCTCAGACTGTGAAAATGAAACCAAAAGGAAAACAGAATGTATTCCTGTGGCTTCAGCTAAGCCACTTTTTTGAAAAGTAGCGAGAGCTTGTCGTTTGTTCTCCCAAACAAGCAAAAACTTGCTTTATGGAAGATCTGCTCTGTTTAGTAATTAAGCTACTGATAAACAGGAGAGAGGGGAATACTTTTTAAAGAATACTTTATTTTCCTGTTTGGTTGTATTTGTATCTCAGGACCCAAATGATTAAATAACCTCAGTTATGTTTTAATTAAAAAAAAAAAATCATCAAGATAGTGTACTTTCATTTGGAGAACACCTTAAGTTGCGAGAAACACGAAACAAGTATTAAGCATTTCACTTTTAGTGCAGGTGATTTTTTGCCTTGTTCTCAAAGCACCATATATGTCACAAAGCACTTGCATTTCCATTAAAAAAATAAACTACTCCCGTCATGGTTTACATTGGATCCCCTTTTTTATCTGTATTATTCATTTTATCCAAAAAATATATAAAGCTGCATGTATACAGGACAGTGGAATAAAATAACATGCCTGGAACTTTGAGAGGTCCTGGGATCAAAGAGAAAAGCAGGTCCAGAGCTTCCATTATTATCTTTTTTTTATCACATCCTGTAAAAAAGGAGAAAAGATGATCTTATTCCACAATTCTTTGCCTCATAACATGTATAGGAAAGCAGAAGCTTTGATTAGAGCAAAAGAAAGTAATCTGCTCTTTATTTTGACAAGCTGCTGCTTTGATTAAAAAGGCCATGAAGCTTGTCTGACAACATGCAAAAGAAATCACCAAAATAGTTAAATTGTAATTGCAATGTATGAATTCATTGCCACGAAACAGTTAAATCGAAAAAAACAAAAACATATTTGTGGCAACAAATTACTAATTTGTTTGTGAAATATTCTAGCAGCATTTAAACACACGACTTACGCACGAATCTTGAAGACGGGAAAAGAGTCTCACATCAGATTGTGCATAAATGCTGTTTTGTGTGCCCGTAGTTACTTTCAAGCTGTTGTAATTTTAAGTTGTGAATGTGTATATTGTATTATGTATTTTTTTTGTTTTTTTTAATGTTTGTTCTTATGCACAATATGTATTTTACTTTTATTTTTTGAGTTATAAGTCAAGAATTACGCACGGACAAATCGGGGTGATACTATATTCTCTCCATAGAAAACATCCAGATTTTTAACATCTCAAGAAACCTTTGTTAATAAAAGTAAACAAATTATTAATTATATAACAGATAAATAAGTTGAGTTTGGTAACATCTTGCAACATTTAAATGTGTTTTGTGAAAACCTCATTGGATTTAATTTTGATCTTCTATTTGTGGTCATTTGATCATAGTTAATTCTGCCCTGGCAGCAGTTTAAAGTTAGAAAAATTAGTTTGAATCACCAATTTGTTTCCAAATCAAAGCTAGGTGTGAGGAAATATTTTGCTTCAAATCTCTGTTGCCTAATATTAAAACATGAACAGAAAGCTAAGTTAAGTAGGTCGTGTGATAAAGCTTTCATGTGTCCACAGTCTTCCCTGTCTGTGGCTCCTGAAGGAAAACCATGCAAACAGTCAGCACTTTTCCAGCTGGCAGAGGTAAGCAAGTTTGGGCTTTGTTTGTATTTCAAGTTGAATAAATTCATTTCAATTTCTATTCATAATTTAAATGTATCATATTTATATAGCCTTGATGTAGTTGTGTCAAGGTGGTAAATGAGCAAAGGAAGGAGAGTCTGCGCTCTGTTTATTGTCGTTTAAGTCGTCTGCCTCACTATTAGTGGGCTTATGAGGCTGACTAACAACAGCAAAGTGATAAATCTGGGATTTTGATAGAAAGTTCCACTCTGATCATATTTTGATCTATTGTAAAAGCATTTCCAGTGGTCTCTTAATTATTATTAAGTTGTTTTTAGCCAAAATAAAAAATAAAAAACCTTTGTCATTTTCTCAGACATAGTTTCTGCTGGTAGGGAGTTAGCTTGCACCGATTTCCCATCATCCCTTTGTTTACACTCTCTCCCTATAGCTTACAGCCCCTCACAACCCAGCAGCAAAATGGCGAGCAATATTGGAGCAATCCAGCCGTACAGTTTTGAGCCAAATGCCTGCTCTGACGAGGAAAATGAAGACATGGATCTATTAGTCTGCAAGTGGATGCATCAGAATGTAGCAGAGCAGGGAGCTTGTTGTCTCCCCATTGTTTCTTTTACAAGCCACAAGACTACAAGCTTTTTCAAACTGCATTTTTTTCATCTGCTCCTGTTTCATAACGATTTGAATAAAGAAATACTCAGAAATGCAATTTTGTTCTTAATTTTCTTTTAAAATGTCCCCCATCATGAAGAAAATGCTACAAGTTTGCTACAATGCTACAAGTAAAACACAAACCAAAAACAATTTTCAGTGGAATGGGTCATTAACTTATTATTTTTTATCTTAAATATGTTAAATTGTTATAGCATAAGTCAGCCCAGGTCATTCTACAAGCCACTGAGAGCTCATGTTAGTGACCAAAAAAAACTTCAAAGGTTTTTTCCTCTTTTCTAAATCAGGTTTGTTATTTATTAAAGACCCACTCTGATGAAAATTGTGTTTTTGGTATTTTTAACATGTTCTTGTAACATTTTTTATGATGGAGGATACATATAAGGAAAATTAAGCTTATAAATGCTCTTTTGAATACTTCTTTATTCAGGAGCTGACAATAAAAAGGTTGTTTGAAAAAAGAGCATATTTCAAAATACCCTGGGTGAGAAACATGCTCTCTGCTCTCTTCTCTCCATTGTAGACGACTAGATCCATGAACGTCTATGTTTTCCTAGTCTGAGGTGGCATCTGGATCAAAACCGTACGGCTGGATAGCTCCAATATTGATTGCCTTTTTTGGTAATGTTAGGCTGGGGGTATGAGTGGCTGTAAGCTAGTGGGAGAGCATGTAAACAGATAGCTGATGGGTGATGGGAAGGGGGAAGAGTGGCTCCACACCAATATTCTAAAGATTGTAGTGGTAATTGTGCAGAGGAGATGTATTTTGAATTGAGTTGGGGGGAGAAAAAGACTAACATCCACTTCTTTATGTAATCTTTAACCCTGTTTCTGTTGTATTTATTAAGATGTGTTTAGCGTCTGAGGCTGGAAAAATGGACGCTGTTGCATCTCCGCCAGAGGACAGCTCCTCCACAGCCTCTCTGCAGCAAACTGCTATCAAGGCTGATGTGAAAGAGGAGGGATCAGACCCTGACCACTATCCCCACATGCACACATCACCCATCTTTCCTCCCTCCCCTACTTCTACCTCGACTGACGCCACATCCCCTCAACAGAGCAGACATGCTTCACGTGTCAAAAAGAGGAGCAAGAAGAAAGAGGCAGCCGAGTCACATAACAGCGAAATGTTGTGTTCGGCGAAGCAAGTCAACAAGAAATGCAACCACGCAGAGGCGAACATGGACAGCATCTTCAGTACCATCGAGGCAGTGGCCAGCGGGGCCTGGGTTCCCACAGACGACAACACCAAGAAGAGGGTCCAGACCAGTTTGGGCAACTTGCCGAAAAAAAAAGGTAAGACCAAAGCTAAGGCGTTTGTCAAAGAGAAAGAAGAGGAGATGGATGAGAGCAGCGGGCAGTGCGGGTCTTCTGATGGAGATGTGAAGGAAGGGATGACTGACATGGCCCCCAACATGGAAGCAGAAGAAGATGCTGCAGAGGGAGTGGACATCCAGGACTGCATGCTGGAGCCTCACGTCTCCCAGTGCAACATTTCACCCGCTAAAGTCCCAGTGGAAGACAGGGGAAAGGAGAGCCACGGTGACCCAGCCTTTGAGCTGAACACAGAGAACCGTGGCTCCAGGAAATCAGAGCGGAGCTGCAAGGGCGCTTTGTATAAAACGCTGGTCTCTGAGGGAATGCTGACGTCACTGAGAGCAAACATTGATCGAGGTATCCCATAATGGCTCAATAATGACTCCTGTCATGGACCACATGTCAGGACACTGCTAATTCATGTTGTTAATCTCTTCATGTGTCTGCAGGGAAAAAAGGTGCTTTCCGCGCTTTTGATGATGCTAACTGGAGTCATGAGAGCTGGACCATTTCAAACATAGGACCTAATAATCCCAAGAAACTCAAGAAGTCCAAGTCCAAAGATGAGTCACAGAGGTTAGTCACGTTTGCATCCGATACTCTCAATTTCCAGAAAGTATCAGAACTGATCATTGGAGTCATTTTTGAATCTATTGGGTGGTTTTAAAAAACAGGAATTACTGATTTATTTCATCTCGGAGTTGCTCTTTGATTTTGCAACCTCCATCCTAAGGACTTTATGAATCACCTCCTCTGAAAGACTGACTTTTTCTTCAAACCTTTGGATCCCTTTCCTCCATTCTGGGACTTCCAGTCTCAAGGGTTCATATGTCTTCTGGCACCACCTTTGCCAAAAACGTTCACACTTTCTGCCTTTGGGATCATTTGTATTTTTGAAGATCATGCATCACTTTTTTCTCTTCTGAAGCTATGTTCACACCGCCCTCGGCAACATGCGTTGAAGCAGCCTCTTCCAATGAAAAGTCTGTAAATGCACGTAAATACACGTTTCGGGCTTCTGCGTTCAAAACTCTTGCGTTCTTGCATAACTATGCAAGTGTTTAAGTCCGTTTTTAAGCTCCATGTACAAAATGCGCGACTATTGACTGTTGAATGTTAAACGAGTGGAATTTTGACCAATCAGGGACTTGAGTTTGGTAGTCAAATTTGGATGGCGTCCCTTGAAATCACAGAAGTGTCAGCCGTTTGAAATTGATCGTGAAGGAGAAATTTAAAATTCCGGTTTGTGAATATTCCAACTATTCCAACTATAGGTGCATGCACTAGTAACAGATAGTGACAGTCCAGTGTGAACATTCACGTTCAAGAATGCTGGATGTGAACGTAGCTTTTGTTCTATGACTTTTATGCGTCTTGCATCATGGTTCCTCCTTTTTCTACCGGTCCTTTACAGGTTCACACCTTCCCTCGGTCGCCTTGACGCTCTGTTCTTTCTTTGGACTTTCTTGTGCTCACATTGGTGGCTTCCATCTTCTACACCTGAAGCCAAGTTATGACATCAGTGATACGTTTGAATCTCACTCTTTGTTGTTCCTCATCTTCAGCTGGGTCTAGAGGATCTGTCCTTATGACAAACATGGTTCATAATTACCAATTGCTGTGAGATTCCAAAGTCCAGCTGTTCTGAATATCTAATGGCTCTGTGTCGTATTTGATCACGTGATCATCTCGCCTCTCTTTGACACCTGTGGTTTAGGAAAACGCATCCAAACAACACTTGACTTTCCTTGCTTGGAGATCTTGCTGAAGTGACGTAAGTCGATGTTTCACGCAGTCCAGACATCCTGATGTTCACCGTTCAATTGCTGCACTTTGGAACTGATATATTTCAGCCTCTGAGCAGATCCAGGCATCAGCAGAGCAGAACTTCTTATGTTGCACTTGGGTTTGGTCCTAAGAAAGGAGCCCCACTGATGTATCAAAAACTCAACAGTTTTGATGAGTTTTATGCATTCCATCTCTACATATTGATTCCCAGATTGGTCTGCATCACTGGTTTCTGCTGCGGCGCCTTTTTCTAGCATACTTCTGCTATTTTAAGCCCTACTGATCTCAGCACACACAGCAGAAACTGCTCAGACACTACTGCCCCCACAGACGGAGCCGCTCACAGAACAACCCAAGCAGCAGTTGGACAGCTTCTGACACAGCCCTGACATCTGAATGACTATAATGACGTCGCTTGATTTCTCTACAGCCTTGGGAAACTGGAGGAGGAGTTTGAAAAGAAGTTCAACAGCCTCCCGCAGTTTAGCCCGGTGACCTTTGATAAGAAGGGGATAGCAGTTGCAAAGAAAAGAAAAAGTGACAGCTCGACCAATCAGGAGGACACCCCCAAAGCAGGAAAAGGTACAGCACTACAACACCTAATAAAAGCTCCGCAAAGAGCTGAACACGCTGACTTAAGAGTCTAAAACTGTCGTCTCGCCTACGATGGATTTTGAATCATAATAAAAGTAAAAAACGTTTGAACATTTGGAGAAAGACTTCTGGAAAGATGTTAGTGTCATAAAGTTGTTAAAAAACAGTATGAAAGCGACATTTATATTCTGTTTCTATTTCCGTTCCCAGATGTCCAGGCTGCTTCTAGCATGGAGATGCTGGTCGGCAGCCAGAAGAGGAAGGCTAGGAAGACCAAGATCACTCACTTGGTGCGCACAGCTGATGGCAGCGTGTCTGCAGCAGAAGGTGAGGGTTTGACTGACTTTCCCTCACAAACAACTTCCACTTCAGGCCCCTTTTTCTTCATCTTGTCAAACTTCACATCCAATCCCACTAGAGTGAAACATCTGACGATTTCATTGTTTCCTTCTGGCTGTACTCCCTTGGCTTAACTCCCCAGCACTTGATTGTTTTATTGAAAACATTTTTTAAAAGAAATGACCTTAGGTAGACAAAAAGTTGTTTTTCTAAGGAGAAAAGGTCAGTTAAGGTTTGTATGTGTTCTACTTTACTTCTATTCATCTGCCCATTTAAAGTACAGCTATTTTAAAAGCAGCATCACTTTAAATGAATTGAACCCACAGTCTACCACAGCTGCTTTAAGAAGCTAAAAATGTAAAGAAATTTCTAACATCTGACCAAAGAAAAACATAGACCCCTTACACATGATGTCACTGCCCCTGTGGGAACGCCCTCTCTGCCATTTTGAGTCAAAAGGTGTAACCATAGGCCTACCTGACACTAAAACCTTCACGTTTGACTGCAGCTTCTAAGTGACTCTTTGGGTTAAGTTTGTGCTGTCAGCCTTGAGACAGCCTGTCCGTGAGCTGCTATGGACGTGCGTGAGTGATGACGGCCCTACTGACATCAGACGGTTTCTCTTTATTGACTTTCTTTGGATGCAGAGAACAAAACGAAGGACCTGAACCAGGAACAGGATAAGAAGCCATTACCCCAACAGAATTTATGCAATGAAAAAAGGTGCTACAGTCCCAGAGCAGAGGAGGCAGAAAGGAGCACCGTACCACAGGAGCTACCTACGTTCTTCAGCTTGGCGGCCCTTGCTGAGGTAGCAGCCATGGAGAACGTTCACAGGTGTGTGTACATTTCTGTTGCACGGTTATTTTAATCAAATAATGGGAATAAACAGAACAAATCATGACGCACCAATATGCTGAATACCGACCACCGGTTTAAAAAAAAGAAGGGCGCTAAAGCATCACGGCACAGACCACAAACAACAAGACAAGAAGCTACAGTTTTGATCACAAAATGGTAATAATATATAAAATGGGAAATGACCAGTCTCAGTGTGGACACTCCTCCATAAGGCCACTGAGCTGGCTTGTGTGAAGTGATAAGTGTGCCCCCCTTGCATCCAGCCTGACTGTTAAAAATGATGAAACTAGACAATCAGATTGTAGTTTGTGTGGGCGTCTTACAGACGCTTGCTCCCTTCACAAACCTCCATGGCCCCAGACAACCCAAATACCCGTAGCCCCCATACCGGTCAGCCCCCATAAGGATGCATGTGACTTGAAAGTTTAAAACTGGATCAATGAAACTAAGTTACTCTCCAGTGTTTCTGGAGGACTTTATGTTAAGGGCATTCGTGCTGCAATACTGCTTCATGTTTTAAGGGGGGGTTGTATAAAGTATCCCTGTCTCATTTTAAATGCTTTGTAATGTCCTGTTTCAGAGGCCAGAGGGGCTTAGCTCAGAGTCAGAAGAAGGAGCTGACCCAGACTCCGGTCCTCATCTCCTGCGCTGATCAGTGAGCGGTTGTTGCTGTGATGAGAAGAGGACCCGGATGGCAGCAAAGGCGCTTTCACGTCCCCCTCGCCGCTTCACGGGGAGGGATCGAACAGACTCCAGCTTCCTTGTTGCGGAGAATTCGCTTGAGCTTGGATCTTTTGGAGGCAGGGGGGGATAAAAAAAACAAACAAACAAAAAAACCTCCCCAGCTCCTTCCTCCCCCTGCTTTTTGGTGTCTGTGTGTCCTTCTAAGCCTTCCTTTGGTGTCAGTGAAAGGTCTCTGACGGGACAGCAGGATTTTTCTAAACTGAGCATGTGTGAGGTACTTCTCTACAGTCGGTGTGTTACTTACAGGACGTTTTATTTTGGAGGAGCAGAGTCATTTATTATGAAAAACACACTTTAAAGAAAGAAATTAACACAAAACGTTATATACTCAATCATCCCATGACAGGAAATATTAACACTTTGACCAAAATGGTCTAGACGTTGTGTCTCTGTTGGAAAAAATAAATCAAGAAGAGAAGATGATGAGGTCAATATTTTAGCTTTATAGGTGGTTCCAACTCTTCTGTCAGCTAATCTATGCACATGGACTATTATAAATATATATATTAGGGTTGAGTCAGGCTTCTGTCTGTTTGTAATAAACTGACTGGATGAGTATCTCATACATCTGAGTTCCTGAGATGGTCCCTGGGAGTTTATGGTGTCCCGTTAACGCCATTTTTAAAATTTGGAAGGTTCCAAGGGAGGCGGGCGGGGGACACACAGGAGTGCGTTTGTTTTCTAGACGAACCCAGGTATTTTTGTCACTTTTTTTACCTCACACACACGCCTGCTGTAGAGCTCCCTCTTCCATTCCCTCCAGCTTCAACCCAAAACCTCCTCACCAGGGTCAATTGTTGCTATGATTCACTTTATGGAGAGAAATCCATTTAGAAACGCTTATTTTATATACATATATATATATATATATATATATGTATATTTGGTTTTCCCCTGTTGTACACTAACGCGGTGTTACTAGTTGAAGAAATCAAGGGTGAGCTTTTCGTGTGTCAATGTGATGCTACTCCAATAGAGTATGTGGTAGCAACCAGTAATAATAGACTGAATGTGAAGACGTGCGCTTTCCCTGACATTTGCAGCTCGCCACAGCCGTGGGGTTTGTGTTGTTCGTCCGTCAGCCATGTGCTGAGCGCGTGCCTGCCTGCTGTGTGTGCTTGTGTGTGTGTTAGTGCGGATAGCCGAACAGAAAATATAGCCTTAACTTTCCCCCGTTTGCCGCCATAGTCGTCTCGGCCTCAGTGAGTGGAATCAGCTTTGAATAGCGGAATGCCATTTTTAAAATATATTCTTTACATTTTGATTTTTTTTTTTAGCTTTCGTGTTCCTGCAGTTTGAGTAGCAGTTACAATCTTAATCTCTGTGTTGTACTTTTTTTTAAATTCCATAAAACCTGCACTAAATCCTAGCTGAACTGTAATTTGCTCGTGAAAGGCTAACTTCGTCGCACCACTGTCTCAGGATGAGCTGTACGTTTCCGCAAGTTAGGTGTCACAGCTCTTCTAACGAAAAGAGCTTTTTTTTATATGTTATTGTTGTGTGTGAGTTTCATTGAAGTATTAATTGATTGTATTAAGATCAGATGTACTTTGGTTCCTAGCAGAACCTCCAGACATTCGTCAGTTCCTCCCATTAGCCTTCTGAGATTTGATTGCTCTCAGTACAGTTCTGCTCGTATGTAATCATGTTTTTAATTTCCAGTATTTACAAACTTATTCACTTTTATTCTGTTTTTCTTCAGCCATTCCATGTTGTGGTGTGCTCTTTACCGTCAGAAGGCCAGAGGGTGGCAGTAAAGCTGTAGATTTGTCGTCTTCCCTGAACACCGGACGGCCAGCCGCTCGTTCCTCTATGTAGATCAATACTTTAAGCTTTCAGAAGTGACATTCAGACGGGATGCTGCTCTTCTCGTTTGCTTCTCTTTCAGGCGCGTGCATTTGTGGGGGTCGTTTTTCCTGCGTTACTCCCTCAGTCCTGGCTTCCAACTGTTTCGAACAGTCGGAATTGCTGAGTTAAATTGCACCGTCTACAGACGCTCGAGCCGTTACGACTCAGACTACAGACAAAGAGTGTTTTCTGATGCACAAATGGCTTGTGGAGTACAATGTTGTTTTTTTTTCTTGAAATAGAGTATTTTCCTAAACCAAGACATGAAATCCTGAACATGTGTTTGTTTTTTGCTAATCCTCATGAGCTAATAGTGCTATACACCCAAGAAACCTATAAATCCTTGTTACACTTGAGCTTCAAATCTTAACAAGCTGCATGTTTCCCTGTTAAGCAAACCCACAGTACACTTTGTGATCATGTAATTGGAAAAAACTCATGTATGTGTGCTTTTCAGATGAGAGGAAGTTTAACAGACGCTGTCATCCATGTAGTCCTTCGACTGAGGAGTAAAGAAATTGTCTTCCCGATCCCCAAACACAAATGTCTGCTTAAAGCAACAGAAATTCTCGACATTTTCCAAAGAAAAAAGAAAGGTGCACTCGCAGAGCGCTGTATTAGGGACACTTTAATCAGCTGTTTCTTAACACAAATTAGCCAATCACATACAAGGGGTTTGATTAGTCGGATTGGACTGATTTTAAGTGGTTGCTTTTTTTTTCTTGTGACAACTTTAGAGTATGTGTGTGTTTTTGCACAAACAGCCAACCTTTCCCTAACTTTTTTAAAAAGTTGGTCACAAGTTTCTCAACCATTCAAAGTATTTGACATCATTTCAGTTCCTCTCTGACGCTTGGTTTTGTCCACTCCCTTTAAGATCTGCTGCCTTGTGATTGCCTGATTAAATGTTAAAGCCGCAGGTGTTCACTAACATAGTGCCCAGTGAGCGTGTTTATACATATATATATATATTCAAAGGAGCATTAAAGACAACTAACAAAAAGTGTTGCACTGGATTTGTCAGGTGTTTGAGTCTTCAGGTAATAAAATCAGCACAATTCATCCATGAATACCTAGTGGAATCATGCTTTGTGGCAGCAGAAGGGCACCTCTTTATATATTAGCACCTTATGACCCAAATCAAAATGATTATGGACTTTATTTATATATATAAACATATGTATAAATTAAATCCATGTGTCCAAGAATCCAGTTATCAACAAAACCAAGAACAGCCATAGATGCATCACGCTCGTCACCCTTCACTTTTCTATCCGGGAGATGCTTATATACTGTTTAGATTCCTATATTAGTTACCAAAATGACTATAATACCCTTTTGTGCTAGTACTGTCTTCTTGAATGTAATCATTTTGTACCTGTATTTTTCTAACTCAGTCATGATTGTACTGTAGGTGTGCTGTTATGGTACGCTGCTCCTTCTGAGCGTTGTTTGTTCCCAGCAGCTCTCGTCGTCGGAGGACCGCTGCTGCGCTCTGAACTCAGTGGCACACAGTGTGTGTATGTGTGTGTGCGTGTGCGATGGGTCAGGAGGACTATCTGTACCATGTGAGCATCCATGATGAGACTGAACGCTTGAGAGACTGTTACCTTCCAATTGGTGGGCCAATTCCCCTGGTTTGATTCTTTGTTTTTTTTTTCTCTTTGCAGTAACAGTGAACGTCTGTCTGTTCAGGACAGTTTGTAAAACTCTCCATGATCAGAACTATTGAATGCTTGAGTCCGTTTTTATTTATTACTGTTCCTTTTTGAGAAGTTTAGACAAATAATAAAGAAAAGCGACAAAAACCACACCTCAATATGCATCTGTTTGTACACAGACATGTAGAAGAGGATCTGCCCTTTACTGGAATGTAGACAAAGGTTTCCTTTTGTTGTGACAATGTTCTGCTACATATTCCAAGTCTCTTTCTTCTGATAGGTTGTACATCATGTGCTTACTCTAATTTGTGTAATAGATGTGTGTCAAGTGTGTGTGTGTGTTTTTTTTTTCTATAATTTGATGCAGCCTTGCCTTACTGGAATCCCTGCATAGTGTGGGACCCCTCAGCCAAACTTAGTCCTTCCCACAACTTTGTCATCACACTGTCTGCTGACACAAGTATCACTTCTTTAGCACCTATTAAAATGACATCTAATGCATCTGCGTACATGTGTGGTTTCTTTTTTAGGTATACAGTATTTAAAGGTGTTTTCCAGCTGTTCCTATTAGCTGCTAATTAACAAATTAATATAATGATGGCAGGCTTGATTGAGCATATTCAATCTGGATAATCAGTAGGTAGTATTGGTAATTTATTAACTGTATTAGCATCCCTTTAATTAAGTTACGGTAACTTCCATGGTGTGTAAAATCCTGAGACCATGTATGTCGGCTGCTTTCGCGAACATTAGAAAGAGACTCTCAGGAGCGAAGTGAATCCAGCTTGACAGGAGAAATGTCCTTGTCTGACAGCATTGTGCCAAATGTGATGTTTGGTGGAGGTGGTGTTATGGTATGGGTTGTTTTCAGAGAGCTAAGATTGGCAGCCAAGAAAGGGCACATGCTGCCAGGGCATTTTTTTTTTTTTGCAGTATTTCCAATGGAACAAAACACATCACACACAAACATCCAACTTTAACCCCTTGTTTGACATAAGCCCCATTTAGAGAGCAGTACAGCACCCTCTTGTGGAGGCACAGCGAACTACATTCTCGCAGCTGAATTAGGTGGATCAAAGCACTGCTTGTCTGCTCTCTTTAATATTTCTTAAAAACTGCTAAAACCTACACAAAACAGTTTAGCCATTATTTTAATCGCACAACGATAAAAAAGCAACGAAATGTACAACCTTGCTGGCTTATTCGTCTGTTTATGGATCCTGTTATCTTTTTGTAATCTTAAATCAGGATATTCCTACATTCATTTCTCCTTATTTTGTTTACTTATTTTTACAGCTTTATTCAGTACCACTAACGCTTTGAAAACGGACATTTCGTAATAAACCAACAGTTTTTTTTATTACTAGCATGAATAACACAGAAAGATCAGAACTGTTACACCGTTTAAAATGTACTTTTCAGTTGGCAATCAAACATTTGCTAATGTATCTATAGAATTCCATCAATATGTCATTTCTCTTTATTAAATCATAGCAATAACCTTTTTTTTCTTTTTTAGCCAAATGAGAAAATGCTGATTGTATTAAATATCTTCATTTTTTTTTACGAAGTAATGCTGAATAAAACATACTGGCAGACTAAAATCATGCATCAATAAAAAATCAATAGAAATGTACTCTTATAAGGTATAACACAAAAATTTGGGGTGGGTGGGGGGGTGTTCCAGTAGATGTGGAACCATTTATTTGGAACCCGAAACACAACCGGACAGATTTAGGTGACGCCCCCAATCAGCCTTTGTGAAAAGTAGCAAGATCGAGGTAATATTTTGTGTTAATCTTAATTTTTCAGTTCTTTTGGTACATTCTATTCATTGTTTACTTTTGTAGCCGTTTATAAGGACCATCTTGGCCAGTAGACCTCCAGAACCGGGGCTTCCGGTGACTGCAGCTCTTTAAATGTCAGGATAATTCAAAGCAGAAAACTGCTTTTTGAGTTTGAGTTAGGAGTGTGGTCGTTTCATTCATTTCTACCCAGTAGCTAGGAACACATTATAAGTGTGATATTTTAATGACTGGTATTAAACGGTTATTTAAGCGGATTTGGACAGATTCGCATTGTTTTTTCTTTAGTTTTTTTAAACGGCTAATTTAAAACAGAACAACAGAGGAACGTGTGCACAAAAGGTTAAAAATAGATAAATAAATGTTCTTTAATTTACTCTTACAACATTGGATTCATTTACAGTGATCTGCTTTGTTTTGAAACTCTGTGAAATGTGTTTTAATATTAAATCTAAGTAAGTTATGTTTCACGATTGTCTAAGTAGTAATAAACAAGAAGTATTTGACATTTCCTGAACTTTAAAATTATAAAAGCTTACTAAACTACTGTATTAGAACTTTGTGAGATTCATAAAGAAAGTTGTTTTTTTTTTTCCTCATGTAGTTAATGTTGACATCTGTGTCCAAAATGTTGTCACACGGCTTCAAGAACAGTAAGCAGGATTTCACTTTCGGGCCCTGGAAAGTGACGTCGGCCAAAAACCACATCATGAAATCCAAAGACGTGGAACGGTGAGGCGCTCCTATCAGCCCAACAACCGTTTTTTTTTTTTCACTCACATTAAACTTTTTACATGTTTTTTTCTTGAGTTTTATCGCCTTCTTTTTTTCAGATTAGGGGAGGAGATCAACATGCCCTGTCTTCCAGAGATGTTGTTTGGGGACAACGTCCTGCGCATCCAACACACGCGCGGCTACGGCATCGAATTCAACGCCATCGATGCCCTTAAAAGAGTCAACAACATGGATCACGCTGTGAAAGTGGCCTGTGCTCAAGAGTGGCAGGAGAGCAGGCAAGGCCAGAAAACATGAATCTCACACACAATACGTTTTGAAAAAAATACATTTTGTATTGAGCATGGAACAATATTTGATTTGGAAAACAGAAATACATTTTTAGTTTATGAAGTTTAGATGTTCTATAAATAAAATACACCATTCTAGCATTTCTACAAAGTAAAATCTTACTGTATTAATCTAAAGCTGCAGATAATGGATATTACCATTAAAAATGAACAAATCTTTTTAATGTAAATCTAATTTCAGAGCTGATTCAGAACACTCCAAAGAAGTGGTAAAGCCTTATGATTGGACATACACCACAGACTACAGGGGAACGTTACTTGGGGAGGAAATGCAGATAAAGGTGCGTCTTTTGGTTTTTTTTAAACATAAGATGGTTTTAGTTGACGGTTATGTTTAATAATATTATGTTTTTTCTACAAAGGTGACGGAGACGTCTGAGCAAATCGACGTGGAGAAGCTGAAAGCCCGGGAGCACATCATGTTCTTTGACGAGGTGTTGCTGTTTGAAGATGAGTTACACGACCACGGCGTATCAAAGATCAGCGTCAAAATTGTGAGTTTTGTCTGTCGGAATGATCCCATCAGCCTCCTGTCGGTTCTAGTTTAGAAGTAATCCTTTAACTTTGGTAAAAGATCAAAGTAGTGAAGGTTTTTCTTTAGACCAATCCTGTCAAAGCTCCACCACAATAAGAGTTTGTTGGAAAATAGTAAGAAACATTTACAGTACTTTCCTCTTAAATTGCATCAGATCTTTACTCATTAAAAGAATGTAAAAACAGAATAAGAAATACCACAAAAAAAATCCACTTTTGCTTTCCACTGATAAAAATCACCAAAGTGTAATTTTCAAAAGTGCTGCATTAAAATAATAGGACAGCAGGAAATAATTAAAACTTTTTCAGAGAGTTAATGAAAACATACTGGTAAGAACCTTTTATTCTTTCTTAAGCACTAAAAGCTGATTTACAATCAAAGGAAAAAGCAAGCAGCAACTAACCCAGAACAAACACATTACTACATGACTATTTTTATAATGGTTGATACAAAGAGTCATGATGTTTAATGTTTGCACTTATGTGATGACATTTCTTCTTCAGAACGTCAGACACCACATCCTCATCATGTGGACTTTTAAAGGGTTTTGAGGCCACCTTTGACTTTGCCTGAATTTGTTTTAACTTTGTTGAAATTCATTTAAAAATATCTATTATATTTTATATGTCCTTTTCTTCTAAAATCTCACGAACAAAAGTTGTTTTTTTTACCATACCTTCTAAAAAATTTTTGTACTTAATGTCCAAGTCATGACACAAATTAGAAAGTTTATTTTCATCTTTAAAAAATAAAATAAAATATCTGTGTATGCATTGCTTTGTGTGTTGTTGTTTGTCAATTTTTGACTTACTTCAGTTCCTTTGGATCTTTTTAGACCACACACTGGAATCACATTTAGTTCACAAAGATTAAAAAAGTATAAAGTGGTTCAGTTGTGGATTTTGTACGTGAACAACAACAGGCTTGTTTAAAATAAAAACAAGAGTGTAACCGGTGTTGTGATGTAAATGTTAAGCAGCTGATACAGAAAGTTTTGCTTGTTTGAAAGGAGAAAATGACAGATCTTTAACATTTATGGAGCTCTTCTTTAAAAAGATAAAGAAAAAACAAAATAGTGTGTCCACAAATATATGCATAGTTTCTAACTAACCCTTATTTGTTCAAAGATTATTATAGTCGTATTTAGCAAAAATCGTTGATTCCTTGAGTTTAGACGGGAAAAACAAAGACGTACATGAGTCTGTTTATTCAAAGAAATACTCAAATACAATTGTAATCTTATTATTCTTTAATATGTCCTCCATCAAAAGAAAAATGCCACAAGAACATGCTAAAAACACCAAAAACAACATTTCATTGGAGTGGGTCTTTTTGACAGTGTGTTTTTTTTGTTTTTTTTTATCCAGAGGGTGATGCCCACCAGTTTCTTCCTGTTGATGCGGTTCTTCCTCCGTGTGGACGGAGTGTTGATAAGAATAAATGACACTCGGCTGTATCACGAGGCAAGTCCATTTGAACTGCAACTGAAGTTCATGGAAATCCATTTGAGTCATCTGTGGTTGTGGTTTTTGATTCCAGGCCGGCAAGGACTACTTACTACGAGAATTCAGCACGAGGGAAAACAAAATAGCAGAACTGAAGGTGAGATATGAGAAACAGTCGTGTGAAAAACATTCTCTGAGTCTGAGCAATATGTATCATTAATTTACAGCTTGTCATTAGTTTGAGAGTATTCAGTTCCAGCGTCTTCCTTTCTAGAGTTTAATCTTTAGGATTCCTCCTTTGATGTTTTCATCATACATGTTGCTGTTTTGTTTAGCATATTCCTTCAGGAGTTTACTCGGATCCCAATGAGATTGCTCAGTATTTGACCCTGAAGCTGACAGAGTGCGAGAAGCTGGAGCTTCCTGCGGGGCAGCCTCAGAGTGACCAGGAAGAAAGCATCCAGTGACCACCCCACCATCATGTTTCCACCTGTGTGGTGGAAAACAGGAATGGTACTAAAAAAACGTGTAAAACTATGTTTCACCCATTCATATGTGTGTACAGGAATACTTTTTACAAATGACTGTCTTGAGGAACTCTTGAGGAACGCACTAACATGCTTTTAGTTGTGTGGAAAGCTGAAAAACAGCTGGCTTCGGCTTTTACCACTAAGAAAGGAGTAAAAAAAATCCCTGTAAATACTGCATATCATTTTGTTTTTCAGGTAATTTGTAGAAAGTGAATATATTTTTTTCCCATTTATTTTACTGTTTTTTTGTCATCTGTCTTTGAATGTTTGTAAATGTCCCTCGCATGATCACAAAAATATCACTTGGGGTTTGCTATAGTGTGATAGATTTTAAATTTCTTGTTATAAATAGTCATGTCTTTCTTTGGCTGATTAAAAAAATGCTATTATTAAAAATAGATTTTGAATGACATGTACATCCCTTATTTTGTATTATTACCTGAACGTGAAGCTCCAGGCCTGCTTTTCTTAGAACAAAAAGTAAAAGAAAAGGAACATGAAGGAACGGTGAGGGTCCATTACTTCTTAAGAACAATAAGAGATGAATATCTCATTTAAATCTTTTACAATCTGTCTGTGCGTGAAGAGAATATTATAGGGGATGTGGCAATAATGAGATCTAATTACTAGAAAATGTATAACAGCAAACAATAATAATAAATGTATTACTAATTTTATAAAATAATACACATTTTATAAATTCATAATAAAAAACAGACGTTTTTATAGAAAAAATGAGACACAAATGCAATTTAAAAAATGACTAAAAAAATTTTTGAACACCATAGAAGTTTTTCAATCCAAACTTAAATGATTTTTTAATGGAATGCTTGGAAAATACAGTACAAAAATGAAACATAAAATTACAGTAGAAGGACATAACACAACTTCAAAATATCTGTAATATCTGGGAAACATGGAGAGATGATTTATATTTGGTGTAAAGTTGGAATACCTGCCTCAAGAGGAACACTTGGGACTTCCGGGTTAGCGTTCATTCTCAATCAAGTTTTTTTTAAATGTCTTTATTAACAATTTCTAACAACAAAACAATTATAAACAAATCAAAACAACAGACGCACAAGGGATGCGAGCAGGAAGTAAAGGAAAAAATATATGAATAAAAAAGATAATGATAAAATAATGACAGAGGCAAAACGATTTAAAAAAATAAGTAAATAAATAAAATAAACAGAAGCTATGGATTTTCTAAAAGTCAAATACTGTCAGATTCATTGTAAAGATTTACAATGACAAAATTGTGTGTTTAAAAAATTTACCAAGAAATATTGTCATGTTAATTATTATAAAGTGCAATTTATTTTTAATGATCAAAGTTCAGGGATATGAAAAAAAATTGTAAAAATTTAGCAAACCAATTAAACAAAACCCTCCAAAATGCTGACATACGATAAACATACGGTCTAAAAACAAATGTTCAGCTGTTATGTTACAGAATGTACAGTGGGGATACGGATACCAGAGGTTATTGAATGACACAATTGCAGTTTGTTTTTTTATTTAACAAAGGGGAGGTAAGATGGTGATGTTGTTTTTAATATTGCTGTCCTTTCAAACGTGGAAGAGAATTTACGCGTGGCCATAAATGTAACGGTCGTGCTCTCCGAGTTCATTTTCCTGACAGGAGTTAGAAAGATCTGATTTTTTAGTCTGTCCTTAACGCAACTTATCACGTCCCGTAGCATTTAGGGTCCTGCAGAGCTGTCCAATCAGCTGCATTCTTTCTAAACGACTGGGCAATCACAGACCTCGTATCAAATATAACTATTCAACATGGAGACGACGGTCGAAAAGCTAGAAGCTATGGTAAGAACAGTGAAAAACGTCTCATTCTTGGTAGTATGCGCGTTTTAAAATGCACGTACCTTCGATTTTTAACTGGGGAACATACTGTGACGCGGATTCTATGAATGAAAACCGCAACGAAGGATTTATGTTCATGTTTGAAGAGAATTTAAACTCTTGAGTACAGATCTGCAGGCCTCCTCCTACAAGTTCCAGCACCGCTGTGTCGTGGTCAGATGTCTACTTTTTGCGCGACTGTTTAAAAAATCTCTTGATCTGGTTGGTTATGCATTACTAGACACGTCTTTTTTTTTTTTTTACTGCAATTTAGGTTTATGTGAAGCGAAAAAAACATTTTAGAAAGTCTTTCGTAACAACCACAACAAGACTGCAGTCAGCAGGGCCGGTCAAAGCACATGCTGGGCCCAGGGGGCCTATTTACCGAAAGGGATATTTTACAGACTTTAAATTTATAAATCACTTTTAGAACGTCTATTTGACACTGGTGCATACAGAGGACTATTCATTGTTAAAAGGTAGTAATTACTTTTAAAATGAATTCTTTACTTTGCCTCCTCTAGACGGAGGTCCCCAAACTACGGACCGCCCTCCTGAACAATATCAGAGATGCATGATTTAAAAAATGTGTTTTTAAAATTGTATTTATTTTTTCAGTTTGGACCTGCATAGAACATGTTTTATTCCACTCTTCTGCTGTCTGTGCCCCTATCTGAACCCCTCAAAATTCCCGTTAAACAGTACAGAATGTAGTGTTTCCTTCTACGTTGCAGTTCACGTTTCAGTCTTGCTGATTGTTTTAGTACGATTATGATGCTGCTTTCTTTTTTTCAAACTTTTGCACCCTGTACTGTGGTCTGATTGGCTAGAGACCTTGTCAATCAATCTCCTTCATGCCATCACTCCTGTACAGATACTTGCAGCTCTCTAGATCTATAATCTTTGATCACAATCAGATCTTTGTTTTCATTCTGTAATCCTGAACTTGTTTTTCTTTGAAGGTTTGAACTTTGAGAGTTAAATATGTGAGAAAAGTCTAAAAATATTAACGTCTGTCTAAGAAAAAGTGTATAAAATGGGTAGTAAGGAGTTTTAAAGCCTTAAAACATCTGTAATCCTACTTAACAGATTTCACCTATTGTGAGTTGTTTTAGAACGTAACTCCCGTGAAAAACGAAAGAACACTTAAAGGTGGTATGTATAAATGCCCAGCTGCAGCAGAAGAGAAGAGGACTTTATTTTCCATTACCACTGGTTGAGAGCACAAATGTGGAAGATACAGCGTAGCTGTTCCTTTTTTATTAGTTTTGGGGCCTGTAAATGTAAGAACAAAACCTTCTAATTCATATTTTGAGCACACTGAGGATGTGAACAAAGGATGAGTTTAGAGGTTTTAATTTGCTCTGGGGAAACCCAATATTGAAAAAAACTATATTTATAAATAGCTTTTGGAATTTATTCTGAAGTGCAATTTAGAGCAAAACAGAAAGGCTCCCACAATGGGAAAAGTCCACTTATGTTATGAGAAAGCTGTTTGCTGCTGATGATGCGTAAGATTAAATCTTATCAGCCCTCTGTTTTTGTTTATATTGTAGTTGGTGTGACAACACAAGTCACACAGCTCCATAAACCATAATGTATTTTTGCAGTACAGGCTAAGTCACTGAGCTTCGGATCCCCAGCTGTTAGCAGGTGCTCTGACTTCATTGCACTACTGTGTCAGACATCTAGTAGTGCAATAGTATTGTCAAAGCATTTGAAAACTGCAAACATCAGCTGCACCGATTTCTGCTCATGGAGAGTTTGAGGTAAATCGTTGTGAAATTCAAAACATAAAGTAAATAGAGAGCAGCATATGTAAAAAAATAAAACATATGCTGGCTAATGTCTCATTGCAGTTCCATCTTAACTTTGTCATAACATTTTTAAGTTTATCGCTGAATGTCTTCACAGTTCCAAAAGTCAGAGGCAGACTTGGATTACATTGAAAGGAGGCTGAAGCTGGACTTCATCAACAGCACTGCAGAGAGTGGAAGTTCTGCTGAGGTGAAGGAGACCCACCGTTTCTCCAGACAGTATAAAGCTGCCTTTACACCAAACATAATTCGTGTGTCAGGAGCAGCCATTTTCAGTGTAAAATCAATGTAGAAACAGGATGAGAGGTTTGTGTTTTCAGCAGTGTGTTTTAGACAGCGGGGCGCGTCCAAAGTTCAAATATCTGAACTCATGAATCCATGGAGACATGATTACCACTCAACACTTTTGTATATCTCTTACCGTCTTCCATGTATTTGCTGTACATGATATAAAAGCCAAACCCAAATTCCTCCCCTACTCCTGTGGCTTCTCCCTACCCCTACATTTAGCCCTCCAAGCTGAGAGTTATGGAAGAATAGTGACTTTATGTATGGACATCACTAACTCTCGATGATGTCATCAATAGTTGCCAGAGTCATGCTAAAACAAAAGTTATCACTTACATTTAAATGTAAACTTCTGTGGTTCAGAGCACACTGAGTTGAAGAAACGCATTTGTAAAATTTTAACTTTTTTCTTATAAATGTATGGCTATTCTAGCTAAGTTACAACTTTTTTTCTCATAAATTTACAACTTTATTCTCGTAAATTAATTTATTATTTTATTTTAATGGAGGCCCTAATATTCCATCGTATATCACAGGTTTTTCTCTTAAACCGATATATCAAAAAACAAGCAGAAAAGCAATTAAATTCTATGAACACCACGTATCAGTTCACACATTTTAGCTGAGTTTAGGACTATGAGGCAGTTTCAAAAATGTCTGTGGATGTGAGGCTGAAAATCCTCTGAATCAATCGTGGTGCGTCTACTGACAAAATAATTCCCTTAGGAATGAAAATTCAGCACTGAACAAGTTATTTACTGATACACAAAGTGTCTCAAGGATTTAGACATTTAAAAAAAGTTTTAAAAAGTATCTTAAATAATATCCAGCCCATTTTTTAGTAGAAGTGCTTAAAAATAAACAGCAACTTGGTGCTAAATGGTTTTGTTAAATGGTGACTGTCTGTGCCTTTTAGGAGAACCCGGCAGTGATGCTGGAAAACCTGAAGGCTGTCAAGGCCAAATACTCACTGCTGTGCTCTGAGGTGAAGGACATCACCAACGCTCAGAAAGAGTCCATGGAAGCCATCAGGACCAGCCTCAGCGGCATCATGGAAGTGATCAAACACTGCCAGCAGACGTCAGACTCAGAGGTACTGCAAACTGTTCTTTGACTCTATCTAAACAACAGATAAACCTGAGAAAAGTTCTGCTGAGGAAGTTTTTAGAAGATCTGTGTTTCTTATTATTTTCTCTTTCCAATCAAAGATTTAAATAAAGATTTATTGAGCTGCAAAGCCATTTTATTGTCTGACGGGAAGGTTTGTGGTTAACAAAAAAGCTTAATTTGTTTATGAGAATAGATGTCTATTTCCTGGTTTTAAAAAGTTGAATTCCATTTATGGGGATAATTGATCCTTCCTCTGCAAAATATTGGGTTTGAAAAGAAACGCTGACAAAATTTAGCATGTTAATCCGTAAATTCCGGAATAAACACTTATTGAATGGTTTTTTTTTTCTTTAGTTTGTTGGCATTGGTGGGTGTGGTTGGATCCGCATCTTCTGGTAGCTCTGCACAGCTGCACATGGAAGAGGCAACATGAGGGAAAATATACAAAAAAAAATCAATCAGAAAATGACACCAAACATATTTAAACTATTACATTACATCATGGAAAGTGAAGCTTTATGAAAACCTGATGGTGTTGCTTGCGGCTTGTCAGAAAAGCTTTTGAAGCTTTGAGGCTTCAATTCAAACGTGGGTGACATTTTCTGGCCAACCGAAGCCACAGAAATCTCATGTATATTACAAAAAAGGTTCAGTAAATACAGCATGGTCATTGCAATCTGATGTCTTTTGTTTATTTGTCCTTATTCATTTTAAATTGGAGTCCTATTTTAAAAAATAAAACTCTTTACATTCATTCATTTTCCAATCCGCTTTATCCCTTTCGGGGTCACGGGGCTGCCGGAGCCTAACCCGGCTACTCATGGGCGAAGGCAGGGTACACCCCTGGACTGGTCGCCAGTCTGTCGCAGGGGCCACAATCACACACCCATGCACACCTAGGGACAATTTGGAGTAACCAATTAATCTGTGAAGCATGTTTTTGGACGGTGGGAGGAAGCCGGAGTACCCGGAGAAAACCCACGCATGCACGGGGAGAACATGTAAACTCCACACAGAAAGGTCCACCAGCCAGGACTTGAACCGGGAACCTTCTTGCTGTGAGGCAGGAGCGCTAACCACTGCGCCACCATGCAGCCCTATAAACTCTTTACAAAAAAAAAAAAAAATGATTTATTAAAAGGAAAACAACATTTAAAAATGGCTCAGTCTGTCAGTCAGTCAGTCTGACTGTTAGAAATGAGGAAATTAGAGTGTAGTTTGTGTGGGTGTCCTTCTGGCACTTGCATATCACCTGCTGTTGTGAGCGGACCAAGCAAAGTGAAAACAAAAATCAGACAAACAATAAAATCAGCCAAGTTCCAACTGCTGTTGTTGTGCAAATTAATTCATGTTGTTGCTTTGGAGGAAAGGAAGGCCTTTCCACGCCTCCCTCTTCTCATGGAGCCAGAATAGTTGCCCCAAACTTTTCAAACATGTTTGCCAAATCCCACTTCTGACACCATTGTTATAGGTGGACCAAGCAGGTTTAAAACACAAATCAGACAAACCAAAGAACACAGACAACTTCCAAATGCTGTTGCAAGGCAAATTCATTTATTTTGCCATACTGGAACAATGGAAGGCCATTTTCAAAACTTCCCTATATAGACGGGAACACCCCCTTCAAACTTTCCTCCAGTCATAACAGAACATTAGAAAGATGGCATCTGCAAATGATCATGAAAATGTAAATACTGAGACAAGACAAGAAAACAAAGACAGATGTAGAAAAAACACTCCAATGAGCTAGCAATTAATTTGAATTTACATATGAAACCTTAAAAGGAGGAAGGAAAAGGAAAAAGAAAAACAAACAAAACAAAACGTTTAGCTTCCTCTTTACACCTGCACACCCCCTGCGGGCAGCATTTACCAGTACGCGCGCCTTACTAATGACTAGTATGTGGCAGACACCATACAGCAACAACACCCCCCCCCGACGTCATAAGAAGTCCCTAAAGGTGGCCCTACGAGCGCTGCCCTTAAGATGCCATGGGCCCCACAACCCAAAAAGCTTAGGCTTAGGCGCTATAGAATTTGGTAATGTAACCGAGGATTTTAGAAATTCTTTCTGACGAAAATATACCAGCAAGGCCTAAAGCTCAACGTCTTCTTTTCTCCATATTGTTTTTTTCTTCCTTCTACAGGTTGCGTCACTGACGGAGTTGGAGCAGGAGGCAGCAGCGCTGCTGGGTGCAGCTGTCGGCAGCCCCAAGACAGAAGTAAGACACTTTTGTAGTGCTATTTTTGACCAATTCAGCCTTTTTCACAATCCATAATTAGCATCAAATTGTTGGTTTATGCCTGAAAAGCATCTATTCAACAGGGATCCATACATTACTGTTGCTGCAGGTGAGCGGGTTAGTTATCAAATGGCAGCTTTGAAACTGCTCTGCAGATATGCAAACATTTTATTGAAGGAAAGAATTAAGGACTGAACAGGAAAACGAGAAACGCATTTAATAATACTACTTAATCATTTGACTTAATTAAAAAAAATGTCTTTCAAAATAAATCTTTAACGTCAGCCTTTTAACAGTTCGTCATTTTTTTGTGTTAATAACACAGTTTTCAAAAGTTTCCTTTTAATTGTGGTGGAAGAGAGGCGTCCTGCTATAAACTCAGGAAACTTCTCATTTGGTTTTTAGAACCATTTGAAAGGTTTAGGAAAATAATGGTCTAAAATCTGCTCAACAAACACATGTTTAAGGTGATTTATGATAAACATCATTGCGGTTATGTTGTTCCCGTTTTTTTTTCCTTGCAGGGATCTTCCACTGAAGCACCTCAGGGCCAACAACCACAAAGTGAGTGTTTTAGTTAAAAAACAAATCTGTGTTGCTTGAATGCGGATGTTTGACCTTTTCTGTTTCTATCCGATCAACCTGTTTCATGATCCACTACTTCATACAACCCAGTTACCCTTTAAGGAATAAAACACAAAGAAAATGAGAATAAAAGGTTGCCAGGTTGGAGTTGCTTTCATTTCAGATACCTGGATGTCACAGTTGAAGTCTGATGAAATCACTGTGCACTCAGCGCCAGGGCGATGTGATGAAATAAGCACAACTTTCTCCTGCTTTGTCCTGTCTCCTGTACTGCTGAAGCATTCGATAGAAAATGATCTACAAACTCTTAACTTCTCAACGCCGTGTGTCCCAATATCACAATGTATAATTTAGTCCAGTGCTCCACTTAATTGAGCTTCACCTTGAACAGAAAAAACACTGAAGAATACGTTTTATATATTTGGAAATATAGTCAGGTATGAAGGGGTTAATGGGTGGACATATTTTAATGAGTTTTTCCATTTTATAAATAACAGCTAACACTTGAACATGCTAACAATATATTTTAGATGTCAAGGAACAAAAAAAGCTTGGCCCACATCCTGCAGTAAACTAAGCATTCTTTGTCTGTTTACCTTTTAATTAAAAGACTCCATTTGTACAGAATTTGACGGTCAAATTAGAAAAACCTGATCGAGTACAAACATTCCTAGTTATAATCAATGTTTATGAATCAACAAACTAGCTGTACTTTAGTGTAAAGTTTGCATCATTTATGTTGCAATGACTGGGACCATGTTATAAAGAGGGTTTCTGCCTGATGAAGTTTGCTTTCCCAGAAATTGACGGACGCCGCGGAAGCCTGAACTGGCAGAAGACGGTTACTTCATGGAGTGTAATTAATCACTGTTATTATATATTAACGCATTAATTTTTTTTGATTGATCGCGTGCGTTAATGTTGACAGCCCTATTTTTAAATGAATATAAAATTGAAAAAAACAGGGTGTATTTAGACTGGAAACATTTAGTTTGCCATACTGAACCAGAATTAGTTTTCCCTCGATAATCTGGAGCTTTCAGTCTGAATACACACAAGTGGATCCTGGTTCGGGACCAGGACACATTCTCGGACTCATCTTTTGAGGTGGTCTCAGTTTGTAGAAAGTCGGACTGAGCTCCAGTTCGCTCTGAGTTTCCTCAGTCTGAATACCATTCATGCTCAGAGCGGAACAACTGAACCAATATAGCCACTATAGCCGAGCATTAAGGGAAACAGAGCCGCGGACAACTGTGGAGCAGCGATGCAACAGCAACTCATTGAAATGTGGCCAGATGAATGCAGGCTCATTAAAACAACTTTTAACGTGATACACATTGCTTCTCGCACTGTTTTCTCGGCAATCTATGTCTCGTAGACACTTTCAGAGTACCGTTTTGGCTGTCGTCTCAGTAACCGTCTTACAGCATGACACCACTGTACCAAAGCAGCAGTAGAAAGTGTTGTACCTGACGATACAGACGTTCAAAATTGATCAGTGAATTATAAGGTTTGAATAAGTGAACTATCCCAAAAAGGATTGCAAAGCACATGACTGGTAGGACTTCCATAATGTCTGCCCCTGGTTGCTTTGCCCCGCCCTCAAAATTCCTGGCCAAGGACTGAACAGACTTGTAGTCACATGGTTTTGTTTACAGGCTTGGGACTCCGTCCGAACTTTTCATTTTGAGATTGAGCTGCAGATAAATCTTAGATTCAGCCCTTATTTAAGATTCTTAGAAATGTTCTTCATTTGTTTGCAAAATCACGTTGGAAAGTGTACACTTAGAATGGACTCTTTTATTAATCTAATTTACTGATTTTACAAGTTCCTAAGATATGGTTTATTAAATATTTTATAAATATTCTAAAATTCTTCATTAAAAGCAGAAATGAGCTACGTTGTAACGTAAAGGCAGAAGAATGGAAGTTTCATTTAATGCCAATGTAACATAATTAGTTTTTTTAAAGATGGAACAAAAGTCCTAGTTTCTATTTTTATCTTTGTTTTGATAACAGATGTGGAAACAAGGAGGATCTTTTCTACATGTTGTTACTGTACTGATGTTTAAAATGTTGCTTTACAACAGTTTTAATACTCATTCAAGTTTTAAACCCATTTTTATCGTTGTCTTGTCCTTTGCAGCATCCATAAGGTGAAGTAGCAGAAAGGTTGGACGAGTGAGGTTGAAGTGAATACATCACTCTCAGTCTGATGGACACAAAAGGCTAAGTTGACCTTTGAGCTGTGAGGAGACCAGCTGGAAGATGGACCACTGCAACGGCTCGTTCCCTTTTACAAAAAGAGCGTAGGGAACGTGGAACTATGAAGGCTGCTGACATTTGAAAAGCAGTAATGATGATCAGAGCTCTGTCCCATTTGACTGAACTGTGGTCTTCTGGGGGAAAGGGTGAAGCACGAATACTACTAAATGTAATCTGTTGTAAACTATTGTTATTTGCACTTGCTGGACCTCTTAATGAAAATAAAACTTGTGAAAACTTGCTTTTTAAAAGTTTTCTCTTTTTTTTTTACTTGGCTTAGATCAAAATTGTTTCTGATCATTTCTGGGTGATTTTCCAGCAGCTTCCTTTTGTGTTTTCTAAGTTAACAGCTTTTTGTTATTCTCAAATTACAGAAAAAAAAGTTACCTTGTACACCTTTGAGCGACTTTTAGTGAGACATTTTCTGAATTCGTATTGATATAAATATAATTTGAGAAGCACAGAAAAAAAAACAAAGCATGGTGGTTGAAATTTAAAAGCTACAAAATGTCTTGTTAACTGCTGTTAAAACTGGATTGTTTTTTCCTCACATTCAGCAGCTGTTTTCAATTTTTAAAAACATTAAGTTTTATTTAAAGCTGCACAGTGGGGCAGTGGTTAGCGCTCTTGCCTCACAGCAAGAAGGTTCCTGGTTCAAGTCCTGGCTGGGGGACTTGAAACAGTGTCATCAATGGGGACCTTTCTGTGTGGAGTTTGCGTGTTCTCCCCGTGCATGCGTGGGTTTTCTCCAGGTACTCCGGCTTCCTCCCACCGTCCAAAAACATGCTTCATAGGTTAATTGGTTACTCTAAATTGTCCCTAGGTGTGCATGTGAGTGTGCATGGGTGTGTGATTGTGGCCCCTGCGACAGGCTGGCGACCAGTCCAGGGGTGTACCCTGCCTTCGCCCATGAGTAACCGGGTTAGGCTCCGGCAACCCCGTGACCCCGAAAGGGATAAAGCGGATTGGAAAATGAATGAATGAATGACATTTCTCTCTAGTCTGAAGTTTAGATAAGAAATCTTGTTAAATGCAATTGTCTTACTGCACTGGCAGATTATTTTACTCGATTTTAGTCTGAATTCTCCAAAACTCTCCTTTTTGTGCTCATTTTAAGATCGCAAATTTTTGCAGTGTTGAGGTGTGTCTGTATCTTTGTAAATAAGTTACTTCACCGATGGTCATATTTTTTTTCTAATCATCACCACACTAAACAAACAAAAACTGAGTACATCTTGAGTCACTTTACAAACACAACAAAAGCCAAAAGTTTAGGTTTTTAGAGGAATTTATGACTCAAGGCTTCCTATAACAAGCTTTAAACTATACATTTGTTTGTTTCTCTACCTGTGCACTCACATGAGGCCTTTAAAGATAGTAAAAACTCGAAATTTGGACTGCAGTTGTTTTTTAGCAATATTCTTTTTGTTCTTGTTTTAAAGAAGATTTTTTTTTTTACATACAGAAGACATCATTGCTACCTAAGCTGTTCTTAGTGGAAAACATTTCCAGATGGACAGAAAAAAATGTGCATTCATTATATTTATTCAATTTTTTAAAAAATCTTTTAGAATGCATTTAATTACAAACATTTTGGTATACTTGGTCTTTCACCAGCTATCGCGATATTTTATTCAGTTCTCGTCCATGTGTGATACTCCAGGAGACCCCGTCTCCTCTTCCTTTTTCAACATGGCACCGAAGGCGAAGAAGGAAGGTTCGTCATTCTGAAGATTAAATGTTAAGAAAAGATACGTTTAGTTATATATACATGTAACCCGAAAGTCTGATTGATAATAATGAGTACATAATTTTTGAAATACAGTCCGAGTACATCCTAAAATTGTGTTACTGCGTTGATAATACGACGTGTATGGGCTCAGCGTGTTTACTAGCCTGATGCTAATTTAAGCTAGCGCCGTCTCTGAGCTCCGTGAACAGTTCATGTAATCTTTGTTGCATATTGTTTATGCTATTCTTTCTGACTGTTCATTTACTGTGTCAAAGGTTAGTTCATTCAAAGTTGTGTATTTGGAATTTCTGTGTAAAGACGAGCTTATGATAAATGGAAGCATGCTAGCAGCCCATGCCGTTCATGTTTTAACCGGTTCGATATTTTTTCTAAGCTCTACATTGAAAGTGAACAGCTACGTAGAATTTGTGTACGTGATTAAAATGTTAATCAGTAGCAATATATCAAAATGTGTAGGCTATGCTTTGTTGATATTCCGCAGCAGACTGTCGCAGTGGTTCCGCTGGCCTGATGATAAACCCTCATCGTGGTCTTAGCTAGCTGTCACTGATTGATTAATTGGGTATCGAGGGTTGCTTGCACACACTTAACGAATATGAATGTCAAAATAAGAATCCAATTTCTTTTGATACAAGTAGGATGCTTGTAAAATTGCAATTTACTCACATTAAATACTTGAGCTTAAGTTATTATATCTTCAGGTATATTTAAAAAAAATGGTGTGTCCTTGAATTGCAGCGGTCCCGGCCAAGACAGAGGCCAAGTCCAAGGCCCTGAAGGCCAAAAAGGCTGTCCTCAAAGGTGTCCACAGCCACAAGAAGAAGAAGATAAGGACGTCTCCTACCTTCCATCGCCCCAAAACTCTTCGTCTCCGCAGACAACCCAAGTATCCTCGCAAGAGTGCTCCTCGCAGGAACAAGTGAGTTCAGACTGAATGTCATGGACTAGTGAAGGTTTCAATTTGGTGCAAATGATGGTAATTGCGATCAAAGTATGAAAAAGCATGATTCCATCTTCAAGTACTGATGCACTTTTGGATTAATTTAATGTTTGAGTATGTGAAACTCAACCATGAAAGTTAGAAACATTTATACGGACTTTGTTTTGAAATGTAGGGGGCTAATTTTGAATTTTATTCTAGGTTGGACCACTATGCCATCATCAAGTTCCCCTTGACAACTGAATCTGCTATGAAGAAAATTGAAGACAACAACACTTTAGTGTTCATTGTGGACGTCAAGGCAAACAAGCATCAGATCAAACATGCTGTCAAGAAGCTGTATGATATTGATGTTGCTAAAGTCAACACACTCATCAGGTGAGTGACGCCACCAATTCCCGTCAAAGTAGTCATTGATCGATTCAGCTCAGAAAATGTTCTAGAAATTGACTTCTGGCACTGTAAATTTGTGACACAACTTGTAATCTGTCAATTTTAGACGAATTTAATTTGAATTAATCCGGTCATTGATTGTTCTGTCTTGATGCACTCTCAGACCTGATGGTGAGAAGAAGGCATACGTCCGTCTCGCCCCAGATTATGATGCATTGGATGTTGCAAACAAGGTGAGCGTTTAAGATCTTTTATTATTTGTAGTTTAAATCAACACTAGTTGTTTTTTTTTTTTACAATGCTGTGCATGTGATGTAAACTTTATTTAATCTGAATGTTTGTGATGCATTCAAAGGAACCACTGATGCCAGAACGTTGGTGTAGATGTTTTTTAGTGTGGTTCTGAACTTCTCTTATCATTCATGATCTTTTTATTTTATTTTCAGATTGGCATCATCTAAACTGTGGCTGAAGAGACTTGTGGAATAATAAATATTTGTATAAACAAAGCTTTGTGTTTTCTTTACTTTTCTGTGCATTCATTTATCTTTGCAATGGTTATTATTGGATTAATGAAAGTGAGAGAAATATAATATTAAGATGTGAAGTTGTTTGTTTTATTTTGTGCGGTTGACATTTTCACGTTTATTTAAAACAATTTTTACATAGGTAGCCTTAACTGGTAAAATAACCTTAAATCGGATAGAGACATTTATTTTTTTGTGGTCAGATAAATGTGGATCAAATTTAGATCTTTTAAACAGCTCTTTTGGTTTTTATCGACAGTTCTGCAGCAGACTAGCATCAATAAGACACTTATACTTATGCTGGAGTCAGAATGCAACTTAATTGACCTGGTTTTATAGACTTGTTTTTCATTGGTTTTAAAGGGGTGGTGTATAATTAAAGAGAAAATACTCTGAGGTGTCCATAATTAATTGAAATGGACAATGTGGGCATTATTTGATCGATTTTTAGTACATTAACCTTAAGTTTAGTTTTTCCACTAGAAGCGAGTTATTTGATAAGAGGGTGTGAGTTTTATGGTAACAGCTTGGGTATGAAGACTAACCTTGAAGGAAAGTGGTTTATGCTTAAATTTTATGCTAAGTGATGCAAACCTTCCATTCAGATAAAACGTTTCTCTTACTGCTTGTTTTTTGTTCAGATGACAAAGCAAACATTTGTTCTAGAGAAACAAGTTCATGTGTGGTTTGCTTGATTGCTTTTAGTGCAAAAATATCCATTAAATCAGATGTATACAAATAACTCCTTTCATTAATAAAATAAGCTTATGTTCTGAGTTTGTATTGTTCTGGTGCTGGAACAATCAGATTATTCTACTGTAAGGTCTTTAATAGATACCCTTTTTAACTTTTATTTGGACATCTTGCAGTCAAAAAGAATCAAGTATTCCCCCAGATCATGCTTTAGAGGGCTGCACGGTGGCGCAGTGGTTAGTGCACTTGCCTCACAGCATGAAGGGCCTGGTTCAAGTCAAGAGAAACTGTTACCGATGAGGGAGTCTGAATGTTCGCCCCATGCGTGCATGGGTTTTCTCCAGGGACTCCAGCTTACTCATCCAAAAACATGATTAATTGGTCACTCTAAATTGTGGCCCCTGACTACCTATCCACGGGCATCTTCATCCTTTTGGACGAAAAGGACAACAGTATAGATAATGAATAAACTCAATGCAAAATCACTTGGAAAAGGAAACTTTAATACATTATGTTTTAATGTGCAAACTATTGTACAACTTGTTTTACTTAATAAAAAAGAACAAATCTTGGTGCTAAGCTTAACACATGGTTCTGCAAATGCCTTCCCATGGTTTTCTGGTATCTTTAGTAAATTATTAAGACTTAAAAAAACTAGCATTCATCTAACTGAATTGAAAGTGAAAAGGCCTCTTCTCAGCCTGTAATAAACAGTGTGATCATTTAGCTGTGGCACACTGATGACAGAACGCCAGGCCTGTGGGCTAAGACAGGAAGGTTCGGACCGTGCCTTTGACCAGGCCTCGACAGATCGGACACTTTCGCAGCGATGGGGCGCACTCTTTGCACACTACCAGGTGTCCACATGGAATGAAGACTATGTTGACTTCTTTGTCCATGCAGACCTTGCACGTACGCTCCTCCTGCAGACGTCGCAGCTGCTCCTCCATTGGGAGATCTGTAACGTAAAATAACAGCTTAAACCATGAAATGATATTAGGGTTTATATTGGGATCACGTAACATTTTCCAGAATATATAAACTAAAAAAATACAGTTTTTCCCCATGAATATATAAAAGTTTTTGTCTCAAGCTAATGTTTTTGATACCTGAAAGATCTTGGCTTGGAGAGGAGGCTTCATTTGACTGAGCTGCAGCGGGAAAAACATCAGTCAGTGACAGCAGTAGCAATAGGAAACACTTTTTTAAACATCTGCTGTCGTCCACTCTTACCCATGAGATCTCTGAGCAGATGAACGTCATTTTTCTGGATCCAGTTGCGGAAGACTTCGGCAGCGGCGTTTCCCTTGTTCAGGACCAGCTCTATTAGTCTTGCAGTTTGTTGCTGGGCAGATGTTTGAGCCAGGAGACTACCGTAGTCCTCAGCAGCTGAGAGTTTACAAGAAACAGTTGATCACATTTAAGGTGCAGATTCACTTAATCATTCCAGTAACTTTATAGAAACTGAATTTTATAGAAGCTGAATTTGAAATATTTTCCAATCTAGTATTGAGTAAATAAACATACACAACACATTTTGTTCTCTTAAATGCTCCAGCACGGGTTCGACGCTCTTCAGACGCTGGATCAGTGCCGCCTGGTGTCTCTTCACAAACGTGAAACCATCTATAACAAAAAAATTCAATCATGTTCTCTCTCCTGCTAACTGTTGATATAATGTGAGAAGTTTCCAGAGGCTCGCCATCAGCACCTGATGCCATCGCCTCTGCCAGCATCTCGCGCTCCTCCTCCCGTTTTTGGTCCTCGGCACTCAGCAGGTCTGAGACCAGCTCTTGAACGGTCCGGTAATTCTCTCCGCTGGTCAGAATCTTGCTCTGGACCGTCTGCTTCACCAGGCTGCGTTCGAAGCCCATCTCTAAGGCAGATTTGATCACGGGAGTGTTCATCATGACAGCATCCTCGGACCGGTCCTCCCCTGGACCCAAATGGACTACTGGCAGGAACAGGTAATAGCATGGTCAGTCATTTTCTAGTGCATCTCACAGTAAAGCAGTTCCTAAATTTGAAATGAACCTGAACTGCTGAGCTTCTTAAAGTCCAACTCCGATCATCTTTTTTTTCCAAAGTGTTCCCAGTCGTCTTTTAATTATGAATATTTTTCAGCAAAATGTAAAAACATTTCATGTTTTCTAAGATATAGTTTCTACAGAGTGGCAGGAGTTCATCAGGATAATTTAATCGGGACTGTTGTTGCAGAGCAACCCTCACCGTTGATGAGAGCTTGCAGCTGGGACCTTGTGGCACACCCAGTGAATTTTCTACGTCACAATTAAGCTCTTTCTCAAACAGCATTTTTTTTTCTGCTCCTGATTCACAACGATTCAAATAAAGAAATACTCAGAAATGCATTTTTAATCTTAATTTTCTTTATATGTGTTCTCCATTATTGGAAAAATGCCAGAATAAAACGTTAAAAAAGCCAAAACTACTATTTTCATTGCAGTGGGTCGGAGACAGGGGATAACTTTCCCAGTTATGCGGATGACACCCAGCTATATGTGGCTGTGTCTCTTGGTGACATGGGACTCATTGATGACCTTTGAAGGGCTATTTTAGATATAGTAAGATGGATTCCAAGAACTTTTAAAGCTTAATTAAGACAAAACAGAGATTTTAATTAATGGTCATGAAGCTGAGAGAGAGAGGGTCATATTTTACTTAACTCATAACTAGAACGTGTGGAGTAAAATCTGTAACCTCTGTGTGATTTCAGACACAGATCTTACCTTTGAAGTACAGACAAACCAAGTTACATAGACTGCATTTCATCATCTTAGAAATACTGTCCAAGTGAGACCCGTTCTCTCCAGAGCCAGTGCTGAAATATTAATACATGTGGTTTATAACATCTAGAATAGCTTACTGTAATGCCCTTCTTTCCAGTGTTAAGAATAAAAAAAAACAAAAAACAATCAGCTGCAGCTTGTTCAAAACTTGGCTGCACGCTTTTTAACCAGGACCAGAAAGAAAAAGCACATTACATCTATTGTGAGATCTCTGCACTGGCTCTCAGTCAGCTTTAGGGTTGATTTTTAAGATTATTTTATTAGTTTAAAAAAGTTTACATGGAACTGTACCTTGAATTTGATCAGATTTACTTTTAGTTTATGACCATAGAGCCCACAGGTCTGCTGGTGGTCCCCAAAGGTCAGTACTAAAACCCATGGCGAGGCCACATTCCAGCCTAGCCTGTGGATGTGAGAGCTTCATTCACTGTGAAAGTTTTTTTTAGGAAAAAACTAAAAACTCATCTGTTTAGCATAGCTTTTAATGTCTGACTGCATAGGTGGGATGTGTATTTTTGTGTGTGTGTGTTTTTTTAAATTTATGATTGCTATTTTTAAACACTATTTTTGAAATGTATTTATGGAAAGCCTTTGAGGAGCTCTTTAACAGGAAAACTGCTGAATTAATGTCTGCTGTCCAAGTAAGTTGAGTTCAAACTTACCAGGTGGATCTACAAACTCTCTGGAACTGGTTTCTCCGTTTGTTAGAAGCTGTCGAAGAAAAATCACATCAATACAATGGAAACACTTAACAGCAATAAAAAGAGAAAAAAATTTTGATATTTTGTTTCTAACCTGCTCGAAAAGTCTAGGAAACCGAGCTTGAATCTGATGAACAAAATCTTGTCCCTTCTCCTGAAGCAAATACTCACATCTACAATTCAGGACAGATCCAGCATTACCGTTAAAAACATTTCATCTAGGAAGCTCCAGCTGCTACATTAGGTGTCCAACAATTAATAACAGAAATGATTGTGAGTTTCATTTACCGAGGAAACCATTTAGCATGTTCCACCCACGGGTCATCCCCAGACTCCCAGCACCGCAGGCCTCCGTCGCAGCAGAAACACTTGACGTCGTCATTTCTGCCTGTGGAGGGGAACAACAGAGGCTTCAGTGGGACAGGTGGGGAGGGAAAGTTTGGGGGGGAAACCACTTGGGTGTATGTCAGACTCTGAAACTAAAAAAAAGAAACTGTTTTGTTTCCCTTTCATTGTCTGAAACTGCCCACATTTGACTGAAGGTTTTAGCTTTAATTGATTGCATTTCTCGTTATAGTGAACAAATAATTTTTCTATGAAGTTTCCAGTTAAATTTTCACAAATTTAAAATAAAAATTCCTCAGGCAGGTGGCTCATTTTAATAAGAAGGAACCAAGAGCGGAGAATATTCAAATCAAACCAGAGATAGATCTGACTGAATGAAATTTCGTTTGTTTTTCTGGGTTTTCTGTTCACTCTCTCAGTCGGTGACACTCTTGTGGATTAGTACCTACCTACGTAGTAAAATCCAGCTTTGGCCAGCTGTTCTGGCCGCACAGGTATACGTGATGGCCAATTAACAAACGTGAGGCGCCTGTCTTCGCTCTGCTGCATGGACGGGTTGGATACGCTGCTGAGGGCAAGGGCTCCTGAAGATGTGGCTGCCGACCCCGCTGTCAAAGCTGCCAAAGGCACGTTATCGGCTCTGTCCCCACGGACAAAACGGCAGTTAGGATAATGTCTTTGGTGCTCGGACACAGCTCTGTCACCTGGCTCCCAGTTACTCAGCTACAAAGGAGAAAGTTTCAGTTAACGCCCTCTGGTGAACACCAAAGCAATCACTAAACTAAAATCACCATCTTCCAGCTATAAAGGAGATACACACCTGTCCCCCACAGCTGAAACAGGCCACTCTGTCATTTTGCCCCAGGTAGTAGAAACCCGCCTTAGCGAGCTCTGAGGGGGTGATGATGGAGAGTGCCCATGACTGGAAGGAGTCCAGACGGTCCTGCTCTCTGCGCATGCTGGGGTTGTGGCACGTGGGCCTCTGGTGGGACAGATCCTCCACACCCCGAGAGGCCAGCGGGCTGGAGGGCGGGGGAGCAGAGAAGGCCATGTTCAAGTAGCCAACTGCCTCCTCACTTTGGCCTCCTGATGGGTTAGAAGCAGCCGGGCCTGGACCAGAAAGCTAGAAGGAAATGGAGCCAACTATTAAAAGTAACAACAGTAAAGTGATACTTGAGTACAACAAAGAGAATTTTGAATAAAAAGTGTCTTAAAACATAAAATACATCTCTCTGAACTTACAGGGATGGCTTGGGGAATGCGAAGTGGAGAAAAAGCGGAGTGAGACGAGGAGAGAAGGTTGGTGGTGGACGGTAGGCTTTGGATGAAGGGACAGGTGGGGGAGAGCTGCCTGTGCTTCTCCGTCGGGCAGTCTCCAGCCAGCCATCCCTCTGCTGTCACATTACACCTGAAACACTGGACGCGGTCGCCAACTCCGGTGTAGAACCAACCCGCCCTGGCCAGGCTTCGCTCGGTGACAACTGAAGTTGGGAAACGGGCAAAGGTGGAGAAGCGAAAAAGCTCTGTGGGAACAAAAGCATGTGAAATGATACAAAGGAATTAAGAAATAATAGCTTTTTTAAGAAAACGGTAAAAAGTAGAAATACCTGAAGAGTTATCATACTGGAGGTCAGACGGAGGACAGTTGCGACACAGTCCCATCAGAAATTTGCTGTTTTTCAGTTGAACTAGCGTTTCCATGAGTGGATTTTTAGAATAGAGATTCTAAGAAAAAAGGGACATCCTTTTAGGGGAGTGGGGTTTGAGAAAAGCTGATGCCTCTCACTCTCACACACAAAACAGTGAAATAGAAGCGAGACTCGACAGATGAGCGGGAAATAGAAATGAAAATGAGACGGTTGGAACGAATAGAAACCTAAAGCACATTCATCTTTACCTTGAGGTTTATGACTGTGGGGACAAACATTCAAATTCCTTATATTGCCAAAGGTATCCACTTCTCTGCCTTTGCAACATTTCGGTTTCTAGCAAAAGCTTCTCTTTCAAATGAGGCTGGGCCGTCCCAGAGTCTGTCTGGACCCAAAGTAAAGCTCTTTCGGGAGCTGTGATTGCTTTGTGTCCACCTTGCCAATGCTCTAGTGGGGTCTCACCGCACTACCCCCTATACTCAAGAACAGGGTTGTGGTGCTGTGAGCAGAAGCTGCAATGGATCTCACAGGCGATAAGGTTAAATACCACCTTCTACTCCATTTTGTTTGTTACCCGTGCCTAGGTGCTGCTAGTAAAAAGAGTGTTCATGGAGTCGGGGCAGAAATAAAGCCTTGTGGCACTGACTGTATGGCGCAACCCAACTGGTGTGCTACAAGTGGGATGGAAAGTGTGGTTTTTTTGGGGGGGTTTTGTATTAGTATTCCAAAGGGTTTAAAGTGACCCTTTGCAGATACAATATTTTCAATTCTTCTGTGAAGGTTTTTGATGAGGCTTAGGAGTGTGTTTATGGAAATGTTTGACCATCCTTCCAAAAAAATACTTCTGTGAGCTCAGACACAGGGGGTTCCATTCTTTCACAAAAGCTTGCAGTCGAAGCCTCCATGCTTCATTTATGAACCTGAGGCAACAAGAGTTCAAAACGAGAACATTTAATTTTGAAGGGGTGACTGAATACTTTTGGCAATAAATACTCACTGGCCACTTCATTAATTACACTTCTAGTACCGGGTTGGACCCCCTTTTGCCTTCAGAACTGCCTTTATCCTTCCTGGCACAGATTCTACAAGGTACTGAAAACATTCAGAGAGTTTGGTCCATATTGACATGATAGCATCACGTAGTTGCTGCAGATTTGCCGGCTGCACATCCATGATGCGAATCTCTCGTTCCACCGCATCCCAAAGGTGCTCTATTGGGTTCAGATCTGGTGACTGTGGAGGCCATTTGAGTACAGTGAACTCATTGTCATGTTCTAGAAACCAGTCTGAGATAATTTTAGTTTTATGACATGGAGCCTTATCCTGCTGAAAGTAGCCATCAGAAGATGGTACACTGTGTTCATAAAGGGATGGACGTGGTCAGCAACAATACTCAGGTAGGCTGTAGAATTGTAAGACTGATCAATTGGTACTAAGGGGCCCAAAGTGTGCCAAGAAAATATCCCCCACACCATTACACCGCTGCCCCCAGCCTGAACTGTTGATACCAAGCAGGACGGATCCCTTACTTCATGTTGTTGACGCCAAATTTTGACCCTGCCATCTGAATGTTGCAGAAGAAATCGAGACTCATTAGACCAGGCAACGTTTTTCCAATCTTCTATTGTCCAATTTTGGTGAGTCTGTGCAAATTGTAGCCTCAGTTTCCTGTTCTTAGCAGACAGGAGTGATTCCCAGTTTGATCTTCTGCTGCTGTAGCCCATCTGCTTCAAGGTTCGACGTGTTGTACGTTCAGAGATGCTCCTCTGCAGACCTCGATTGTAACGAGTGGTTATTTGAGTTACTGTTGCCTTTCTATCAGCTTGAACCAGTCTGGCCATTCTCCTTTGACCTCTGACATCAACAAGACATTTCCGCCCACAGAACTGCCTCTCACTGGATATTTTCTCTTTTTCGGACCATTCTCTGTAAACCCTAGAGATGGTCGTGCGTGAAAATCCCAGTAGATTCGCTGTTTCTGATATACTCAGACCAGCCCGTCTGACACCAACAACAATGCCACGTTCAAAGTCACTTAAATCACCTTTCTTCCCCATTCTGATGCTCGGTTTGAACCGCAGCAGATTGTTTTGACCATGTCTACATGCCTAAATGCATGGGCTTGCTGCCATGTGATTGGCCAATCTGAGTTTTGCATTAACGAGCAGTTGGATAGGTGTGCCTAATGGAGTGGCCAGTGAGAGGAGATTTCATACACACACAGACAGACCATGAAATGCCAGTTCTCAAACCCCTCCCCCCATCCAGGACATCCCTTTTTGGCCTGTTTAAGCCTTCATCATTGAAGACAAAAAACCCAATAAAAATATTATTATTATCCTAATCCACAGCAAGAGTCCCTTTTGGGGGGTTTGTTGGCAGACCCTGCAAAAGCAAAATAAAAAAACGTAACCATGAAATATATGATAAGAGCAAGAATTAGGCAGGAAATCTACATTAACAAAAATCACTTGTTTGTTTGGTAAAAAAGGAAATAAACTTGAGTCACAGACAATTGCTATTAGCTTCATCAGTTTTCGTAATCCCATTCTGCATAGTGATTATGTGAAATACACGCCAGCATCATCTGACTTGTTTGTGAGCTTTAGTACATTTATTTTGAAATGTTTGCTCAATAACCCCACAGCCAGCCTGTCTGCACTCATACAAAAACAAAACAAACAAACACAAAAATCACACGGAGCCCTGGATGGAAGATGCAAACTTAGAGTCATATTACCTAAATTGCTCAGTGTACTTTTCTCAAAGAGGGCGGTAATATAGCATTCAATCTTCAGAGAAGTCGGGAAATCTTTTAAATAAAATTAGTAAAGGAAAATGAATTTCCAACTTGCGTTTGTAGGTATTTAACTGGTGGCCCTATTCGGTATAACTCACCCACAACACAATCAAAAAAATAGAGTATTTGTGGAGCAGGGACATTTATTCAACTCAAACACACCTAATTTTAAATTAAATTAAAACAAAATTACCAAACAGACTAATTTATAAAAGGACGACTCGGCATCTGAATAAAGAGTCTATATTCCTTCAATTTTACATAAAAGGCCCGACGTTAGCATGACAGGCTTTAGCCGTTCCTCTCGGTTAAGCTAACAAAACACTACAATTTATTTAACACGATTTTAAAAATTCGACTACGAGTCAAACGTGAACGTACAGAACGTGAAAGAATGACACAATCATTAACTGAGATCAAGAAAATCTATAATTACCCCAGCTGACGGACTCACCAGAATATGGCGATTTCAATCGGAAAGTCCCGAAACTTCCTATGTCGTCACTTCCGGTTACTAAGCACTAAAAAAGTCCCTCCTCAGAGGTGATGACTGATTTCAAATCTAGAGGCTCGGTTTTGATCAATTATTTCTCAAGACTCTAGCAGCACAGATTCACATAGAGTATGTTACTTATTATTATTTACGGCGGTTAAATGTAAATAAAAGGGGGGAGAAAGGCTTTTAGTTCACGTAGTTGTGAAGGTTTTGTTTATATCACCACGTCTGTTTTTTTGCCATGAAAACACGAGCTATGTCTAAAATCCAAACAGTTAACTGAAACTTACTTCCATGTTTAAAATAAACCGTTAAAAAGATGTATAATCATACGACGCATTTGCTACAAGCGCTAGACAGGAAATTGCCAGGAATTGTCGCAAAAAAGTCGACTTAAAATAAGACAGTTTCGCTGAAAACAACGCATGTACTTACACTTTGTCTTTGGTGAGGGCAGATCAAGAGCAGACACTGAATGGAAACTGAACTCTGGAGCTTATGAAGACCAACAATCGTGACGGGAAAACCCTGTGAGTCAGAGATGAGCTGTCAAAGGGGAGCTACAAGAAATTAAATTAGAAAGTATAAAACACCGGATATTTCTTTTTGTAGCATCAGTTTACAATTCTGTGTTAAGTCACTAATTGTCATGTTTTTTTTTAAAGACAACTGGTTTTATACAACTGTAGATACTTAAAATATTGAAATATTCTTATAATATTATGCCTTAATCAATACCAGCTATACAGCAATAAAAGTCCTTTAACTTATTTTTACTCATGTTTTGGGCCCTTTGGAATTTTTGATGGTATAATGCATATATCGATGGATATTTATTTATTTTCCAAACCTGCTTGATACCTTTAGGGGTCATGGGGTTGCTGGAGCCTATCCCAACTACTGTTAAAAAAAGGGGGTACATGTATTGACATTTTACTGTCAGTCACAGGGTTACACGCTCGCATTCAACTCTAAGGACAATTTTGAATCACCATTTAAGATATAAACTATGTTTTTGAGGAAGCCGGGGTGCCTGGAGAAAACCCCCAACATGCAAAACCCACACAGAAATAACCCAGCTTGGGTTTGAACCAGTGCCTTCTTGCTGTGAGGGGAGACTGCTAACCACTACAGCACCATGCATCCCATCATTATTTTAATTTAATTTAGACAAGAATCAAATGTCACAAGCCCCTGTAACAGAGCAAAGGGAAACACTAGCACGTCTACGGTATATGTCCTTGATGTAGAACCTGGACACATCCAATTCACATGAATTCAGTTTGAAGTTCAAAGAGTTTGATCAACGTCATTTTCAAGTGAATTTTGTTCTGACCGTTCCAGCCTGCCATGGTAAGACGCAAAGCTGAAAATGTGGACATTTTAAATGCATTGATTTCATCACTTGTGGTTTGAAACGCTTGTCTCTCCTCTCACCTGAGCTCTCAGTCACTTCATCAGTCCTCCAAACAGAGTCGACAGTCCTTTACCTCTCTTACAGAGCAGATCCCAAATAAAGTACCTGAGAAATATTTTGATGTGAGTTTTGGTGGTTGGCTTTTAGAATACAAGGGAAAAAAAAAAAAAATCTAAATGATTTTAAATAGGACCATAATGAACATTTTCATCAATGTGTTTTGTATGTTTAAATACACGTGTTATTATTATTGATTGTTTTCTTTTTACATGAGGCTTCTGGTGGTAAAGCTTGAGCTGAAGCTCCTTCATGAGGACAGATAGTTCTGCACCAGATCCTTTTCTTTTATTTGTCCAAGTTCTTCAATTACACAATTATTACTGTAATTCTTCATCAAGGTAAGACGGCATTTGAACGTGGCAAGATATGTTAATCTCTCTGATGTGATAAAACGGAGCCTTTGAGCCTCATTTTACTTCAACATACTAAAATGAGGAAACCCGGCTCCATACATCTCGCTGCTATACCATCTCCCACATCCTTCCTAAAGAGGATGGAGGCACGGCGATGCAAGGGCTGAAAAGTTTTAGGTCTTAAAGCACAGATTTAGCAGATAAAACAAAAAATGTAGTTGCCAGAAAAAAACATTTCAGTTATGAAATCATAAAATATCAAATAAAAACATCGATATATAAAACTAACATGAAGTAGAAACAACCAAACAGATTAAAAAAGGTATGATATATAGGTTGTATGGGTGGTAGTTTAAAAGATGGATACTTATTCCTGATCATGTTTGGAACTGACATAAACCTGAAATTGTGTTGTTTCTATGAAGTTAAAATAAAAATAAAGTTAATTTAATTCACGTTTAGTCACAGATAATTATGTTCCTGCAGATTGACACCGATATATTGTTGTATAAAAAACCCCTATTCTGATTACTTAACAAGGAAGTTGTTCTTTGAATTGCTCCTGTATGTAGTGAACTGGAAAGTCCACAAAATAGTGGGTCAAATCTGCTCCTTTCCTGTATTTGTCAGACTGCATAACATCGATGATGTGTTCATTGACTGATGACATACTTTGTGTGAAGCAGAGATGACCGAGGATTCAGAGGTCCGTGTCAGAGGCAGTTCTCCGGTACTTTTAAAGGTGTTTGATAAATACTTTGATCTATCGGCTCAGTCATCTCTCCTTTCATCTGTATATTCAGTCACTTTTCAATAGTCCTCCAATAGAGCAGACAGTCCTTCAGCTCTCTTTGACCCTGAATTAAGTACTTGTGGAGTATTCTGATGTGAATTTTAGTGGTTGGTTTTTAAAGTGCAATCCATGAAAATTGAAATTTAAAATTTATTTAACAGATTACTAATGAACATTTTTATCTTGGTGTATTTAAATAAAGGTATTTATTAATTCATTATAGTTGAACAAATTGATTAACTACATGACATTAGATGAGGCTTCAGCTCCCTCATGAGGACAGATGGTGCTGCTGGAGCCTTTATGGCATCCAGTGTGAACTCTGTAACTAAGAGTCTTGTGTTTAACAGAGTTTCTATTAGTGATTTTTACAATTTTTAAAAATATGGAATCTTCTCATTGTGTATTTCTGTTTCTGTACAAACAAACATTGCTGAAGTTGTTGTTTTCCAGCCCCTCTAACCCGAGCCTACATCTTGAGGAAGTGCTGGTTCTTTGGAAAACTTCTCGTCTGGTCCAGAAGTCTAAAAAAGCATATCCCGCTGCATTGGAGGACTACAGGCCGCTCTCACATTATAAAGGTCATGGTTTTGGCATTCTTCAGACCGCTGGTGTGTTCATCACAGTTTGATCCTCCTTCCTGGACAGACCCACCACATCTATCATCTTCAGAAGTTCTCTGATGAGACGACTATAGTGGGATGTGTGGAGGGAGGAGCTGAGACCGAGTACAGGAATGCGATCAATCGCTTTGTTATATGGTGTGGGGTGAACCACCCGCAGTTAAATGTAACAAAGACAAAAGAGATGGTGTTGGACTTCAGGAGGATGAAGCCCCTGCCCTCCCCAGTTATCATTCATGGGATGAGTGTTGATCTAGTGGACACCTATAAGTACCTCAGTGTCATGCTAAACAACAAACTGGACTGGTCCACCCACACAGAGGTCTTTTCCAGGAAGGGTCTGAGGCGACTTTTTCTCCTGGAGGAGGCAACGGTCCCTATAAATGTTCCATCAGTCTATTGGGGTGAGTTCATCTTCTTCACTGAGGTGTCCTGGGGTACAAGCATCAAAGCCAAGGCTGCCAATAGATCGAACAGACGGATAAGGAAGGCGGGGTGTAAACTTGTGGCCGTGGAGGAGGAAATGGAGACCAGAATGTTAAGAAAAATCCACAGGATTATGCAAAATCCATAAACCCGCTACACAAAATACTGAGTCTTAAAGACTCACTCCAGCAAAAATGTTGTTTTTAACATGTTCTTGTAGCATTTTCTCATGATGGAGGGCATATATAAATTAATTTCAGATAAAAATTCCATTTATGAATATTTCTTTATTCAAATCGTGATGGAGCAGGTGCAGGGCGGGCCAAGGTCTTCCTGCTTTGCTCCATTCTGACGCATCCACTTGAAGACAAATACATCCATTACTGTCTTCATTTTCCTCGTCTGAGCCGGCATCTAAACTCTACAGCTGGATAGCTATAATATTGTTCGCCATTTTTGTTGCTCCGCTAAAGTTAGGTTGGGGTTATGAGGGACTGTAAGCTAGCAAGAGAGAGTGTAAACAAAGGCATGATAGGATATCATACAGGTACATATCTGGTGTTCTACCAAATCCCTTACTTCACCCACAAAATCAAACACTGAACAGCGCGTAATGAAATCTTATATTTAAAGGTTTATTAAACTGGAACTCTTGAAAATGATTACAAAGGATTTTATATAAAACATGCATAAACAGATAAAAAAAATCAAGCCTGACTGCCACAAACGTCTGTAAATAAGTCAATAAACATATGTAACTTATATAGCAAATGACATGCATGCTACGATAAATAATATTCTAAGTAGTGTGTTTCTTCACGAGCGGCACATCGACTGTAAAAGGATTACAAACTTGGTTCTTTTCTGGGAAAGGTGTAATTAAAGGCTTTTATTTTGCAGTACTTCAGCAAGATGAAATCTTTTTTTTTTTTTTTAAATTAGGGCAGATTTGGAAAAACTCATGAATAATGCATTTAAAAAAAAACTTTAGATAGTACAAACAAAGTAGAAACAACCAAACGGATAAAAATAAATGTTATATTTGTTGTATAGGAGGTAGTATGAACAAATGGATAATTATTACTGATAATGTTTGGAACTGATGTAAACTCATCCCTCAAAATGTGTTGTTTTGATAAAGTTAAGATACAAAAAAAACTAGGTTTTCTTCACATTTAGTCACAGATAGTTATGTTTCTGCAGATTGACACCAAAATATTGTTGCAAAGTAAACTCTGTTCTGATTACTTAACAAGGAAGTTGGTCTTTGAGGTGTTCCTGAATGTAGTGAACTGGAAAGTCCACAGAGTAGTGGGTCTAATTTGCTCCTTTTTGATTCAAAATTGAAAAAAGTTACTAAGATAAATAATCAAATGATGTTTTCTAGGATAGGTTTAAAAATACTGAACCTTTGAGTCCTTTCTGATTTGTTTATTCCTTCAAAGTTCTCCAGATGATTACGATTCCTCAACAAATTGATGGTTTTGTTTTGGAAAGCGCTAAACGCAGAGCAAATGCACGTTTTATGAAGCTATTGTAACATGTCAATTAATTCTGGGGGTAAATAGGTGAAATAAATTATATATATATATATATATATATATAA
>BSAI01000201.1:13745158-13783763 GCA_036245035.1 Adrianichthys oophorus | reverse complement strand
ATGGGAATTCTGACTTTTTGGTTGAATTCCCATGAAATGAAACTCAAGATTTTAAATGACAAAATGTGTTAAATATGAATAAAATAATCCAAAATAAACAAAGAAGGGAAACATTATAATTGAGTTTTGAAGTTGTTGATAAGCAATGATCATGTTTGAAAGTTTCTATTCGATGGCAGGCACGTGCAAAATGTGAAACTGCATCAATAGGATCTATATATATTAGTCATTTAAGACAGAAAGACTTTTGCATCATTTCTGAACGGTGATGGGTCAGTTTGGAAAAACAAAACAAAACAAACTGCAAACAACAAGGCCAAAGGAGATTTTCTGGCAGTTTCCGGGGGGAAATCCTGTTTGTGTCGAACTGCATGACATCGATCATGTGTTCATTGACTGAAGACATCCTTTGTGTGTTGAAACGTTCCTTTGTGTGAAGCAAAGATGACAGAGGATTCAGAAGTCATTGTCAGAGGCGGTTCTCCGGTACTTTTGAAGGTGCTTGATGAAAACTTTGATCTGTCGGCTCAGGCTGAGACTTTCTGCTTCAAAAATACTTTCTTAGCTTAAAACCTTTACAAGCTTTTATGACTGACAGTTTGGGAGCAACTCCATTAGCATTAAATGTTCTTCAGGCTTACCACTAGGGGGCACCCTTTCACCCCTTCCTGCCTGTGCCGTGTTAAAAGTTTCTGAGCCTATCCTTTGGCTGGATCTAATCAATTCCAAAAAAAAAAAAAAAGTTACTGCGTGCAGATGGAGCAACATGCCATTTGATCCTGGAGGCAAATATTTAGCTTTAAAAAAAATTTTTTTGCAGCATCATTGCTATGTAACATTTCTTCTCAAATCAGTGACAATAAATGTCTGTTACAAACCATTCTCAACTGGTGGAAAAAGTTTTTAAAAGTAGATGTGACGTCCTCAACCAGAGGCAAAGCATTAATTAAGCTTAAAGGCTAAAAAAATTTTAAAAAGATGTTGATCGGCTTGGCATCACCGTGAAAGCAGACAAGAAAACGAGCTGCTTACCACCGTCTCAGATCGTCGCTTCACTTATTCCTGTGAATAGTGTTAGGATCCATCACGCAACTAAATTATTTTCCGTACCAATTTAAATCCAAAAATTCTTCAGAACTCGCAGTCATGTTATGGAGACGTGATGGCAAATCTTGCTCGGCCGGGAGGCTGTGCCTATAACCAAGTGAGCAGATTGTCCCTGTCCATGTGTGAGCCGGAGAGAACAGTCTCCATATCCATCAGGAGGTCTGTGCTCAGACCTTCAGGGATGCAGGGCATTAGCTCCTCGCCTTCACTCATGGAGAGCATCGGCTCCTGCAGTGCCATCGATGGCGGTTCGCTGGAGTCACCTGACCAGGAAAAAAAAAAATAAGACTCTCTCGTTCCTTTTCCTTGGACCAAAACTTTCTTTTATGCAATACATTTTTTTTACCAAAGCTTTTGAATTTAGAACCTAAATATTCCTTTTGTGCCCTTTCCCTGTGCCCGTCCCCAGCCCAGACAAAATGGTTGTGTCAGGAACCCGGGGTAAAACTCTCTGCCAAACCACCTGTGCGAATCACTGAAAGTTGATTTGCTGTGGCGACCCCTGATGGGATATGCCGAAGGGTGAACGACCGCTAGCTAAACTTAATAAATTCAGAAAGTTATAACCCAACTCTGTGAAAACTCCCAAAGTTAGAACTCAACAGCGGACACTCCAAAATTAAATTACCGTATATCTTCTAATAGTAGGCCCGGCGTTTATTCCAAAAATTTGGCAGCCACCCCGGTGTTTATTAGAGACAGACGTCTATTAGTGATCGGTGTTTATTCCATCACAGACAGAATGTTGATTGCTAATGGGCTCATTTTGCGGTGAAATTCGGTCACAAAATGCAGACAACACCTGATGGACATTTCAGGATTGATTGAAATAATGAGAACTTTGTATTCTGTTCTGATTAGCACTAACTGTTCATGCTTCTTTTCTCTGTGAAGGATCATTAATCTCCGCATGAAAAATCCTCTCCGCTTTCATGCCGATCATTTTTCATGGAGACATGGGCACCTTTCCGTCTGTCCTCAATAAACCACGTTCAAACCAGTTCTTCTAATCAGTCGCTCGCTTCCTTTGCACCCCGACCAGAGAATCGTTTGCTCCAAATGCGAACGGCGGCTCATTTGACCACAGTTTTTCCACCCGTTTTCTAAATGTCAGCATCTGCTTGCGCCATTCTCGGATACGTTTAGGATCCACCCCAAAACATAGTGTGGAGTCCTCACCAGAATGTTCTTTGGCGTTTGCCACCGCACAAAGTTTAAACGCTAAATCAAATGAGCGTTTCTTAGGCATCGCAAAACAGACACCCGTTTGAGATATATGTAAGAAGAGATATATATTTCTTTTGCTTGTCTTCTTTAGTATTTTCTTTGTTTCAATTGCTTGAAACAAACTGATTCCAATCACCAGAAGGTGATTCACTTTCAAACCACAAAAACAGTTTTGTGCGCGTGTTTCAGTGCGTTACCAGTATCCATGTGATCCACAGGGCTCAGCATGTGGTCGTTGGTGCGCGGCAGGCTGCTGACGCTCAGACCGCTGTCCGTGCTCTCATTGCGGGAGTGAGCTCTGAGCAAGAAAAATGACAAAGATTTGGAAAACGTTGTGATAATGGCTCATCACGTAAAGTTCAAAGACTAACAGTGGAGAGCAGAAAAAGAGATTTTGTTGACCGCTCACATGGTGTTTGAAGGACGTAGGTAGATAACTCTTGAAAAACTTCAACTCTTCAGTAGTTTAGTGGCTTCAGTAGTGGCTTAAGCAAGTGCACCCTTCCCTGTCGCATTTGGTTCAATCTTCTCAAGTAAGAGTTTCCTGAAACTTTTGATCATTCCACACATAAGCTTGAAAGAATTTAGTCCAGCAGCCTTAGAGTTGTTGGTAGATTTCCTCAGTTTAAATTCCTCTTTCTGTTCTGTTTACAACCTTCTATTGAAATGAGGTCACCGCAAGTGATTGGGATTTGTTAAAACATTACTTGCTTCATTTTTTAACAATTCTTTTGAGCTTCGTTTCTTTTAAGCACAATAGTTTAGAAAAATGATAGAAATTTCCTGGAAAAACACCCATAAAAGGTCTGAGTTATTCCACATGGATTTTTCTGTAGGGTTGTCCAAGCATGATAGAGCAAAAAAGACAAATCATGACACTATTGCCACCAAATTTAGCAAATATGGTTATTTTTATTGCTTTGCGAGAAAAGTTGTGTTTGAGCTAGTCTCCCTTGTTAATACAATCAGCATCCAGCAGATCACAGGTGGTTTCTCATTTCCCCTTTACCTGGAATTATGCTTTATAGTCTACTGATTTTACTTGTTCCCACATATAGAGACAACCTGTGTCTTTCTTAACATAATCTTCACTTTTTTGATTTGGAAAAAAAATGACAAAAAGTGGAACATATATCCAACTAAGACATTTCTCACTGGCTATGCATTTTTATAGCGGATAATAATACGTTCTTTTTGAGAAATCCACTTTAAGAAACCAATTCTGTTTCTATACCAGTTGAAAAACAATTAGAACAGACAACTAAAAGAAAAAACAGAGATCATTGGTCGTGTGGTTGTGTGTAGAGTCACCATCATTGTCTAAACTGGGGTCTACAGTCTTTGTAGCATGAAACTTGTAGTGTTGTCATATTTACATCTAGCACAAAAAATCCTTTAATTGCAGCGTGTGTGTTGAATCTGTTAAAACATAACAAGGAAAGTGTCTGCAACATTCCTTTACAGGTAGGAAACCCCGCGGTAAGAGCCATTTGTTGTATGAATTATTGTTGTGCATGTGTGACATGACCACCAGGTGGATATAACTGACAACCTCAGGCGGGGTAGGAGTTCTGAAGGCCGATTTACACTGGTCCATCTGCGTTGCGCTGACTTTAAAAAAAAAGAGCGTTCATTAATCAATCAGAATGTTTACATCACCTCCATCATGTGTGCGTCTCACGTCTGGCCCTCTGCCACGCAGCGCAAGCTTTACACTGGAGTTCTATTTCCAGTCCGTTGACGCATCAATGTCGTGGCAAAAAGCCAGAAAAACGTGAAACAAGTCTGGGTTTCAAAATAAAAACTTCTGTTGTACTTTCAAAATAAAACTTTATAAAATGTTATTTCATATTTAAGGTGACGAGCCCACTAAATAACGCATCTCATCACCGCAGATATACCCACCGTCCATTTTGGCCGCGCATGGCAAAAGTTTAGAATACGTAATTGCAAAAGTACACACAGTTATGTACAAAATGTATTGTGTAGGTTACAAATCAAGAATTACGCACACACAAATCCAGTGAGACTATTTTCTCTCCATACAGATGAACCAGAGTAAATCCAGGGTTATAAGTGCAGAACGGATACATAATTCTAATCGATTTGACGCCAAGAGACTTCATGTGAAAACATTTGATTTTGTCAATAAGTGTGAAAGAAGAACGGAAGGAGCTGGACTAAGACTTCAAATAAAGTAGAACTTCATACAATTTGGAAACAAAAACTCTAAATTTGGACAATTTATCAAAAGCATGTTAAAAACATCGCTACCTACACCTAACCGACCCACCTACTGACACGGTCACCACATGCAACGCACAATTGTGCAGGAATTTTAGGAAAAATATTTAGAAAAACATGTATCGGCGCAATACTGAAGCCACTTTTCAAACTTTCCTTCTAGATTAGCTTTTAGAATAAAGAATGTGTATGTCTTAATCATCAAATGTATGTAATTACTGTATCTACTGTTGCCATTTGACATCAGTAGGACTGGTTTACACAAAAAGCACCCCTGTACCCTGCGTTTGACAATTATCAACGTGCTTTTCCTTTGTACACGAATAATTTTACTATATTTTGTATAAAATAGCAGTCACTCACAGACATTTGTGTACATTTCCCTCCCTTATCTATTATTGTGTTCATTTTGAGTAGCAGACATAGCTTTACTACAGTGTATTGAGATTTAGGAAGATGTGGTGTATATCTGAATACCTACATCATTTGAAAGGAAGAATGCTTACTCGTGACATTTTTGACAATCGCTCTTGTGTTGGTGACCATTTTGAAATTTCAATTAATTAGACAAAGGGAGAAAGTGCTCTCTCCATTTTTAATGCTCTGGTTTTAGAAATTTAAACATGTATTTTTACCAAAAAAAAACCCCCATAAAAAAACGGTACTTTTTTTCCTTCTTTTCTGTCACCAACTGACCATGCCTTAGTAATGATTACAGGTGTTATTACGTTGGGATGGTCGAGCAGATTCCAGTTGAATGGGCGCGAATTCAATTAAAATAAAGGTTCATACCTTAAATTGTTTTTTTGTTTGGTTCATAGCAGACCAAACTGCCTGGAAATACCCAAAAATGTTTTTAGATTTACACTTTGTCCTTTCTTTTTACACCTCAAATTCCAGAGAGATTAAATCCTTTAATTTGGAAAATGAACAGTCCCTTTTTCACACTCTATTGAACTGTACCGGGCTTTATTTTTTTATTTTGAACATTTGAAAAAAGTAATAGGGACATGATTTTAAATTGCTGGAAGACTTACCCGTTTAGTGCGGTTTCGTGGTTTGGGGCTCGGATCCTAGCATCCACCGATGGGACGAGTACCTGACCGCTCCTGTCGTGGTCCATACCAGCAGACATCTGGTTCCTTCCTGCTCCCTCCTGCCACACAGACACAGCTCTGCATGGGACTTCATGTAAACAACAAAAAGCTTCTTAAAGCCCCAGCGCAGCCTAGAACACAAATACCCTAGAGCAACCTAGGGCACATGTGCCACACTTGGCACGCGAAGGGAAAGACAGTGGCACGCCGGGGTGTGCAAACAATAAGGACTTCATCTGTCCTCTGTTTGTTTTTTCGGATTTGAAAAGAGTGATAATCCTTTCTCACAATGATCTTTGTTCCCCCATGCTGTCATAAGGAAAGGGTCCATTCATGCAGTGCTGTCACTGTGACTCCGCCCACCCATACAAACACTGTACCCTTTTTTTCAATAAAACTTTATAGTTTCACACAAAGTCTATTACTTTTCGCGTCAGCTTACATTTAAATTAAAATAATACGTTTTCCATGGTGAAACTGAAATGTTGCAATTATTCCTGTGTTTTTAATTTAGTTTTATTTTTACAGCCCAATATCACAACCATAGCCGTCTCAATGGGCTTCACACCGGTTTTTAATTCAAAGAACATAGAGTCTGCAACACATTAAAAGCACTTTTAATAATAAATAAAGATTGGTTGATTGATAAGTTCAGTTTGTTAAATGATAACCAAACGCGGTCAGATTATACCCAGACTTTGTTTTCTGCCAAATATCAATATGAAATGTGAACAAGTTTTAAAATTAAAACTACAGCTGAACACCACTCCATGTACTGGGGGTGAAGGTGAAGAATGACGCTGTCCAGTTGCAGAAAATTTTGAAAGACTATAATTAGCAAACTAACAAAAAAGGAAAAACATTTAATTTAATATGCAATAAAAGTACCATCACAGAATGAACTTGCATTAAGTTAGTCAGGCCCCGTCTCATCATAAAACCAAAGATAAATAAGCCAAAAGCATACGCTTGTTTTTTTCGTTTTTATTTTTTAATTGTTGTGAGGTTTTTTGAAATATTGATGGTATTTTGTTCTGACGTATTCAGTCCTGTTGCTGTAGGTGTGACATACCACAAATGCAATACTTTTGGTTTTTAAACAAACATACTGTAGTTGCAATACTATTTCAACTTTGGCCTATTTTCTTTGTGCAGTGTTTTTATTAAAGCACTTTTTTTTAGGTAATGCCAAAATATGTTCAAAAAAAGCTATTTTACCGGCTGTTTGTGAATTACAATTTTTTTCAGATTTATTGGAAATGTTTTTGTATTTCTTTGTATTAAAGTTTGCATTACAGTTAGAGGTGGCTGGACAGCTCAGTAAGCTGGGTCTGGGTTTGGTTCCCAGGGCGTGCAAGGAGCCAAGGGTCTCCCTGTGCCTTAAGTATACAGGATTGTGTCAGGAAGGACATCCGGCGTCAGACTCTCTGCCTAACCACCTGTGCAAATCAGTGAAAGCTGATTCACCGTGGCGATTCCTGGCGGGACAGTCCAACGGGTTAACAACAACAGAGTTTGTATTACAGTTGGTGATGGCACAGTTGTTAAGAAGAAAAATTTGGATCAGCACTTCACGTCATGAACGTTGCTGACCACTGCCCTAGAGTCTGGCAGTTTTGGGGCGGCACATGCAAAAGCCTCTTTATTTGACCTCTGACCTGTTGTGTGACTTGTGGAGGGGCGCCTTGCTTGCATCTGAGCTTTTCTTGCCGTTGCATGGCCAAGCTGAGGACACCAGGACTCATTTTCTGGGCTGCAACACAACATTCATGCAAAAAAAACAGAACAAAACAATATTTGTATGACTAATGTCTTTCCAGGGTGAGAGAACTCATGAATTCAAAAACTCTGAGACCTTTTCCTCCTTTTGCTGCAAAACAGCAACCAGTGATGGTGAACATTAGAACAAAAGGTTTCTAATTGACAACTCAGGAGACACAAATTTGATAGTGTGCTACCTAGACGCGGGTCGACCCATGTGGTGGTCTTATTTATGTGATCGATGTAGTACATCTCTCCCTCTGGAGTCACAGCCTGCTCCCAGCCTTCAGGCAGTGGACCTGAATAGCAGCGAAATACACAGTGAGAAGGCAAATGGCAGATGGAGCGCATGAAGTGTTGTGTGAAAGAGTAAAGTCTGGCCCACGGCCTCAACTGTTTGTGCAGCTTCAAGTTTGCAGAGGTTTTATGAATAGAAGTGGATGTTAGTGGGGGTATCATTAGGATATATCCGGGGCAGAGAGAGGATCTTGTGTATTTCACAATTTTTAACCTGGGTTTAGTTTAGTCCCGTCAATGTGAGCCCGCGTTGATACCAACACGCAGAGTACTGGCTAAAAGAGGGATTTGAAAGCAGGCTTTGAAGGGTCTGTTCAGTCTGATGGCATCATAGCACGAAGCTCCAGAAAAACCACAGCCTTCAGTTGTTCAGATTCACCTTAAGTCAGTAAACGAGTTCAAATATGTGGCACTAACACTGCAGAAGATGCAAAAACAGACAAAAGGTGATTCTGACACCAACCCAAAAAAGTCACTTTTAGTTGTTTCCTTTGTATCCGACTGAAAAAAAAAACACATCTTGGTCATTTCAATATCTAAAAAAACCCTTCACCAATAATAATATTGGGTTATTTAATGACAGTTGTTTAATTAGGGCTTGCATGTCTATGCTGACTTGACAATGAAATGGCAGACCATCCAACAGTTGGGATAGGCTCCAACAACTGTGTGACTGAAAAATGGGATAAAGTGGGTTTGGAAAATAGACAGATGGATGTTTGAGTAGGAGGTTCAGGTTTTTAAATTTAGAAAAAGACTTCTGGGCCATACATGTTCATCATAGCGACTTACAAACCCTGTTCCATATGCAATGGCGGTGGCTCAAAAATCAGAGATGCAGAGACTGACTAAGTTTAAATGATGCTTGCAGGATAATTTGGAGTGTGTCTCTGCTCATTCAAACAGAATAGCATGTCTTTTTAAATAAAAATAAATACATACATACATGTGGAAACAAGTTGTTGCTTTTGGGTCACATGTGTCCAGTGGGCAACATTTAACTGGCACTGAAATAAAAGGCATATAGCTACAGTAGAGTTCTAAAGAGTTTATTTCAATCCAACTAGATTAGCTAGCTTGATGACCTATCTACCGCCTATTTACGGAGCAAAAAGGAGGGACGACATCATTGTCCTTTCAACACCAGGGGATGTCGGCGGTGACACCTAAATAACACACGCTCGTTGACATACTGAAACTCTGCCACCGTTGGCGCGATTCGCGCGAACCAGCGAAATTCTGATGCAAAGAAAAGCGGCTTTGCGCCAATATGCAACCCTTTACTAACGTAAAAAGCCGCTTTTCTCCACAACACAATCAGCCGGTTTACATGGTTGTGTAAGCACTTCATTAGTGTACAGTGTTACATGTCAGCACAGAGACGGCTTTTTACCGCTTCAGAATCCAATCGAGTTACGCTACCAGCGTACACGGTTAAAAAGTTACGGTAGCGGAAAAAATGTTAACACTGGAGCTTAAGCTCTGGAGTTAAAGGGTTTTTGGGCATGTCCAAAAAGACATTGTAAAGACAAGGACTAAGGAGCACCTTCAGCTCTAATTTACAATAAAAATGACAAACTACATAAAAAACGGTCCCGTAGTACAGTCGTGATACCTAATGAAACAAACCACGGGGACAGGCTGTATCGTCAGAGGTCGCCACAGCAAATCAGCTTTCACTGATCCACACATTTGATTTGGCAGAGAGTTTTACAACGGATGCCTTTCCTGACACAACCCTGTATTTTAACAGGGCTAGGAACTGGCACAAGGGGGGACCCAGACTCAAGGGGCCCCCCTGTGGCTATATGGTTAGGCAGTAGCATGAAGTTAAGATGCTTTTCGGCAGCAGAAAAGTCCAAGACAGGTGAGCACCTTCTCCTTTTAGCAAAGACGATCGGCTTCTTGCAGGGTCCCATTGAAGCCATGACGCCATTACAAAATCAGGAGGCCACAGGTCGGCGGCAGCTGGAATGACTGGCTGGCAGCACCTCTGACTGGACAATGTGGGGTTTTATACACCTCCGGTAGCCCAGGGGTATATAAAAAGCGGATCATTCTGTGCACCTGACTGCCACTGTCTACATTCATGCCCACGATAATAATTTTCTATAAAAAAAAAAAAAAAAATCCGGTGGGGCATGAAATCACTACCTACAATCATCAGGGCTGGATTTACACCCCAGTACTCAGGGAAAAGTACTTTCGACTGCTTTTAGAAATGGACCCAAATGCAGACATTTATCTGGACACCTATGTGGTTTGAATCATTGTATGAAACCAAGTCTCATCAGTTAGGCTTTTGTAGCTTCTAGTTACATGAACAGACCCTTAAAAATGCTTTCAAACCAAGAATTCAATGGTCTAACAGGTTAGACTTTCTTCATTTGGGTAGGAAAAAGTGTTCCTCGGAATTCCTTTTAGCACTTCCATCACACCACTGGACTTTAACATCAGAGCTCACTAAAGTTCCCAGAGGCAGGGATGAGGAAACCAGGAAGAAATCCCAGGGAAATGACACCCAGCAAGGATCTGACCCTGAAGATGGAGCGCAGCTACAAAAAGGAAGGTCCAAGCTTGAGACAGAAGCAGGGCATTGAGAGGAGGCGAGAGCAGTGATACCTGGCTCGGGGTTGATGCTTTGTGCTTGTGTGGTGGGCGCGGGGTTGCTGAAGGAGTGGGAATGGACCGGGGCGCTGGAGATGGGATGCTGCTGAGCCGACTGCAGCTGCGAGAGACGAGGGTCGAGCCACGTGGTTGTCTTATCCAGGTGACTGCAAACACACAACAAGTCTAAACAGGTCTGCATCTGTTAAACCACTGTAACCTAAAGGGTTTCAGCTTGGACCTGCTTTACCTGAAGAACCAGATGCATCTACACTCACACAAATGGCACTACCTGCGCTTCTATAAACCTTTGACAGGAGCGTGAGCTGTCAGGAAACCAAACTAGTCGTCAAACTAGTTCAAATCTACCTGATTATGACAGAGGCCCTACTTTTTTTTTTTTTGCACTTTTAGAAATGGGTGAAACTTTACTTGGTTATTAAATATCGAAGGTCAAATCAAAAAGTGATTTAAGTTTGATCACTCATAAAATAAATGACCTAAAAGATCTAAATACACTTTATTAATATTGAAGAACCCTCCTGCACCAATCATGACCAACGTGTTTTCTAGAAACTGCCTCTCTGCAAAGAAACCGCTTTAAAGAAACCTGCAGAGCAACCGATGCAAAGCAGTGATAAACCCAAAGGAGCCTTACTTGAGGAAGTATCGTTGGCCAGTGGGAGTTTTGGCCATTTCCCAACCATGGGGGAGTGGCACATCGTCAGGTATAATCGATGTTGCCGCGACATCTGCTGCTTGGGTGGCGAGGGAGTTGACGGGGAGCGCAGCGGGGGCGGAAACCGTGCGGCTGTGATGGGGAGTGAGGGAACCGCACACGCCTCCATCCGAACTGGCCTGACGAGAAACAGGCAGATTTGACAAACGTGCAGAGATTTCATGACATGAGAGGATGGATGCAGCAGCTGAGACAGCCGGCGCCGGTCCACCATCACAACCAAATACTGGCATTTTAAATGCAATTACGTTTTAAGAGGCTTTTAAAGTTTTGAAATTAAAAAAATACACATTTAGTGCAGCAATACTCCTTTTGGTCTTTAAGTTACTACGTCATATCTGGATAAAAAAATAATTTTCTTAATATATGTCCTTCATCGTGAGAGCAATGAAAACAAGAACAAGTTAGAAACACAATTTTTGCCCGAGTGGGTCTTTAAATGAAACATATTGCTATGACATTTGGATAAAAGCATCTGTGACTTTTCCAGAAGGAAATCTGGATGTTTTGTAACCCTGAATGACTGAAAGGCACGACAAAAATCAGATCCACCAGTGCTACAAGATGGACCTGATGAGCGCAATCGTAGCTGTCAGACGACCTAAGAGTTCAAGCAAATCGCAGCAACAAGGAAATCCACCTTCAGAAAACGTTTGCATGGATTATTGTAAATTATTTATCATCATCAGCCAGCTCCTGTCTTTAATCCAGGGTTGAAAAAAAGCCTTTCATTTCATGCAAACAGAAACAAAAAGTTTCTTTTGAGAATTTGTGTGTGCAAAATGAATTTTCTGGTTTGGAAAAATGAAAAATTTGTTCCTCTGACAAATACTTTCCAGATTTTGCATCTCAGCATCCATTTCTCCATAGATTTTCATTTAAAGCAGACTTTCTGTGGTTCACTGAGGCCATCTAAAGCCTATAAGAGCCAGTGAGCAGCTTCTACTTAGGAGTGTAGATGGTTCTGCAGGACCAGAACCAGAACCAGTACTTGTCTGGAGTGTCCGCGGGGCTCCGGGGGCTTGAAGAAGGAGTCGGGCAGCTTCCTCATCCTCATCGGGACCGACGACGGCTGCCTGGACGCCTCGCTGGGGTTCATCACCCTGCTGAACAGGGCCTCCAGCTCCTTCTGCGAGTCCCCGCGGACGTGCACGACCTGCCGCCCGCTCCGGTGCGCGTCCATGTCGCCAAAAACACGGGAGTCGAAGCAAATCTACCGAAAAACAAGCGAACCCCCCTCCCTAAAAGAAAAGAAAAGTTCAAACAGGAGAAAAGTTGGAGACTCGGAGCGCAGCAAGCGCGCGACTTATGATCACATTTGTTTACACTTTCTCCCCCACCCCCCACCCTTTTTTCTTCTTTTTTTTTTTTTTACGTCCGTGCGTGTTTGTTTGGCTCTAACTTCTCTGAAGTCAATCAGCTGTTTGGAAAAAACACGGAAAACTACAAAGCAAACGGGCGTTTTGACGCACGGATCGCCGACTAAAGTTTGGAGAGCAGTTCCCGATTTGCCTCCCACATACCTTCAAGCAGCCAGAGCGTTTCCTCTGCGGAGTCCTGCAGGAACCAGGCGGACTCGTGCGCTCCTCAAAGCTCAGGAACAACTCAGAGTTTTCCCAGAGGATAGAAGAAATGAAATAAAATGAAAATAACAACAGCAATGCTTTCTCCGAGATCTCCCAACTTTTCTCACATCCAGCGCACGGTCCAGATTCATGTGATAGCGCGCAGGGGCGGGGTTGAGGGTTTAAAGCTGCCGCAGCTGCGCGACAATGACTTCAGGTTTGTAAAACCATCATTCCAAGAAATAAAATAAAAAATGTAAAATGAATCGAGACCTCCATTATTTCATCTAATTTAACAGTGGGCAATGCAAAATTATCAATTAATACAATATTGATTATATTTCTTCCACTTTTAATGTTTTTTCCCGAACTCTTTCAATTAGTTTGAATGAGAAGAAATAAAGGGGGCTCCTTCACTGAAGACATGCACTGTGTGCACTGATTTTGTTTTCTTTTTTGGGGGGTGGGTGGGGGATAGGGGAAATTGGGAAGTTGTGCTGAGAAAACATCCGCCCCTGAAGAGGCCAAAGCCAGCCGGAGCCTGTTTGTTCCACGCAAGTGTGCACTGTGCTGCCCTCTAGTGGAAGACATGCACGCTGCAGCTCATGGAAAGCAGACAGTCATTTCCAGTTCTTTCTCATTATAATAATAAAATAAAATAAAATAGTGAGTGTTACACGACTTTTTCAAAAATAAAATAGCTGTGTCATCTTAGCCTAAAGAAAAAAAACATACTTTTTGCGCTTGCCAGTGCTTAGACTGCTTAAAAAGTGGAAGGACTTCAATGATCACAAAGGGGTATCTGGGCCAAAGTTTATTTAGGGCTCAGTTTCCTCAGGTTCCTTTGAAGCCCATCGCCCCTCGAGGAGGATTTAAGGGTCACTCACGTGGTGACACATATCGGCTTTAATTCTTATGGGTAAATAGACAGGAAAAGAATTGAAGTGAGTGATTATATGTTTTTTAAATTCTATTTTTTAACTTTTGTTGTTCATCTGACCAGGATTTGCTTTTTTTTGATTGCTTGTGCATCTACTATTCTTTAACCTCAACCCTGAGAGGTGCCTGTAAGCAGTATTTTGCTTTGGCCCCCAGATCCTTGTGTATTGTTCTGTATGTTTACTGTTGCTTTGCCAATTTATTATAGTGACTTTGTCTCTTTAGTAAGATGCAAACCCACCCGACAACTTTTTGGAGGTGCTACTGTTCATTTAAAGGGCTTATATCTTGCTATTCTAAGCTTCCAGAGTATCCACTTTTTTGATAATATATTTGGCCCACTAAAGAACTTTTTTTTAAAGGAAATTTGAGTTATTTTAGTGAGTTCCTTTTCCTACACAGAAGTAAGACTCCGCGGGTGCCATCTGTTTCATCATGTCAACCTAAAGCTGGCCTCGGCAGCGAACCGTTGTCTCTGAAGATTAGGTGCAAGAGAATCCACTTCTTCTCAGTGCTAAAATGAAAGCGTTTTGCCGATCAGCGGAAGAAGTGGGTGTGTGTGTTAGCCTGGGGGCAGTGCTGGCAGCGCAGACTCTTCCTAGAAGGGGCTGTTGCTCCTTTTTTGTTCTCTCTTTAGATCGTTCAAAAATCAAAATCCTGCTAGCAGAATACTGCACAGCTGCTTCGCCACATTTGTATGGTGATATTAAAATGAGTCAGGGATCATTTCTCTCTCACAACCAAAGTTAGACAAAGATTACAAATACTTGAGCAACCCCGCCCCCCTTACCCTCCCTGTTGCAGAGCGCATCACAGAGCTCGTGCCCTGCCCATCATATTTTCCATGTCATAAATATGATGTTCATCTGTTCCTTATCCATAATTCTTTGAATTTAGAAATACACAGAAATGCAATTTTGAGTCTAATTTTCCCAAAATATACCATGAGAAAAATGCCACTAGAACATATTAAAAACACAAAAAACATGATTTTCATCAGAGTGGGTCTTTGAGACCCACTTCTGCTGACTCTACTTTCATCACTCTGCACTTTTATACATGAGATGTGCATTCCTCAAAGCCCTTTTAGCAGCTATTGTACTTGATATTGTCTCTGTTGAGCGTCCTGCACTTGTCAAGCTTTATTGTGTCTTTGCTTTTGCAACTTGCTTTGGAGAATGGAGACTGCAAAAACAAAGTTAAGAAACATTTGCTCAGCTCTTTTAATCTTCAGCTTCAATGCATGTCTATCAGATATTATATGATGCATTAATCTCTTATAATTTGATTTTTTTATTTTATTTTTATTTTATTTTTCCTAGTCACTGTCATGCACAGACTGCTTTTCAGGAGCATGTAACATTGCACAGATGCGGGGGGCCCTCAGACTGCAGCACCAGGCTTTTCACATTCCTCTTGCTGACCATGGCTATAAACTCACACAGGTTGAGAGCAACAGCAAGTCTTTTCCTTGGCTTTCACTGTAAAGTTCTCCAAGAAAGCCACATGCTGGAGCTGGACACCAACTGGATTTCTTTTGTTTTTTGAGCTCCTTTATGTTCTCTCCATTCTTTAAATGCACAGTTAACTGCTATAATTGCCCTGACTATCTGGAAGGCTGTTTTTCAGACAAATGAACTAGGAGTTAAAGGGGAAATCTGAGCACAAGACATCAAGAGACACCCTGCCTTCACTATATCCTACCTTAAGCAGCAGCTCCCATGCAGAGACACAAGCAGAGATGAAGTGTTCAATAAAACAGGTTGCACATGTTCCTTCCCACATCTGCTTTTCATGCTGTGGCAGGATATGAACTGTAAAACAATGATTCCTTCTAAGAGAAACACGTGTGAGTAACCCTTTCTCCACAACTCTCAAAACCTGCTCATTCTGTTTGAAGCATTTATAAATTTCATTGACAAACCGGATCCCCTCTTTAAGGAGGTCACAAGAATTTACTGGGAAAAAAAGGGGGCGTGGTAGTCACTGGTCCCTCCCACTTTTTCTTGTGAAGACAAAGTGAGAAAAAAATATTTCTGACAACTTCAAGCCGGGCACAACGGGCTATGCAGAAATGCAAGACAAGCAGTCTTGGTGGAAAAGTCAGCAGAAGAAATGCAGCAGAGTCAGCTGGTGGACAAAGATTGGCCCTCTTGTTTCTCAAGAAAATAATCAGCCTGAGTGAGAGGATGTGGACAACTGTTCTCCTGCTGCTCCTGCCTCTTCTGTCTTCCACAGTATGTAGATCTATTTCCATCTTTTACAAAATACAACTTTATTATAACAGGACATAGTTTGAGAGCATGACAGTTTATTTAACTGTAAGAAGACAAAGCTGATTTAATCTGCATGACTCAAGTGAGTCAAAGAGAAAACTGACCCATTCTCCAGTGTGAAAATGAGTCCATTTTGACCCGAACAAAGCATAAGAGTTAAAACACTTGGGTTATCTCTTCAACTCAATTCTTCTGGATCTTCATGTTGAAATATATTTTTGTGTTACTTTTTGACGCAACACTATCTTTTAGGTTGTTGTCATTTCATTTTAACCCGTATTAGTTTAGTCCCTTTTTAACTTCAGAGTTGGGTCAAAAACAGCCCAACTTGGGTTATTTTTAATTATGGAGTTTTTTGTGTACATATTTTGTGAGGGTTTTTACAATATTGAAGCACTGAGACAGCATTTAGATTTATCTTGAATGCATAAATTCTCTGCTGAGAGCCTTGTTCCTTTAGCTTTTTACCAAAGCAAAAATCACAAGCAACTACGCCAGTTACTTTAGTTGCATGAGCACTGCTTCTGAAAAAGTAAAAACCTATTGAAAAAGGACAAAATGTTATAAATTGGTCTTCAGATATCATTGATCAAATCACATATTTAAACTTTCTTAAGAGAATTTCTAAGTCAGTATTTAGGGAAAGCATTTAGCATCTCAATGCAGATAGATAACACAGCTTGCAGTAAATTAAGCTCTACCTTTACATTTGACCTCTCTTTGGTGTTTGTTTGTCATCCCCAGAACAAGAAAAAATATGATCACTTGAACCAATCACAAATTCTCACTGACGACTTGTCTGACATTCCTGTTAAAAGCCAGAAACCTTCTGGAGAGGTTAAAGGTCAGGACACCTGCTCCATCCCATGTGATATCACTGTCAGACTGCTCCGAGATGAAAAACATTCTCTCTGTGGTAAAGTCTGCTTTTTTTTTACTGAATTATTGAGAATCATTTTGAGTTGATTATGATACCAAGACTTCCTGATATTATAAATTAAATTCAGCTGGTATTTAGTGGAGGTGAAAGTCACATACAAGTCTAAGTTTTTTTTCTTTAAGTCTCAGGCAAGTCCTAAATTGCTGCAGAGTGGTTCAAGCAAGTCAAAAAAGTCACAAGTCATTAAATGAAGATAAATGAATGAAGGTAAATGTATTTTATTAACACATATACAGCAACTACTGGAGTACTGGAGGACTAATGCTGCAATCATAGAGTGTGCACTTGGGATGACAACACAAAGTGTATAATTTCCAAATTTCTTGGCTGCGTGCAAGGAACATGCAGTCATTGTGTGATCAGGAGTTGCACATTGTGCAAGATTTGAAAAAAATAACAATTTGTTTGACATACCAACTTCAACCTTGCATGTTGTTTAAGTATTCCTCATGACCTGTCAGCTGCAGGATGCCCATCAAAAAAATGCGCTTGAACATTTTCACTTTAGGAGTTTGCTGAGAGGTCTCTGACCTTGATATCTTGAGAAGGTCACCTGTGTGCTCTGTACAGGTTTGCCCATTTATTCCTCACAGACAGCCCATGTCCGCCTGTAAGGGCAATTTGTGGTCATCTCAAAGTGCTGCAGCACAGACAACAAAAAAGCTGCTTAACAAACACGGTATAAGAAAAACCTTTTAAAATTGTACGTAAAACAAAATGCAAGTTAAACGTTATTAGAATTCTCAAGCTTTAATGAATTTGAAAGCCAGTGGAAAGGTAAATTTCTAGTGAAGACTTCAAATCAGCGATAATCCTAGTTGCTATTAATTGTAGACAAAGAGCATTCTATAGTTTAGAGTTTTTGCAACAATTAAAAAGTGGAGAAGGGATTTATGGCTCTTTTTAGGGAGCCAGATATTTTGGATCACTTCATTTCAGAGTCGTTCAAAAGACTTGCTCATTTGGCTCTTTTTAATTTTATTCACTTTTAAGAAGCTGAAGATTATTCATTTTATCCCAGAAATGATCACAAGGAGGATTGATGGGCTGAGATCTGCGTCTGATATTTGCATCTGAAGTTAGAAGGATGAGCTTGTTTGAGCTCATTTTTATGTGAACGTAAAAAAAAAGGGAGGAAAAAATAAACGAAATAAAAAACTGCAAGTCAATTCCCATCTTTCATGTTAATGAAGGATGGGAATCAGTTAATGTTCAAAAGATTTGATTCATTTGTGAACGTAAAATCTCCAGTGAAAAGACTATTTGTCTCTGGATTTCAATGTCAAAGGAACAGAATTTAGTTTACAACGTCTGGATTCATTTATAGCAAAGGGGTAATGAATTAGGTATAAAATGTTCATGTTTGCATTCAGGTTAAACAGTCAATACATACTCATTTAATGTATTTAATCATAGAACAGATTAATCCTGTCGGTTTCTGGTTTTTATAAGTTTACAATATAACGATAGGACCTCTTGTAATCATGGGGTCAGTAACAAAGTCCTCACAGACACAAAATGATTTAGAGATTTACATTTAGATTTAATGGTTGTAGTTACAATAGAGTTGGGTAATGCACAATTGCCATGGATGTCCTAACAGAAGATGAATAAATAAATGAGTGTGTGTGCGCTTGCATCTTTATGTGGTTGTGGGGACTACGCTTGGTGAACCCCATTAAGAGGACATTTGGATTCCTGAGGAACTTATTCAACTTGAAAGTAATATATTTAGGTCAAGATCTTTAGAGTTAAGGTTAGGACCAAGTAACAGCTTGTTTTAGAAAAGTCATTGTGTTGTGTCAAAGAGAAAAATCTTCAAAATGATAGATATTTACTTTTTACCTTTCTGTGTTTAAAGGCCAGTTGCAGCAGTCACTGTTGGCGTTTGGTCGTAGCACCCGAAAGCTGATGAGGGATGTGATGGATGAGCAGAATAGAGCCCTGGACGTGCTCTGTAATCAAGTAAAACGTTTTTTTTCCCTTTCTTAAAAAACACAACTTGTTTTTTTTTTTTTGATTGGTTGTTTTAAAAGGCCCATATAACTCTATTGTTAAGCCTTTCAGTGTGAACGATATCCACATGCATAATAATATATTACCTTTGGGACACTAAAGAATGAATTATTAATGAAATATAAATTATTTTTGTGAGCTTTTTTCCTACACAGAAGTAAAACGAGGCACTGCCTTTTGCTCCTTGTGGGTGCTGCCCATTTCATGGCATAAACCTAGATCTGGCCTAGGCAGCGTGTCTGCTTGTCATCCACGAAAACACACAACATCAGAACTTTTGCAACGAAAAATGTGCATTTTATGCACACAATATGAAAAAGTTTTGCAGATCACCACTAGCTCAGCAGAGTAAGTGTGTGTGTTAGCCAGGATGTGGTGCTGGCAGCACAGACTCTTCCTGGAAGGGGCTGTTCTCACTTGTCCATACCACATTGTGAGGACTTGCTGAATTTTGTGAATTGGGAGGGGCTGGTGCTCAGAAAGCAGGGTTTTAGAGGAATGTGTGAATGGACCAAAATCCTGTTAATCCAAGGAATTAACATTATAATACACTTCAAAGCTCAAAAAGTAGATTTTGTATGATATAGGCTCTTTAATAACACTCTTTACATTTTCAGGTCAGTGAACTGATGATGAAGATGCAGGCACTCAACTCTGAAGTACAGAGAAGCAACACTGAGATGTTTTCAATGAAACCCGTGCAATCCCATGGTAAAACCCATACACACACTCACACAAAGACAAAAGTTCACATAACACTTTTCCAACACAAAAAGGTAGCTTTACAGTTTACAGTTTAGCTTGGAGAAAATGGCTGTTGATTAGCATTATAAACAGAAGACAAAAAAAGTTAAATAAAACAAACTTTTACTAAAAGTTCAGCTGCAGTTTGATTATGTACTGTATACTATTGAAACAAGCTGGCATATAATACAAACAAAGCACTATTGTTGTAACCTTATGACCCTCTCCAAAAATTTTTTTTTAAATTTTTTTTTTATGTTTTTAACTAAAAGTCAATGTGTTAATTTTCTGGGAACATTTATTAAGTTAGTAGGGTGATTTAAGGTATTAAGTAAGTACATTTGCTTTGATTAGGACGAGATTGCAGTGAGACCAAGGACAACCTCATGTCAGCTGTTCCAAAGATCCCCAGTGGGATTTACATTATCCACCCAGAGAACACAGACTCTTCATTTGAGGTATTTTTGCTGTTATTTGTCCTGTCTGACTAGCTAGTGGTTACTGCTAAAACAAACTGAACTGCAGGTGTTCTGTGAGATGGACTACATGGGAGGAGGATGGACAGTGATGCAAAAAAGGAGTGATGGTTTAACTGACTTCAGGAGACCGTGGGCTGATTATGTCGATGGCTTTGGACACCTTGCAGGTTAGAAATAATGGCATATATCAGCTATGAAATTCATTTTTTCGTATAGCAAATAATTTTGAGATGAGATGATGGAATTTTATATGCCCTACTAAGTGCAGAAATACCAGATTCTAAGCTGAGGATTGGCTAGAAACTGAATCACAAATCCACACTCAGGTCCAGACTTTTTTTAATTGATGGATTCAAATTAACTCTAGGCAGTATGTGCAAATTTGAACCATTTGATTTAATCGCCTTATGTAGAGCTGGAAAAAGAATACGTAGCAGTGCTACACCTGCCTCAATGTTCTCAGTTGTGGTCTTGTGATAAAACTTATTTGCAGCAGACAGGAAAACTACCTTTGAGTTCTAGGTTGTCCTACTGTGATAAGCCTCCTACTTTAAGGCTGGATTATAAAGTCATCGAATTACAACTCAAACCAAGGCCTATGACGACATCAAGTAGCCTTTAAGAACAAACATAGAAATGTGACTTTAGAGATTGCTGAAAACCAGATGTGTCTGTTCGTTTAATCTTTTCTCTTTGTGTGCAGGAGAACATTGGTTGGGTCTGAGGAAGGTGCATCACATCGTAAACCAGAAAGATGCTCGCTTCCAGATTCACATTGCCCTTGTTTCCCATGATGATGTCACTTCCTATGCATCCTATGATGACTTCCGCCTTGATAATGAAACAAACTTCTTCAGAATACACCTGGGAAGATATGCAGGCAGCGCTGGTATGGCTTAAAGATTCCAGATTCAAAATAAATCTGTCTCTGGCACAAACTCTTAATGTTAAACAAACAATGTCATACTTGAAATGATTTCATTTGCGCATTTGATATGACACAGCTTAAGGTTATACACATTTTTTGTTACAGGGGATGCGTTTAGGGGTTATGACCAGGTCCAAAATCAGGACACAGCTCCATTTAGTGCTTCAGATATGGACAATGATGGCTGTAATCCATCTTGCACTATTGGAAACAAAATCGTGGAAAGCTGCAGCATTCAGCAGAACTACTCAGACTGGTGGTTCAATCAGTGCGGCCTGGCGAACCTCAATGGATCTCCCTGGGATTCAGATCAAAACCAGGGGTGGCACATCTTTTGGGACACCTGGAGACGCAATGGAATTCCTTACACCATTAAATCTGTTACAATGAAAGTCAGAAGGATTGCAACCAATAACTGATTAACGTTATGCTACGTTCACACCGGTCATGTGTTGCCCATTCAACACGGGTTCTTGAACATGCTTATGGAGTTCACACTAGCCGGTGGCTACCCAATACAAGTGCATGTACCTATAGTTGGAAGAGGATTGGTGCAAAATTTCGAAGTAGTGCAAATCTCTTGCACCAGGATTTTTCTTTCACTGCTATCTTGATATAAATGACTTGTGTCATGGAATTTTCAAATTGTTAGCACTTCCGTGAATTAAAATGGACGATATTCATAGATTACTACCAAATCGGAGTCCTTTATTGGCCAAAGTTCAACTGGTTTAACAATTTTTACGTGGAGCCTTAAAACTGACTTAAAAACAGTCGTAACAATGCTTGAACGGGAGAGTTTGAATGAAGAAACCTGAAACGCACACATACGTGTGTTTACTTTTCTTTGGAAGTGAACGTAGCATTAGGAAAAAGGGGGAGAACTTCAGCATCCTCACTGTAAACTAACAACACGTTTTTTTTCCTGGTTTGTCAGATCAAACAACAAATAAAAAAACATATCCTTTCTTTGGAGTTTCCTGTTTGTACCTTTTTTAAAAAATCTACAAATCTATGAAAACTCAGAGCTATTTAAAAAAAAGATAAAAGAAAAATAGTCTAGAACAACTTCCAAAAGACCAAGATAAATGCAATCTGTATGATTTGAAGTTACAATTGCATTCCAGGTTTTGAATTTTTACTTTTGAGATTTCTTTTTTTCCCCTCTTACTCCAAAAACAAGATAATAACAAGCAAGTAATGAATCATATCCTTTGATTAAGGTGACAAACATCTTTTTGAAACTGTAGAAGGACACAAAAGAGAACATTATTTGATTTCTTGGACAAAAAAAATAAGCTGCAATAATAATCTCTTTTTATCTTTTCTCCTATCACAAAGTTACAGTTTACACATCAAAGCAGGGAAATTTTTAAAACATAACATTTGCTGCATGATCACAAATGATGCTAATATTTTTGAGTGAAGATATTAGAGCTGACCAGCCCCAGCAGGTGGTGCTATAAAACTGATCTTCCAGTGTTAGCTCATTGTGCATGAGCATTGATAACTGCATTACTAAAACTACTAAATCTCTTCTAAATTTAACCGAAAAGGCACAACACAACTGATGAAGCACCTGTGCTTACACACTTGAGCAGTCATCATTTATCTTGGTAAAACCTCTGCGTTGAAAAGTGGGTCTTTAATGAGAAAATAGCACAAAAAAAACCCCAAATGGGAACTAACTAAATCACCGAAAAAACCTCTTAAGTATATTTACTAGTGTGAATTCTTTTCAAACTTTTGTTCCAGCATTTGTCTTAAAACCACTCCCGTTTTCCAAGGGGTGAAGGACAGGACTCTGCTGACTTTTCACTTCTGCTGTTATCTCATCTTTCTGGAACACATTTTTCTAGTCTAAGGGTGTGCTCAGTTACAGTTACCTTAGTAATGGCTGAATACTTCAGGGCTACATAGGGTTAAGCATTTCAGCTCACAGCGAGAAGGTCCTGGTTCAAATCCCAGCTGGATCCTCACCATGTGGAGTTTGCATGTTCTCCTCGTGCATTTGAGCACTCCGTCTTCCTCTAACAGCCCAAAAACATGCTTCATACATCAATTGGTGACTCTAAATTGTCCCTAGGTGTGAATGTGAGTGTGTGTGGCTGACTGACTGTCTCTGCATTGCCCTGTAATGGACTGGCACACATCCAGGGTGCACTCCGCCTTTGCCCTCCAGTGGTAGATATAGGCTCCAGCAACCCCATGACCCCAAAAGGGGATTCAGCAAGTTTGGAAACTGGATGAATGGATGGATGAAAATTAATTTAACTCACATAGATCTGTAGATTAAAGAGCTCTCGAAAACTTTTGATATTTCCTGAGAATTTTTTTTTTTATGAGCCAAAATTCTAGCAAACTTTAAAAGATTACGTTTCTAAAATTTTAAAAGCAATCTGATTACTTTTCTTATATTTTACTTTTCCTAAGTTTTCTTCCTCGTCTTGGATATGTCTAAAGCCTGAATAGTGTAATCCAACAAAAATTACTTAATAGTTTTTATTTTTAGTCTGTCTACACACTTACACTTGTCACCTGACGGCTAATTATTTTTTGGGAATTTGTTTGTTAACAGTCTTTGTTTAATGATCTATTTATTTAAAAAAATCATGTAGACTGTCTACAGATACAATCTATTATTTTTGCACGATAAAGTTAAATACAAAAAACAATACTTGTTTTTTGTGGAATTTGTTTCTCTCATCTTGTCTGCCTTCCTGTTTATTAGTTCGCACCAGCAGATACATGTTTTGCTGATAAATGTCAACGTGTCAGGCAAAAACTCTGTAGGACGTCTGGGTCCCTGTGTGGTCTCCTTTGTGCAAACTGCCAGGGTCAATAAATGCTCTGGCACATTCACATGTGGGGAAAAAGTCTTCTGCAGGTGCATGCAAGTTCAGCAATCTCCAATGCAAGTGCATATGCTTCATCTGACAGTGTTTGTGTGGAGATTATGAGTTTGCGTTGGTCTCAGGAAGTAGTCTTAACAAAAACTCCTTTTGATGACATTTGTCAGTGTTTAGCTCCCTTATCCTAGCCATTCTGGTGAATTGTATTGCTATTAAAATGTTCAAAGTAGCTAATCTTCAGCATTAAAGTCCTTAAAAGGCAACTCCCCCATCTACAAACGTACAACTGAATGTTCTCTGTGTCTTTGTTTTCCTTGTTTATATGATGTATTATAGCCTGTTTTGCATTTGCTAAAGAGAAGTGCCAAAAACTGAGGTTACTAAAGTTTGGGGCGACGAGGAAAAACACTATAAAATAAGATTTATTTCTGATAAACAGTGGGAGCTATCAATTAATGCTACATGCCTTTGAACACATCAGCCGGTGTTCCCACACTGGTTGGGAATCTGTGGAGAGCGGAAGCACACAGGAAGCAAAGTCTACTGGGAATTTAAACCCTGAGGAATCTCATCTGCAGTTCATCAGCCATCAGTCATAGTAAAAACATGTACTGAATCAAAAAAAAGATGTTCTCTCTGATAATTCAAAAGTGGCTTGAGTATTTGTGTTTTTTCTTAAAACATAATTTTGATATTTTTTTCCGCTTTTACTAAATAAATTAAAGTTAAATGTATGAAGCGTATTTTGCTGCCATTTGAGGGATAACTGTAAAGAAAAAAGACGTGTTTAATAATAAACTGTTAATTTACCACCCCCCAAAGTCCTAAGTGCACTTTGCCTTTTAGTGTCCCTTTATTAAGTGTAAAATGTTATAACCAATGTAAATAAAAGTACAGTGGGACCCAGAAAGACGGATTCTTTCTCAAGGACAGTGTAAACAGAGGGGGAGGGCGACAGAGCAAAGGAGAAGACATGCCATAGCCACTTGATTACTCCTTCACAAAGCAGGAACAGAGCGTTTGACTTCCCTTTAGGATGAACCACAGACTGCTGGGAGCTAAACGCAACAGCCGACCCGGTGACACCAGCAGTCCCGGCAACAGGAGCCAGGACAACCTCTTCATGTATGATGATCTCGAGGAGGAACACTGTTGTGCTGGACAATATCTCGGGTACGTTCTCAGAAGCTTTTCTATTATTTGCATCTTGTCCACCATGCAGAAGAGCTGCAGGTTGTTGCACATTTGTACTGAAGATCATACTTTAATTCTATGCCAATTAGTTAAGGTTTTGATCTTTTTTTTTTTTTACATTTGCAGGAAAGTAACATTTGCAAGAAACAGTACTTCCTTTTAGTTTTAGAATATCTGACTTACAGTGCCTGATATGTATTTGACTTTTCTCTTAAATTAAAAGATTCTAAAAAATAAAAACAGCAGGTAGTTTAACTTTTTTACAAATTGGCATTGTGCTGAAAAATGACACAGAAAAGTACATGCAGGGTTCACAACCTGAAACGTTTCCCCCAAAACTGCACATTTATTGCCTTGAATTAATCTGTTTATGTTTCAAATCTATTTTTCTTGCTGTCTGTGCTTCTGTGAAAAATAAAGTCTAAACATAAGTCAACTTATGGGACAATGAGCATTGGTTTGTTTTATTTTGTTAAACTGAAAAGGAGTAGTCATTTTGATCTGTCTGTGTCTATCTGGTGAACCAATCACAGGAGACTAAAGAACAAAAGGGGCGGGGCATTACTCAAATCAGGTATCTTCAGATCAGCGACTGCATATGAGAACTGGGCTAAGCAACTCCTCCCTCCTTGCACGCCAAACAGTATTCGCTGGTTCCTAAAAGCCACAAATCCCATAGACTTCTAATGAGGAATAAACAGCTATTACTCAGTCATTCTATTTGTCAGAATAACCACTCTTGCTTGATCCCATCAATGGTTGCCAGGTGGTTTGACAGAGAGTTTTACGCACTTCCTGACACAATCCTGTATTTTGTCTGGACTGGGGAGCCGCGCAGGGACAAGGTCCCCTTGTGGCTACATAGTTGGCCAGTAGAGTAGAGTAAAGGGTCCTGCCTGAGGTTCAAAGTGATATCACTACCTGTCAAGAAATTTATAAAAAAGGAAATTTAAATCACACTGTACTGAGCTCCCTAGGATGCAAACAAATATTTCCTGCATGCCAGCCCTACACCCAACCAACTGAGCTACCTGAGGTTGTTTATCACCATCATGCTGGTCTGTAGGTAACGAGCCTCACTCCCCAGACGTCACATATTGACACATGGGTAAGGATCCCTCTGCGTTATTCTTTGACTCTTTGGGCGCCTCCAACTCGTCATTTTTTGTTGTGCCGGCTGTTCCGATTAAATCAGGGGTCCAGTCGTATTGTCAGACACAGTACCAAACGAGGACCAAACCTTGGGACGCATCTGGTACCGGTACCCTAGTCCGGAACCGGTACAGCATTCGGAACTGGTACTGTACCGGGTTATGGTTAGGGTTGGGGTACCTGGTTAAGGTTAAGGTTAGGGTAAGAATGCAGTTCTTAGTTTCTTAATATAATTTCACTCAAAAACATATTGTATTTACAGGCTGGCTTTGGAAGCTTTGTAATATTTGTTGCTTTTCTAAACTAATAATGGCAACTCTGAAGGGATGAATTAGAAAAAAAATGTTAACATTTAATTACTTCCATGGGGATGTGCTTTTGATTGGCATGTGTTTAGACCAACGAGTGAACTCAACAGTCTCTTTTCATTCTGCCCTCCTTCTGAGATGGAGACTTGAGTCATATTAAAGTCTGTCCTTCAGAAAATTTAGGTTCGAGTTGAGACTCAAACTAAAGTTCTTGAGACTGGATTAGAAATTGAGGTCAGGGACCAATGAATATTGTTTATTTATTGATAATTTAATTCATTTATTTTAGCACCAGGACATCATTATCAGGTCTAAAACTGCCTTTCATTTGACGTGAATTTAAATGCAAAAACTTCAGATCGACTTGGAAAAAGGGACTTGTGAGCCACTTTCCCACCTCTAAACCTCCACACACATTATTCCCTGGTCTCATGTTTGTCTGTTGTTTTATGTAGTTTCAATTATGTTTTTTAAATATAGTTTATGCATATAATTTCTGGACTCCTCAAACAAACTAAAAGCAGCATGAAAATAAGTGTGGTGTTTCTGTATCTGACCCTGCAGCAGCCACAGCAGCTTGGAAAAGCAGCTTGCAGCTCGTCTCAGCACCGTTAAAAGACGCCAGGCTCTGAGAGGTCCCGCCTACATGTTCTGTGCTCCCTCGGTCAGTCTGACAGAGATCGAGCAGCGCTTCCTAGAAGCGGCTGAATATGGCAACATACCAGAGGTACGCCGGATGCTGCACCATGTGCCCAACCTGAATGTCAATGCGGTGGACTACATGGGCCAAAATGCATTGCAGCTGGCTGTGGCCAATGAGCATTTGGAGGTGACAGAGCTGCTGTTGGGGAGAGCAGATTTGTCCAGAGTGGGAGACGCTCTTCTTTTAGCCATCAGTAAGACATACATTCACACACACATTTATTTAAAAAAAACACACACACACATCTTAACAACATATGACAAAAATCTTATACAAAACAACTTTGAAAGTAAAATGTTCTTGTAGCATTTCTCTGATGATGGATTGAGACGTTAACCATTCAGGACCAGTTTATAAGATAATCTATAGTCAAATGCAGAGTTTTTCATCATTTCTGTGAAAGAAAAAGGAACTAACCCGGCCTTTTGATCCTTTGAATGACTATCAAACCTCAACTATAAGGTCACATGGAGGCTGCTTTGTTTGCTTGGACTCATGGGATCATTTAAAAGATAACTGGGGTGATATTTTTAGGAATAATGTGAAACAAATTTTCCCAACAGATAACTTTATTTTATATTTATATAGTTAATTATAGATATATTGTATATATAATATTATATATACACACACACATACAATATATCTACACCTTATGTGTTGTATATGTCTTCTTATAGCCCTCACTAAATGAACATCAAGAAAACTCCTTGTGTTATAGGTAAAGGTTATGTCCGCATCACTGAAGCACTGCTCAGTCACCCTTCGTTTCGGGATTCCCGACGTCTGACAGCCAGCCCTGCTCAAGCAGACATGTTGGATGACTTCTATGCTTACGACGAAGATGGAACAAGGTAACAGAAGCATTAGTAAAATGTAATAATGTTAGACAATAACACATTCAATTTGTATAATCAATGTCAAGGAAGTCTTCCAAGTGTCTACAGCAACCCACTAGGGCTTACAATTGTTCTTTAAAGGTCAGTTTCTTCAATAATTGAGAAATGATTTTTTTAACTTTAGGGATTACCTTACTTGATTGAAAAAGATTCAGCCTGGTTTAACCTTCTTTTTAACCAGACATTTTATTAGTGATACAACTAAATGCCTTTCTTTCATATTGTTTATCACTCAAAAAGTATATACAGTTTTTTCTAATGATGTGCTTAGGTAAGATTCAAAATTATGAAGTAAAACATTTCGGTAACAGACTAATAAAATCATCTAGTGTTGACTAACTTAAGCTGACTTTAAACAGACAGCATCACATGATTAGGATACTAACTGCAGTAAAAGAGGAAAATAAAAAAACAAAGTGAAAGGGAGAAATTTTAAAAAGGAATTTGAAATATAGTCTCTTCTGAGCATGCTTCTTTTTTGTTTGGGCTTTTTAATTGATTTTTATTAGTTTATAATTAAAGTAAGTTTGTGTTTAGTGAATACATATATATAGACAAATATGTTTTACTCACATGTATGCATGCACACATTTTTGTGCAATTAATATTCATTAAAAATAGGTTATTTTAAAATGTTTCTAAGTCATCTGTAGGTTTGGAGGTTCAACACCATCTGAGGTTTATTTGAGTCTGGTTCTTTACTGTTCTTTTCAGGTTCCTCAACTGTTTTCACATTATTTTGCTTTGTAAATAACAAAACTTCATAACTGTGCCCCCTACAGATTTTCACATGATGTGACTCCGGTAATCCTTGCAGCACACTGCCAAGAATACGAGATCGTTCACACCCTTCTGAGCAAAGGAGCCCGCATCAATCCTCCCCACGACTACTTCTGCAGCTGCGACTCCTGTAACTATCAGCAGCAGTACGACTCCTTCAGCCACTCTCGCTCGAGGATCAACGCCTATAGAGCACTCGCCAGTCCTGCATACCTCTCCCTGTCCAACAAGGATCCAGTGCTGGCAGCCCTGGAGCTCAGCAATGAGCTGGCCATGCTAGCTGACATTGAGAAAGAGTTTAAGGTCAACAACAAAATAATCACATCCTTTACATTTGAAAAAAAAATATTTACCATCCACCTGTTAACTAGAGGCCTGTTCACACTGTCAATAGTTTTAATTACTGCTGCGCGCATAGTTGGACTTACTGTATAAAGAAAAATGAATTGACCCTATTGGTGTCACATCTGATACATGCATTTCTGAGGCCCCTGTCTATCATGTTCAAAGCATTCCTTAAAAAGCCATTAAAAACGTGGTCCATGTTTTCTGCCCTGTAGTGCATTATTGTTCCACTAGAGGCAGTAGACAGGTTTTCAAAATGGCCGCTTCCATGAAATCTCTTGAACACTTTTGGCGGGAAAAGTTTAGCTAGTTTTCAAATCTTTATGATGTGAATAACTCATCTATTGTTATTCTATGTTTTAAATGCGTCTTTGCTGTATTGAAAGAATGCAATTTTTTTGATAGTTAATTATTTTTGTGATACAGCTACACTATGTTAAAAATTTGTGGATCTAATTTGAGACAGCAGATAAACAATGTGCTTTTTCCTTAACATTCATGCCAAAATTTCAAAGTAAGATTGTTGCAAAAACATACCAAATCACCAAACAAGTCATAATTGATTTGATATTGTGTATATGGAATATAAATATGAAAATGTAGAATCTTTTTTGTGGATGTCATTGTGTTAAAAAAACACACGTAAAAACTTAAATTTTCTCTCGATCCTTTGATGTAGGGAGCTTTACAGGGTCAAACCTTTTGTGGTCACAGATAAATGAATGTGCCATTTTTTCCGTGTGTTATCACAAACAAACTCTTCTTTTAAAACCTGCTGCACTAAATCTAATTTTCTCCAACACGTCTCTGCTGTTGATTTTTTTTTTGTTGTGTCCAGAATGACTACAGTCAGCTGTCCAGCCAGTGTAAGGACTACGTGGTGGGCCTTCTGGATCTGTGTCGCAGCACAGAGGAGGTAGAGGCCATTCTGAATGGAGAAACGTCCTCTGAGGATAGCTACGAGGATGCAGGCCGGCCCCCCCTCACTCGACTAAAATTAGCCATTAAATATGAACTTAAGAAGGTCAGTGACCTCTCGAACAGGCAGGTAAAAGCAAAATGAGTCACAGAGTTTGTCAGCATCAAACAACCTTGCAAGTTTAAGCTCATTTCTAATTATCTATTTGGAGACTTCTGTTTTGTTTGTTGGTTTAAAACAGTCTTCAAAGAATAACATATGTTTAACAGATTTTTGAAACATTAAAGTCATGTCGACAGAAAACAACTTTGATGTTTGCTTTTATTTGAATTAAAAACAGTGTAACTCAACCACTTCTGTTTTATATGTTGATTACACAAACATAGAGACAGAAGTTTCAAAGTGGAAAACTACTTTTGAGTCGTTTTTTTTTTTTATTTCAAAAGGAGTCAGTTTGACCAAGAACATAATGTAACAGGAGGGTCAAGCTTTGGCTATTTTTGCAGCATTGATGTTGTGACGTCCCTTTGAATCTTTCAAGCTTTACACATATGACGTGCATTCAAGGATCTGCTAAATACGGGTTCTTGAATTTGCGTTTAGACTTTGGCGTTCATACAGGACCAACAGGGAGGGGCTTCTTTTTCTGCTGTTTACTTGCTCATGTCCACCACCTACAGTTGGAAGAGGCTTGGTGCGAAATGTCAAAACGGTGCAAATCTTATGAATCTTGCTCCAGGCTTTCTTTCATAGCTCTATACCGATATGTGAAAGGATTGTTGTCATAATTCTGTCCGGGTGCTAACCGCATGTATTAATTTGGCGATTTGGCGACACCATCCTTTCGTCACTACCAATTCCGAGTCCCTGATTGGTCAAAGTTCAACCTAGTTAAATTTCAGCATGTGTTCAATGTCGGGGAATTTTGTTTGTAGAGCCTCAAAATGCTCTTAAAAATGTGCGTGAATTCTGAGTTTTAAACACAGCCTGAAACACCTGTTTACACACTTTTTCATAGACTTTTCACCAGGATTGGCCACTTGACCGCATGTTGCACAGTTGAACATAGTTTAAGACATCTTTCCTCCTAATCAATGGGATCAATTTGCAAAAAGAGTTAAGTTAAGACAGATGTGAAAGTGAAGAATATTACTCATATTTATCCACTAGTCAAAAGTCAATAGTCAGAACAGGAAGAATGGATTCATCCTCCTATCAGAGGGAGTTCAGTTGTGTTGGTTTCAGTTGTTTTAGGTCATCTCTTCTTATTAGTCATGGGTTGGAAGCAGACTATTTACTGAAAAGAGTTTTTTTTTTGACCCACTGCTGTCTGTGTTTTCCAGTTTGTGGCTCATCCTAACTGCCAGCAGCAGCTGCTGAGTATCTGGTACGAGAACATACCTGGTCTGAGACAACAAACCACGGGTGTCAAGCTGCTGGTAGTGCTGGCGGTGGCTATCGGACTGCCGGTTCTGGCCGCAGCTTACTGGATCACTCCATGCAGCAGAGTATGGGGGCACTTAAACTTTTTATTCACGGTAGCTCTTGAGTGTTGAATCCAGAGGGATAAATGTTCTCACATTATTTTCTCAGGTTGGAAAAGTGATGCGCAGCCCCTTCATGAAGTTTGTAGCCCATGCATCCTCTTTCACAATTTTTCTGGGACTTCTCATCCTGAACGCCGCAGACCGTTTTGCAGGAACCACCTTGTTGCCCAACATGACTCACCATCAACAACCTGGAGCATCGCAAATGAAGCTGGACCCTCAGCTTCTGCACCGCACCACCACCACACCTTTCACCTGGATGGAAATCCTGATCATCTCATGGGTCACAGGCAAGATAACCAGAAAGTAAACACACAAAATCACAGAAACTCAAATAAAAAAAACAGAAAACTGTTCCTGCTGTAGGCATGATCTGGGCTGAAGTGAAGGAGATCTGGAGCCAGGGACCAGGGGAGTACCTGGTTGAACCATGGAACTTTCTGGATTTTGGGATGTTGGCAATCTTTCTTGCCTCCTTCAGTTGCCGCTTCTCCGCCATGAAACATGCTGACACAGCCCAGACCTATGTGTACAAACACAACAAAACTCTGCTGCAACTGCCCCCAGAAATCCACTACTTTACTCAGGGTGAGAAAATCTCCCGCCTGCCGACTTACCGCCCCATCTTCATATACTGTCATCCAAAGCTTTGGAAAGACTTGCAAAAGAGATTCTGATTACAAGAAGTCTGGTTTTTGACATGTGCGTCACATTTGTTTAGACATGAAGAACACTACATTTAGAAGGACTACGGAGAAGTAAAAACTTTTCATGTAGGAAGTTCAGAAATAACCAGGAAAATAACTTTATCAGGAGCACAAAAAGAGGTCGATAAAGGCTGAACATAAACAGCACACAAATGTTTGCTTCAGTCTGTTATCTTGATTTTATTTTAAACTTTGAAAGATGTAAAAATAACATGAATGTTCTTGAACTTTTAGCTTGCAGCCTATTTCTATTTCTAGCAAAGGATTTTTTTTTCTGGCGATGCTTAAAAAGCAACTTTAGGTTGGATATTTGACATTGAAAATTCAAATGTTTGACTTGCAGCCATTGGTTTTGACTGAACAAAATCCCAAGTTTAAAGGGTGGAGAAAATATGAACCAGATTAAAGGAAATTGTCAAATTTTACACATTTTAAGAACAAAAATATGTAGAGAAAGTCTTTTTAAACTTTTTGCAACAAGCTGGAATTCACTGTGAAATTCTGTATCAAATAACTTCTAAATGAACTTACCAATGCTTCCTGTTTTGCAGCAAGAATTTACTGGCTGCCGTCTGACCCTCAGCTCGTGTCAGAGGGTCTTTACGCCGTGGCCGTGGTGCTGAGCTTCTCTCGGATCGCTTACATCCTCCCAGCCAATGAGAGCTTTGGCCCACTCCAGATTTCTTTGGGGAGAACAGTGAAAGACATCTTCAAGTTCATGGTCATCTTTCTGTTGGTCTTTTTAGCCTTTATGATCGGCATGTTCAACCTGTACTCCTATTACCTGGGAGCCAAGCAGAATGACGCTTTCACCACGTAGGTCAACAATGGTGACAAACCGCTTTCTTCCCACATTCATTTCACTTTAGTAGAGTTCTCTGCACAGATGTGCAGATTTTTGCTTAGGGGTCAGAAACTAGTGAAGATTTTTGAGGCAAAAGGGTTTTTGTTTTTTTAAAGAGGTTATGAAAGGGTTCAGTCACACCAGGGCTGTTTGGGCCAGACTAAAGCCCCTAAGCTATATAATACATTTGGGCACAGATAAAAGCTCATCTGAACTCTGGTGTGGAGCAGAGTAGCAAGTCCTGATTCATGAGGGAGCTAATTCACTTGCAAGTGAACCCTGGTGCAGTTCATTACAGTGTGAATGCAAACAGACTAACCAACTAATAAAGGAGCAGTAACAAACCAAAGAAAGGCATAACGACTAAAAGCTTGAGAAGCGCAACTGAATAAAGTTAATAAAGTTAACACTTTATTATCGGCTCTTTAACTCCAGTGTTTACATTCTTTTGACGACCATAACTCTTCACCATTTACGCAAATAATGCAAGTCCAGCGGATTCTGAAGCTGGGAAAAGCAGCCTTGTGCTGACATGCAACACTTAACAGTAGTGATGTGTTTATGTGGTCAGCATAAATCAGTGGATTCTGAAACAAAATGGTCCACGAATCACTGTATGTCAAAGAGTGGCTGTTATTTAGGTGTCACTGGTGAAATCTCTGGCTTTAAAAAGTATAAAGTGCTAACAGATGCTACTGTAACATTATTAGCATCATCTACTGAACTGGCTTTCTTCTTCCTAAAGCTCTCTGTCTGTGGTTCTTTCTTGATTTTAACCCTTTAATTCTGGAGCTGGACACATGCTGGAATGTCGTAGATTGCATAAACAATAAAAAAAAAAAAAACGGCATTAATGAAAGTCAACACTGGAAAAAAAATAAAGAAATAACTGCTCCAAAAGCAGGATTATAACATCTTATAACATCTATGTGCAGTAATTTACAGATTTTGGAACTAACGTGTTCAGTATTTTTTTTCTTAAGGACCCATTTCCACGTGTCTGTTTTCCTCTTTGTACTTACAGCCTGGAAGAGAGCTTCAAGACGTTATTCTGGGCGATATTTGGACTGTCTGAGGTCAAGTCTGTTGTCATCAACAATGGGCACAAATTCATAGAGAACATTGGCTATGTTCTGTACGGGGTTTACAATGTTACCATGGTGATAGTGCTGCTCAACATGCTCATTGCCATGATTAACAGCTCCTTCCAGGAAATTGAGGTATGTCAGTGAAACATTTAATCATCCCGTGGATCCAGTTTTTTACTTTATTTTTTATTTAATCATTTCAATTATTGTGGAAGTATTGTGATCAAATATTTTTACTAGTTCAAATGTGTTTGTTTGAACTCACTTGTCTGGAGTCAGTTTCAAATATTTTCACAGCTGTTCCATGTTAGATTTGCTGCAGATCTCAGAATTGCCGTCCTGTTATTTGAGTCAATTTAGATAAATATATGGATCCATCTTCATCTGAAACATGGTTCCTTTTTTAAATAAACTGCTGCATCCCTTCTTTCTGTAGGATGATGCTGATGTTGAGTGGAAGTTTGCACGGGCAAAGCTCTGGTTCTCTTACTTTGAAGAGGGACGGACACTCCCAGTTCCCTTTAATCTGGTTCCAAGTCCAAAAACTATACTGGGCATGGCTACTGCGCTGAAGTCCCAGCTCCAGCAGTTCAAAGAAAAATGCAATGCCAGGAAAACTGAAACACAACTCACTGAGGTAAACCGATGTACACAACCAACACAGGAAGTTCAAAGAAATGTCACAGTAGAAAAACACATCGAAACTCAAATTTAAGTTGTAGTTTGTGTCACTATAGTTTGTTTTTGATCACGCAAATTTAGTAACAAAAAAAGAATAAGTTTATATTTTATTTTTTTACATCTGAGTTTATTTAAAATCTTAATTTACCATAAAGTAATGTAATATATGGTGGTTCTTATGCACAGATTATTTTTCTTAAATGTTTCAAGTAATTTCTTATTTTTTCTTTTTTTTTACTACAGAAATGTATATTTTTAATGAATAAATAGTGTCTTTTTTTAATTAATTTTGAATGATTTCTTATGATTCATATATTGTGCTGTGGTTGTATTTTTAAAAGGAAAGGATTTTCTCTAGCTCTGAATTGCAACAAATCCAGAGATTTTGAGCGCCCCTCTGTGGCTTTATTGCTGCATTACAAAATTAGAGTCAGCTAAAAACAACAAAACTGTCAAACAACTGTCAAATCTTCATTTGAGAATGTTTTATTTGAACCCAGCAGCGTGGAGAGCGCAAGCATTCTGGATTTGGAGGTTCTACCAGTCCTACGAGATACCAAGTATGTGTGTGAGTGCAGCTTTCAGATCATAAAAGATGTTCCTTTTTGCCACTGATTGTGTAATACACTCTGGTATCATTTCCTGTCTCATCATAATTGTGATTTTGTTACTTGTCGTTTCCTTCACTGGCAGAAGACCATGAAGCGACTGATCAAGCGCTACATCATCAAAGCCCAAGCGGACAGAGAGAGTGACGAGATCACTGAAGGTAAAGCCAACTTGAAGTGTTTTCGTTTTTCATGTAGAAGGCTCTCGGTGCAGAATCTGTTTTTTTTTTTTTTTAACTGTCATTATTTCTGACTATCAGTCCACTATTTAGCATCTCCAGTCTCCTCCTATTATTCCGGGACTTCTCATAAAAATGACATGTTTTTAGACTTTTCCATTATATAAGCTAGTATAATTGCACTGTAATTACTTTATTCAATAGATTAGTTGGTCCAAAAATGTTTTTTTTTAAAGAAAAAAAGAGGTATTGTATTGAGCATTTTTAGAGTCCCACTCCGATCATCTTTTGTTCCATTTTAAAAAGTGTCCCCTTTTAATTATGATTATGCAGGTTTTAGCCAAAACCCCCCAAAAATTGTGTTGTTTTCTAGGACATAGTTTCATTAGAAATTTGCCTGAGTTGTGGGCAGAACCATTGATGTGGAGTAAGCCCCACTTCCCATCATCCATTTGTTTACACTCTCTCCTGCTAACATACAGTTCTTCATGAATGCCAATCTGACATTGTTAGAGCAACAAAGGCGGCAAGCAATTTTGGAGTGATCTAGCTATACAGTTTTGCGTCATTTTTAAGCTTAATTTTCTTAAAATGTCCTCAATCATCAGAAAAATGCTACAAGAACATTTTAAAAACACCAAAAATACAATTTTCATTGGAGTGGGTCTTTAATATTTTGAAACATTTGCTGATCTGGACTGCAGATAAACTCTTTGTTGGTACTCTTATTTCTCATTTTGCTTTGCCAGGGCATTTAGCTATGCACTCTTTTTTCTCTTATTTTTACCAGAATTGGATGCTACAATTGGATTATTTCTTTTTTTTTTTTTTTTTGCTCCAGGTGAACTGAAAGAGATTAAGCAAGACATTTCCAGTCTGAGATACGAGCTGCTGGAGGAGAAATCCCAGAACTCTGAGATGCTTGATGGACTGCTGAGGCGGCTGGGAAACATGAGTTCATCGTGCTGAGTCAGGAAATCAGGAAAAACGGAAAAAACACCATCAAAACCATTCAATTCTATCTGGAGGTTGGGAAGAGGATATAAAACCACTTTCATTTTTGTATTTGTAACAAGTTTCCTTTCATGGCTGTCGCTGGTTTTTGTTCATCAAGTTATTTTTGTTTCCACTTCTGTTTTAAAGACCCACTCCGATTATCGTTTGATTTTAAAAACGTTCCCAGTGTCTTTTAATTATTATTATGCCGTTTTTAGCCAAAAATCCAAAAAGCTGTGTCGTTTTCTTGGACATAGTTTCTGCAGAGCGGCAAGAGTTGTAGGTGGGACAGTGGACGTGAAGTAAGCCTGCCCCCACTTCCCAATCCTGTTTACACGCTCTGCCCAACGTGGAGGGGAAAGGGAATAGAACAGAGAGCTTGTTGCCTGTCTGCAATCTTTTTAAAACAGCGTTTTTTTGTCTGCTTCTGATTCATGATTTGAATAAAGAAATATTCAGAAATGCAATTTTGAGCTTAATTTTCTCAATGTATGTCCTCCGTCTTCAGAAAATGCCACAAAACCATGTTAAAACTGCAGAGTCAGAAACGTCTCCTTTTCTCTTTTTTCCCTCTAATATATAAAGATCTGCTGACAAATTTTCAGACTCCAGTTCAATCATCTGACATTTTTGTTCAGCCTTTCAGTAAAGGCATAATAAACAAATGTTTATACTACAGGGTTTGTCTAAATTTGATTTTTATTGGACAGCAGAAGACTCCAGTTCATTCAGTCATAGTGCAGACGTGTGAGCACTAAAAGAATTCATATAAATTAATAAAACTGAAAGGTTGTACCTTTGAGACACATTTACTGCATGTAACTCATTTTCAAAGGATGGAGAAGGTGTTAGGGTTTAACATTAAAGAGGAGGAGCTCCAGTATAAACATCTACTGCAGAAGAACACCTGACACAGCTACAAACAAAACACAGTCTATTATTGTTTCCTCACAGTAGTCTAAAGTTCAGGCAAAAAGGCCATTGATGTCTGATCTTGGTCCAAAGCTGAATTTTTGTGCTGATGACAGCATCAGGCCTGTCAGATGTAGATGATGTAGTTTTCAGGTACGAGGCCTGTTCTGCCCTTATAGGTGGCCTGAAGCCAACCTGGTTCCACAGACGGACACACTGTAAACACGAAAAGATCCCATCAGCAGAACAACACACACTTATCAAGCAATGAAATCACAACACCACAAAAAATATTAGTGTCATTAAAAAAAACATCCAGGTAAATGATATTTGTTTGTTTAGAAAAAGGCAGACGACACTCAACTTTTTTTTTTTATTTGATCACAATGTGAAGAAATAAGACTGGAAACTGAATTCATGCAGACATTTTTTTGCTTTATTTTCAGTTAATGAGACCACTAAACTTTTCTTTTTTTTCCAAATGATGAGTTAAAATAAATGAAGAATGAACTTGAGAAACAAAACTAAACTTGATGTTTGTGAATAGGTAGGTTGATTTTATTCAGTTAGGTCACAGAGTGATCTAAATGTGGAACAGTCTGCCTGAGGATGTGAGAGCTTCATCCTGTGAAGGTTTGTAAGAAAAATGTCAACTTTGTAGCTTACCTTTAAGGCAGTTTTTTCATGTCTGCATGTTTTAAGTTGACTTTATGGAGGGTTTGTTATTGTAGAATGTGTACATGTGTGTGCGTTTTTAAAAAATTATGATGACTATTTTTACTACTATTTTATTTATGTATTTGTTTATTTATGTATGTAAAGCACCTTGAGGTGTTCTGTTGAATGTTCTGTTGAAATGTTGAATTTGAATAATATAGAATAGAATAGAATAGAATAGAATAGAATAGAATAGAATAGAATAGAA
>BSAI01000201.1:13668785-13745148 GCA_036245035.1 Adrianichthys oophorus | reverse complement strand
AATAGAATAGAATAGAATAGAATAGAATAGAATAGAATAGAATAGAACAGAACTATATGGAAAACTTAATGCATTCTGGTGCCTTTTAGACACTTTTTAATTTCCTTTTTTAAATTTTCACAGACTTCAGTGTAGTTTTAAGCTACCAAAGCTTTTTTTTTAAAGCCTTTTGATTCACCTCTGTGTATGGAAACAAGGCTGCTTTGCTTTGCCTTCAACAAAATGGAAAACAATAAATAAAAATTAGAATTACTGCAGTTCGCAGGTGTGAACAGGCCTGAAAGCTGAAGAGCAGGAGACACTTACCATTTGAGAACAGCGCCCCCTGTGGAAAACTCAGCTCATGACTGTGCTCTGCCTCGCAGGAATAAAGAGCCTTTGCATCCCTATTAAGGAATCATGGAAGACAGTCTGATGGAAAACATTCATAATAGTGATGGTTTTAAGCACAGTGAAGATCAGCATACCTTCCAGAGGGACATATGTCCAAAGCTGACAGGAACACGGAGCTGTCACGTTGCGGCTGGGTGACCAACAGCCTGCAACAAACAACCGCAAAATGCTCATCTAAGACAGAAGAGAATCTGCTGCAGCTGACAGACAAAATGAGTAAAAATGTATAGCAAACAAAATAATGTGTTAAATATAAGAGTTAATCTACTGCAGACAATCAAATTTGACACACATCTTTTAGCGAAAATGGTGAAAAAAGTAGCTATTTTGTTTAGCTTTGATATTTTGGTTCAAGTTTTACACAGTAAAAAAAGGTGCCCCCAGCATATTTATGCAATGCTTGCATCAATACTTCATGGCTCTTAATTTTACACTTTTTGTGCCAACGCCCTGAGATTCCCACCTCAGATTTCCATACATGAGAGTCTGTAGCAGGTGAAAGAGTAGAAAATCTTCTGCAGCTCAGAGATAAATCTCCAGATTAGATGGAAACTGCAGGACATGCAAAAGTTTTTAGCATAAAGATTAGATTTTACAGCGGGAAAAAAGTGCAAAAAGGGGAAAGAAAATCTGTAGCAGATAAGAGATGATGCAGAAAAGAAGCAGTTTACATAGAATCTACCTTAGATAAGAAAGTATTCTGGAGATAAGAAGAATGCACAAGAGAGGATAAGCTCTGCGTCCTTATTCTTTCTCAGATCTAGATGGCATCAGAGGAAATGACAGAGGGCCTTTCACATGTTAGGAGATACTCACAGAGACCTGGGCTTCTGGAATACGCTGCCGTCGGTGGCTGCAGAGCGCTTCAGATCAGAGCCGCAGCGCATGCGTGAAGGTTTGTGGGCTGAATCCAGGGATGCGAGACTCTGTACTGATCCATGACAGCTTTTATAATCTGAGACAAACACAAACAATCAGAGAAAGCCCCAACATGGGTTCATTCAATCAAAGAAAAAGGTGTACAGACCCTCGGAGATGTGCAGGGATGTGAGAGAAGAAGACTCAGACAGCTGGTATGGAAACAATGAAGAAGATGAAGATGAAGAGGAGGAAGCAGTCCTGTACTCAGAAGTGTGTAGCTGAGGGGAGATGGGGTTCCCCGCCCTGGTTTTTTTGGTAGCGTCTCTTTTATTAGTGGAATGATTGCTCATGGAGGAAACAGAGGCGGTTCTCTCCACAGGTCCTTCAGCCCCAGCAGAAGATGAGCGCTGGACCGAAGGACTGGACCCAAGTCCTCTGGAGAGAAGTTTTGACTCCTTTAGGGAACACAAGGAGACGGTCGAGTTTCTGTTGAAAGATTTTTCCACTGCTGAGAGTAACGAAGATGTGGACGAGGACACAGAAGATGTCTGCTCCACGGGAGTCAGCGGCGCAGCAGACCAGGAAGAGGAAGGCTGGAGATGGGGAGAGGGGGTGGCGTCCGACTGCTGTGCCTGATCTGACGGGGCTGCAGGTGGAGACGCTGGGTCAGGTGGGTCAGACTCAGCCACGGGGGAAGACGGGGAAGATGTCTGAGACAATCCGTTCTTTTCAGAGGAGTGTGAGGACAGGGACTCCAGGCTCCCCATGGGGGTCGCGCCAGGACTACTACTGAAAGTGTCACCTGAGGGAGAACGGAAACGTTTTGGTCAAATCATGAAACCTTCGTAAAGCAGAAGCAAATCTGATAGTTAGCATTTGCAACAGAAGACATGAGGCATGACTCAGAACTCACTGTCGTTGTCTGCCAGGCACAGAGCAGGAGAATACAGACGGGCCCTTCTTCTTCCAGATGACAGGCAAATCGCCTTGCTCCTACGAGGAGTTGAGCGGGATGAAGGAGCCGAAGGCACCGGCACCGACAGGTCTGGGGCCTCGCCGAAGATCTGACAAAAACAGAGGCGGTTTTACCTATGGGCAAAGTGAGCAGCCGCTCAGGGCCCAATTTCATCCAAATAACCCGCCTAAAAAAAGCACCAACTTTTATTTTATTTGACTTTTTTTTCATAAAATATGTGCTAGGGCGCCTCTATTATCATGCCAACTTGCCACTTCGCGTTCGGTGTGAGTGCACCTTCACACTCAGCCAACTGAACCATCCGGCCGCTTATTACTAAAATAAAATAATAACTATTAGATTATTTTTGTTATTCAAAAACTCCAATATACAATTGTATAACATATACAATCAAATAGCACTATTAATAAATAGTAGCAGGGACCAAATCGGCAAGGACCGCCTCTGGACAAAAACACTCAAAACCTTTTACGTCAATTTTTGCATTTGTGTGTGTGAGCGCGCTCAGTACTGCACCTTCTTGTGGTTCTCAATGATTATCTCAACCACGATGTTCTGAAACTTGATGTTCATCATGGCGGCCACCGTCTCCTCCTGTGACCTCATTAACGTGGGCCCAAATATCATTCCCAGGTTGGACACAGTCATCTGGTTCTGGTCACTATGAGATGACACTCTACACACAGCATCCATGCATCGAGGGAAAGCGTCATAACCACATTCAAAAAGCAAGTCCTCTTATTTTTGTTCTTTTTCTTCATTTATTTTTTTAACTCCAACTATGTTGTAAATACAGAATGAGAATAATGGTAACTTTCTGCAAACCTCAGTGAAGATAAATGACTGAAGGAGTCAGAATCTACTGGGTGCGGGACCGATAACATCAGTCAGGAAAAAAACACTGGTCTGATGTTTTTCCGCCTTATGTTTTTCAGTAAATATTTGTTGCTGGAATCTTTTTCTAAGATCAGTGATTGAAATCCTTTAATGATTTCACACATTTAAAAAAATCGCCTGGGATTTAAAGATGGGAAAATAATCTTTTGCAGATGACAGTATAAGTTTGAAGGAGGACAGAAGGAAACATCTACAAACTTGAGGAGGTGGCTGGTCAACAGGTCCAACATGGCTTTGTTTTTTTCTGGCAGTTTGTGCACGAGAGCGTGAATGGCTCTGACTCTGTAACTCTGGTCTTCAAACTCTGTCAAAGACGACAAAAGCAAGGATGAGGCGTGCTGCTTTTTACAGAAATCTGTACGGTGGCCCTGAAGTGCAAACCACAACAACAAAACACACAAAAGATCAAAATTAAAAAAGCAAAACAAATAATAATAATTATTTTTAAAAAAACTCATTATATTAGAGCTGGGCAATATGGCCAAATTCAATTCTTGATTTTAATCTATTTTTTTCTCCCTCTTTCTAGTTTCTTTAAAAAAACTACAAATGACAGAATATATTTAACAAAAACTATTTTATTTTAACATCTCCTTTGGAATTATGTGCAAACACAAAGTTCAACTAAAAACAAGCTGTAAACATGTTTGTAGATGTGAGCTAAAGATAACTTCAACATCTTATAAAGAGAAACACTTCTTGTCTGTTTCAGCTGCTGAAACAAATTTGTCGTACTCCCACTTTTGGCAGCTACAACCTTCAAACTGATTTTGCTGCATGTGGTTTGATGCTTTAAGTCTGAAGTCACAACACCACATTTCATTTTTTACTCACCAGCCAAGTTAGCCGGTAAAGGAAAATAAAAATCTACCAGTCAGGTAGGTTTTTTACCAGACAAATGATTACATTATTTTACAAAAAAAAACCTTATAGGTGTTATTTAAAAAAAATATTATGTTGAATGCAGAGAGAGGACGTCACAACATAACAAAAACATAAGATAAAAACAACTGTTTTTAGTGAGTGGCTTTTCCGGCTTTACCGGCTCTGTAATGTTGGATATAGCTGATAAAGTATCAACACGAGATCCCATTACTCAGAAACAATGGAAGCCCAAGAAAGCAGAGAGGTGGGAAAATAAAATCTTAAGTTTCACAAAAATAAATCGTCTAAAGCAACAAATTTGAATTAATCGTTTGTATCAATATATCGCACAGTGATATATTGCTTTAAAAAAACAAAACAAGATGCCAGAAACCTAAAAAAAAAAAAAACACAATTAAAAACCTAAAAAATACAAAAAAAAATCTAAAGTAATTTAGAGAAATCAAAACGAAAAGTTAAAAATTTTAACAAAAAAAGGAACTGAAAAAGGTAGATACTATGGAACATCACTGATTGGATGATGACGTTTGTTCACCTTTTCAGCTGGAAGTTATTTGGCATCACAATTTTCTCCGACAGACGATAATTCTTAAGGCTTCTGACCACAGCCACTGCAAAGCTTCTTTGGTTGTTCAATCAGCTCTTTACCACATTTCAGGCAAAAAAAACCCCTTCTGTTGTCGGTCTTCTTCAAAACTCAAACGTCATCATCCAGTCAGTGATGTCCCATAGTACCTACCTTTTCCAGTTTCTTTTTTTGTTTCCTTTTTTAACATCTCCTTTTGATTTCTGGATTTTTTTCAGCGCTTTGGTTTCTGGAATTTTGTTTTGATTTCTAAAATGTCATTTTTTAATTGTGTGTTTCGCTCTTTTCATTGCCGTTGTGATCTTTAATCTGTTTTGTGTTTAGTGATTTGTTGAAGTGATTTGCCCTTCAGGGCCACCATACATCTGTCTCTAATTGGCAGTGAAAAAAAGACAGGAAAATCATACTTGCAGCCCTGATGAAGTCTTTATGCAGCCTGTAGGTCAGTAAAGGTTCTGCCAGACACCTGCAGGTGAAAACATACTGTGTGTTACGTCTGAGCAGCTTTGTGTCTTTGCTGCTACCAAAGTGTATGCACACTACCTAAAATAATCCTTAAGGGCGCTGGTTATGGTTTTATTGTCCCAGGCATCTGAATCCAGCTGTATCTCAGAGGGAGCTGTGGATGCTGCAAGGAAGTAAATGGTTGGAAAAGCAGAGGTGGACCTTTGAACAGAAAGGTGAGTCACTTCAAAATAAGAGCAACAAACCAAACACGCTGGTCATCAGCCGCTGCACTTTGGAGTTCACTCCTCCTGTCCTGTACAGGCCCAGGGTGGTAATGCCTGCAGACACATCCACTTCATAAAAAATGCATAAAATAAAACACGTTATTTGCTTTTCTGAGGCAGAGGTGTACCTCGTGCTTCTATCAGCTTAATGCACTTCTTTGTAAAGGTGAAGCCTGCCTCATTGAGAAATGCTGTAAAAAAGATAATCAGATTTATAGATGCAATTTAGCAAAGTTTCTTTCAGATTTGAATACAAAAACAGACAGAATCTTAACTCAAATCTGATACTTACTTTCCTCTTTTTTACTGAGCAGTGACGGGAGAGTGTAAATCTAAACAACAGGCAAAAACACAAAGTTAGTTTGTAAAAAAAAATAATCACACAGGTGATTTTGCTGCTTTTATTTTGAAATAATCCTGCGGCCATTTATATTTAAAATCATGGATGGTTTCTTACAGGTTCTTTACCATCCATCGCCTCCATCCAAAGCCGTCGGTTTGCCTCTGAGTGCGCCTGGAGGGTTAAAACACTGTGTCTGCAGGCAAGGACAAACGACATTACACATCATATCCAATTCCCTTTAGAATAGAATAGAATAAAAAATGAATAGAATAGAATAGAATAGAATAGAATAGAATAGAATAGAATACAATAGAATACAATAGAATACAATAGAATAGAATACAATAAAACATGAATAGAATAAAAAATGAATAGAATAGAATAGAACGCTTTATTGTCCTAATTCAAGGAGAACAATTAAATTAAAGGCGACCATCATGTCAAAGTGCATCTGAAATAGGCCTTTAGGTCATCCTCTCACCTCTCCACCACCTCGATGTCAAAGCAGAAGCGTTTGTCGATGGAATCCGTCTTTCTTCTGACACACGAGCGTAGTCTGAACATCTCTGGGGCTCCGCCCACCACACCATTCTGAGAGCAGACATCACCTTGAGTTACAGCGTCACCATAAAGCAAATACACTTTTGTGAAGAAGAAAACAGCACTCTGAAAGAATAAGTTGCTTCTTTGTGGGGTTTTTTTGTTTTAATTTGTGTAAAATAATATTAAAATAAACAAACCTAAATTATAGCAAGGCTAAAAAGAAATGTAATATCTCTAGGTGGTACTTTCAAAGCTTTCTAAAGTAAAAAGTTTGTGGAAAAAGTTAACTGTCTTCTTATCATCAGCTTCTAGATTGTTCATGTTATGTTTTTTGGTGTAGAAGCCTGACAGAGCGACAGACCCACCTGTCTGCTGGCTGCTCTGGCCTCTGTACTGCTCATAGTGAACATCTTGGAGCTCCTCTCATAGGTGCAGTAGTGCCTGGTCCACGCGCTGCCTAAAGCACCTAAATAAACACGAGTCTTTAATGGAGCCTTCCTTTACTCTTGAGAGTATGAGGCATCAGAGAGTCTCACGTTTCTCCTGGATGTACAGATGTCCCTCCATGGTGAAGGAGCTGGGGGGTTTGAAGTCCTCTTCAGCAGACCGGATCCTCTTCATCAGCCTCTCAACCTCAGCTCGGGTACTTTCAAAGTTGTTCCGAGCCTTTAGAACACAGTGTGGATGGATAAGATTTTTTTTTTATTGTGCTTTGCAAAAAAAAAAAAACAATAATAAAAAAATTGGAGAATTCAAAGAAACTTTTAACTGAATTAAACAATGAAGGTTGTCATTGTAACATATCAGTAGGATACTAACAGAATGACTCTAGAGCAGATAATGGACAGAGAAATCAGCTTATGTGGATGCTGTTAGTAAAAGATCTTCACTAGTCCTGGTTTTGCCCTTTTTTGACTTGTTTGCTCAAATCCTTCCATCACTTTTGTGTGTTTTGTTCTCCTCCAGCTCTCATTTAATCTTTTCTATTGTCCAGTTGCCGCTCATAATTACAGAGATTTTAACAGCAGTTGTGTTCTCAACTATCCACTTCTCAACTTTCACTTTTGGGTAAACCGGTTTAACAAAATGCACTGACCATATGGTTGGTTGGGGGTTCAAAACTTTGAATCGTTTAGCAGGATACAGCTTTGAGAACAGAAATCATGGGCAGATTTGAGGGCTTACATTTTGCAGGTTAAACTGAAGGTGTTGCTTGTAGGGTTCAAACTCGTGAGCCAGCTCGTAGCCTTCGTGGTAGAAGGTGAACAGGCCTTGAAGGAACGCTAATAACTGAGGAACAGCAGAAATTTCATCAAAAAGTTTTACAAAAAAGAAGCCGTCAATCATTCGTTCAATCAATCGGAGCCCTGGACTCCCAGCTTCTCTGCTTTCTGGACTACAACAACAAAGAGTTTGGTCAGTGGGGGAATGTCCTCACAGGAAGCTGGCTGCAGCAGCAGGAAGCTGGCTGCACTGATATCCATCACTGAAGCGGAGTGTGTGATGAGTGCTTAGAGAGCTGCGCTCAGTCTTTGTCAACATGTTTACATGCACACACTTTGCCGCTGCAGTGCTCCAGTTTAATTTACGCCAGTGTCTAATTCTGAAACAAAAAAAAAAAGATTTTCTGTGACAAACTGGATGGAACTCACCGGCTCCACAAACTCAAACTTCTTTCTCTCCTGAACCTCCTGGATCTTGAACACATACTGCAGCGATGCATCATAAAACACCTGCCTGTCCTTCTTGATCTGAGCATCGGCCTGCAAGAGAAACAACAGTAAGAAAACAAACACACAAGCAGTCATTGAACTCCCTGGTCTCATTGTGGCTCCGTGAGCTTAAGAGGGTGGTTCCTGTACCTCCTGCAGCTGAGACTCCTTCTTTCTAGAAGACAAGTTGAGGTGTTTCTCCAGGACAGAGTAATACCTTTCCGTCTCCTTGTCAAACTGCTTCTTTCCATCCTAAGAAAGACATATTCGCAACTAAATAAAAGCATTTAAGTTTTGTTCAGTTTGACATTCAGACACAGCTCAGTTTTCCCGTTAGACAGCTGAGACAAAATGTCCTCAAAATGCAAAAAGCAATCACAAAAAAATACAAGGAAATGCGTTCATTTTTTGTTTGTCCTGCTGCAGCCGGTTTATCAGGAAATAAAAGGCTCCAATCAAAAACCAGGAAAGCGTTTAAAACTGCCAAAAATGTTTATCTGGCTCGACAAGTGCAACATGTGTGTCTCCAGCTGATTTTGGGTCAACAGCATCAGCATGTTCTTTCACACAGTCCTGCTACATTCCTCTGTCTCTGAGGAAAAAGGAGACTTCCCTCAGACTTTATTAAAAGTGAAACTAACTTGTTTTCAGTCATGCAAACCACATGACAGTGCTATCTGCATCCTCATTCAAGATAAATACAAGCAGATTAAGTCAACTATAGAGCTGGAGACATGAATCTGAGAGCCATGTTCTCCGTCTTTGCATTGCTGCCTCTCTGAGCTCGGCTCCTCGCTCTCTCACAGCGTCCATTCCCACGACCTTGACATCGACTCTGGGATTCATCTTTTATCCCAACAAATGAGGTTTTCTGATGCAAAGTCCGAAATACCAAACGTGTGCGCAACATTTTTATTGTTCAAAACCCTGGAATTACTCTGCAAATGTACCTTAACAGCTCCGATTTGTTCCTTTCGAAACCTCTCCAGCGGTGAGATCAAAAGATTATCAGCATTCTGGATCTGGAACAGTGCAAGGAAAGAAAAAACTTTTCTGTTGTGCATCAACAAATATAAAAACAAGCAACGAGAATGTCACAGCGGCCAACACATGAGGACTGCAGCTTCAGTGACAAGTTCAAAAGGATTCTTGCAAAAAGCAGTTAAATAAATGCAGTTTTTGAATGATTCTGTTAAAAAAAAAACTCTCAGTTAATCAAAACTTTTAAAGTGCTAAAATAGTGTCAGTTTTGCCAAGTTGTAGAAAAGTTCCCTTTCTTTCTGGGGAAAACTCAACACCTCAGATTTAGAGGATGTCTTAGTGTTTTTTTTGTAAAAAAGAAAAGAAAAGATTTTTAAAAACAGTAGGCATGAACTAATTTGTCTCTGGAAACTTGATTGACTGAATCTTTATTTATATATGCACTTAATGCCATCAGGTTTTGGGATAAGTAAAAAAAAAAAAAAAAAAAAACTACCGTATTCAAGAAATTTCTTTAAGAAGCTAAGCAGTTGAATAACAGAACTGTGAAATGAAAAGGGGCTTGCAACCTTCAATGAGCAGCTGCTGCAGATTGCGGTTTGACAGGAAACATGGATTAATAGCAGATCTGCCAGATTAAGCAACTGGAGGGGTTATGCAACAGTCTCATTCAATATTTCAATAAGGAATGAAGTGAGAGATGTTGACTGGGTCTTAAATCCAAAAACCTGAAATGTAAAATCCACCTGGAGACCTAAGAAAACATCAAAGAATTTAGAAAAAAGCCAGATGTCTAAAAGACAAACATCTGCATGAAGTGAATTGATACATAAAACATCATAAACAGCCAAACAGAACCAGATTCTAAATGGTTAAGCACCCACTCTGATGAAAATGAGGTTTTTTGTGTTTTAAACATGTTCTTGTGGCATTTTTTCTAATAATGGAAGACATATATTTTGAAAATTGAGCTTAAAATTATATTTCTGAGTATTTCTTTATTCCAATCGTTGTGAATCAAGAGCAAACGAAAAAACGCTGTTCAAAAAAGATCATATCTGAGACGGAAAATACGCTTGGGGGGCAAGCTCCCTGCGCCGCTCCATTCTGATGTCCTTGAAAACAACACTATTTAAAAAAAAAAAAACATTTGGCTAAAAACTGCCTAATCATAATTAAAAGACCACTGGGAATGATTTACAGATCAAAAGATGATAGGAGTGGGTCTTCATCAGGGAAGCAAAATTTGACTCAGAATCACTCCTTTATCTGAACAAGATGATTCAATAAAACATTGAAAAATGTAAATACAATCATAACTGATGCCTAATAAGGAGAACAGAAGATTTCTGTTCATACCTCCACAACAAATGCAACAGTTGATCCTGAAATCCTTAACGCCTTCATCCAAATATCAGTAAGAAAGGATGTTTTTGCAAAGCAATGAATTTTTCATCTCTATTTTTTTCAGGAAGGACGTTTCAGCTTAGTCGTCTGGAGCTAAATCTTTCGGCTTGGTCCTGCAAGACTAATATAACTACTGCAGTAAAGGAACGATGAGTTTTCATCTGTCCACGTAACAAAAACTTCAAGCTGTCAGACATGGAAGTGGAACAAATGCCTCCTTGTGCTCATTTTTTAAATTATGACTGAAAATGAAAAAAAAAAAAAACTTACAGAGATGGCTCCAATTTGACCAAATATTTTTAAGTTTGGAACAATGTTAAAAAAAATGTTTCTTTTTCTAAGAAGCAACTGAATAAACATTCCCCAAAAAGTGAATAGTTTTTTTTAAAGGTGCTGAACAGACGTCTACTGAAATATGTTGTATTGGAAATCATTTCAATGTATGCAGTGGAACAGAAACAGTGGAGCCAGAATGAAATTTAGACAAAAACCAAGAAAAAGCAATTCATCTTGTGAGTTTAGGCAAACATTGCAAAAGCTAAGCTACAGTATGAGTGGTTATTGTAAACACATCTGAGATTTTACCTAGAATTTAGGAAGCGTGAACTGGATTTGTTCATTGTTCTCCTAAATTGTTAACAACATGGTTGCACAATACTCTATCTTTATCCAAATTAGCATACAGCTTTTGGTTGTCTTTTTTTTTTTTTTTTTAGAAAAATAACTGAAATTGTACATTAATTTCTTAGTTTTGACACAACTAAAACTGGGTCACAATTGATAAACGGTCCTCTCAGCTTGGACAGGCAGGTATTTTAGAGGAACCTGTATGCCGGTCCAGCCCTCTTCATTTATTACTGATGGTATTAATAGAAGTCCAGCAGGGTCGCCGTTGTGTCAGAGTCAGCGGAAAAGCATACAATCCAAACACGCACAGAGAGACGGACAGTAGACAAACACACACAGAAACCTTTTATGGACTTTCCCAGCCAGTGGAGTCTGTGGCCAGTCACTGGGGGATTGTCCGAATAGGTTCCACATGGTTCCTTCTGCAACCAGACCATGTACACAGCCACAAAGGCAAACAGACTAAAATAAGGGACCATACATCAGGTGCCGTTAGCCTCTGCAAATGCACAAAGGTTTGGCTCCACGTAGTTTGCCAAACTGCTGTCACTCTCACACAAAAGCCTTTGGCTGATGGAGGGTCTCAGAGGTGGAGACGTTTCCCAAAACACCACAATGTGCTCTGCCAGCACAAAGCTCACTCTAAACTTCTAAATCACATTGAGAAAAATTAGGTCAAGAAACAAGCTGAGGAAGAAAGATTGTGTCAAACAAGGAGGACTGTGAACGCTGCACCAAAATAAGTGAGGACAAAGTCCTGAATTAGTGCTGGATCAGCACTAATTGTGAGTCAAAAACGTTTGGGAACTGTCCTGTTTCTTTTGCAGCCACAGTGTTTTTATTAGAAATCAGGCCAGAAATATCTGGAAACCGAACAGAAGAGAGTCCTTCAAAAACCACAGGTTCAAACCAGAGGTGTAAAAATGGTGGGAGGGGCTCCACTTCTCTGTGGTTTCCCTTTCACATCCTCATATCCCTTTCACATCTTTTTTTTTTTTTTTATTATTATTTCTGGTTCACACAGGAGGTCATTTTTGCCCATGACAAATTCGTAAAAAAAAAAAAAAAAAAAAAAAAAAAAGTTTTTTTCAAAATGGCGGACTCTATTATTTTTTTTTATCTCCACGCCAACTATTTTATTTTTTGATCGCCTGGGGATGACAAACATGTCTATGTCATTTTTAGGAGAATCAGCACAAGTAAATGTTTGTTTTTCCTTGGCAACTGAGAGTTTTTGTTAATCATGTCCACATGCCTAAAATGTTCAGATTGTATGTCATATCCTCTCATTCCGCTTGAGCCAAGGATTCATGAATTACATTTTCACAGTGTTCTGGTAAAAAATATGAAAGCTACAGGGAAATGCCACTCTTGCAAACTCGCCATACAAAAACTGATCAAATTCTACAAACTTTGAAAACAAAATTTTTTATCAAGTAGCATCCAAATTATGTTTGAGGAGTTGTGAGGTGATAGATCTTTTGTAGAAGGCACTAAAAGGGATTTTTACAACATATTCGAGATGGATGTCTCTTCCTGAGGTCACAGGTCAACAAAAACCATGATTGTGGATGTAGACTTAACTTGGCTGCTTGTGTGTAAAATTTTGTGAAGATTGCTTGAACAAAAGTTTGTGTTTCCCATATTGAGCAAAACTGTGAAAATTGCCAAATTTCACACTGTCACAAACTGGCCACCAAGCCTTAGGTCCTGTGGCCATCCCATGATTATTTTACAACTTCCTTTGAATATCCTTGACATGTGCATTTTGGTTTTAATACATTATTTTAAACTTTTTTTTAACCACCATAAAGGTATGTTCACACCAGCGTTGGCAACACGCGTTCAAGCGGCCACTTCCAATGAAAAGTCTATGAAACGTGAGTAAATGTGCCTTTAGGGCTTCCGTATTCAAAACTCAGGGGTTTCTTTCACTGTTTTTGGGCTCTACAAACAAAATGTGCAGCCTTTACGGGACTCGAAATTGGTAGTGACCTTAAGTCACAAAAGTGCCAACTGTTTCAAAATTGATAATGGAGGAGAAATTAATCATTGCGGTTTGTGCCCGGCTGGAATTATAGTCTTTCATATATCAAAATAGAGCTGAGAAAAAAAAAGCCTGAAGGAAAATGTGCGAGATTTGCACCGCTTTGACATTTCACACCAAACCTCTTCCAACTATAGGTGATGGATATGTTCTAGTAAACAGTAGAAGAAGAAGCCCTCTTTGCTTGTCCAGGGTGAACACCATGGTTTATAGTGGAGTTCAGGAATGTGCTAAAATGCGCATTCTTGAATGCGTGTCGCATGCCAGGTGTGCTTAAGAAATTGTGGCTCCTTTCATAGTTTTGACCACTTGGCCTGCCGTGATGTCATCTTTTTTTTTTGGAAGCGGGGTTGTCACTAAGTACAAAAGCACACTATATTACCAAAAGTATTTGCTCACCTGACTGGACTCACACATGAACTGAAGTCCTATCCCATTCCTAACCCACAGAGTTCAATGTGATGCTGGTCCACCTTTTGCAGCTTGTGAACAGCTTCAAATCTCCTAGTAAAGCTGTTCACAAGCTTTAGGAGTGTGATCATAGGAATTTTTGACCATTTTTCCTAAAGCGCGTTGGTGAGGTCACACGCTGATGTTGGTGGAGAAGGCCTGGCTCTAAGTCTCTGCTCTAATTCATCCCAAATGTGTTCTGTTGAGTTCATGTCAGGACTCTGTACAGGCCAGTCAAGTTCATCCACACCAGACTCTGTCATCCATGTCTTTATGGACCTCGAATATTTGCGTATGTGTTGGGGGCAAATTTTCCCCTCAAACGTGCAGTAAGAACAAAAAAGTACTGAAACAATTTGGTCCTTGCAGTCCAGGACTAATTACAGTGACACCTCCTCCAGGTAAGTGAAAACATGCTGCTAATACAACAGAAGTGGCTGAAAAACCTGCATCCCAGTCTTTGTAGAGGATTCTGCTTGTTTAAAGTGTAACCAGACATCAATCCCATGTATCTGGTGGCATTTGGGGAGAACACACCTAACCCACAGGGACTCCACACCAAACCCAATGAGCTCCCCACCTCCCAACCCTCAGAGGTTCTGCTCCACGACTCACAGAAACCAAAGGAGCCTTTGTAAGCTCCAGGCTAGACCCTTTCAAGACTTCTCTGTGGTGCGAGCAGCTTGTGCTCCGACTACTACCTACCAGGAAACTAATCATTATGTTATGGCTGACGGGAGAATGAAGACTCTTGTTGCTAACTGCTGCATCAGCGGCTTTGGAAAAGAAGCTATCAACGCTCCACTCCCTCCTATACCTTATGAGACACTAAAACAACAAAATCCCTATAGTACCTTGATAAAATTCAGTATTTTGATTCACATAAACACTCATTATCTTACCAGTCGCTTTCGCTCCTCCTCCATGGTGTTTAAGAGCTGCGAGAATTCCTTCAAGGACTGGGCTGCAGGGAGATCACACGTTCACTTTGATATATGAGCATGCGGTTTACTTGACTTTTCAGGGTATTATCCTGCTGCCTCGTCTCACCTATGTTGATCTCATCATCCGTCTCCGCATCTCCAATGCACTCAAACTGGAACTCCTGCAGAGACTGAGAGAAGCGCTGCACCGCCAGAGAGAGGCCTGAGAAAACAGGAAGAAGGTCTTTCAGCTGTAAAAAGCAGATAAAAGTTCATTCCCATTTTTTTATAAACATAATAGCTTCTTTATAAGCCAAGACGGAATGTGTCAGGGATTGGTGCTAGGAAATGTTTGTGAGGAAATGCTTTCTGGATCATTATTACTGCTCTACGGTCCAGATATCGTAAGAACACAAACAAAACAGAACAGAGTCAGACTACTCAAGAAAAGAAAGATTCCTTTCTGAAATCTTAACAAAATTAAAATTGAAACACCACAGAAAAACATAGCAATGGTTTCTGTTCAACTGCTGACTCAGCTCAGTGACAAGTGTGGGCTGTGTCTCTTGCTACGTTCACACCGGCCTCAGCAGTGCAGAATCAAGCGACCACTTCCAATGAACAGTCCATGTAAACGCGTGTAAATGCGCGTTTCATGCTTCCGTGTCAAAACTTTCATGTTTATGCGCTACTACGCAAGATTTTTTTGGGCTGTATGTACAAAAGATGTGGCCAATGAACGCAAGCTGAAAGTTAAACCAGTTGAACTTTGACCAGTTAGGGACTTGGATTTGGTATATGGTTTCACCTGGCTTCACGCTAGAAGCAAACCACACCAGGGTTCAATTCCACGGAGAAGTGATCCTTTTAGACAACCTGGTATGTGTTTGATCCCAAATAGAGTTCACACCTACCGAATGAGAGAAACTACTCAAAGGAAACCAAATCAACAGATTTAACAGTCTACTAGTGTGATGATCCCTGTTAACGGCTGTAAAGAGAGGTGTGGACCTAAATGATCTCCAGAAAGCATTTCATTTTGAATGAGAGGGCATGCTGCTCCTAATTTGAGAGTCAACAGCCTAACACAGTGAACTGAGCTCACACTGTCACACAGCAAAGTGGCAATAAAAGAAAAAGAGGGCCACATTCTGGTGTCTGCAGTTCAGCGAAGATAACTGCTTCTGATCTCATGGTTTTGAACAGTTTCTAATTTGAAAACACACCAAAAAGTGTGAAAAAGAATGTGAACGGCCACACAAAAGGGATTTTTTGATCACACTACAGCTGATAAATTTCTGGACTTGACTTTGCTTCAGCTTCTACTGACAAAGTAAAACAAACAAACAAAAGCAAACGACAGTTAAAACTTGCATTAAGTACAGTCCAATTCATATGTGCCACAGCTTAAAAAGAAAACAAAGAAACAATAAATGTGCAAGCCTTACTAAGTGACCTCATGTTTCAAAATATCATCTTTGACAGTATTAACTTGAACAGTTTCTTATCAGTTTCTTGTGGGGGACTTTTGACTCGTTCTTTAACAGGTTTATTTTGCAGTCACGCTGCTGCATATTTGCTGCTGTGATTCAGATGAATGTCCAGTTGTTACAAAACTCAAAAAAGCTTTAGCTTAAGAAATTCAACAGGACAGCATCATGCTTGCCTCTCAGACAAGCAGAGAAGTTCACGGCTGATTTGTTGATTGTAAAGTGTCCGAAGGATGTGCCAGCGAACAGGCCCAAACTACAATCCTTTCACCTCCGTGCTTGACTGTATTTATGAGACATTACATTAATGCTTGATGGTTTTCACTAAATTTGGTGTTTGGCATGATTTTTCTTATATAAATCTTTGACAGTCACTTAATAACTTTTTTTTTTAATCAACCAAGGTGTCTGGCTTTTAAACTGTCTGCATTTCTTTAAGTACATAAATGTCTGACTATAGTGAAAATCTATTGGAATATTCAACCTGACAGCAGTTTTCAATTAACAACATTCCTTACTGTAGAAGACTAAATCTTTAATTTATTTGAAATAGGTTTCTATAATAACCTCTTCAAGATTTGCATGAAGCAGTAGTCATTTATCTGAAAAGTCACTGATCACATTTCCTCTTACAGTGATAAAAACATAAACATGAATGTACTAGAGAAACTTTTGCAGATGTTGCTAAAAACCTGCCTCATCGTTAGGAGCTCCTGCCTTACTGTAAAACCTGGCTAGAAAAAAACCATTGAAGCAGTAAGAGGATAGCTATGGTCCGTTTTGTTTGGCAGGTGTGAAAGCCTTTGAGAACGTCATTGCAGAGAAAATAATGAAACACTGGTTACCATAAAAAGGAAATGTTCTAGCTTGCTTGCAAGTGAACCCTGGTGTGGTTCACTTACAATATGAATGCAATCAGACTTTTGAATTTGAAAAATGTTTTTAAAAAATGTGAACATTTTTGGATAATAGTCAGAGAAATGATGGGACTAGCTCATGTTTTAGTTTTCTTCTTCTGGTTAATTATTTCTGGGGGGGGACCCAAAGAAGCAGTTTTTGTACTTTTTAAAATACTGTTTTCGCTCATTTGTTTTGAATATGAACTAAGCCAAAAATAAGAGTGTGCTCCCCACAGTTCATCGGATTTTCCTGATTTTAAAGTAATGTGAGGATAATTGTGTTAAAGTATTAGCATAGCACAAAAAAGGCTCATTTTAACTGTTCTTGGATGATGTTTTTCCAATGCTGAAAACCATTAAATCAGATTGTGGGCACAACCTGATGCAGTTTTGGCCATGATTGCAATGATGATTGCCGTATTGTTGGATCCAAAAATAACACATTCAAGTCCCACTCCCGGTATCTTTCGATCTATTGTAAAAGCGCTCCCGGTGGTCTAATTATAATGCGGTTTTTAAGCCAAAATCAAACAAACTGTGGTTGTCTAGGACAGTTTCTGCAGAGCGTCAGGAGTTCATTAGGAATTTACCTCAGAGTTGTGGGTGGGACTGTTACCGTGAAACAACTCGCCTTCCCATTGGTGAGAGCTTAGAGCAGGAAGCTATATTTTCTACATCACAAATACGCCCTTTTTCAAACTCTGCTCCGGATTCACAACAATCTGAATAAAAAAAAAATACTCTGAATTTTTAAGCTTAATTTTCTTTAAGTGTTATTGAGCAAGGCACCACTGACTTGCCTGGCTGTAGTCTGTGGTCTAAAACAAGACCAGGCATGACAGACAGTTTAGCACACAAAGTAATGATTGTTTTTAACAAAGTGGGAAAAATGAGGAAAAAAAACTTTTCCATAATTGGGTTTTAATTATGTTCCCTCCATTGGGTCTGAATGATCACATGGTTTGAGGCTCAAAAGTTTGTGCTCAGATAATGGCAGATCTCATTCATAGCTCTGAAGGCCGCCCCTGCCTCGGGTCAGGAATCTTGGCTTCTAGGTCTTCTCTGCCTTCTTTTGGACGAACTTTGACCTCACCGAGGCCGGTTCGGTTCTCTTACCTCTGAGCGCAGAAATGAGCGAGTTCCCGTCTTTGATGAGCTCTTTGATGAATCTGTTGGTGCGCTCCAGTTCCACTTCATGGCATTGCAGCCGATCTCTGAACTCTGGACTGTCCAGGAAAGAATCACTGAACTCCAGCGTCGGCAGACCCATCGGAACTAAAAATGACCCAACTGCAACCGAAGGTGCGGTTCGGTGCACGCCGCAGACGACGGACAGTCGGGAAACTCGGAGAAAGTCGCTGGGAAGTTTCCTCGGGCTCCTGTTTTCATGCCTCTTTTTTTTCTCACAAAGCTTCCGGACCCGGAGCAGCCAGAGGCCTTGGGAGACGGGGTTGAGTCAATACTCTCTACGAACTTTACCGCACCCGCTCCTTTGCCAGAACTGTGTGTGCGGGGGGGGGGGATACCGTCCTTTCCGGAAAAAAAAAGAATTAAAAGCAAGTAAAAACCATTTTACTGTAGTTTTAGACTCACGGAAACAAACGAAGAACCGCTGTGCTGAAAACTCCGTCTTCCTACGGCTCTGCCGAGGAGGGCTTGTTACTATGGGAACGGGAGACTCCTGCTGGCGCGTGCTGAAATCTTTGCCATTTACTGAAATCGATTTGCTGACTTACAACGATGTAATAACAACTATCACAAAATAGAAAGGTAACCAATTAATTCAAAAATATATAACTAAATACAACAATAAAAAATAATCATCATAAAGTTATTATAAAAGAGCAGCAGGTTATTATTTTCACTGTTGGTGTTTTTTTGGACCTTACAGATCAATACAAAGCTTGAGGATCAATAGGCTAGTTTTTTATCTTTATTTTCTTCCCAGATCAATCATAAATAATAATAATAGCAATCATTTTAGCACAATAATAAACAAAATATAAAATACAAAATATACAGGGATGAAAAACTCTTATATACATGTTCACACACAGCAGCAGAAAAATGAACGTGAAAATAGAATAAAGTAGAACAAAAGAAAATACAGAGTTAATGTAACTTAGAGCTTGCAGAGATGATGCATGAATGCGTTTTGATTTTTCTTACCTGACAGTCACAGCAGAGTAACTGATGGCGGATGGCAGGAATAACTTCCTGTCCCGTTCCTGAGAGCAGCAGGGCTGCAGGAGTCTGCTGCCGAAGCTGCTTCTCAGTTTACGTATCAAATTCGTTTTTGCAGATAAGTCCAAACACATTTGGACCTCATTTTAAAAGATGTTTTCTGCTAAGTTTCCTGTTTTTTTAAATTGCAGAGGTGCGTGTTGTCACTTGATTCATGTCTAGGATAATAGAGTAGCTTGTGACGGAAGCATGAATCACCAGACCTCAGCAGTAACAATAAAGGGTTGGAATGAGTTGCAAATAAAAATACTTTTCATTGTTTTAATAAAGGCCTGCAAAGGTTAATTGTGTTTGTTGAATATTAAATTTAACAAATATGGATATTTCATGGTAAAACGAGCAAACTAATGTTGAAAATTCAAATAGTTTCCTGTTCGTTTGAAAGAACACATTTGATCAAAACAGAAAACAGATGATCTGACATTGAAGAACCAGATTATTGTACACACTGATGATGATCACTAGCACAATTCCAGACATCTGCGGAGGATTGACAACCTAAATCTGGTGTGACTGACAGGGGGCAAACTTGAAAGCAAAACATGACAAGAACCAAGATGTACTCCTTATATTAGCTTTTTATGAATCAAGTTCTACGTTGTACTGAGAGCTCACATCATCCCATATGAAACTATAAACTGTAAAAAAAAACCTGCAGGAAATACGAACTGGTTGTGGAAGACAGGTTTGTGAAGGCAATGTCACAGCTGATATGTACATTTTGCACACATTGCATGGATGACTGGATAAAACATGGAAAAAGCGGGAAAAGTTTAGGTCTTTTGCGTCAAATTTTCACAGATGTACCACAAATAAACCACGTTAAAAACAGTATTAATAAACCGCGCAAAGAACACATAAATCAACGTAAAAGCCAAAACTCATTCGTGATTTGTGTGTAAATTATATAATTTAAACGTTGATATGTGCACCGTATACGTGATTTCTAAGGTACACATCAGTGGTACATGCGTGAAAAGTCCGTTAGACATACATGGAATGGTTGTGGAAAGCCACAAATTTGCATCTTGCAAAAATTCTGCACAATTGCGTAAGATGTACGTAATAATTGCAAAAAAAAAAAAAACTTCGTAAAGTACGCATAAACTGCGTAATTTCCAACCGGCCAAAATTTTGGAACGGTTTGAAACCGAATTCTCGTGAAGACCCGCGGGCCAAAACCCTCAATGGACATCTGCGCACGTCCACAAATGCAAAAAACACGAATTACGTATATCACTCATGTATCACAAAAGACTGAAATTTAATTTGTGGAAAATACGCAAAATGTACGTAGTGGCTGTGTGGCATGGCCTTCAGGCAGAAAAGCGGGTCTTTGGGTACAGGAGCATCTCTGGAGATCATACTCTCACAATTTCTTTTGATGCTTTGCAGTTTTAACCACCAGTGCAACTTTGGCTCCTATCATCTGCAGGAACTATTCATGTTAGGTGTATCAATGACTAACATAAGGGCGGGCTTAACAGAACCTTTTGGACCCCTTTGTGGAAATGTTTGTTCAAGGTGTCCTCTGAAAGACTAGCCTGAAGCAGTAACTTTACATATTAACTTTTAAAGAACCTTAAAATAAACAAAATCTAAATGAAATGCGGTTTTAAAGAGTGAAAGGTTACCACTTTACATGCACACAGGTTAGATGATCCAGGCCATTTTCATGGTCAGTTTTGCTCTGCACTCAGATTATACGTGTTATGGCTATAGCTACACACGAGGATTCAGCAGAGCGCAGAACTTGGGTTTCCATGGTCACAAGCTCGCAACAGCGAGCTTTTGGGACTTTTCTGTCGGTTTCAAGTGGCTTTTATTCAAAAGGGTTTTTCTTCTCCTCTTACAACTTTTCAGCTCTCCCAGTGGTCCTGCTGCTTCATTGTTTGAGCTCATTTCTACTGTATCTGCCACTCACTGAGGAGAACAGAGCGCCATGGCTACCACAATAACCTGACACTTATGCACAGAGGAGAATTAAATCACAAGGAAACGCTTCCGAGTGGAAACTGACCTTTTGATGCATCCATTCAATTTATTAGACACGTGACAAATGGTCACTAGAGCACTGGAAAAGATTCACAAGCATTACAAATTTTAGTAACAGTCGTTTTCTGGGACAGTCTGTTGGATTTGAACACAAGCACGCCTTCTTCTATTTTTTTTAGGGAGCGTGAAAGTGAGCGTCAGGATGTCTCAGTTCCTAAATTTCTAAGACGACAGCTCAAAAGAACAAAGTCAAGCTGCAGACACGGAGTTCAACAAAGCTACAGGCCGGGAAAAGGATGAAAATGGCTCTCCAAAAGCCCGAATGACGGGCAACTCATTCAAACGTTGCTCAACAACAACTATGGGATGACATCAAGTAACAAAAGCAGGGCAGAAGAGAATGGTTTGAATTAGGCTTTTAGATGGAGTTAAGTCATGTAAAACCTGGAAAAAGTTCTTTATTAGAAGACTGAAAGAAAAGCCAGGCTGAAGTTTGTAAAACTTCAGGCATTTGTCTTCTACACATCTCTACTTTTTTGGCTTTGACTCACACCAGAGACCTGGAAAGGCCTGATAAAAAAACACTGTCTGCCATCCACTATTGCATTAAGATGAGGAATTATAAGCTTTTAAAACATGTTTCTCATTTCACATTTGAACAAAAATTGAAAAAACAAAATCAAACATTGAAAAATCAAACATTTCATTTCAGTCAAACTCATGTCTAAAAAAGTGAAACTGATAAGCCTGGATCTTTATAGATGCCATTTAGGAATACGTTTGAGACAGCAAAAAGAAATAAACCACTAAGAGAATATGTTTCTGAAGACTTTCAACTCAGTCTGTGCAAACAGAACACAATAAGACATCCCATGAGGAACATTGGTCTTAAAAAGGTTTTTTCAAGCAGACATATCAACAAAGTCAGAGTCCTTCAGTCCTCTTCCCCCTTTGTCAAGATAAACAGGAAAAGGAAACAGCAGGGGGATCAGAAAGCTGAGAGGGTTTGGACAAGAAGGCAGACATTTCAGGACAATGTCTGCATCTGGAGATAATAAATGTGATGCAACAAAGATTAAGTTTTAGGACCTTCCTTATATTAAAGGGGTGCTGCATTTGGTGTCAGAAGTGGGATCGAGGCCTGTATGAGGGAGCTCATGAGAGCTGTGCAGCCAATGCATGTTGTCATTAAATAAAAACTTCTGTTCCTGGACTTTAAAGACGTCTGCCTCCTATGTAACCAGGCCACTCTTGACAACCTTTACATTGTGACAAGGGGCCAAATGCCTTCCAAAAAATGATAACAAAAAGCACAAGAATGTACTTTTCACCTTGTGTCTCAGCTCTGCAGGTATCAAGCTCAGCTCTTGGTTTCCAATTCACAGAATGGAATTTGCTCATAATAGAGCATAATTAGAGGAGGGGGGATTTGGAACCTCAGAAGGGCAGATAACTTCATTCACACCACCTTGTTAGAGAAAAACCACGGTCACATGCATTGCTCACAAATAAAGGACAGAGAGGGTATCATTACACAAACTTACATGAAATCCTGAGTGAACAGGATCGATGGAGTGGGATTTCCCAGGTCTGGCTCCTTGCTGTGATGGGGGGGCTCCTGTGTGAACATGAGTGGGGTGGTTGCCGATGCAGACATGTCCCTAAAAATATAATCTCCCCACTTCAGTATCAACACTTTTTTTTTTAAACCACAGAGGACTTTGTGTTACATTTATCTACATCTTATAAGAAACAACAAGCAAACCAAAGTGATTTATACTTTTTTATTTCTTTGGTTATTGTGTACAAAAAAAATAAACACATTAGTACCATTTCAATATAAAAAAAAAATTACGTTGTTCTTGCTGGCCTTCAGTTATTCAGCTCTCAACCAATCATTTTCTCAAAAACAGTGACTATTCTGCTAATTTGAACCTAAAATGAAAGTAATTGATATTCTGTTTTAAAGCCAAACTAATTGTTTTGTTTAGTGTTTTATGTGTGGATCGTTTCATTTTAGAATCTGGATGTTTGTAATTGTTCTTTTAATGTGTATCTGAATGTGAAACTGCAAAGAAACAAGTAATTTAATGTATTTTTCTCACGAATGCTTTTATTTTAACCCAGTTTTTAAGACTAACTTGGGGTCAGCTCATAAGTCCAATTAAAGGACTAAAAATGCTGAAGCTTTTCTCTCCGGGTGTGGATTCACCGTGTCCCGATGACACCTGAAAAGTGACGAACCGCCTTCCACGTTCGTGTCCGCTGAGTCCCGAACCGGACAGGTCATTTAATCCCACATGGACACCTGCTGCATCACCTCCTGTCTCTGTACCTGCGATCTTCCCGGTCCCTGTCCCGGTACCCTCTGTTTTCCCTGCTGCTCTGCTCCCCTTCTCTATGTCGGTTCCGGTCCTGCCACCCGCCCGGGCCGGCTCTGCCCCGATCCTGCACCGGCCCGGCACCCAGGTTGATGGGCTTCCTGAAGGGTCGGTCCCTCCCCCCGAAACGCAGCTGTCCAGACTCCTTCTTCCCTCCCAGACCACCACCCAGACGCCGCGGGATCCACCCTTTCAGGGTCCTCTCCTGCTCAAAGTCCACGAACAGTTCGTGCTGGTCCACCACCAGCTTGTTGGCGTCCCTGCGGGCCCGGGTCAGGGCCCGCTCCTCCTTATATTCAATAAAGGCGTAACCTTTGGAGAAACCAGTCACGATGTCTCGGACCACTCGGAGCCGCTTGATGTCTCCGTACTTGGAGAAGACTTTGTGGAGCTTTTCCTCGGACGTCTGCGGGTTCAGGCGGGCCACAAAGAGGGTGAGCAGCGGATCTCCAACGACCCCCTTGTTGGGCCTGTAGCGGGCGCACATAGCCCTCCACACGGCGCGGTCATGGGGCTCCACATCCGTCCCGTCGATGCTGCCGGCCTTCAGGGGGTCATACTCCTTCGCTATCGGACACCAGTCCGCCATGAAGCCAAGAAATTCGGTGGTTGTCGGTGGGTAAAAACAGCAGCACAGGCGCGAGCTCCAAACTCAGTGTGCACCATTAAAAAACAATCCGTCAGGGAACAGTTCCCTCCTCTGTCATATGAGAATGGTTCCGGGCCGCCTTCGTTGGTGACCTAAATTTATTTCCATTTTGATTTAATAAAACCGGTTCCAATTTGTATGGTTAAAATAAATAAAAGCGCGCCATTTCAGTCTCAGTTTTTATCTTATGTTAACCAAACAGATAATTTCCTTTCAAGACGTAAACAATAAAGCAGAACCCAAAGTACAATTGGGTGTGCTCTTCAATTCTTCACACTGGATTGATTACACCTGGGCAGGCTCATCACTGACCTACTTTACTTCAGCTCATAGAATTTAACCAAATTAGACAAATAGTATTCACAGGTCCAGACATGTTCAGGTGGGATCCTATCACCGGAGAGCCCTGGAATTCAGACATCCCGAGGGCGGCCCACCTTTTCATAAATATTCCTTCATGTTCAAAGAATTCTGTAATTATATTACTGTGGGCCTTGAAGCAAAATGAATACCGGAATTTGATCACTTGAAATTGGTGAATGAATACTTTCTCTCAGTAGCTTTTTAAAAAATTGACTTACATAAAGTAATAAATGATCAAAAATCAAAACCTTGATTTAGCCTTTTGTCTTAGAAATTATATTTGACATTTTTATCTTATTACTGAGAAATTACAAAGTTCTTAAACTGCCCCTTTAAAATATCAGGCAGTGATGCACTTCACTTAAAAAAGATACGTTCTTTTTAAGCTAAAACTTGTCCCCATCTGTGATATTACATCAGTTTATGATTTTAGCCTTTGGTGTCTCATCGTCAGATCAGGAGGCCCTTGTGAACTTCAAACATGCAAAGACATGATTGGAGACCTAATTAGCCTGAAGCAAAGCGTGAACAAATGTCAGAACTAGTCCTTTAAGACCCAAATCTCAGAGGAAGTATAAACACTCTTGAAAAAACATTTACAAAAATCTCATTTATTAAAACACACAAAACCATCCCAGTGTTTGGGGGATTTTTTTGTACATTACTTAAAATAAAGTCACTAAGATCCATCACTTCTGTGTACAGTTTTCTGTAATGAAACAGATTTGGAAAGATGAACTGGAACATTTGGGTCATTTTTGTTGGGATGTGTCTATTTGCAGCTAAATCTACAGATGATCAGCTGCCTTACATGTCCTCCACGCTCCATTTATAGGCCGCCTCCTGCATGGCTTTCTTATCCGCCAAACGCATGTAGCGTTTCTTTTCAAACCCATTTGATCTGGAACACATAGACACAAAAAAAATCTGCTGTCAATGACAAAACTCAACCTGTGATCTTTTACTGCACACAAATGATGTCCTATAAAGCAGTAGTCTCCAGCCTTTTTTAGGACATGAACCAGTTTAAATTAAAATAGAATAATCGAATAGAATAGAATGCTATTTTTGTTGTCATTCATGGTATAATGACATTCAGAACAGTGCTCTTTAAAGTGAGCGGACAATGCAAACAAATAAATAAAATAAAAAGCAGATTAAAAATGTACAAGAATCAGAAATGTTTAATGCTTGACAATATTTTCACAGAGGCCATCAACCGGACACTAACTTCAGTTGCGTCTGACTTTTAAGGTGTGATGGATAAATAAAGCAAAATATATCATCAATAAAATAGTATTTTCTACATTTAATATTAAATGTGCCACTTTATTATCAACGTCCATGTAACAGAGTAGATCGCAAAAACTGTGATCATAACTGTAAAACTTCAATATTTTGTCCCATGAGAGTTTTCTTCAACTGTACCTGTCCACTCCGTCCCAACGGTAACCTGGAGGAATGTTGAAGCGGTTTGGGGGTGGTGTAGGTCCAGTGTAGCGAGGTTTATCTGCAAACATCAAGAAACTTTTAAACAAAACTGAACTATTTGCTGTCCTTATGCCAATGAACTGCCTTATTTCAAGGCAGGTTGAAAAAAAAAAGAAAAAGAAAAAAAGACTTGTGGAACGTTTCAAACCTTGTGTTTTTGTGCTTTTTTCTTTTTTCCGCCGGAGCATGGCAGCCATGGGATCCCCTTCCCTCTCCTGCTCCCTCAGCATACGATCAAGATCCTCGTCATCACGGTGACGGGCCAATGGCTTCTGGGCTTCGATCAGGGCGTCCTCCAGCTTCTGCTGCTGCATATGACTCTGAGCCAGCCTAAACACACACAACAATAACCAGTGAACCACTAGTCTCCTCACATTTGGTGGAAATAGTATGCTTAGATGCTTGGTATGGTTTTGTGGATTTACCCTTTACCCCACTGGGCGTATTTTTCATCTTTTGCAGCTTTTTCTCCAGCTTTTCTCTTCTGCTCCTCCCTTTCTGAAGTCAAATCTCTCTTTTTGCCACTTTTGTCTCGGAAGACTGTCTCAGCATTACGGGATTCATCTGATGAGTAGGAGATAAATTGCACTTAAATACTTTAATAAATCAAAAATACTTAAATAGACTTCATAGGTTTAGGTATACACACATGGACAAAATTGTTGGTACCCTTTGGTTGATGAAAGAAAAACTCACAATGATCACAGAAATAACTTGAATCAGACAAAAGTACTAATAAATACAAATTCTATGAAAGGTAACTAATTGCTTTTCAACCATGCTTCAGCAGAAAAATTTACAAAAACAAATTCATTAAACCGGCCTAGACAAAAATGATGGTAAGCCTAGATGGTAAATAATGTGACCAAAAGGGATATGCTAATCCAAGATGTGTTCACTAACGTGTCTACAGTCTTGTAATCAGTCAGTAGGCCTTTATAAAGGGCTGTAGGTAGCCACTGTGCCTTTTGGTGACATGTGTACCACACTCAACATGGACCAGAGGAATCAAAGGAAAGAGTTGTCTCAGGACATTATTGACAAGCATGTTAAAGGAAAAGGCTATAAGATCACCTCCAAGCTGCTTAATGTTCCTTGACTACAGTTGCACATATTATTCAGAAATGAATGGTCTATGGAACTGTAGCCAACCTCCCTGGTCGGGGCCGCAAGAGGAAAACTGATGGCAAATTAAATAGAATAATAATATGAACGGTAACAAAAGGGCTCAGATAAAAACTTTTAACAAGATTAAAGGTCAACTTCAAGATCAAGGAATATCGGTCAGATCATCATCCATTGTTGTTTGACACAAAGTGGACTTAATGGAAGACGACCAAGGAGGACATTATTGTTGAAAACAAATCATAAAAATCCAGACTGAAATTTTCCACACTACATGTTGACAAGCCACAAAGCTACTGGGAGAATGTCCCATGGACAGATGAGAGAGAAATTGAACTTTTTGGAAAGACATCAGCTATGTTCACAGATGGAAAAATGAAGCAAATAAAAAAAAAAAACAACATGGTCCCTACTGTGAAACATGCAGGAGGCTCTGTTATGTTCTGGGGCTGCTTTGCTGCATCTGGTACAGGGTGTCCTGAATCTGTTCAAGACTATCAAGGGATTCTAGAGAGAAATGTACTGACCTGCATCAGAAAACTTGGTCTCAGTCGCAGGACATAGATATTGCAACAGAAGAAAACATTGGGCTATTCTAAAGTGGCCTTTTGTGAGCCTGACATAAATCCTATTGAGCATCTTTGGAAGAAGCTGAAACATGTTGTCTGGAAAAGACATCCTTCAAACCTGAGACAACTGGAGCAGTTAGCTCGTGAGGAGTGAGCCAAAATACCTGTCAACAGGTGTAGAAGTCTCAGTGACAGTTACAGGAACGGTTTGTTTGCAGTTATTGCCTCAAAAGGTTGTGCAACAAAATATTAAGTTAAGGGTACCATCATTATTGTCCAGGCCTGTTTCATGACTTTATCTTTGTAAATAATTCTGTTGAAGGATGGTTGAAAAGCAATGTCTGACTTTAATTGGTTTAATTTCATATTTTTTTTTATTTATTATTACTTTTGTCAGATTTGAGTTATTTCTGTGACCATTTCTTTCATGTACAGAAGGGTACCAACAATTTTGTCCACGTGTGTAGACTAAGAAATCCAAGGGATCTTAAAATGCTCTTTAAAAGTAAAGCTGAAAAACAAAAGCAAGGCCAACCTTCAAGAGGTTGTTTATTTTTTTCTCTGCGTCTGTTTTCTTTTTGCTCTTCCCTTAAAATCTCCACAGAAACCAAACCAGCCTTTCCTCCGGAAAGCATCCTATGGTCCTGAAAACCACACAAAAATATTAAATGAGGTTTCTGCTGCAAATCACACGAATCCCTGAACACAGCAGATCCCTCACATGAGACTGGCCAGGTCTTCGTGGTGGTGACAGATCTCCATCCGAGTCCTTTCCACTCCGCGAGTGCTTTCTTGGAGGGGACTGGTCGGAATCAGATCTCTGCCTTGTTCTGGAGCGTCTCCGAGGGGGAGACTGGTCAGAGTCAGAAGCTTCTCGCTTTGATGGCTTTTTCCGTGGAGGAGATTGATCTGAGTCTGAATCCAGTCTAACTCGACCCTTGTGAGCTAAAAGGGATCGCTGATGATCCGGTGACCTTGGTTTACCGTGTGATGATGAGCTGGGCTTACTTCTTGTGGGAGAGGACTCTGAGAAGCAAAGAGAAGATGTTTGTAGTAATATGATGTAAAACTTGTAATCCTAATATAAAAACAAAAATTGCATGTGCTTTACAAACACATTTTATTGTGTCAATATACATAATAAACTTTGATATATTTAGTTAACAATAATTAGTTAATTAACTATAATTAAAGGTGCGAGCGGCGTTGGGTGGCCCACAAGCGCTACCGGGCCTCGCCACCCGCCTCTACGCCCCACCGCCCTCACCTCTACGTGCCACTGCCACCCTTGCTGCTCGCCTCTATGTGACCCAACCCCACAGCAGCTACAATGCACGCCTGACCCCCTCCCTTCCTCCCCCCTTCTGTCGGCTGCTCTGAGCTGTAAGTGAGAAATTGATATGAAAAGCACCTTTTTTCAAAATGGCGGCTTTTCTGTTGGTCTTATCTCTATAGCAACTATTTTATGTTTTGGTCGCCTGAGGACATCGAACAGATCTATGTGTCAGGAGAATCGGCAAAAGTAAACTTTTGGATTTCCCTAGCAACCAAGGTTATTTGCTAACCACGCCCACATTCCTAATACGTTCATCTCATGTGTTATATAATTTTGCTCAGCTCTAGTCAGGGATCAACATATTCAATTTTTCCACAATATTCCTTTAAAATTTGGAGGACAGGAGAACGCCACTTTTGGTTCTAGTAAACACTTATGTGAGCTCGCCACGCGCACCGTTCAAAGTCTACAACTTCTAATTCCAGCATTTATTTCCAAATTGCTTCACCATGATGCCCGAGATGTTAGGAAACTTTTGATAAAAATCCCTAGGTTGAGTTTTCATTTGTAGATGGTACTAACAGTGTTTTTTTTTTTTAAATTCAAGATGGCGGCATTTTTCAAAAACAATCTGGTCCTTGCAGTCGGTGACTGCTGCGGGCCATAATATTCCATAAAGTACAAATCTGATAAAAATCTAGAAGGTTCCAGCTCATTAGTAAAACATTTTCAGTCTTTTTTATCGACTTGTGCAAAATGAGCCTTGTTCCGCCTAATAGCAAGCAAAAAAATTGAGGTATAAAATATAATTCACCTTTACTTTGAACTTTCCCAGTCTTCTTTGAATGTTGCCTTGAAGGAGACTTTTGTTGGGAGTCATGACGTCCTCTCCTGGGAGGAGAAATGTCTGGAGAGTCATGGCGTCTTCTCCTGGGAGGAGATTCATCCGGAGAGTCATGGCGTCCTTTTCTGGGAGGAGAAACGTCTGGAGAGTCGTGCCTTTGCTTTCTGAAAGGAGAACTGTTTCTCCCACTTTTTGATGACAACTTTGGGGAGTCATGGCAGCTTTTATTCGATGTCACAGTCTCCTCTTGCTCATTTTCTTCCTCATTTGTTTTGTCTTCGTCTTCATCCACTACAGAACAACGCAGTTAAAGTGAAAAAAAAAATCCTAATTTAAAAAGGTAACAAATCTATTTAGTGCTTTTATAGTTACCCCCAACTATTTTCCATCTGTTACTGGTCCTAAAGGCCTCCATCTGCTTCACCTCCTCCGGCCGCTCATCGATGAACTCTGCAATCTTAGAAGATAAATCAAAGCTTTGAAATGTAGGTTTCTCTGAGACCTTTTCTATACATGACATACATACATATACATAAGATCAAAAAGTCCTTTGCTCTGTTCAAGCATCTATGTTGACCAATTCACAATTCAATTGTTCCCCATATTTAATTTCAATAAGTCAGTTAAATCTATCTTTATGTGCATTAAAGGCCTACTCTGATGACAATTGTGTTTTTGGTGTTTTTTAACATGTTCTTGTGTCATTTCATTTTATCATGGAGGACAGATATTAAGAAAATATTGCTTAAATTTGGAGCATTATTTTCCTGTACAGTGGGATAGCTCCAATATTGCTCGCCATTTTTGTTGCACCGGTAATGTTTGGGTGGTGTTGTGAGACAGCTGGAGAGAGAGTGCAGACAAATGGATGTTGGGAAGTAGGCGCAGGCTTACTATGTCCCAACAGTGCCACCCACAACTCAAATTTCTAATGAACTACAGCCGCTCTGCAGGAACTACGTCCTGAAAATGATACAGGCTTTTTCATTTTGGCTAAAACCGACACAATTATAATTAAAGGACTAATGGGAACGCTTTTACAATAGAGAAAAAGATGTTTGGAGCGAGCTTTTTAAAAAGTAGAACAATTCTTTAGAGATTAGGGGGAAAACCCTTATATTAATGCTTGTAGATCTGAGGGGACTCACGAAAAACTTGGCAAGTGATCTTTAAAAACAATAGGCAAAGTGGAAGGAGGCAAACCTTTTGATTCATTCTTCTTTGCCATGTTAACTTGCATGGTCGTTTGTCTTTTAAACCATCACCTTTGTTGGGTCAAGCAGCTAGAGATGGCACATGGCTAATGTTTGACAACAGTTTCAATTCCTGCCACGTCTGGTTTTTCATTGAAATTAATAACTCCATTACGAATTTTAATGAAATGTAAGACACGAACGTTATACTTTTCATTTCACATATCATAATCAAACTTTCACGTGCCTGTAAAGGCTTAAAAAAATGCTAAGGCTAGGTAGCTACTCACCACCGGAGCTTCCTCTTCATCCTCTTCGACCTCCGGTTGCTGCTGGACCATTTGTCTCCAATCGATATCATCATCCACTATTTTAAGTCTAGATCAAGAAACAAAAAGGAAAAAAACATAACAAACATTAAACTTAGAGAAACAAAGTTCATAATCGCAAATCAGCTTAGCATAAAAAACTAGCTTGGAGGCTGACAGATAGCTGAACGTCGCAGTAGTTCAGTACTTACCTTTTTTCGGGAAGCTTTTTTCGCTTCTTCTTGACTTTTCCTTTAGATGCGTTGTGGTTTTCATCAGCTGACAAATATCGTTTCAAATACTCAGCTTTAGAAAGCTCAAGTCCGGTTTTACCACTACCGAGTGTAGCCATCTTGGTGTTGTGAGAAAGTACGGATCGCGTCGAGGGTCGATGTAAACGAACAAGAGGAGTACGCTTTTTTGTATTTATTATTGTTTTTGTTATTGTTGTTGTGATTAATAAATTTCAATAAACAGAACGCCAATGATATGAATATCTAAACAGAGTAAGTGAAGATAAAGATAACTCAAAATAATAATAAAAAAAGATAAGTCTATCTTAATCTGCTGCAATGCTGTGTCTGTTGTCAGACCCAACTACTCAGATTTAAATAATGACTGCAATAAAAAAAAATCTAAATATGCAGTCCCCTGACCCTTAATATAATTTTAAAACAGCGAATGTTGTTGATCAAATACCAGTGTCCAGAAAGACATGGTCTTTACTTTTTGAGCATATATGATCTTATTTCATAAGATACAAATGACTAGAGTTACATGCACAGTGTGAGCTCTTTGGTGACTAAAACCTTTTCTAAAATTATATGCAGTCACTGCTTATTTTAATGGAAACACAAAGACTACACATTGTTTTGATCTCATGTCCTGCTCAATAAATAGAGAAAAAATAAATGTCATGAGTTGTTGTTTATCTAAAGCTGTAATAGCCTCACTGGCCTAGTGTGATATCTATAACTGACATTACATTTTGGCTTTATTGAGAAATACTGGTGGTGATCTATGTCAAAATAATGCTTTGATTCTTGATATAAAAAAGAAAAAAAAACCACAAACAATTGATGTCGCTCAATCATAATTAAACGATTTCAAGTAATTTCAGAAAGCTCTTCCTTTATTAACAAGCATCAAAAAGAACACAACAAATTTGCTGCTTATACAGAGCAAGAAAAGGCCACAGGAACCATTAGTGCTTTTAAATGTAAAAGAAAAAAATCAATAATACCCCATTAATAAGTCAGCATTTGCATCTCTCAGTCTGCCATTTGGCTCCCTTAATGAAGAAGCTGCATTATCCTTTCTTTGAGTCACATTCAGTTCCTATAGCTCTCAGCTCCTAAACCTTTGAATCCTCTTCAGCTGAAACATTTGCCAGTGCTTTTATAGAAGGAAGGCAGATTGAAGCATGTTTAGTGAGAGCAGACAGAAGCAAAAGCGCTTAGCTTTGTGAGTATCTGCAAAAGCCTGACTGTTGTCTTTTCAGTGCCATCAGCTGTCACTGTGATGAAGGAAAAAGACCAGGCCGCCAATCAAGAACCAGGATCTCTGCAGAAACACACTCACTGCTGTGCATGGCAACAGGGAATCTGTAAAGAGGGAAATTATTGGAGCACACCAAAAATCTATTGAAAAATTCTGCCAGCTTTTGGTAAAAAAATCGGACTCTGTCAGCCCTTCAGTCCACCCACCTTTCTCCACTGTGATTTGTCTAATATCCCCAGATATTTTGCACATGTAGGTGGTGTTGTGTGGGAGCTTGTCTTTGAAGTCAGACAGGGTCATCCTGTAGCCGCGAGACTCCAGCTCCACCACTTGGCTTTTATCACTAAACTGGGATTCAGCTTTAGACCCGGACACATTGGTGTTGATTAGTACCTCCTTAGTTCCTGAGGACCATGAAAACTCATAGCTGTTGATCTTGTTAGCCTTAGGCTCGATCATACAGTCCACTCTCAGGTCTTGATCGTCTTCCACGCATACGGAGATCTGCTCAGGTCGTACTGGGAGCAACAGCACTGGAGAAAAAACACAAACATGTTTGAATTTTACAGATTATTTTATTTTAGACACCTCCAACTTTGTATTCTTACCTCCCAACACTCCATAAACAAACAGAGACTTGAACATCATGGAGAAGTGCCCATTCACTGAAAACAGATGAAAGGGAGTCATTTATAGAAGCAAAAAACAAGTGAAACTGCCATGAGAGTGCTATGAATCTAAAGCTTAACCTTTATTTTTTCAAAACAAATGTCAAGACGAGATTCAGACTCCCCAAACTTGTATTTTTTGTCTCCTTTCACGTAGTTCTGTGGCAAAATATAAAGTTAAAGCTTCATTATGTCATTTTAATGAGTATTTACCTATCTTGTTTGTCTAAAATGCCCTCTTTTTGCTATTCTGATCTAATCCTTGCAATCTGGATATGATTATAAGGCCAGTATTCTTTCCTTTGGAAACAGCAATCTTACCTTATGTTAGAGGAGAATGCAGCACCTCCCTCCTCTTGCTCCGTTCAGCTGGAGGGGACTGTGCAGCACTGCAGAAGGTCGCACATCTGAGAGGAGAGATAGAGACGGAGTGGGAGGGACAAGGCTGGACCAGGGATCTGATTTGTCTCTCCCCTCTGCAGTGTCCGATGGAAAACACAAAGCGGGTGGCTGGGAAGACCTCATCGTCTGCAACCTTGTACTCTTCGTTTCATGTCCTGAGTCCGTCTGTCCTCATGTGCCCCTTCACAGCCCCCAAAGGGACAACCAGAGATTTTTTTTTTTTTTTTAGTAAGATCCCTTATTACATCAAATATAGAGAATAAAGCAGAAAACAAGTGAGCCCACTTCAGTGTGGGTCAAATCATTGTTTTCAAAATGTGTCAACGGGATTTCTGTTGTGGCATTTGGAGTCAAAGTATAGCAGAAAACATTCATCTCCTTATTGTGAGTGTCCTAAATCCTTTCTGTTGCTTCTTTAACTCATTTGAAAAGTATATTTGAGCATTTCCTGATGGGAGTCATCTGAAAATAGCCCCACATAATAAAATGTTTTAGTCCAGACCAACTAAACCTTAAATAAATCAGTATAGTTATCCAAACATTGATTAAATTAAATACGTTTTTGCTGCTACAATTATTTTATTGAAGTTTCATTTGTGTCCTTTCTATTTATTTTTTTCTTTTAATCAAATTTGAGCTGCATCATCTCTTCCAGAAATTTCCAGGTCCATCCTGCTGATCTTGGCTGACTCTCTGCTGCCACCTGCAGGCTTTCAAGAAAAACGTTTAGTTGAATTTAAAAAAAAAAGAGAAAGCAACAACAACAACAAAAACTTTGTACGAATACTAAACACTGTCAGATTTATTTGAGCGACACTCTACTTACACTTAATTGAAATAAGAAAAATAAAAATTAACAATAGAAAGAATTAGAATTTCAGAAAAATTGAAAATGTAGAAAGTCCAACTATCACTACAACTTTCTTCTCTTTCTTCTCCAATCATGTCCATTCTGTTTGTCATTACTGTTTTGTTTGCATTCGGGACTTTTCTTGGTCAGCATCAACTACCTCTGGAGGTGTTTTCCAGCTTAGCTTACATGGCACTTCCAGCTCATTCTCAGCTTCTGTACCCAATACCATCCTCTTGGTTATAATATTTCATACACTTTGCTGTTAAGTGCAGGATTGTCTGTGCAAAGCCTGCTCCTGCAGATCTGCATGGTGAGGTTCTGGCCTCCTACTGGTAGGACCTTTCTAAAAGAGCTTCTTCTTCTATTTGTCAACGATACAAATCTTGCAGAGGTTTAATGGTTTCTGCTCTTTGTCTCGTTGTTTGTTGCTTCTTCTGCGTGGTGTTTTTCTCATAATCAAGCATGTCATGTATATCTCCTTTTTCTCTCTGTGACAGTTGTGCTGCTTGACTGTGTTGGTGGTATTAATATTGCTCTTCAATTTGAGGTTAGATAATCTTATTTTAGGTTTGTTTTGATGTTTCATTAACTCTATCTGAATTAGAACAAAATTAACTCAAACAAGAGGAAGCCAGGACACTTTAGAAATTGTCATACAACTTGATAATTTCCTGAAAGTTCTTTAGTTCTGAGTTAGTTTGATGTAAATCAAGTGAAGCAAGCTAAAGTCCCACTCCGATCATTTGATCATCTAGTATTTTATTCTCCTTCAAGCCAGAACTGAATTCATTCCCAGCTTCTAAAATTTAAATCAAAATTCCGTTTAGGTATCTTTCGGGGTTTGATCTTCACCAAGACCCACAGAAACTATAAATCAGGGGTCTCCATCCCTGGTCCTTGTGAGTTCTCGCCCTTCTTGTTTTGGATAATGAATAATCTATTATTGCTTTTTTGTATTTACCTTTTTTCACTATTAGGACTCTTGTTAATGCAAAAGTCTGCAAACACTATAAAAGGAACATTGTTTTCTAAACATTGGCATTTTGGACTAGTTGTGTCAATTCCAATAACATAAAACAATGTCAAATGAGTTTTTTTTTTTTTTTGGTGTGTGAAGCTGTAAAGTTGATTTAAAAATGACATGTTTTCTATTTTCAATATAGGTCTTCTGAAAGTCTGAACTGTGAAATGTCTGATCTTCACAAAGGTCATAGTGAAGAGTCACACCACCAGGAACAAGGTAAATTCACATCTGAACATCCAACGCCTGGTATAGAGCTTTTCAAAAGTTTAACAGACATAGGTTTGCAGAGAGCTGTGACATGCTTTTTGCAACAATTACCAGTGATGAACATGATGCTGATGATGAAGATGCTGCTGATCTTGGTGGCGCTACAAGGGAACTTTTCTGTTTACTTGGCAAAACCATCTTTCAAGGCAGTGGAGCCTCTGCAGGTAATTCTGTTCGGCTCCAAGCAGAAAGCATTCTTCCCAGATCAAACAGAACCTTTTCTAGTCTCTAGCTGAATGACAAGAACCCTTGCTGTGTTTTGGGTGTCAAACTCGAGGGCCGGCCTCTTGCTGGTTTTCCAGAAATCTGCTGATTACCTGGATCAGGTGTGTTTAGCCAATAAGGAGCTTCAATGGCAGGTTGGTTGGAAAACATGTTGGAGACCAGCCCTCGAGGAGTTGAGTTTGACACCCCTGAGTTTGATGGACAGAGTAGGATCCTTTGAGCCTAGAACATAGATCCTTTTCACACTATTAAAAAACTTTGAGATTTTAAATTTGGGGTTTAATTAAACTAAAAACCATATCACAAATTATAACAAAGGTTTACCTTACTTTACATGTAGTAAGTCTATATCATTACTTTGACTTTATAAATTAAATTACTGAAATGAATGGAACTTTTACATGATATTCACATTAGAGTTTCACTTGTATTAAAGGTGTCTTAAGTCAGTTTGTTCATTTAAGGAGAGAAAAGAAGAAAAATGTCTCTTCTGATTCCAACAGCTCAACATTCCTGGATCTGTGATTCTTCCTCTCATGATGCTCCAAATGTTTGATTTGTAAGAAGGTGCTGTAACCTGGGCTCTCCAGTAAACTTTTAAACTTATGTCTTTCAGGCACCAAAGTGGATTCTCACCAAGATGGAACATTCAATATTTACAAAGTGATTCATGTTTACAAGTTTATTGAAAATAAAGTGCTGTGTTCTCTGAAAGTCTTTATCCATCATCATTGTCAAATGTTCTGTGAAATAATATTTTCCAGGGCTTCTTTGGATCTGATGTCCGTCTTTGAGATCATCCTGGAACCGAGAAAATGACTTTTAGAAAGGAACAGGAAAATGTGTAAGAGCAGGACTCTCAGTGCTCCAGAAAAAAAAATGAATTGGTAAAATTAAAGTAAGATTCTTGATCATATTGCCCATTGTATTCTGTAAATATTTACCATAAGCAACTACAAGTAATTCCCATCAACTTTAGAAAAGTTATTTTAAACTATCACTGAGGAATTGGCATCTTGCTGGAATTCTGGAGGGATGGATTGAAAAGTACAACCAGCAAAAGGCTAAAGCAGATCTTCTTAAAAAGGAGACCCAAGACCTCCAGAAAACTAAGGAGGGTCTGACAGAGTCAATCAAAAATCTTCACTCCATCCGAGACAAAGAGGAAACACTAACCAGAACAATCCCCCAGGAGGTTTCATCAACTCCTTGAGGTTGAAAAGGATTTTGATGAAGACTGTGAAGAAACCTTACAGCATGAAGAAGCGATTGTTGACACAAAAGAAAAAGTCTCCATCAAAGACATTCAGGATTTGGACAATTCTGGCTCCGTATTGCCTGATGTAGATGATGCAGCGTGGGAGGACTCTGATTCAGATGAAGAGTCCGAGAAAGCTCCAGATGAGAAGGAGTCCGTGAATTCCAAAGATGGGACAGTCTCCATCCAAGACATTCAGGATTTGAAAAATACTGGCGCTTCATGTGAGGACATCAATTCTGATGAAGAGTCTCAGAAAAATCTGGACGATGAGGAGTGGGAGGAGATGGACTCTGATGAAGAATATGAGGAGGAGGAATACGAGGAGGATGAGAATGAGTCTGTGAATTCCAAAGATGGAACCAAAAAAAAATTAGATTAGTAGGATTTTTCTTAAAGACAAACAAAATTAGAAAAAAAAGAAAAAATAAATAAATAGAAAAAATAAAAACTTTTTGTACACAAATTTTTTTATTACCAAACTGTAGCATTTTAGCATGGCCAGCCTAGACAAGGCCATTTTTTAAAACATAAATCTGTTAATTTGATGTGTTTCAAAGTTTTTTTGTGTTTTTATTTAAGTGTAGTTTTTGTTAATGGTACTTGGAATATTATAGGTACCTAACAAGTTTTAATGCAACCACATGGAGGCACAACTCAGTGCTCGCATGTGCCGGTCCAAAGTCCGGATAAATGCAGAGGGTTGTTGGATGGGAAACCAACATAAAAACAAAAGCAAATGAATCATAAACAGAACTTTCAAACTGGATTGGTCGTGGCCTGCTGAATGACCGCAGCTGAAGCTGTTGACCTACAGGCAGGAAATAGGACTACGGTTGGTGGAGGAAGGAGAGGATGAAGGTGGATCAAAAAGTGTGTTCATAAACTTTGTGAATATTCTCCTGACATTAGTTTATGTGGCCCAGCCCAAAGGAATGACGTGGGATCACTCTCCCTGTGGGCCCATTACCTTCAAGGGAGCTCAAAAGGGGTGACCAATACCCCAGTCATGGAACTTGGCTTTTGGGACATGGAACATCACCTCTCTGGAAAAAAGGACCCTGAGCTTGTGTGAGAGGTTGAGAGGTACCGGCTAGATATAGCTGGGCTCGCATCCTGGGCTCTGAAACTCAGTCCCTCGAGAGGGGTTGGACTTGACCATTCTGGAGTTGCACATGGTGAGAGGTGGCAGGCCAGTGTGGGCTTACTCGTGAGCCCCCAGCTCAGCCGCCAAGTGTCAAAGTTCACCCCAATTAATGAGAGGGTCATGTCCCTTTACCTTTGGGTGGAGGACAAGTCTGACTGTGGTTTCAGCCTACTGGCTGAACAGCAGTTTGGATTGGCCAGCCTTCTTGGTGTCTCTGGGGGGGGTTACTGGAAAGTGCCCCAACGGGGGACTCGATCGTCCTCCTGGGGGACTTCAATGCCCATGTGGGCAATGACATCAGCACCTGCAGTCATGAGTTTCCAATCACCTGGGTGTGATTGGAAGGAATGGCCTCCCTGATCTTAACCCAAGTGGTGAGCTCTGGGTCATGACTGAAAGAACGAGATCCCGGATACAAGTGGCTGAAATAAGCTTCCTCCGTAGCGTGACTGGGCACTCACTTAGAGATAGGGTGAAAAGCTAACTTGTTAGTTAATTCATTTAAAAAATGGTCAAACTACCTTAAGAATAAAAAACTAGTTAAAAGTAGACTCAAAAATATCAAACATATGGGGCGCCGTTTGTAAACCGGTGTAGTAAAATTTTAGCAGCAATATTTTTGGTTATTTAGCCTCTTTTATGAGAAAAAAAAGGTTTCGTTTTTCAAATGTGTTTTTTCCCCTTTTAATTAATGTATTTATAAAAGTTACATTTATTTGCTAAATATTTAGTTAGCAAGCTAAATATTTCATTTTTAAGTTAAATATTTATTTTATAATTATATATTTTGTTTACAAACTAAATATTTAGATCTGACCTAAATATTTAGTTTCCAATATATACATATTTAAGTTTTGTAACTAAATCTTTGTTTGATTGACAAATATTAAAGTCTAATTTAAATGTTTAGATTAGAGCTAAATATTTAGAATTTTACCTAAATGTTTCGTTTGGAGCTAAATGTTTAGTTTATATGTAGGGCTGCACGGTGGCGCAGTGGTTAGCGCTCCCGCCTCACAGCAAGAAGGTTCCCGGTTCAAGCCCTGGCTGGTGGACCTTTCTGTGTGGAGTTTGCATGTTCTCCCCGTGCATGCGTGGGTTTTCTCCGGGTACTCCGGCTTCCTCCCACCGTCCAAAAACATGCTTCATAGGTTAATTGGTTACTCAAAATTGTCCCTAGGTGTGAATGTGAGTGTGTATGGGTGTGTGATTGTGGCCCCTGCGACAGACTGGCGACCAGTCCAGGGGTGTACCCTGCCTTCGCCCATGAGTAGCCGGGTTAGGCTCCGGCAACCCCGTGACCCCGAAAGGGATAAAGCGGCTTGGAAAATGAATGAATGTTTAGTTTATATGCAAATTAGCTTGCCGATAAGCGGAAGTAGCCTACCAAAATAAAAGCTTGATTTTTGCTCTATCTCTGAACTGAATTGTGCCAGAGTTGTCGCGCTTGTTTCTATACTGGTTCAAGGCATGTCCCACATAAATATTAAACTTTAAATTAAATATTTAGTTTGTAATTTAAATATATAATTTTAAAATAAATATTTAATTTGAAATTAAATATTTAACTTGCTAACTAAATATTTATTTAGTAAACGTAACATTTATAAATATATGAATTAAAACACCGATTTAGAAACTGCACCCCATATGTACGACTTAGAGTCGGATGCCAGCTCAGACAAGGAAAAGAAAGACATTTATGGATCTGTTTGTCTGCAAGCATTACAGTGGAGTAGGGAGCTTGTAGCTGAGGACCTCCTCTTTAAAATAAGAATATTAATCCTACAAACAGAAAATACGCTTTTGAAACCACACTTTAAGTTTTTTCATTTCTGTTATAAATTTGAGCCATTTTATGTTGTACTGACTTGTGTGTGTGATGACTGGAGCAGTTCTGCTCTGCCTGCACATCAAACTGGAAATGCACGACTGGAAGTGCAGGAGCACCAAGCACTTGTTAGAGCACAAGTTCACACTTAAGGAGTCTGCACATGGAATTTTATTTTAAAAAATTGAATGAATTCTCTTGATTAGCTTTGAGAGGTCTGCTCAACCCTGTTGATGTAAACAGTCTTGATTCAGATGTGGTGGTGTTAAAAGGCTTTGTGTAGATCTTTGGTGATAAATCACATAGTTCAATCACCAGCTGTACATGTACAGTGTGACCACACTAATTGACTAGATCAGGGGTCTGCAACCTTCATCAATTAAAGAGCCATTCAATTGATTTCTCACTGACCACAATCCAGCAGGAGCCACAAAGTCTTATTTCACCTTTTAGAAAAATAAGACACTAACCTATATTTGTGTAATTGTTATGATGAATATGATGAAAACGAACTGTTGTTTTTTGTGTGTAAATAATATACTATAATAATAATAATATAATATAACATATACAGATGAAGAGAAAAAATACTGTTGGTCAAAATATGAAACGGTTTACAATTTTTGACATAGGTTCACATGACTTAATTTCAAAATAAAAGACATCCTTTGCCACATAGAATCATCTCCATGCAGCAAATAGGCAGTGTTATGTCAACAGGGATTTAAAATTAACTTTTTTTCTTTTACCATTTGTGGTCCATCTCAGCCAGAAATATACAAATCTAACAAACTAAAATTAAGTCAGAGATAATTAAGTGCCCCTCCATGAACTGGCACCTTAACGTGGTGGAGGGGTTTGAGTGCTCGAGTGATCCCAGGAGCTATGCTGTCTGGGGCTTCGGCTCCTGGTAGGGTCTCCCATGGCAGACAGGTCCTGGGTGACGAGCCAGACAAAGAGCGGTTCACAAACCCCTTTATGAAAATAAACATCATAGATCCAGTTGTGTCGCCCGGATTGGCGTTACCGGGGCCTCATCCTGGAGCCAGGCCTGGGGTTGGGGCTCGCAGGCGAGCGCCTGGTGGCCGGGGCTCCTCCCACGGGCCCCGGTCGGGTAAAACCCGAACGATCAACGTGGGATCACTCCCCAGTGGGCCCACCACCTGCAGGAGAGCTCAGAAGGGGCCGGTGCGATGTGGTTTGGGTGGCAGTCGAGGGCGAGTGCCTCGGCGGCCTAAACCCCGGTCATGGAACTTGGCTTTTGGGACATGGAACGTCACCTCTTTGGGAGGGAAGGAGCCTGAGCTTGTGCGAGAGGTTGAGAGGTACCGGCTAGATATAGTTGGGCTCACCTCTACGCACAGTCTGGGCTCTGAAACTCAGTCTCTCGAGAGGGGTTGGACTCTCTACCATTCTGGAGTTGCACATGGTGAGAGGCGGCGGGCTAGGGTGGGCTTACTTGTGAGCCCCCAGCTTAGCCGCCAAGTGTTGGAGTTCACCCCGGTGGATGAGAGAGTTGCGTCCCTCCGCCTTCGGGTGGGGGACAGGTTTCTGACTGTGGTTTCGGCTTATGGGCCGAACAGCAGTTCAGAGTACCCAGCTTTCTTGGTGTCTCTCGGAGGGGTACTGGAAAGTGCCCCAACGGGGGACTCCATTGTCCTCCTGGGTGACTTCAATGCCCACGTGGGCAATGACAGTAGCACCTGGAGGGGGGTGATTGGCAGGAACGGCTTCCCTGATCTGAACCCGAGCGGTGTTTTGTTGTTGGACTTCTGTGCTAGTCATAGTTTGTCCATAACAAACACCATGTTTGAGCACAAGGGTGTCCATCAATACACGTGGCATCAGGACACCCTCGGCAGGAGATCAATGATCGACTTTGTAGTCGTTTCAGGAGACCTTCGGCCGTGTGTCTTGGACACTCGGGTAAAGAGAGGGGCAGAGCTGTCCACTGATCACTACCTGGTGGTGAGTTGGATTCGATGGCGGGGAAGGAGGCCGGAAAAACTCGGCAGACCCAAACGTAGTGTGAGGGTCTGCTGGGAACTTCTGGCTGAGCCCTCCGTCAGGGAAGTCTTTAACTCCCACATCCGGGAGAACTTCAAACAGGTACCAAGGGAGGCTGGTAACATTGAGTCTGAATGGACCATGTTCTCCACCTCCATTGTCTCTGCTGCTGTTCGGAGCTGTGGTCGCAAGGTCTCTGGTGCCTGTCGTGGCGGCAACCCCCGAACCCGCTGGTGGACACCGGAAGTAAGGGATGCCGTCAAGCTGAAGAAGGAGTCCTATCAGGTCTGGCTGACTTGTGGGACTCCAGAGGCAGCTGACAGGTATCGGCAGTCTAAGCGAGCTGCGGCTCAGGCTGTAGTAGAGGCAAAAACTCGGTCCTGGGAGGAGTTCGGTGAGGCCATGGAGAAGGACTATCGATTGGCCTCGAAGAGGTTCTGGCAAACCGTCCGGCGCCTCAGAAAGGGGAAGCAGCTTTCTGCAGGCACCATTTTCAGTGCAGGTGGGGAGCTGCTGACTTCGACTGGGGACATTGTCGGGCGGTGGAAGGAATACTTTGAGGATCTCCTCAATCCTGCTGACACGCCTTCTCTTGAGGAAGCAGAGGCTGAGAGCCTTGGGGTGGGGCTGTCCATTACCCAAGTTGAAGTCACAGAGGTAGTTAACAAGCTCCTCTGTGGCAAGGCACCGGGAGTGGATGAGGTCCGCCCTGAGTACCTCAAGTCTCTGGATGCTGTGGGAGTGTCTTGGTTAACGCGTCTCTGCAGCATCGCATGGCAGTCAGGAACAGTACCACTGGACTGGCAGACAGGGGTGGTGGTTCCCCTTTTCAAGAAGGGGGACCGGAGGGTGTGTTCCAACTACCAGGGAATCACACTCCTCAGCCTCCCTGGGAAAGTCTATGCCAGGGTACTGGAGAGGAGAGTCCGGCCGATAGTCGAACCTCAGATCCAAGAACAACAATGCGGTTTCCGCCCTGGTCGTGGAACTGTGGATCAGCTCTACACCCTGTCCAGGGTGCTGGGGGGTTCGTGGGAGTTCGCTCATCCTGTCCACATGTGTTTTGTGGATTTGGAGAAGGCGTTCGACCGTGTGCCCCGTGGTGTCCTGTGGAGGGTACTTTGGGAGTATGGGGTCCGGGGAGCCTTACTCAGGGCTGTCCGGTCTCTGTATGACCAGAGCAGGAGCATGGTCCGCATAGCTGGCAGTAAGTCAGACCTGTTCCCAGTGCATGTTGGACTCCGGCAGGGCTGCCCTTTGTCACCGGTTCTTTTCATAGTTTTTATGGACAGAATTTCTAGGTGCAGCCAAGGTCCGGAGGGGGTCTGGTTCAGGAACCACAGGATTTCCTCTCTGCTCTTTGCAGATGATGTTGTCCTGTTGGCTTCCTCGAACCAGGACCTCCAGTATGCATTGGAACGGTTTGCAGCCAAGTGTGAAGCGGCTGGGATGAGGGTCAGCACCGCTAAGTCTGAGGCCATGGTTCTCGACCGGAGAAAGGTAGTTTGCCCTCTCTGGGTGGGTGGAGTGCTCCTTCCCCAAGTGGAGGAGTTTAAGTATCTTGGGGTCTTGTTCACGAGTGAGGGAAGATCGGAGCGTGAGATCGACGGGCGGATTGGTGCTGCGTCCACCGTTATGCGGTCGCTGTACCGGTCCGTCGTGGTGAAGAGAGAGCTAAGCCAGAAAGCAAGGCTCTCAATTTACCGGTCGATCTACGCCCCAATACTCACCTATGGTCATGAGCTCTGGGTCATGACCGAAAGAACGAGGTCCCGGATCCAGGCGGCTGAAATGAGCTTCCTCCGTAGGGTGGCTGGGCGCTCACTTAGAGATAGGGTGAGAAGCTCGGTTACCCGGGAGGAGCTCGGAGTAGAGCCGCTTCTCCTCCAAATCGAGAGGAGCCAGTTGAGGTGGCTCGGGCATTTAGTTCGGATGCCCCCTGGACGCCTCCCTAGGGAGGTGTTCCAGGCATGTCCCACTGGGAGGAGGCCCCGGGGAAGACCCAGGACACGCTGGAGAGACTACGTCTCTCGGCTGGCCTGGGATTGACTCGGGGTCCCCCCAGAGGAGCTGGAGGAAGTGGCTGGGGAGCGGGAAGTCTGGGCATCTTTACTTAGACTGCTGCCCCCGCGACCCGGTCCCGGATAAGCGGAAGAAAATGGATGGATGGATGGATGGATAATTAAGTGACCATTAATATATTTTTTTAACCATAAGGTGCACTTAAAATCCATAAAATTGCTCAAAAAGAGAAAATCTGCCTTACAAAATGCTGTGCCTTAATTCTGGTTATGCTTTCTGACTTCCAGTTGATTTTCAGTAGTACACAGAAAATAAAAATCTGTATAAAAAAAAAAAAAAAAAAAAAAAAGAAAAGTCTATTTTTGAGCAGCATAGGCTGTGCCCTGCAATTCATGTCTGAACCTTTTCTTACTGAACTGACTTAGTTCCAGTAACCTATTTTTAACATGTTTTCATCCAGAAGACAAAAGGTTGCTTTTTATAGGAACTTCAAGTGAGCATCAGCAGCATGCCATTTCCTTTAAAAAAAAAACTATTAGGAAAGCCTGGTTACTGTGTGCAGAAATGTTGCCTTTCAAAAGGCAATAGAAAAAACACAAGGTTTGCAAAACATCTGGGCCTACTCCATAAAGCTGATTGTAACAAATACTTGTCTTTCTATAAGGTTTTCATTGCAGTGGCTTTGGAAAAGCCCACTACTGACTGAAAAAGCCTCTTTGTTTCAACAGCAGCAGTGGTCCTGCATCATTATGCAACTCTAATCAGCTCCAGAGGTTCCAGAGCCTCTCCCTGCCTTTTTAATCAATTCTTTCAGTTTCTTTCTGATTCTCCTCAAAACAGCGGCGAAAACAATCAGAGTTCTCATCTTTACAATCAGGAGGATGCAAATGTAGACATTGGACGTTTTAGAATGATTGCAACAGCTTGGTGACCTGTCCCTGCCTTGCCCAATGGTATATGGAACAGCCTCCTCTGACCCCAAAAGGGATGCAGCGGGTTAAGAAGATGGATCGATGGATGTATGGATGGATGGATGGATGGATGGATGGATGGATGGAGTTTAGAAGAGGATGTGGTCAGAGCGCAATAGACATAATCTGTCTACATTCAAACCAGCAAATTTAAAGCTGTGGAAACTGGATTTTACTTATTAAAAGATCAATAAATCTATCAAAGAGACACTGAATACGTTAGTATATACATAAAAAATACTAAATACTGTAGGACCTGTAAGTTGTAGAAAGTGGTCTGGCGCGCTTTCCATGTGCGCCCTGGCGCGCCGTGCGAAAGCGCATCTCTCACACACTAACAGATAATTGTGTCGGACCGCGGGAGGCCATCCCGGAAATAATCTGCCCACGCGTTAATCTGCTTTATCCCCACCAAGACTCAGACTGCTGCCGCAGCCCGACACCAGGCACGACGCACGAGGAGAGACGGGCTGGAGAAGTTTGGGTCGGATTTGCCGTGTGCGTTCGGAGCGCCCCCTTCATTTTTTGGTTTAGTTTGTGTTTTATTTTTCTTTGCGTGTCACGCATGACAGAGTCCTGGTGGTGCTGAACCCAAACTCTCAGTCTGAGTGGCAGGAGCCGTGAAACCAGTTCTTACTGGGAAGTTGAGCACAGCCAGAAACTGGCAGCGTTGGTTTGGGGATGGATCACGCTGGACTTTGGATATTCTTAATAACAGCTTGTGTTATTCCAGGTAAGTTACAAGTTTTCCCTCATCAGGACCAAACAGATTAGTAGAAAAAAATAAACAACAGTTTTTTTTTAAATAGAAGAATCCATGCTTTCTTTAAATGATATACTTTTAAAAAGAATCCACAAAGACTTGATGTCACTAAAAACTTTTCTTTTAACCTATACCTCCCTTTTCACCGTATTCATTTTTATTTTCAAGTTATGCATCATTTGCTCAGAGTGCAAAAAGACTGATTTAAAAAAGGATCTTGCATTGAAATGACAGATTGTTCTGGAGTATCTTTGTCACTTTAGCACATATTAATCTAGCTCCTCTGAAAGACTGTTTCTGACAGAACGAGGGGTGTAACGACTAATCGACTTAATCAATGAATTGATTTATTTACGATTCAGACAGATCAATCTGTCTGAGGCAAGTTATTAATCAAATCAACTTCTATAAAATGGTTTCAAAATGAAATACGCTGGTCATAAATATCAATGTTAGAATACACCATCTGGATTGAATTATGGTGGTTTTATTGGACTAAAAACGACTATCACAGCGGACAACACACACGTGATGCAGCAAAAAAATCCATCCTTACAGTCCAATGTGTGGAAACACTGAATTTGGCAAAGACATGACCATACAGTGTGGTATCATGTTCTAACAGTGTTCTGTTTGGATTATTTTGATGTGGAAAAACAACAGTGGGCTGAACTTTATGAAACTAAAATGAGAATGGATTTGAAATTAGTTCTTGTTTACCGCTTAGTTTGTACACATATTTTATTTACACTTGATCATCTTGCAAAAAATACTAGGAATCTGGAAAACTTCACTGCCACGGTGTTTCATGGCCGTTAAAGGATGCCGGCAGGTTTGCCAGCTGGCGGCCTGTGGTGTGGCGGGCTGAGCCGTTTAAACCCCCCTCCCCAACATAAAAGTTTCAAATCTCATGTTTGGGTAGGCACACAGGAAATACTAAATGCAACCAACAGACACACCCTCATGAATTTCTGCATAATCCACTCCCCACAGCTGGAACGCACAGACGCAGCCTCACAGAAATAATCCCACACAAACACTGCCCTGCTGTCCTATCAGCCTTTTGTGCATCTCTCTCCAGACTCTACAAAGCCTACCTCTGTTATATCTCATGCAGGTAACGTTCCTCCACTCTAGTTTCTTAATATCTCGCCGCCTTTTGTTCCACTGGTGCTCCGTTTTGTTCCTGCTGGTGACTCTTTTCCTATCTCATGTTTGAGTCACAAATGCAGCCGTCACAATAATCCTGCCAGCTCAGTCCTGGCAAAATGTAATCTGCATATTCCCACAAACATTACCCAAACAGCATGCGTATTACGGCCAGATATTTCAATAATTATTGTTACGACGCCACATGCAAAGCGTTGGCAAGATGTTGGCCAGATAGCGGCCTATGATCCAAGATAACAGTGGGCCAGTCATTTATCAATTTGTGTTTTAAAGAAAAAAGGAAAAACTTTATGATATATGAATCCCTTCCTGCCTTTGTCTGACAGTAGCCGTGACAGGGTTTGGCATTCCCGTGACCCCAAAAGGGATATAGCAGGTTAAGAAGATGGATGGAAATCCATCCCTGGAATGGGCAGGGATATTAGTTGCCAAAAACTTGCCTTGATCACCATTTTTCTTACTGCTTAAAACTCCATTCCAATGAAAGCTGTGTTTTCTGGTGTTTTTATCATGTTCTTGTGGCATTTTTCTGATGATGGAGGACATATATAAAGAAAATTAAGCTTAAAATGTATTCATTCAATTATGATGGATCAGGAGCAGATGAAAAATGGCTTAATCATAATTAAGAAAAAACACAAGGACCGCTTTCCAAATAGATCACAAGATGGTTGGAGTGGGACTTAAAGCTTTCTCTTTTTTAAAGTGCCAGCCTGTCAAAACCCCTTCTGCAGCTTTGTCACAACTTTTGCGTAAAGCATTAGCCATTAATCACTTGTGGTTCCTAAAACAAGTTATAAATAGGACAGAATGCATCCACAAAGGCCTCTTTGTGATTTATCTCAATACTTACAAACAAACCTCATTTACTCTGCCTCATTCCATCTGATATCTGATGTTTAACAGCTATGCTTATGGTTGCTACTTGCATAGGAAACCAATTAGTGATACCAGGTCAGCCTACTGTAAATGTGTTCATTTATTAAAGATTTGAAATGCAAGACAATGAGTGATTGTTGATTAATTGTCCTGTTATTGTTTTAGGTCACGTTCAAAACAAGGACAGGACACCATTTCTCTTTTAAAAAACAACTTCAGGGCTCCCATACACAATGTGATGAGTAAACTCACACAAAAAAACTATTATAAAAACTATGTGGCTGTTACATTTTCTTTAAGCACAGTCAAAGACTTAGATCATCTACGTTTTTTACGTTTTGCTGTTAGTTGTCATTCTATTTTTGGTCTTTCAGGATCACGAGCTACAAACTCAATGTAGCAGCGGGGTGCATAATCCCAGATCAATCACAGATTTGATGACCTAAAGATTAAATGGTTAATCTGTCCCCATCTCGATGTGGGTTTTTCATTTTCTCCTGCATCACACCATGTCAGTCGTGTTTTTTTTTTTGTTTTGTTTAGCTGATGGCCAACTGAGTGAAGTTGGTGGAAAATGTTATTGCAGTTATCTTTCGTAACATTGGAGGGACACCAAATGTAAAGAAGATTATGTTTCATTTTTATTTATTCAATTTTAACCAGCTATACTCAAAGTAAAAATCTCTGGATTTTATGAATTTCTGATCTACATGTTGGGTAACTTGGTGGGTCTGGCCATTGTGGCAACTGTGGAGACCAAAGTCTCCTTTAATGGTATTAAGATCTTAGTTGGGGCCTTAAAATGTTGTGACTTTTGTGAATTTACTTTTTTAACATGGAAGTCAAGCGAAAAAGCCTCCTTTAAATCCAGCTTCCTGTGGTCATTTGAGAAAGTGCAAAATTTGGTACTTCTGGGTTTGCTTCAAATTTGAACAGGCCATGGCAATTTATGTAAAGGGACAGTGTTCTTCGACTAGAGTCTAAACATTCCTTTTACCAGCATGGAGAGTCTGCCCCTGAAATCCTTGTGTTTCATGCAAAACATTATATTAAAAAGCAGAGACTTATCTTAAATGATTTCAGAGTTTCCTTCAATGGGAGGCAATGTGGGAATTGGAAGTACAGTAGTCCGTCATTGTTTATCATGGGGGTTACAATCTAAATGTAATCCGCAATAAAGGAAATCCAAGAAGGATTACAGATGTTCAAAGACTGTAGAACTTCTCACTACACACTTTCCCACTACACACATATTTTCACACTTTTCTCTCTTGTTTAAACTAACCTTTGAAGAAAAATAAACAGAGCTATAGCTGCCACCCGGTTCAATCTGGTTTGATAGTAACAGCAAAAGATCTGTTCCTGTTTACTTTGATGAAGAAACACATTCACATTTTCTGTTAGTCTCTTGATTTCAGTTTGATTTTATGGGTTGATATCTCCCCCCAAAAAACTTGCTTCATAGGTTAGTTGTTGATTCTAAATTGTTCTTAGGTGTGAATGTGTGGCCCTGGAACAGACTAGCGTCCTGTCCAGGGTGAACGGTAGCACTGCTAACAGCTGTATGACACAGGTGTCAAACTCCAGGCCTCCAGTCTGACACCCCTGCTGTATAGGCTCCAGCAGCCGTATCACCCTGAAAGAGATTAAGCGGGTTTGGAAAATGGATGCATGGATTCTTGTCTATCATTAAAAGTAATTATTCATGAAACAGCGAATGACCTTGCAAAGACGTGGTCAAAGTTTCCTTCTCAGAGTTGCATCATTTTTGACATTGGCTGAATAAATGTAAAATATGAACCGCAGTTCCTTTCTATGTAAAGCTGTGTTACAGAGTGTGTCTAAATCTTTATCTCAAAATATTTGTTGTGGACTCATATTTTTACAAAACCTAAGAAAACGCATAATTTTCCATGAAGTTGTCATTGAAAATAACTAACACAAAAAAGACATCCATCCATCCATCCATCCATCCATCTTCAGATCCCGCTGAGTTCCTTTTGGATCCAGTTACGGTTGGGTGAAGCACTTTACATCATCATTACAGTTTCCTTTACCTACATTGTTTATCAGCGGCACCCCCACCAATGTGGGTCATCTATACAAGCAAAGGTTGAATATAGGTTTCCCATAATGATGCATAAAGATAGAGGATGTCCATCCAGCCTGTGAATATAGAAAGCCAGCGTCATGCCGTGCTGCTCTCGGTGCTCCTGTCTGTGCCAAACAGTGCTGCTATTGTTTCCTGTCATTCCCAGGTTTCCCTCCTCACTGCTGTTTATGGATTATTGTCCTGTGTGCTGGTGAGGTCATTTCCCATGCTTTAGACAATGGCAAAAAAAAAAAAGGATGGAGACAAGAAGGAACAGAAGAGCTGCAGAGATGTGGGCCAAAGCAGTGTGTTGAGTCAGTTCGCTCCAGCCTTCCGTAAAGCTTCTTATCAGCTCAGCTGCAGATCTCATCAGAGGCGTCTCACAGTGGGACTTCTTTTACCAGGAAAAACTACTCACAAAGGAAGCACGTTGGACATGTGAAAAACAACAACAAAAGAAAATAAAAAAAACAGAGCAAATTGCCTGCATGCTTCCTGAAATGTCAGTTCTTTTTTAACAACAAAGCTAGAAAAAGCTTCGAGTAAATACAATAAAGACTATAAATGTTAGGATTAAATTGGTGTTCATTTTTTTCAAGCCATTTACAACTCATTTAGTGTTCAGTGTGTAGGTGGGCGGAGCTAATTAATCCCTTTTACCACTTGTGTCTCGTGTTCACTTACTGTAAGTTGTTCACTTAGATCCTGAAATGTTCTTCTAGTGGTGCTGATTTTCACGGAGCTCTGGACATGATATTTATAAAGGGAAACTATTCATCGTTCCCCCGAATTACTAATTTGTGGATATGAATTAGTATTTTGTGTAAACAAATTCATAGCTATATCGTGGTCATAAGTTAACATTTTATTAGCATTTTTTTGGCAAAAGTTGAGTGTTTTGTGCACACAAATTAGTATTTTGTGTACGTACATTTGTATTTTAGTTTCATTGATTCCTACTATTAATTTGTGCCCACAAAACACAAATATGTGTGCACTATGCCCAGACAATACTAACATTTGGCCACAAAATGCTCATTTGTGAGCACGAAATGCTAGTTTGTGCTGGCAAAATGTTAATTTGTGTGCATAAAACACAAACTTATGCACACAAAATGCATATTTGTGCTCACAGAATTCAAAGTTTTTTAAACAAAATGCTATTTTATACATCAAAATGCTAATTTTATGTGCACAAAAGACTTATGGCCACAAATGATTAGTAATGGAAACAAATAGTTGTTTTTTAATACCAAGTCCAGCACTCTATAGATTTTCACTCATTTGCATTAACACACGTTATTTGTTTGTGAGTATTCAGTTTTACACCATGTGTTCACACGGTTGTGTTGACTTCAAACCAGCTCTTTGTTGAAAGAATTTTGCAGCATATTTCTTGGAAAGGTCGCTTCAGTTTGTCGAGGCTTTTTGTGCGCTCCATCACGCAAAAGCTCTCTTGAGCATTTCAATAAGATTACAATCTGGACTTTGACTTGCTCATTCCAAAACCTTTATTCTTTACTCTTTCAGCCTTCCTGATCAGGATTTGCTGTTGTGTTTATTTTAGATCATTTTCCAGTTGCATGACCCAGTTTTAAATAGGCTTTTGTTTTTCGACAAGATAGCCTCACTTTTCTGGAATACTCCAGTTTAAAAATAAAGTTTTTTGATTGACTGATGGTAATCCAGGTTTTGCTGCAGTAAAACAAATTTAGATTGTCCTTACCCTGCTATTGGGCAGCGAGAATGAGACTTTCCTGCTGAAATGTTAGTCAAAATTGAAACACATTGAAAAATTAAGTGTAATTTTTTGCAGAGCTTTTTTCCTAATAAATTAAAAACAATATTATCTTGCTAGCCTTAAAAAAATCTGCTGTTCTGTGCTGGAATTTGAAATGGGGCCATTGGTGTTACAATCATGCTAATTAAGACCTGTTCATCTCCTGATTTTTTTTATATGGCTCATCTCTAACAGCATTGTTAGCTTTGAGCTAAGTTTGCTCGGAAGCCCTAAGAATAATTTTGATTGTCTTGAATATTTTTAACTGGGGAACAATCTGTCACAACCTTTTCCAGAGTTAAGATCACTGCTGTGGCTGTTTATTGGTGGTCCAGATGATGCAGCAGACAGACAAAATATCAGTTTCTTTACACAGGTCACCTGTTTACACCCAGTTTATCAATGACAATGATTAGGAGTATCTTGGAGTTAATTTCCAAATGCTATGAAAGCATTGTGCCAGTCCCTGTTATTTGGCGGCCGTGGTGCAGTGGAAAGGGCAGTCGACTTGTGATCGAAGGATTGCAGGTTCGATTCCCGCCTTGCCCGCCCATGTGTCGAAGTGTCCTTGGGCAAGACACTGAACCCCACATTGCCTCTGATGGAAGGTTGGCGCCAGTGTTTGGCAGCGGAGCCACCATCAGTGTGTGAATGTGTGTGTGAATGGGTGAATGGGTCTGTGATTGTAAAGTGCTTTGGGCCTTCAATAGGCTAGAAAAGCGCTATATAAGTAAACGCTATATAAGTAAACGCCTGTTATTACATACTAGAGGTGGCCATGGTACAGAAGTAAAACAGTTGACCTCTGAGCACAAGATTGCAGATTCTGTTTCAGCCTTGCCCGCTTATGTGTCCAAATTAGGCAAGACTCTGAACCCCACATTACTCCTAATGGCTACACATTGGCGCCAGTGTTATGCAGCGGAGCTTTGTATAAATGGGTGAATGGGACTGTGACTGTACAGTGCTTTGGGCCTTTGTTTGCTCCATCTTCCCTCAGTTCTTGTAAACGTAATGTTGTACAAATTGTGATATTGTCAACTAAGAAGTTTAGAAAAATTTTGGTTTTTCCGTAATATTTTATGATCACACATTGCTGTCTCTCCTCACAGCTTGTGGTGGTGAACTTACAGCTGATCTACTTCAAGGCTCAAAATGAAAAGGAAGTCCTGAAGTCATAATAGTTTTCTTTCATTTTTAAGGGGCATGGATTGAGCAAAAGGGTACATTTAGGATTTACTCTTACTGAAAAAAATGGAAAAATCTCCCAAAAACTTCATACAGCATATGACGTCTTTATTAGAGACTCCATTCTGACGCATTCACTTGCTGATAATTCTAGATCTTCCGTATTAACATCTTCATTTTTCTTGGCCGAGCTAGAATCTGGCTAAAGAAATTGGAGGATGATGATTATGGGGTGGGGGGTAAAATCCTAAAACAACAGGCAGGAAGATGCTGGAAGTTTGTAATCATTACAGTCAGGTGTGACTGTGTGTGGGGCAATCCGGCTAAGCACCCAGACCAGGGCCGGCAGGACAGCCACATGGGCCCCCAACTCCTGAGAGCTGTGAGACACGGGAGCACAGAGGGTGTAAGCCCTAGTCCAGCCAGAAGAGCAGAATTCCCAAGGCTGCAGTTAAAATTGGCGAGTAGGGAACCGAGAGGACATCTGTTGTTCCATAAGAAGCCAGATATGGCTGAGTCTAATGTTTTGAACCATTTAGATGGTGGTTGTGTGGGGCTCATTGAGAAAAGATAATTATTTTTTGGTAAGATTTTCATTTTTACTGTGGCTACCTTGCCCATGAGTGACAGAGGCAGGTTGACCCAGCGGGTTAGATCGTCCTCTATTAGTAATGGGGTGTAGTTTAGCTGCACCAGTTCTGATAGTTTCAGGGAGAAATAAATACCTAGATATTTGATAATGCCTGATTTGACTGGTATTGAGATTTTTTGCTCGGCATTACTGTTCAGTGACAATAAAACTGATTTGTTCCAGTTAATTGAGTAGTCTGAGATGGAGGAGAATTCATTAATAATTGTTTTTGTTATTGTCTCACTGATTGAACTTGAATTATTTAGAAAAAGTAATGTCATCTGCATAAATACTAATTTTATGATTGCTGTGTTTTGTTGTAATTCCTTTAATGCTCTCACGCTGTCTTATTGCTGCAGCCAAAGTTTCAATAAATATAGCAAAAATATAGTTTTCTCTTCCCAGAGAAAACCTGTTGGACGTCCTTTTGTTAGTCTTGACTTTTTCATTTTGGTTGTGATATAATATTTGAATCCAATCAACAAATGATCCCCCCCAAACCCAAACTTATGGAGGGCAGCAATGAGGAACTTCCAATTTACTCTGTCAAATGCTTTTTCAGCATCTAAAGAGAGGACGGTCGTTTCCTGGTTTTTATTAGTGGCAAAATCTTTAATGTTAACAAGTCTGCGGACATTATCACTCGAGAGTCTGCCTTTGACAAATCCAGTTTGATCATGATGAATTATATGAGGATTATATTTTTCTACTCTCTGTCCGAGTGCTTTGCAAATAATTTTTACGTCTGCATTGATTAGAGAAATGGGGCGATAGCTTGAAGGAATTGTGGGATCTTTTTCTGGTTTGAGAAGGAGGATTATGTTAGCTGAATTCATGTGAGGTGGCAGTGATTGGCTTTCCTTGATAAATGTAACCATTTTATAAAAAGTTTGTGCCAGTTGTTCCCAGAATTCCTTATAAAACTCAGCAGGAAAGCCATCAGGCCCTGGAGCTTTGTTGTTGGGCATCAGTAACAGAGCTTCATGAAGTTCAGCCAATGAGAGCGGAGAGTCTAAGTTTGAGCTTTGATCCTCATTTAATCTGGGTAGAGTTACATTATTAAGAAATGAGTTAATACTTTGTTCTGATGGATTGACCTGTGATGTGTACAAGTTTTTATAAAATTCTTTAAACGTTTTATTGATTTTAATCGGGTCATGAGTGACATTTCCTGTCTGGTCAATAATAGATGTAATTGTTGATTTTTCTTTATTAATTTTAAGCTGATTAGCTAGAAATTTACCAGATTTATTTGAGTTTTCATATTTTTCAAGTTGAAGTTTTTGTGTTTGGAGTTGTGTTTGTTTATTGATGATGTCATTTAACTGAAACTTTAATTTTTTCAAATCTCCCAGAATGTGTTCCTGTGCAGAAGCAGCAGAAGCAGCCTCCACAAGAAGGAGTCATCATTATTTGGCAAATAGATACTAGCTATACAGAAGTCAGTATTCTGAACTGATATGTTAATAATTAAAATCTTTCTTCTGGTCAGTAACTGTATTCGTCTGAGTGAATTTTAGATTTTTATTAAAATTAAAATAGCAACTCCTCTTTGTTTGGAGTTATAACTAGCTGAGTAGATGAATGGGGACGCGGAAAAAGGATCTTCCTACGGTGCAGGATCTCTGCCGGGAACTGATCGTTCACGCTGAGGTGTGTTCCCTCTGGTTCCTGGCTGCACCAACATTTTAAAAGTCTAGCAGACTCATTCAAATTTATTCTTAATTATCCAGAAGTCTGTCAAAATATTTTAGACGAAATTTTAAATGTGAAGTTTTTGGGTTTGGCGCTGTAGCCATTCTGGGGTCAGCCCTGCTTTCACTTGAAGACTGCAGCTGGAATGGGCTCAAGTCAGGTTCATGACCCCGGCTGGAAAAAAAAAAAAAAAAAGCTGGTATGAAAAATAGATGGATTGCTTATAGAAAGCTGGATTAAACCATATAGAAATCCATCTGCCTGCTCTAAACCTCGGGGCATGATAAACATGTGCTGAGTGATTGTTGAAAATTCAATTTGTTGTATGGCTATGATCAGGATTTAACGGTTTAAGGTACTATCACGGAAACGTTGAAAAATAACTGGAGTCAAACACCTCTTTAGCTTTCATTCATCAGCTGTTAGCAGGACTCTACCTAAAGAGACACTGGACTCATCCAGAAAATGTGTTGTTCTAGAGAGGCTTCCTCTATTCAGAGAATCATTTTAGCATGCTTTTTTTTCTTTTGATCCATTGTTTTTGCAAATCTTTATGTCAAAACAGTGTGACTGCTTTTTATTTGTGTCATGCATCAACAGAATAGTTTTAGTTGAACACAGCGCTCAACTTCCAGCAGTCTGATGTTTTAATAGTGTGGCAGCAGTCTGGCTCCATGAGAAACCCGATGTTTGTCACAGAGCTGGGAAATGTTTCCCAAGTTTGCCTCATTGAAGAAAAGGTTAAAAACACTCAGTGATAATTAGACCCTCTTGCCACTTGAGCATCATTTTGCCATTATTTTTCACTACCAAATATAGATATATATCTTTGCAGAATAAAGTCCTTGTTTGACAGTGTGCATTTGACAATCTCAAGCAGAGGAAGAATAGTGAGAAAAGCAAAAATACGCCTAACCTGGGAGTCGAACCCACCACCAAGTACACAAGTGACTAATTACTAGAGGATCAACCTCCTATAAAAAGCAGAGGAAGACATTTGTCATTCCTCTTTTTGTATTTGCAACACAAACGTAATCTCTTAGCAGGAAAAGCAGAAAGTTAGTAACTTTATGTTGCTGTTTACTGTAAAAATTGTAAATAAATTTCATACAATAATAAACTAGCATCATATATATTTTTTTAGCTAACTTTCTTATTATATTTAACTTAAAAATTGGGCCAAGATAGATAGACAGACAAACATCATTTGTCACTGTATATAAAGTAAACAATTTACAACTAAAATATGAAAAGTGCATCATATAGTCACTTAAAAACAAGAAATAACAACTACTTGACTTAAGTCAGCAGGGGTTATGCACCGTCTGCTAGCTGACAGAGTAGAGAATACTTTATTAATCACCATTTGGAGCCTTATTGCAGCCAGGATAAGACCTCCTGAACCTCTCAGTTCTCCTCTGAGCGGCCAGGGTCACGTGCAGCCTGTGCCTTTTGTTCTTGAGGATGGCCTTCAACATGCTCCCCAATTTTGCCTCCACAGCCCCTCCACAGACGGAGCCCCATTACCCACCACTGACGCACACTTGTCCACCAGTGGTTCTTGTCTCTAGTCGTGATATTGTCACCCCAACAAACCACTGCATAAAAAAAACACACTGGCAACAACTGACTGCTAAAACATTTTTAGCATCACATTACAGACAATGATTTAAGCCTTCTTAAAAAGAAGAGTAGATTGACCTTTTTCAAAAGAAGCATTCGTCTGTACGGACCAGTCAAGTTTGTTATCCGGGTGAACTCTAAGATATTTAAAAGTGGGAACAATCTCAATGTTGTTAATTTTGACTGGCTTATGTGTCCTTTCCTTCTGGCTGAAATCCAGGATCATCTACTTTGTCTTGGATGTGTTTAAAAGAAGTCCATTACATTTGCTCCAGAGATGACCTTTCTGTACTCCACCTCATCTCCATCCCTCACCACTACGGCTGTGTATTTCTGTTGATGACATGTGGGGAACTAGTGTGCAAATCGGCAGAGTATAAGGTGAACAGGAATGGGGAAAGCACAGTTCCTTGAGGAGCTCCAATGCTAGTACAGTTCCTAACACATGAGTACAGATATAGTAAAATACTTTAAAAAAAAAACACATGAAATCTTAATTCGTGCAACTTTAAAAATCTCCCCTAAATGGCGACTCATTGATGAATGAAACTGAGACACAGACAGGTCATTGTACAGTTACATGAGCTCTTCTGCATCTCCGCTCTTTCAGGCTGCAGCAAGCACAGTTGGGTTGATTGGCAATGGCATAGCTTGGCTTTATGCCTCCTTAAGTCCATAATGTGTTCTCATTTAGACACTTTGAGACACATGACGCACTGCAGTGTTATGCAACACACAACACATTTTGTGTAGTAGCATGCAAACATCCTGTAAACCATCACTGAACAGACTTTTGTCTTATTATTTTTAAATGCCAGATATGCATTGCCCCATATTCTTTTTATTTAACTTTATCACCATCTTACGTGCTGTAAACAACATGCTGATGTCATAAAAATATCGAGCAGCGATGCACAAACTTTGGCAACATTTTCTAATAAAAGAAAAAGATCATAATGATGATACAAAGATCTAAATGTTTACCGCCTGGGTAGTGGTGGCATCACCCTGCATGACCTCATAGTACCAACGCACCCTGGTGGATTAAAGGCAGTCAGATGCATGGGCATGCAAAAAAGTTACCATTGGAATGAAGAAAACTGCCATCATGCTGTGTAGCATATTTGTGTAGAAATGCAGAAAATAGAACACTTTTTTGTGTAAAGTTTGCTATTTGTCATATTTCCTGCACAATTTTTGAATGCAGAGTGTGAGCATGAGGTCGACAGGTCGCACACAGACATATCTGAGATCAAGTTATTCCTCTGGAAACGTCTGTGTTTGTCTATATAGCCTACATCAAATATGTACATATCCAAGATACATTGTGTGTTCTAGACAATGAATTCTATTTGCTCACCCCATAATATCATAAATGCTTATTCCACTTTTGGTAACCAGAGAAAAGGTTCATGATCTGCGCCCTGATCTGATTTTAGTTTGCGTCTTGCCTGCTGTCTCTGTAGGTGGTTGTAGCTGCGACGGATTTGCTAAAGGAGATCAGTAAGTCAAAAGAGAACAGTAACTAAAGAAATCCTACTTATTTATACCTCTAACTAATCCACCACTTTTGTCCTCAGTACACCTGCAAAATACAGAAGTGAAGTGTTTTAAACCCAGCTGCATCCATAGGAATTCTGACACAGAAGCAGCCAGTTGGAACAAGAAAAATCCACTTAATTATTTGACTTTGTACAGGCTGGCATTTTCTCCTTTTTTATTTGTGGTTCACTGTGAGGCTTTGAAGGCTGTGTTGTGTTTAATGTGCTTTGAAAGACTTGATTTAATTAGATGAGAGTTAGCTCACTAAACTAGCGTCATCAACGTAAACCTGAGGAGAGTAAACTTGCATCATTCTAAGTGACTTTTTATTTTTTCCCTGTTTCCTTTCAGAGTTAATCTAAACTCTGCCCCCAAGTCCCTGAAGATTTGCCTTTTTTCCTGTTTCTTTGCTTTCTGCACTGTCGTGCTACCTCAACAGATGCTGCTGTAACATTGGCATTTGTTTTACAACTTTCAGTTACATCTATAAATAGTTCAAGCTTACAGATTTCTTTTCTGACTGTGATTTGATGCAGAAAAAAAACAACAATTACACATTGGCGGTATAAGAGAACTGGATCAAGCAAGTGTGAAAATGGATTACTTCAGACTCCGATTAAGTCAATTCGGAGTCACCGTATTGGAAGCAGATGTCAGTAAGCATTGATTGATCCAAGTCGGTCTGAGTCATCATTTCTTTGGCAACCACTCTCACCACTCAGGAGTGAGCTTGTTTAGAAGTCCACACCCCTATTGCTTAAAGGCCAGCTCAGAAGAATCTGTCAAACATTTTGAATGTTTGAATGTTCGACCGCATACCGTTGAGGCATCTGATCAGTTTATAACTTTTGAAAAAATTTCACTACAGAAAAATATAATGAAAAAAAGAGGATTCGAAAGAGCATGTTTTAAAAAGGGTAGCAGAGTAAGAATGGTTATTCTGACAAATATAGTGAATGAGGAAATGCTGTTTATTTCTCAATAGAAATTTGTTAGATTGTGGTTTCTTAGAACTAGTGGGCACTCCCCATTTGGAATGAAAAGGGGGAGGTGTCACTCTGTCCAGTTCTCATATACAGTCAATGGTCATTGTTATGCGTGGTCCAAACAGGTGACATAAGGAATCAGGCAAACCAAAGGAAACAGCCAACAACCTACTTCTGTTGCTGGGGAAAAAACATGGCAACACAGTGATCAGAGAAGCCTCCCGAGCCCACGTTCAGAACTTTCTTATATAATGTGGAACAATTCCTGCAAACTTTCCTGCAGCCAATCAGAACAGAACATTTATACAAAAACACCTGCAAATGATGAGAAAACATTTAGTGTGAAGAAAGATAGGAAAGCCAAATATGTGAAGAAAAACGATAAAATTCCAACAAAATAATTGCTTTACATTTAAACACTGAAACCCAAACAGCAATGAAGAAAGAAAGAAAAAAAGCCAAAAATTTGGCATCCGCCTCATAGTCACACGTTGTCACATACCCTGCCTCCGCCACAACAGATTGTTACAGAATCCACTTTTCCGTTTGTGACACACCTGTGATAAATAAATAACTTTTCAACTTTCTTTCCAGAAGTAAATGGACAGACGGTGGAAATGGATGATGGGAAATCGGGGTACGTTGGCTCAAAGGTGGATCTCCGCTGTCGGTTCATCAATAGTTCCCCTCCTGTTAAAATCTCTCAGGTAAGTAACTGTCTGTCTCAACGTCATCATCAAGTATTTCAAGATTCAAATACAATCCATCAAGCAAATATTAAGAAGAAAACGTACTGATAAGAAGAGGAGTTAAACTTTCAATCACAATGATGAATACCAATGAATGCAATGCAGAATATTTCAGAATACAAAACTAGTGTTGGAGTGCATCAGTTAAAACTCTTTCACTTTTTTTTGCAAAACAAAAAAGCTTTTCTGAGCTTGACCTGTTCATTTTAAGAACCCCTTGTACTGGTAACTCTTTAACTGCCTGTGACAGAGTTACCAGTCTTTTACGGAGGCTAAGACACATGTAAAATGATTAGATGTCATTGATATTTTGGTATTTTAGAACAGTTACTAATGGTCCTGCAACAGACTGGTGACTTGTTCAGGGTGGACGCTGCCTTTGCCTAACAGAAGCTATGTAGGCAGCCCTGTGACCTCAAAAGGTTCCCCCAGTGGGTTCTGGAAATTTATGGATGAGTCATCAATAAAAGTTGCTGAGGTGGTTACCTTTGTGTGTGTAGTCACCTCAGCTTTCAAAAATGTAGCCCATCTCCCCAATGTGATGGACGTTTTCTCCCCCAAGGTAACGTGGCAAAAGCTGGTGAATGGCACCAAGCAAAGCGTGGCAATCGCAAATCCATCCTTAGGCGTCTCTGTGGCGCCGCCCTATCGGGACCGTGTCACGTTCAGAAACGCGGCTGTGAGAAGGCGCACCCCCTCTCTGGAGGACACGACCATCATCTTCTCCTCGCTCCGCCTCTCTGACGAAGCCACGTACATCTGTGAATACACAACATTTCCTGCAGGGAATCGAGAGAACTCTGTGAATCTGACTGTACATGGTAAGAACGCACGCTTAGCAACCACTGAAAGCAGCACAAGGCAGCATTTTTTAGCTAGATTTATGGGGCGGCACGGTGACGTGGTGGTTAACACAGTGAGAAGGTCCTCTTCAAATCACAGCTGGGACCTGGAGTTTGCTTGTTCTCCTTGTGCATGCGTGGCACTCCAGTTTCCTCCCACAGTCCAGAAACATGTTCATTGGAGTTTCCAAATTGTTCCTGTCTGTAAATGTGTGGGCTGGTGACCCTGGCTGTACCCCTCCTTTTCCCAACGATAGCAGGACGGGCTCCAGCAATCCATGACCCCAAAGGGGATTCACCGGGTTTAGAAGATGGTTGGATTTGTTCTTTATTAGAATAAACTTTTATCTCCTTACAGTCCGACCGACCACCCAGATGAGTCTTTCCTCCCCCACACTGGTGGCTCGTTCATCTAACCTGAAAACCCCTGTGGCAACCTGCATCTCTGCAAATGGAAAGCCTCCTGCCACCATCAGGTGTGTTTGTGATGCCATGAGTTTTACACTATTGGCTGCCCTATGTCCTTCCTGTGTTGACAATGAATTGCCTTCTTCTGTGTTGTGGTTATAAATAGGTGGGAGTCGAGGGTGCCTGGAGAAGTGACCACCCGTGAGTACAGAAACTCAGATGGGACATTTACTGTTCAGAGCGACTACATTTTGGTGCCCAGCAAGGAGAGGCACAGGGAGACGCTCACCTGTGTCACAACCTACAATGAAGAGGTCTACACAGACAGCATCACTCTGGATATTCAATGTGGGTGTCTTCAAGGTTGTTGCATCCAGCGTCCTGCTTCTGCAACAAGCTAATGCTAGTGTTTTCCTGCCAGATGAGCCAGATGTGACGGTGGAGGGCTTCGATGGGAACTGGTACCTGAATCGAGAGAATGTCCGTCTGACCTGCCAAGCTGATGCCAACCCTGCCGTCTCTCTGTATCAGTGGAGACTGTAAGTTTCCAGGTGTTTACCCAAAAGTAGAAAAAGTCAGAAAAATGTATTGTAAAATGTACTGGCACCGATTGTGCTAAAGACGCACACTGATGAAATTTGTGCTTTTGGTGTTTTTGACATGTTCTTGTGGCATTTTTCTGATCATTGAGTAAATATGAGTATTTCTTTATTCAAATCATTGTGAATCAGGAGCAGACAAAAAAATGCAATTTGAAAAAGAGCGTATTTGTGGCATAGAAAGCATTTTGGGTCGGCCACAAGCTCCCTGCTCCACTCCATTCTGATGCATCCACTTGTAGAGAAATAGACCCATGAATGTTTCCTGGACAGCTTCAATATTGCTTACCATTTTTGTTGCACTGCTAAAGTGACGTTGGGGAAGTGAGGGGCTGTAAGCTAGCAGGAGAGCCTGTAAACAAAGACCTCTCAGCAACGCCCACAATTCAGATGCAAATTTCTCATGAACTCCTGCCGCTATGCAGGAACCACGTCCCAGAAAAAAACTGCTTTTTTATTTTGGATAAAAAAACCGCATGATCATGAGAAAAAAAACCAAACACTGGAAACGCTTTTAAAATAGATCAAATATGATTAGAATGGATCTTTAACTCTCTTGTATTGAACTTTGCAGGGTGAACAGTTCAATCCCCAGCAGCATTGAGGTCCGAGACAGCGTGCTTTTGTTCAAGGGGCCGATCACGTATGACCTGCAGGGCACTTATGTGTGCGACGCCACCAACAGCATCGGGACCACTTCAGCGTCTGTTGAGGTCAACATTATAGGTACAGCTACAAAACATCTGACCCCTAACAATTCTAGTTCTCACTGTGCAAACAATGAGTTTTTTTTCTATATTTGTGTGTGTTTTCCTCCCATAGAAAAGCCACAACCGCAGATTGCAACAGGTGATGTCGTCTGTGTAATTGCCTTATTGTTGGCTGCTGGAGTTCTCATGGGCATCACCATCACTGTCCTGGTGCTCAAAATAAGAACCAGAAAAGATAGTTCGTCGTATGTAACAACCACAAAGCGGCATCTTTGTTTGGTAGTTTGTTTCTTGTCTTAAGTCCTTTTTCGTGTGTTTTTGTTAGAAATGATTCTCCTTCGAGAAAACTGTCCCAGCCAATGAAAAGAAGACCTGGGGAAGACATCCAGGTCAGTAAAAATAATAATCATAAAAAAAGCTTGTGTTTAGAGAGTTGTTAGATAATTTTTTGTTGTTGTTTTGTTTTAACCTTTATACTGTATTTGGGTAAAAATGGACCCACTTTCACACTTGATAATGGGTCAATTTTTACCCGAACACAATCTAAGGATCAAATATTCTATACATTTTACAATTTCTGTTTTTGTATCTATTATCATATTTTAAAAACAAATTAAATTTGACCTTATCTGTGGTTTTATTTCATAGCATCTGGGCAAATTTTATGAGGAGCTTCCAAACACGGCAGACTACGTGAGCTACCGACTGGCTTGTAACAAAGAGGACTACCCCGAGCCCTACTCCCCACCAATCAACCCTCCACTGTCATTTCTGCCACAGAACCCCCACCACACCTCACAGACATTGCCTTCAAAGGGCACCAGCTCCACCAGCACTCCTTCGAAGAACACTATCGCCCCTCCTTCATACACCACAGCCATCTTCAAGTACCCCTCTGTGCCAGGTCTGTCCTCTCCTCCCCCTGGTGTGGGGTCATACACATTTCCCAAAGAGCAGTATGTCTGAAGTGACCCGGTTTCCCTCACTCAGGCACCTCCGGCCAGCTAAAGGAAGTGACAAGATTCAAAGCTGAATCGCCCACTGGACTGTCGTTTTCACGCGGCTGGTCCAAGGACGCCAATCTTTTCTTTGCTTAAATGCAACAGTTTCTTTCACTCGTCCTGTTTTTCTCCTGTCGCATGTTGGAAATGCAATGATCCATGTATAACAGTTAGGATAGTGGAGGTTTATTAAAAAAAAACATTCACTGATTGGTTGTATTATATTTGATCCAATCTAACTGAAGGGGCTCTTGATGTGCTTTACTCCTTCTTTTATCCTCTGTAACTCTTTTTTTAAAAAAAAGGGGGGAAAGAAAGAAATAAACCACAGCAAATTAAATGAACGCTCCCCCTCTTTATCGCTGATGCCATCCTCTTCATCCTGTGTTGTTCAGAATGCTCTGTCCTAATCCGTTTGGTTCTGCATCCTGGTTCTCTGTTGTGCATGTGTTTTGATAATCTGTTTTTCTTTGTACAATAAAAAAAGAAAAAATTTATATTAACGGATTTATACATTTATATGTTTTTATTTGTGTTGTCTGTGGTTGTTGGAGGCACACTGGAGTTGATAGAATTTCAATAAAGATTTTCAAAACCGTGGTGAACGGCTCCATCTAAAAGATCAAACCTCTTCATGGGCTTTTTCTGCAAAAACATAAAGAACATTTATTTGGGGATTTAAACAAAAATGCATTTAAAAATAGGGCTATCTCTGTTGTACATACAAGTATTAAAAAAATTGAATATTTTGCTTCCAAAGTTTTTCCTAATAGATCTGCAGCTGCTTAAAATCAACCTGAGATACATCATTAAATGGTTTCTTGCTGTAAAGGAGTTTTAGGGACTTATTTTCCTCTGACAGCTCACAGCACAACGGAGTCCGTAAAGAACATCAAAGTAAAGAAAAAAGAAAAGTACCTGTTTCTCGAGCGGAAAGTTCCTGGAGAATATTTATTTGAAAATCTGTCAAAATTCATACAAATACCAAACAGCTCCAGTTTGTCGCAGGAATTCAAAAACCAAATATAGTTTGGAGCCTTTGCAAAGTAAGTGCAGCGATGCTGACGTCTGGCTCTTTTAAGTTCAACACCCTGTGGGTCAAGTTCTTGCAGAATTAGACGGGCGCGTTCTATCTTCACATGCAGCCCATTTTTTATGCACTTTACATGCATCTACCGATACCCATAGAGTTTACCGGATGATCTTAATTCTTGATAAATAAAAGTAGTAACCTGATCAAAGCTGGTGTATCCCCCACTCCAAAACAAACCACATGGTGACACTTAGCAAGCAAAGCTGCAAAGTCCATGTAGGTGAGGTGAGGTGAAAAGTAAAAGAAAACTCAATTACCTCATGTTAGACAATTTTCCGGTAACTGACTTTAAAAAAAAAGGTCTCCTGTACGCAAATGACCACTTTGTTTAAAAAAAAGTGAAAACAAAGTGCCCCCATGAATTTCCTTCCTAGTGAATCCAACGAACATCTGTGCTGCATTCCTTCATTCCGTCTCATAATTCTCATTCTGAATTTTAACTTTGTAATTTACCAGCAGTGTGCCATTTTTGCTGAGCTCACCAAGTCCCAAATCATCTTACAGTTTGAGATGCATTTTGCAGCTGAAACAAAGCTACGGCTTAAATCTGTCTTTTTCATCTCTGCTCTTTGACTCTGACTGGGGTAAAGCCTTTTTATGCATTTTTTAAAAATTTGTTGCAAAGTATCAGGGTTTGGATGAGGGTTGATCTGTGCAAATTTCTAGAAAAAATCAGAAGACCTCAGTCATGTCCAAAATTCTGTGGTCTTCCCAGTGAACATTTATAGCAACAAAGGATCTGCTAAAATTTGTGAATTTGAACTTTATCTCTTTGGCTTTTGCAGAATATTTGGATATTTTAAACAAATACATTGTCAATGACAGATTTAGAAGAATTATTTGCAAAGTATTGTAAAGTGGGGCTGGTTCTGGTGCCTTTGTGTAGCCTACTGGGATATTCTTCACTATCCATTGTTGTCCTGATGATTGAATCCTCGCTTTTGCTCTGTCGGACTCACTGCAGTGTTTCAGGACTCTGGTGTGCTCAGGCTCTGTCCTGCCTTCTGCAAATTAATAACTCCCATCAACTGTGGAACCTCGAGCCAGAGATGGGGACTTGGACTTGAAACCCAGACTTGTATCTCTATAAGAGGGGATCAGCTATAGAACAACGGCAGGGATGACATTACAGATTGTCAATCGCTAATAAAATAAATCAAAGCAATTATAAAAGGTGAAAAAATGAATAGATATCAGGGAAGTTTTATTGATATGATTTTTTTCAACCTTTTGACCATAATTAATTGTTTTCAGTGTTTACGCTTATTTCTTAATTGTCAGTAAAAATACTGTTTGTCTAAATTTAAGTTTGGATTGAATTGGACTAGATCAGTTGTTAGTCTTTGACCGAAGCTATTTTCAAACTTTGAATATTGATATTCACTAAAGTACGTCTGTTGATGATGTTTATTTTTAATTTTATACCCAGAGTGTCAAACTCCAGGCCTCGAGGGCCGGCCTCCTGCTGGTTTTCCAGAAATCCTGTCTCATCTGCTGCTGATGACCTGGATCAGGTGTGTTTGGTCAACAAGGGGCTTCAGCGGCCCTCAAGGCCTGGATCGTGCCTAACCAGTTTTTTTTACGTTTGAAATAAATACATGAAATGAGTGATTGAATGAACAAATCATCCTTAAATCTCACCTGCAGAGACTTGAGACAAGAATTGGGACTTAACTTCAAAGACTTTAGACTTGACTCAATCTCTTTATAAAGCTTTTGTATTGTATTTTGTGTTGTATCAATACAAGTTGATACAAGTTACAAGTAATTCCGTGACAATTTGAGACAATAAAATCTTTATTTTAACTCTAAAATTTAGGACTTCACACCTAACTTTGAAAGAAATGCAATAACTGCAAAGCAGAACTTGTGAGTATTTCTGCTTTGAGCACCTTTTGCTGCCTTAAGTGTTGGTTCTTTTTCTATCTTCATCTATTTCTTTGGATTTTTAGGTCTTTCTGTGTCCCCTCGTCCCCTAAACATCCCCTTTCTTTCTATTTACTTGTTTATCCAGTCCAAAACGTAAAAGGAAAATACAAGCGAGTAAAAGAAAACTAATATAAATAACGTTTAACTCTTTAAATTCAAAAGCAGTTTAAATAACAAAACACATGGCATGTCCAGAGATCCTGGTTGTAACAATGAAATATATTGAAAGTTCTTAGTTTCTGTCGATTTGCTTAGAAGTCGGACACTTTAAATATATACAAAAAAAAAAAGAAGAAATTCAAGTGTGGAGAAAAATTCCTGTTAAGACTGGGTCTGCCTTAATCAAGCGGGGCAGAGTAATAGCATGTGCTGGTATGTGCTGCATGAAGAGGAAAGCTAAACCATTCACCCATGCAAATGTTCTGTATAATAGATGAGCATAGTATCAGTGTGTTGGTTAAACCCAGAGGGAGGAAGAATGAAGATCACCGCAAAGGCAAAATAGTTTGCTTTAAGTCTTGTAGGTTTCCAGTCTGACTAATTCTTTGTTGATGGCAAAATTTTGCTAAAACTCAGCCGGTGACCAGCTAAATCCCAGTCATTTGAAGAGTGATCTGTTTTACGGTGTTGGACTCAAGAGGCTGAGGTACTCACAATCACCATGATACCATGGTGATCCAACTGCTCCGACTGGCTCTTCTGTCTCTTGGTACCACTCTGGTCACTTTCATAACACAAAGTACAGGTAAGTGATGCAGCTCTTGCGTGTTTCACTTCCGATCTGTTTATTCGTCTGTCTGTTTTTAGTGGTGCATGAGTTTATTGACATACTCGACAGAAGACACATTTTTCAGTCCTGCTTATGACAACAGAATCAGGTCAAAACTCATGCCATATCATTTAACTTCTGATGAGTGGAGATACCAGGCAGAAGACTGTTGTCTGTAGCCATGGCAACAAAGAAAGGTCAGGCTGAAAGGGTTAAGGCTCTGTGTTTGTAGGTGTGGAACAGATGGTTCTGGATGTTTGCAGATTAAAGAATGAAAGCCGCTCTCAAACACCCAGTGAAATCAATCTCGCCGTACTAGCTCGCAGGTTACATGACACTTCTCTCCTTCCTGCCCTCACGCCCGCATCTGTAGGGACGTCAGTGTATCCTGTCCCAACCTCAACTGTGGAGATCAATCCAAACTGGGAGGTGTTGTACTGGAACACCAGTGTGTATGGGGTGGTGGAAAACAGTGTGGTTTTGGACTGTGGTACCACTCTGCCTGATTTGTACATATGGAGTTTTACTCAGCCCGGCACTGAAGCCATAAAAGCTGTGGTGTACAATCTGGGAAGAGGGCCGAAGATCCAGAAGATAGCCAAGATCCTGGGACAGCTTACGATAGTCTCGAACAGTGCAAATGTGAGCATTGACAAGCTGCTTCTGGCTGCTAACGGCTTGTTCACCTGCCAAGCCTTTTATAACATTGACGAGGACCCCACAGTCCACTATTACTATGTTCACCTGACTGTTCGAGGTAAGGGGTGAGTCTGTGTTGTTCAGGAAGTCTGACTTTTGTAAAGTTCTGCTATAATGCAGTTGTTGAGTTGAAGGAGAATAGCTTCTTATGTAACAATGACCTTTTCTTTTGAACAAAGTCCCAGTCAGTAAGCCCAACCTCCTACTGACCGGCGCCCCAGTGGAGGGATCCAAATTGTGGATGCACTGCAGTTTGGACAATGGCACTGCACCCATCCAGTACGTCTGGCAACATGAGACCCAAAATGAAAACATCACCATCTTGAACGAAAACAACTGCATCATCCATGTGGATGAGGTTAACAGGAACTACACCGGCTGGTACCGCTGTGTGGTCAGCAATGCTGTCAACACTGAAACCTCTGACAAAGTCTGGCTGGACATTAAATGTATGTATTAGTACAGATCATTTCAGAAAACCGTATGACCATTTTAGATTATTCTTAAAAAAGTGGGCTAAAGAAGGTTTTTTTTAACCACATGTGGATAGTATTGTGGTTTTTGTTTGTCCATGTTCAATTTTTGAATGATAGATCCATGTTAACCTTCAAAGAATCATTGTTGACTCATGGCTTTTGTTTTTAAAATCTCTTTTACCAAAACTTGGTGCATGGAAATGGAAAAAAAACTAACAACCTCCAAAACTGGGTTTCTTTTTATTAACTTTCTTGTTGGTGAAACTGATAAGTTTTTCCTGTTTCACTGTTTCTTTAGTAAATCATTTGGGGGCTTAATTTTGTAAAGATGCAATGAAACTCCTCATCTGGATGTCATCCTCTGTAGTTCATACTCCATTATTTTTCTCTCATCAGTTGGTCCAGATGATCCTCAGATAGACGTCTCTCCAGACACTATATCAGAGTGGGGATTCACCGCTTTGGAAACTCAGAATGTTTCTTTGGTGTGTCAGGCCCAGTCCAATCCACCAAGTCAGTACCTCTGGTTCTACAACAACTTCCAGGTCAACACCGGGCCAAAGCTCACCATCACCAAAATCCTGCGTAATGACACTGGCAACTACACCTGTTCTGCCCAGAACACCCACCTAAACACCAGCTCCAGCAGAACCGTCAGTCTGACGGTGTACTGTGAGTGTGACCATGTTGATCATTCCTTTTTTAATTATGCAAACATGATTGGGCCACTGACGCACCCGCTGTTGACTGCCGCCCAAACAATTACACAGCACAAGATCCAGAATAAATCATTTAAAATACCATGTTTGAAAACAAAGTTGCATTATATTACAGAACAATCAATAAAACTGCATTTTTAAAGTGTTGGTGCATACAAACATCTGACATGAATTTCTGCGACTCATTTTTACACTCTAATGTGTTACGGCTGCAGATCCTCCTGATGGCTCTCCCTCCTGCTCCGTGGAGCCGGCTTTAAATCACACCTCCCTCAGACTGATCTGCTCTTGGTCTGGCGGATTCCCCTCACCTGCCCTCAGCTGGACTGGAAATATCACAGGAGATCAGTCTGACAAAAAACAGCCAACAAATCCACTTAACAGCTCCACCATCCTGCTGCTCTCTGGAGGCCTGATTCCCAACAACAGCTTGTTTACCTGTGTGGGCTCACATCCTGCTCTGAAACAGCAGACAGAATGCAGCAAGCGCACATGTGAGTGGACGAATCGCAGCACTAGAAAACAACACGACAGAAAAAAAGTCCAAAAAAATATCATTTTATATTTTCCTCCTCCTTTAGATCTTCCTCCTGCAGAGCCTCTGTGTTTCACCTATGTGACCAACGACCGGCGGTTTCTGGTGCTGTCCTGCTCCTGGCGTGGGGGGGCTCCGGGGGCCTTGTTGTGGTGGGGTGGCCCTGGGGGGCGGGGTGGAGGTGAGGGGGAGGGCTCCGCTGTCTTGGTTCTCGGTTATGGTGCTGCCAGGAATGAGAGACCCTACATCTGCTATGCTCAGCACCCACTTCTGGCCCAGCATAAAACCTGCCTTGTGACTCTAGGTCAGTGTAAGTCAGAGTACCGCACACTAGAATCACTGTGTGGATAAAACACACAAAAAACAAAGATGCAACAAATCTGGGATGCAACAACGCCACCTGTATTATAAAAATATCAATTAAAATGACCAAAACTTAGTACATGGAGGTGAAAAAAAGCCAACAACCTTTAAGACTTTGTTTTTTTATTTTATTAACAGTATTTTTTTTTGTTTTCTTTCTGTATTTACCATCCCTCCGCTTAAAACAGTGTCGGTGAGTAAGCCCAACCTCGAGATGAGTGATGTTCCAGTTGAAGGATCCACAGCACGCATGAGATGCAGCGTGAAAAATGGGACTGAACCGATCCAGTACAAGTGGCAGCATCAAACCCACAATGGAAGCTTCTCCACCTTCTCAGAGGGGAACAACAGTGTCCTCTTAATGACGAACATCAACAGGAACCACTCAGGCTGGTACCGCTGTGTGGTCACCAACGCTGTCAACAACGAGAGCTCTGACCCCTTCTGGTTGGACATCAATTGTATGTATTTATGGAACACATTGTAGATTTTATTTAATTGTTTACTTTCAAGAGTTTATTTTCAAAAAACTAAATCAAATGTTTTTACTGAAATTTCTAGTATAGTTTAGGTCCAAATAATCCAAGAAAAGATGAATGGCTTAGTTGGTTCATCTCCACTTCTTTGACATGACTCCTGTAGCTTTGTGAGTCCCTCCACTCAGGCAGAGAATGAAGAATGATGGGAAATGATACACAGTGAAGAGAAACATAAAGATTGCATAATTCTCCCTGGTCTGAGTATACGTTCACACAGGAACCTGGAAATATTGATATAAACTAAGAGACTAATAATTAGAGCTAAATGACTCAAAAACAAAAAGGGAATTTGGAGAAACAACAGGAGACTAAACGGTAAATCATGAGTGATCAAAATAATCAACAAATTCAAATTCAGATACACGTGTATTTGCATTTAGCAAGCATCCCTAAGCAGGAACAGTCTGGCATGAACTGCAGTTTGTTGTCCAGAACCACATCCATCTGCAGCACTGAAGAGAAATGTGGAGCTCCTTTAGCCATTCTCAATTAAGTTTATTCTCTAAAATATAGGGATGTAACAAAGAATCAACTTAATTGAGTTTTATTTCTATGAGCTAACCAGATTGATCTGAGAAAAGTTTTTTAATAAACCTGTACCATTATAAAATTGTGTCAAGATGAACAAAATCAACATTAATACTGAGAAAAATTCAAAGTGACAACACACGTGATGCGTCCCTGATAAAGTTTAGGTCAGTGAATCGGTTCGTTCAAAATGAACCAGTATTGTCTATGAATCGTATCAACAACAACAAGTTATGATAAGAACCAGACCGTTGTTAAAATGAATCACTGCAGTCCTAATAAAAATGGAAAAGTTCCTAAAAACTTTGTGATTTTCAAAATAAAACGTCATGTAAGGACTTTACACTCCGTGTCCAAAGTCTCACCAGTCCTGCTAAATGCACAGCATTTGTAGCTTCTGCAAAATACTTTGTGAGAATTACAAATAAAGCAAAAGTTCTCTCTGTATACAACAATTCACAACTACAAAAGTGCCTTTTCACGTGTACAACCTGCCAGAATTTAACCTTTCAAAGGAAAACTATGGAGTCAAAACAGTCTCACCCTAATCGCGTGTGCGTGAATCTGGATTTTTAACTCATGTCTGCATGTTTGTGTGCTGGGTTCTGGAAGAATTGAAGCGATGAGTGTTTTAAAGATGCATATTTAGACTTTTTATATTTATTAATTATCATGGTATATCTGTTTATTATAGTTGTTAAAATGTGAAGTTTTTATTAATTAATTGAATTTATTCATTAATTTTTGTACATGTAACTACACAACTGCAAGCACACACAGTTACGCACAAAATTAATTACAAATCAAGAAGTACACACACACAAATTGAGACTCATTTGGCTCCATAAAAAGCCTTCTTATTAAATATCACTCAATACATTTGTTAAAGACTTGATGAAAGAGGTGAGTAATTGTAAAAATATGTCTTAATATTTTCTGTTTCCCTAGAAAATGGTAAAGAAAAGCTATTTCTAACCTGGGTCTCTCTCCTCTCATCTTTTACTCAGTTGGTCCTGACAATCCCCAGATAGATGTCTCTCCAAACACGGTGATGGACCGGGTGTACTCCGCCGTAGAACCAGAGAACGGATACGTCACTCTGGAGACACAGGTTGTTTCTTTGTTGTGTCAGGCCCAGTCCAATCCACCCGGCCAGTTCATCTGGTTTTTCAACAACTCCCAAGTCCACATCGGGTCACAGCTCACCATCCCCAAGATTCTCAGAAATGACTCTGGCAACTACACCTGCTCCGCCCAGAACACCCAGCTAAACACCAGATCCAGCAGAACCGTCACCCTGACGGTGTACTGTGAGTGCGTCCTCCAACCATAGTGACTGTTTTTGCGTCTATCATTTTTTCATCGTTTTTTTTTTTTTTTTCAAGCATTTTCTGTGAGGAAATACAAGGCCAATTTTAACATTAAAATATATTTACAAACGATTATTTTATGTTCGGAGCGTGGAGTGACTTTTTGTTCCATTTTTTGCTAGGACTTGAAAAGAAAGGGCCGAAAGCCATATCTAGAAGTCAAATCTTAAATAAAAACAGGTTTTGGCACATGTAGTAAACTATTTTATGCCTGCTCTTAGCCATCACTGCCTTTCTGCTTTGTGTTGTGCCTGCAGACCCTCCTGAAGGTTCTCCCTCTTGCTCCATGGAGCCAGCGCTGAATCACTCCTCCCTTAGACTGATCTGTTTCTGGTCAGGTGGATTTCCTTCCCCTGTTTTACACTGGAGAGGAGATCTCGTACAAAACCTGTCTAATGCAAAACAGCAAACAAATCTACTCAACACGTCTGCCATCCTGCTGCCTTCTGCAGGAAAGACTCCTAACAGCAGTTTGTCTACCTGTGTGGGCTCACATCCTGCCCTGAAACAGCTGACAGAGTGCAGCACACGCACACGTGAGTGGACAAATCAGGTAAAAAAGAAATGTTGAATTGTTTACTTTTCTTTCTTCTCCAGTTCTTCCTCCTGCAGAGTTGCAGTGTTTTGCCCAGGTGACCAATGACAAACAGTATCTAATGCTGTCTTGCTCCTGGGATGGAGGAGCTCCAAAAGCTTTGGTGTGGTGGGAAGGCCCCAGGGGACAAAATAAAGGAGGAGAAGAAGGCTCCAGTGTCCTGCCTATACGCTACGATACTGCCCACTTTGAAAAACCCTACACCTGCTACGCTCAGCACCCACTTCTGCTCCAACCCAAGACCTGCAGACTGACTCTGGGTCAGAACCGTGTTACATGCAGTAGGACAAACAGAATGCGTGTAGTAGTTTGCAGTTCTTGTGGATTTTTTGTAGATTAGACAAAATATGTGTAAATTATGCATATAGAATTTTCAAACGTGGGTGTGTTTGACTTCTTTCTCTTTGACCAGACTTAAAGATCCACTCCAATCTTCTCTTGATCTATTGTAAAAGCATTCCCAGTGGTCTTTTAGTTAGGATTTTGCTGTTTTTAGGCAAAATTCAAAAACTTGTGTGGTTTTCTAGGACGTAGTTTCCTCAGAGAGGCATCAGTTCATGAGAAACTTGTCTTTGAGTTGTGGGCGGGACTGTTGGTGCAGAGTAAGTCCACCCAACTTCCTGCCATCCATCTGTTTACTCTCTCTCTCCTGCTAGCTTGCAACCCCTCACACCCCCAGCCTAACATTACTGGTGCAACAAAAATGGCGATATCGAATCCAACCATACAGTTTTGAACCAGATGCTAGCTAACATTTTTACAATAGATCAAAAAATGATCGGAGTGGGACTTTACAAAACACAGTCCTGTGAAACTGTCAGACTCTGATTCTCTACATCTGATAAACCAGGACTAAAACTTGACCATAAAGTAATCTCTGCTTAAATTGAAAATAATAACTCCCCTTGGACGTGTGACTTTTTTTCCAAAAACAGTCCCTGTGAGCAAACCCAACCTCCTGGTTAGCGATGCTCCAGAGGAAGGATCCACACTGTCGATGCGCTGCAATGTGGCCACTGGAGCTGGACCCATCCACTATACGTGGCAGCGTGAAACCCCCACAGGAGACTTCACAACCTTCTTAGAGGGCAGCAGCATCACCATCAACAAAATCCACCGCAACTTCACAGGCTGGTACCGCTGTGTGGCCAGCAACTCCATCAGCAATGACAGCTCTGACCCCTTTAGGGTGAACATCATCTGTAAGGCTCAACTCACAGATTTTCAACAGATCACTGTTTATGGATCAATTTAGCTCGTGCTTACCCATGATTAAAAATCACTTTGCAGTATACATAATTCTACTCATGTTTGTTTCTTTATGCGCTTGTGTAAGCTGAGAGTTTGGGTTCAGAAATGGACCATGAACACAAACCAAAGCCGACAAACTCTGACTAGCAGGTATTTCAATGAAGTCCCCATAGTGGTCACACACTGGAAGTGTGTCAACTTTGGAAGTGTTTTCATGACCGTGCGTGTAGATCATGGTGTGCAGGGAGGAAATTCTTTTTCAACTCTTTACTAGCACATGTCAGCCTCCTACAGTAGAAGAGGCTTGGTGCCACATGTGGAAGCGATGCAAATGTTGCTCCAGGCTTTTTCTTTCACAGCTCTATTCCAATATATGAAAGACTTGGTGTAGAATTACGGCCGAACACAAACCACAATTATTCATTTCTCCTCCATGTTTAATTGTCAAACAGTTGGTACTTCCAGGAATGAAAAGAGACATCATCCATAAGTCAGTACCAAATCTGAGTTCTTGATTGATCAAAGTTTCAACCTGTGTTCAAAAGGTTAAACACTGTCCAGCCTTTTGTATGTAGAGTCCAAAAACAGTCATGGAAACTTGCTCAGCTTCATGTTAAGACAAGAGTTTTAAACACAGAAGCTCGAAATGCACATTTTTTCGTTTTAAAATAGACTTTTCAATGGAAGTGGGCGTTTGAATAATCGTTTCAGAGGGTGGTGTGAACGCAGCTTGATGTTAGATAAAAAAATTAATTAAAATAACTCAAAAGGTGTGGAATCTTGTGTATTTGCTATATAGGGTTTGATGAAGATCTGTTTTTTTTGTGATTTTCTTAATTCTACCTGGAATTTAAACTTGGAACCAACTGGAATTAAAAGTACATTTAATTAAATTGAATTAAAACCAAAAGAAACAAGAAAAGTATTAATTCTCAGTATTAATGTTGATTTTTTTCATCTTGACACAATTTTATAATGGTACAGGTTTATTAAAAAACAAAGCCAAGATCATCCAGATACGGTAGATGTAATAAAATCAATGACGATTGTTTTTGACAAAGCACATATTTCACTCCTTTGCTGTGTTTCTTCTAACTTTCTCCTCAGTTGGTCCAGACGATCCTCAGATAGATGTGACTCCAAACACTGTATCTGTTCGAGGATACACGGCTCTGGAAAAAGAAAATGTTTCACTGCTGTGTCAGGCTGAGTCCAATCCAGCCAGTCAGTACCTCTGGTTCTTCAACAACTCCCAGATTATCACCGGGTCAAAGCTCATCATCACCAAAATCCTGCGTGCAAACGCTGGCGATTACACTTGCTTAGCCCAGAACACTGTCCTGAAAACTCGCTCCAAGAAAGCCATCAGTCTGACTGTGTACTGTAAGTGTGACCATGCAGTTACCAGACATTCATTCCCTCTGGGTATTTAAATGTACTCCTCCTAAAAGATATTTAGGACGTTTTATATTCCT